>JADKLZ010000104.1:11887676-11907620 GCA_021533235.1 Biomphalaria straminea
TTTTTTTTTTGTTTTTTTTTTTTTTTTGCTTCTTTTTTTTCTATTGTTTGTTTTCGATTCTCCTTAAAAAATGAAGAGTTGGTTTCAGTGACATTGAGATATTTGCTAGCTCTGTAAGCGCTAACCTTTTGATTTATTTTATTCTATTTTAGTATATGTTCAATTTCCTGACTTAGGTCTTCATGATCAACTTTTTAAAGTCATGGTTGAGATATTTGTAAAGTACAAAAAACAGAATATTCCTTTTTTTTTTAATGAAACCACTAAACGTTGTTGATATTTTTTTTCGAAAGGGCAATTACTCTGGGACTAAGAAAACCCGTAGCATGCCAGATGGCGGTAAATCATTATTTGAACATGATGCATTCACACGCTGTAAAATGATTGTGATTGGGAGCCTGCATTAATCTAATTTAATTAAGAATGTCTTTATTTGTGCTAAATTGTTTTTATGGTTGTTGTTTTTCTCTCATTTGATATTGTGTTGTTTATTTCATAGTGCTTGTTAGAAAGTAAAGTGATTTTTGTCCTTCTAGATTTATTTTCTAGTATTCTGGATCTGTCATGCAAATAAAACATGCCTGCCTTCACCTATCTTATAACCCCAAGTTGGCAAGGTTAAGGGTTTGTTAGAACCCTGAAGGGGAGACCCTTTGCACAATCTAAATAAATGAGACAAGAAACAAAACAAACAAAATATACAAATTACTTGTTTAAAAGCGAAGCTAAAGACGGGGAGGACCACAAAATCACTGTTTTTAAGGCCAAAATGTGAAGACTTCACTAGAACGTGCACACACCTTTAGACAAACTTCAATGCATGCATACCATCAGTAAGTTAATGTTGCTGCTTTCAAATAGTGTTTGTTTTTCTTTTTTTAGCGGCCCCCGTAAGGGGAAAAAGCCGCTATTAGGTTTGTGCAAAATGTCCGTCTGTCCGTCTGTCCGTCTGTCACACTCAGGGCGCCGAAACTAGAAGAGATACGAAAAATATTTTTTCACCATTAAATGCGGCTTGAAAGGTTTAGGTGCAACGGCTACTTTTAGTTTTCTAAAAGCAAACCGTTTAATTTATAAAAATTATTTTGCAAGCAATTTTTTAATAATAAAACACCAATTGTGAAGCAATTACGTAAATCTAAGGGAGGAAATGTTACTATATGAAATGCTCTTGGCATGTAGATATCACGCACATTTTTTAAAATGACTTTCTGTCTGTCTGTCCGTCTGTCCGTCTGTCAGACTCAGAGCGCCAAAACTAGAGGAGATACGAAAAATATTATTTCACCATTAAAGGCAGCTTGAAAAGTTTAGGTGCAACGGCTACTTTTAGTTTTCTAAAAGCAACCCGTTTAATTTATAAAATTAATTATGCAAGCGATTTTTTAATAACAAAACACCAATTCTAAAATAATTACGTAAATGTAAGGGAGGAAATGTTACTATAAGAAATACGTAAGGCATATAGATATCACGCACATTTTTTAAAATGATTTTTTAGCACCGGCTTTCGTGTACTAGCGTAAAGCCCGGAAATGACATGATTCTAAACTAATTTCTTAAATTTAAAAAAAAATCAGATTTTTTAAAATAAAATTGTTTAATACCCCCATTATGATGTAACTAACATATTTTTGTGCGTTTTGTCTGTTGGTTGGTCTGTCCGTCACGGTTAGAAAAAAACACTAAAGGCTTTTGAAAATATGATTTAACCTTTACTGTTCTTTCAGAAATATTGCGATAGTTTAAGCATGGGAGCATACTGGAATTGAGCCAGGGACTTAGAAGGAACATCCAAAACATCTTGCGAATAGGGGATTTGACAGGGATCCGACTCCGACGGGGGCCGCCTCTGAGTTTGTGTATTACACAAACTCTCTTTGTAATCTTGTTTTTTACAATGTAATAAATGTAATGTAAATATTTTTTTTTAAATGAAACAGAGGTTCTACTTTTTAAAAAGTAAAGGGGGAGAACTTTCTTATTATGAGACAACAGAGTTCTCTTCCCTGACCAAGATTATGCTTGCAATAATAAACTCCCTTGAGTACATTTTCTAATCCTGATTGACACATTTATTACACGGCAGTTGGAGTTTTTATTTATTTATTTTTTTGTGGTTATGTTATTAAATCTAGACCTAGCTCACAGTGAAAATATAGGATTTGCATCTGTCAGGTCCTTATATAGTATAGTTATGCCTTTATGAAATTAGATCTTTCATATGCCACGTTTATCTTTCTAACTTCATAGCCTATCATTAGGCCTTCCTATAGTTCAGTAAAGTAGCAATAACTTACAAATACACAAACTAATATAATACTGACAGAATGATAAAAGCACATTTCTTATTCTATATGCTATAACAAATTTGTTCAAATGCTCCTATCTTATATAATACAGACGTTACTTCAAAAAGAAGATGATCACGTCCTACGCGTCATGCATTCAGTCATGCATATTTACCAGTGACTTAAATTCTGCCAAGTCACTGGTTTTCCTGGCTAGCTCAGGCAAACCATTCCATGCTCTAATGGCACTAGGGAAGAAAGAGCATTTGTACAGATTTGTCCTAGCATATGGAACGAGGAATGTGCCTTTATCTTTGTGTCTTTCTGAGTATTTTATTAAGTTTTGTATTTGGAGATTATGGTTCAGTGTTTTGTGTATAATTGCTACTTTACTCTTCTATCCTGAAGGCTTTCTAAATTTAGTGATTTTACTAAAGGTGTTACTCTAGTGAAATGTGAATATTCGTTTGTTATGAATCTCACTGCTCTATTTTGTGTCTGTTCTAGTTTCTTAATGTTTTCTTGAGTTGATGGGTCCCAAACAGAGGATGCATATTCTATTATTGGCCTAACCAAGGTTAAATAGCATTTTAGTTTTATGTTCTTATTTGATTTATAGAAATTTCTTTTAATAAACCCTAATGCTTTGTTTGATTTTTTTATAGTTTCATCAATATGGGGGTTCCATGACAGTTTTTCATTTATTATAACACCTAGGTATTTTGCGTTTTTAGTCTGTGTTACTGGTTTACCATGAATAAGATAAGTGGAATTAATTTGTTTTAGTTTTTTTGTTACTCTTAATAACTGAAATTTTTCTGGGTGGAAAGACATGCTCCAATTTGATTCCCATTTCTGTAATTCATCTATTTCTCTTTGTAAAATTTCTGTATCTTGTGTTGTTTTTATTGTCCTATATATTATGCAATCATCTGCAAATAATCTAACTTTTGTTCCTGAACTAATGCAATTTGGTAAATCGTTTATGTAAATTAGAAATAGTAGTGGACCTAAGACTGTTCCTTGGGGTACACCTGAGTTTACTGTTATTGGTGTTGATTTAGAACCATCTATTATTACAGTTTGTTCTCTTCCTATCAGAAAATCTGTAATCCACTGATGCAATGGGCCATCAATACCAAAATATTTTAATTTTTTAAGCAAACTATGGTGGTGAACTTTGTCAAAAGCTTTGGAAAAGTCTAGTAAGATAGCATCTATTTGTTCACTATTATCTAAACCCTTTGAAAAGTCATCAATTAGTCCTATTAGCTGTGTTTCACATGATCTATGTTTCCTAAAGCCATGTTGGTATGGAGTAAGGACATTATGTTTATCTAAGTGGTTTATGATGTTGCTACATATTATGTGTTCTAGGATTTTACATGTGATGCTGGTAAGTGATACTGGTCTGTAGTTTCCTGGGTCAGATTTTTCTCCTTTTTTAAATAGAGATGTGACATTAGCTTCTTTCCAGTCCCTTGGTACTCTGCCCTGGTTAAGAGATGCCTGAAAAAGTATTTTGAACACAGGTGCTAGTTCTTTGCTTAGTTCCTTGAGTAATCTAGCTGGAATACCATCAGGTCCCGACGCTTTATTCGGCTTGATGCTGGCTAATAGTTTTTGGACTCCATTTTCCTGTACTTCTATCTCTCCTATAGTGTCTACTTGGTTTAAATTAATTGATATGTCTTTGTCTCCTGGGGCTGAGAATGCTGATGCAAAGTATTTGTTTAGGATGTTAGCTTTAGTTTCATTATCGTTATGCGTTAAGTTGTCTTCTCCTTTTAATGGCGCTATGCCGGTTGTTTCCATTTTCTTAGACTTAATGTATGACCATAGGTTTTTGTTGTTATCTTTAGATATTACATTGTTTATGTACTCATTCTGCAGCTGTCTGCTTACTTTTTGGGTTAGGTGCTTAATTTTTATGTACTATTTATAAACTCTTTCTGCCTTAGTTTCTTTAAATTTTCTATATAGATATTCCTTCTGTTTACAAAGCTTCTTTAATCTATTATTAAACCAGCATTTATTTATTTTATTTGATGTGTATTTAGTGGGTATGTGATTTTCTATAATGTTTTTAAGATTGTTTTTTATGAAATTCCAGAGGTCATCAACTGGTTGGTTAATGTATTTTTCTGATAAGAATGTTTGTTGAAAGTTAAATGTAGCTTGGTGTAATTGTGTTAGGTTACATTTCTTCCAGAGTAAGATTTATCTTTTGGGTTTTATATTGGCTACTGCTTTTATCTGACTGCGTATTTTAATGATCTCATGGTCTGATAGACCAGGGATAATATCATAGTCTACTACTAATCCAGGTCTGTTGGTTAAGAATAGATCTAATGTATTGTTTAGTCTAGTTGGTTTTTTAATGATTATCTAAACTTAGGTTGTGTGAAGTTTCTATGAAAAGCTCGTTTATGTCCTTGAGGTTTTGGTGTTTGTCTATGGTTAGTGTTTTCCAATTTATGTCAGGTAGGTTGAAATCACCCATAATCCAAAGGACTGCATTTTTATTTGTCTCTTTAAGTGCAGTAAGCTGATTACATAGGTCTTGCATGTAGTCTAAACTAGAGTTTGGTGGTCTATAAATACTGCCTATTATTAGGGATGTTGATGTGGTATTAATTTTACAAAAAATTGATTCTATATTTTTTGAGTTAGGTAAGGGGATTTCTTCTGCTATAAGAGTGTTTTTTATTGCTAAGAGAACTCCTCCATGATTATCAGCCCTATCTTTTCTAAAAATTTCATAATTACAGTTGAAGATTTCTGCATTGTAAATTTCAGGATGTAGATAAATTTCTGTTCCTGCAACTATATCAGGTTCCTCACATTGTAATAAAACTTCCAAGTCTGCTGTTTTATTTCTAATGCTCTGAAAATTTATCACTAATGTTTTAAGGTATTTTGGTATTTCTTCTTTAGTAGGTTTGTTTAACGAGGGTGTTGTATTAGTTTTAGATTAAACAGGAGTGGATCTGGCTAGTGGTTGCTGAGTTTGGTTTGTGATGATGTTTAGGATGTTGAATGGGTTAGAAGTGTCCGCATCAAAGGAATCAAACAGTCCTGATGTAAACTGAGATAACCCACATGGTACACAGTGCCATGAAGCGTCTTTGCTGCCTAAGGCATAATACAAAGGTGTATTCATATGGAGACATGATGCGTGGTACCATTCATCACAGGTGTCGCGTTGAATGGCTTTCTGTTTCATAGTGCATACTTTTTTTTACCTCCCTTATTGCCAATAGAACTAGGAACAGGCCAGAATGAATTAGCAATTTAAGTGTAGCAATACACATTCAAGTATAAATATACCAATGTGTAACAAAATACTGAAAAAATCAGTGGTGTAGCTAGGGGGGGGGGCAGGGGGGACGATTTGAAAATCCCTCCAAATGAGTGTTTTTTACA
This sequence comes from Biomphalaria straminea, assembly GCA_021533235.1. Taxonomy (NCBI): domain Eukaryota; kingdom Metazoa; phylum Mollusca; class Gastropoda; family Planorbidae; genus Biomphalaria; species Biomphalaria straminea. The sequence goes on from JADKLZ010000104.1 coordinate 11,893,394, forward strand.
TTAAAAATTATATATTAAGCAAAATGCAGGGGCCCCCAAAGAGGTCATGCCCCCTGGGCCCCTAAATGATGGGGAAATTCCTAGCTACGCTCCTGGAAACATGATACATTCATATTACATACACAGCACTAGTGACCAATGAGAGAAAATGGTCAATTAAATATGTTAAAACAATGGACTGTCCTGACCAAAGCACAAACCATTGGAGCATACAACTGACAACTCTTCCAATATCCCATTTTGCAAAAAAGACTCAACAAACAGAAATATCGTTTTGATTTGTTTTCATCGGTCAAAAAAAAAAAATCCTTTTATTGAGAAACTGAGAGGCATCAAATTATAGAATATTTTGTTACCATGATCCAAAAATAATAATGCTAACAGCATAATTGTACCTACATTTAGTTGAATCTTGTAACTAGGAATTTCTTTTAATCAAAACATTTTTAAATGTGAACAGTAATGCATGATATTCATGAACTAAATTGAAATACAAACATAAAATGAGCTTTTAAAAGCCAAAACTAATTAAAGCCTTGAAGATTCAATTCTGCAGTTATCAAAAACATTTGATGGTAAACACAAAAGGCTAAAAAAAATATTGTCAACCCATTTGAAATGTACATTAGCAATATGCATACTAAGGACATTAGCCAGAACACTTGGTAGATTTATTTACAACACATTCACGAAAGGAGACAGTAAGAAATATTTCATTTTCTGAAATAAACACAATTATTATTAATTCAACAACGTTAAATGTGAACATTTTCATGGATTTCCACATGCGTCTTCACCAGCATTCAACATAAAGCACCAATGGCCAGATTTCAAGACGCTTGCAAGTAAGTTTTAATAAACACAATTAAACAAGAAAACAAATATGTAAAAAATTATATCTATATATATATATGCATGAAAAAAATTAAATATAACAAAAAATACTTCACTTTCGACAAAAAAAAAATGGATAAGAAAAGCTGAACAAAATGGAATTTTAAAGAAATTTTGTTCTATAGTCAATAAACCTTGTAATTTTAAACAAATAATTTCATTCTGAAATGAAAAACTTTAAAACAAAACCAAAATCTTGACATGAGCTTTATATGAACATAGAATAAAAATTATATCTACAATTATGAATGCTACAAAAAAATGTTTTCTTTTTTTAATAATACAAATTTATTGTTTTCTTCCATACATTAATATATGTTGTCATTTTGTTTTATTGGGTAGAAAAAAAATTATTTACAAATCAAATTGTAATTATTGAATTTATTGCCTTCAACTAGTTAAAATAACAGCCAATGAATCATCACTATCTTGTCATGTGACAGTCACCAACTTTCAGAGAGGCCTCATGTCAACTGATCCACTGAAATGAGAGTGGTAAAAAAAAGTTAATTTTTTTTTTGCCAATTTATTTTCTTTTTAATCACCAGTTTTATTTGCATTAAATTCTATTACATTTAAAAGTTGCAGTCAACTGACCAACTGCAGAGAATGAATAAAAGGGAGACTACACTAAAGAGACACTTAAAATATGGCAGGGGGAAAATGAAAAGTGAAAAATAAAAGTTTTCAAATATTTGGCAGAGAATAAGAAAATGGAGATAAAATAAAATGAAAAAAAAATGGCCTTCCGAAATCTGGACACTGTCAACACAAACTACATAAATAAAGTATTTTAAAACATAATAAGAAAATATTTACAATTAATATATTCCTAAAATATAAAATATAGAGATCAATTTTTCAGCAACTCAGAAAGTATTAAATTAATTTCTATTAGCTCATTATTTACAAATGTTGCATCAAACAGGAAGACTTTCAAAAGCAGAGTTTATCCACCTTACAGAAAAATTAATTAAGTTAGCAAATTTTTGTATTATATAAAAAAAAGGATTTCAAAAAAGGAAATTTATCTAAAATATTTTCTAAGAATTTTTGTTCTTTCTACAATTTACATTTTTTTATGATTGAGTTGCTATTTTTTTTTCTTACTAGCGCTTTTTTTTATAAACCTTATCTGTTTTTTGTTTTTTTTTCAAAGTTAATATCACAGCATTTACAAACAATCAACTGAAACAAGTAAACAACTTTACCCTATTGAGAACATATTTAGAAAAAAACATTTTTCATAAATAAATCAAACATTTTTTTGCAACATGGATTATAATACGAATTTTAGGTCTTATAATAAACTTATATTTCTCGATCCAAAGGAATAGCATTGTTCATATGATTTTTTAACCTAACTAAGCAGGTGGCTAGTCCTCAATGTTTTCTTTTACTTAGCCTCTGTGGGAATAAACTTCCATCCCTGAATGGGATTATTAAAATTTAAGAATTCTAGGTGGCTGAGACGTAAAGCGCTTAGCTTCCAAACTGGGGGTCCCAGTTTCAAATCCTGGTGAAGACTGGGATTTTTTAATTTCAAGTGCCTGTGAGTTCACCCAGCTCCAATGGATACCGGACAATAGTTGCGGAAAAGTGAAGGCGGTTGGTCGTTGTGCTGGCCACATGACACCCTAGTAAACTGTAGGCCGCAGAAACAGATGACCTCTACATCATCTGCCCTATAGACCACAAGGTCTAAAAGGGGAACTTTTTTTTTAAGAATTCTTTTTATACTATTTTTTTTTAGTATTTTTTAAAAGAATTTAACATCTTGATAATAAAAATAATTGTGAAATACTGATGGAACAAATGAAACTGAGAAAAGGCTTATAGGCTTGACTAGACATAGGCAAATATAATTAAAAGTGCAAAGCTTATTTGTAAACACTGCACACTATAAATCTTAAATAAAAAAATTTGGGGAAAAAAATACTTTAAAAAAAAGCAACATAGATATACAAAGAAATAAAAGGAGTTGATCACAATGTGGATTAGAACAAAATTATTTCAGAAACCCTTTTTTTTTATTTTTGTAAATAAAATAGTTTAGTATAATTTGATCTATTAATTGAAATTATTCAATTTATCTTACAAGCCCTTGTATAATTTTGCTTTATTCAAAGAAGCATTCAAACAATTTTTTTTTCATTTTTCAAAAACTTAAATATGGGGTATGTGGATGGGGAATTAGTATCCAATACATGTAGGCTATTAAATGTAAGAGCTACACTTTAAAGTCACACAAATAATATACAGCTATATTCAAAATTGTATTTTCATAGTGTGAATGCCTAGATTACTGTGACTGAACCTATAAAACATGTAGAGTCATTACATACTTATGCCATGATATATATAGGAATTAGTTCTTAAAAATTTGTATTCATTGATGAAGAATGCTCTTTCAGTGAAATAAAAAAAAATATAAGAAATTCTAAACTAGAATCATCAAACTAGTATGGTGTAACTGTTATAAATCCATTTTAAGTCAAAGCAAAAATTAAACATTCTCATCTTACATGACAGGAAACTATGCACCATAGTGAAGGGGCATAACTTTTTTTTCATTTTTTTAAATCAGAAGGGAATCAGTTAACACTATAAAGTTGTAAATTATAAAAGACAAAGTTGTTGATGCAGATAGTTGTACTATATCCTTGTTATTTTCAACAATAGTTTATTTTATTTTACTGTTCACAGTTCATATTGGGTTTTCAAATACTCAAGTAGACAGTCTTGCACTTGAAGTCATAAGTTTTTAATTCTCTTGTTAATGGGTGGAAAAAAATGTTCATTCATCCTCTTTCAAGTAATCAATTAGGCCTAGAGCAGTAGAAGAGTTTTATAATATGTATCAGTCAGGCCCAGAGTGAAAACATTTGCATTATGTAATCAATGAGACCTAAAGAGTGAATTAATTTAATTGGCAGCACAGGGCCTATACATTAACCTCATTCTGAATGCTTTTCTATTTGTATATATTTCTTTCTTTATCTGTTGTGTTGCGATTTCAAACAATAAAAAAAAATGTTGTCAGAGACCGATTGTTGATGCTAATCAGACAAAAAAAAATATATGAATACTTTTTAACACTATTAAACATTTTCTACAGGTTTTTAGATACTAACCTGTACAAATGTATTAGAACACTAGCAAATTGTAATAAAGATATAAAGTGATAAAGGCATAAGGAAATTCAGAGAATATGAATTGCACTAACTGATATATGGCCCATAACAGATTCACTAATACATGAATAGATCAAAACCTAATCTAAGAAGCCAAAATATTAATTAATTTAAAAAAAAAAAAGATTGTATTGTGTCTTATACTTACTGAATGGATTTTTTCCTTTTCTTTTAGGATTTATAGGCAGACTGTTCAATGGAATTTCTGTGAAATAAAATTGATTTTCATATATTTTTCTCCCTTGCTACTAAAGTGTGTAAATTAAAACATACAAGTTACACAAGTCTGAAGTATGTTACTATACTTAATTAACTATAATTATTATTATTACTCTTATTAAAGTATGTTATTGACAGATGTTTCGGCTCTAGTTATAGTGTGGCTATAGTCATGGATTGGCTATAGTCATGGTGAGGCTGTAATTATGGTGTGACTTTAGCTGTGATGTGGCTACAGTTGTGGTTGAGACATTCTTGTTTAAGAGTTAAAGCAACTTAGTTTTAACTTCACTGAAATGTAATCCTTAACTCTTTGTCTTCAAACTGATGATACCAACAATGATTCCACCAGAATGTGGTAAATAATTATGGAGAGAAAGAGTTAAACCAACAGAACAACATAATAAATTAAGTAAGGTTTCATGAAAAAAATGAGACTTACGATTTAATCCAAGACAATCCTTCCACTCTTCAAAAGTTATTTTTTTATTGTTATCAGCATCACAATATCTCAGAAATGAACGTCTGCACTTCCTTGGATAACTCTTACTTTTCAGAGTTGTTTTTCTAAAAGGGCGCCACTCTCTTTTCTCTAAAATCTAAATAAATATATAATAATAATAATAAATAAATATAGTATTTAAATATATAATTATATGCAAAATACACTTTAGCATATTATTGAAGAAAAAATTACTTGTAAGTCTATTAATCTGCAGATTTTTATTTATCTACAAATATGAGCTCAATTAGTTCATTGTTAGATTTCTTTTATAGATGTTTTTTACAAGAAAAGAAAAATATAGTGGACTTACTTCATTGTTATTTTTATCTAAATTTTTCAACTTCCACCTGGCAACTGTTTCTAGTAAAGCTAAATTTTCTGCTGGCAGAGGGCTGAAGTAATAATAAAGAAAGAAATTATTTTTTAAAACTTTTCTGTTATATTTATTCATAAGCAATTTAAAATTCAGTTATATCCAATGATTAAGATAATTAAAATGGCAATTTATTGAAGTGTCTACCTACAATTCCTAATGAGAGAAAAATCTACATAGTTAAGCAAATAAATAAAAAAGTGGTAAATAAAATATGTTTGTTTACAATAAACATTCAAATGTAAAAAAGAAGATTTGCATTTCCATTTTATTATTTCATTATTATGTTTAATCAAAATGTTGTTACAATCACTAAACGACTAAACTATTGTTGTGAGCTAATCTATCTGACTTATATTTCACTTACTATTCTATATTAGCCACACACAAACATCTACAACAAGATATAGCTGACAACACTTTCAAATCTATAAATGACACTTTATTTATCACTGCTGGGAAATCCGTCCAGTCTTCTAACTACTAATTTACTACTCATAAAACAACCTACTCTTAAAATAACGCCATGTTGGTCTTCTTGGCGCTCTAAGTCTACTACATCATTAATCTGTCCATCTACGTACCATCTACCATCGCTAAAAGCTATACACAAAATATATTTATCTAACTAAACTAGTTTACTCTCTAACTACAACATAACACTATAAGAAGCATAAATAGCACATAATTTTTTTAAGCACATCAAATAAAGCACATAATTCTAATGGAATAAAAAATATATTTTGCTTTTTTACTTTGATGTGGCAACAGCTTCAGACAATGCCTTTTTTCTTTCTTCTGTTAGGTCTGAAAGCAGGTCCATCAAAAATTTCCTCTTCTGCTCAAATGGACAGCCTGGTAAAATATGTTGTTGAAAATCAGACAACAATCTAAAATAATGAACATATGCAATCTTATTTAATGTGTATTAGTGTCACAACAAATTTTTTCATGCATAGTTTATAAAGAACCAAAGAAAATACTTACTTATCTTGCTTATTAGCAAAACAAACAATATTTTTCGCTGATAATGTGCCATTAAAAAACAAATTCTAGGTGTTTTTCATTTGTGATCATTTTGTGATTCACTGGCGTAATCAATTTGTAATCCACTGTAAATGTCTAACTTAAGAAATTATAAGAAAATATAAATGTTTTGTTTGGGTAACTGATATCAATTTACCCTGAACAAAAAGAATAGGCACTATATCAAATAGTAAATATTACCTTTTAATTCTCTGTCTCCATCAAAATCACAGTTTGGTGTCACATTAAAAGTGGCAGTTCCAGGAATAGGAACACCGTTTGATTGCTTAAAAAAAAACAATTTTCACATTTGGGAAAGCCAAATATGTAGCCTATATATAAAGTGTATGTGAAATGTTATTGAAATTATATGAAATAGTAATAAATATTGAAGATTTTTAAGTATAAGAATATTTTGTGACACTATAAAAATCTTTACATATTTTGACTAATGGTAAAATATGATGCCATAAGTAAATTTTTATATCTTAAAAATTAATGCACCATTAAACTATGAAATATATAGATCTATGTGTAATAGTATATATATTCATATATAAATATATCACAATCAATTTAATGCAATGATAATTTAAATATTTCTTTATGTAGAAGAGCTCAAATGCTCAATGGAAAAGTTGAAAATGTGTTACCTTTACACACCAGCAGTAGCCATTGTGCTCATGGCACTGGGCTTTTTCCCACAATCCATCAGATGTGCATGCTGGGATAAAGTATTTGGCATTGGGCTGTTGAGAGTTGTCTTTGATAGCATCTTCTCTCTCTTTCATACAACTTTGACTTGTAGATTCTGTAAAAGTGAATAAATGAAATTTAAAAAATATAGTCTTCTTCCACAGTTCTTGTCACACTACAAAAAAATTCAATTTTAATTAAGTGGAAAACAGTATACAATTTTTTGTGCATATTATTTAAGTCATTTTCCAAACCAAATACAAAATAGTGCTGAAATTCTTAAAATGACTTTAAGTATTTTACTTTAAACATTAAAATCGATTAATTTTCAAAAAATACATGTGTTTCTATTTGTTTTAAGTGTTTTTGTTTTTTAATATAGATATACCATACAAAAATACACAATAATTACTTGTATTGTGTCTTGGTACAAGTACGTATCAAACAAATACTTTCATTTAGTTTAGAAGAGCTAGACCTATACACCTACCTTTTCGTTCCGGCTTTTCTTGTCTATTGGACGAGCTGCTGACCAGAGGACCACCATTAAGGACGGGAAAATTAGGAGCAGGAATTAGTGGTACCTGTGGTCTTATTAGCGTCTCTATTGAGTCAGCAGCAATAGATCAATATAAATAAAAATAAAAAAGAAGGAAAGCACTTTATTAGCTAGTGTGTTCACACTATAGAGTCTAGTAGATTTACTCAAATTGTGATGGTTTACAATGATGCACTAAAATACATATTCACATAAAGCAGACATATATATTGAACCTAGAGTCTAGGGTAAGTCAAGCTTTGGTACATCTAGATCTAGTATTTATCTATTTATTTGATTTACAATCTTGAATCAATAGATCTCGACTATAAGTATAGTATAGAGATCTATATTCTATAGACTATACATAATACAATAAAAGTTGTCTAATCACTAATTTCTAAATCTATATAGATTTTTGCTAAATCTTAGTCTAGATCTACATTATTCAACTACTAATCTAGATATTGCACTAGAATCTATCTATGACATTCTACAGTAAATGAATAAGAAAATTAACACCCCAACCCAGTGATTGTGTAGATCTAGACACCAGATCTATATTATAGAATCTAAATTAGGCAATATCATACTCTATCCTTGGGCCTTATAATATGGGTTTGGGTGAAGATACAGATACATTAAAATTGATTTTAATAAGACTATAGAATATAAGATCTAGATATATCATTGCCAGATTTTGCCACACAGTGATGGATCACTCTAGGAGCTATAGATTTCTATACATTATTTAAACTAAATTAATATTTAACAATTTTATTTTAATATTGAATATTTGAATAATGTCTTTTGTGTCCATTTTTTAGTGTAACCTACCAAAGAAAAAAAAGTGACTAATTGTATGATTACAATACAATCACCACAAAATACAACGATCAAATGTATTATTGTAAGAATATTGTGCACTTTCACTAAATCATTCTATTTTCAGTTGGGAGAGATTTCTAGATCTATAGGCCCTATTGATTAAAGAAATATCCAGATCTAGATTATTATTATTATTATTATATATGTTATGGGCTGATAGTAGATTGTAATTAATTCAACATTTAAGCTAATTCAAAAAGTTTTATGGGGGAAAAAAATCAAAAACCACAATTACAAGTATAGACCAAAGATTTTAGCAATCTTGCGTTTAATATAATAATAATTTAAATTGGCCTAGATTTTTTTTCTTAACTGTAATATTAATTTCACGAAATATGCAAATATTAAATATATTAGTATAAGGATGAATGTTATAAAACTGTAAGCCTATATTGGGAGTTGGGAGTAGGCTATATAGTCCTAAATACTCTCAGGCCTTATATAATAATAATGTCAAAGGTACATGCTTGTATAATGGGAAGGTATTTATATTAACCCAATGTAAAATTACAACGGTTTTCGCATTTTAAGACACAAAATAGAATCTAGAAATTAATCGACTTTACACATGTAAATTTTTCTACGTACAATAACAATAGCTAATACCAAAAATAGATCTAGAATCTAGATTAGTGTGTAGGCCATTACATTTTTAAACATTAGATCTAGAAAGTATTTCTGAGTCCTAGAATATTTTCGATGGCTACCTGGTAATGTGGTTAACATGTAGGCTATTTATATATAGGCTGTCATCGTAATGGTCAGAGTTTAAACCCTAGGCTAGCTGCTCCATATCTAATTCCCCCTCAGTTTAACAGGATGTTTGCATAAATTGCTTTAGTTGTGATGTAATAAACCCTCAATACTTTTGGGAAACCCAAAACTTAATAAACAATATTTATGATTGAAGAAAACCCAGAAAAAAAAAAACTTGATAAACAATATTTATGATTGAAGAAACTTGAGAGGACTAAAAAAAAACACTTATGAAATAGATTATTTGTGTTAGAACTGTAAAATACAAAACCACAATTAAATGCCTCACTATTAGGATAAAACAAGAAAATAGGTAGACCATATAGATCTATATGCAATAAAATTGGGGAATCCAAGACAAATTAACACCACGTGCAACAACAACAAATTTTTAGGCTTTTTTATCCAGGGCATACCCCCCCCCCGTGTCTTTTAATTAGTATCTAAACACTGACCATATTTTTAAGTAAGATGTAATCATCCTTTCAAATCTTTAATAAAGTGAATGCCTTTGTGAATGTTAATAAAAAACACACTCGAGATCATATTGGATTTTATTATTTTATCAAAAAAAAAAGGCATTAAGATTTGGATCTAATGTTGAAAATTAGAGGTTCATGTGTGATTCATTTTTTGCATTATAATACCCCCTCCCGCCTTTTTTTTCACGATATCCTCCTAGCAACAGTCATAATTGTAATTTTACCCATCATTATAACATACTGGTGAGTGACCTTTGACCTCCACCACGTGATTAGAAGAAGGACAACCATCGTGAGTAAACAGTTATTTGACTTATTATTTTTTTTGTTATAAATATTTGTATACACATATATGGAATGTAGGTATGGATAATAGTTTCGTTCTTCAATCTGATATCAGAAAGTGCTAGTAATACATATACTCCTCCACCGAACTAGCCATGCCCCAATAGAATAAAACCATTCAAAGTCCAAATTTGCCTTATAAGTTTGGCTTGAGAAACCAGTACAACAGGATACACACATTATGGTTTAGGGTTACCATTTTTTTTTATAAACATTTGTTAAATCTTTATCCAAGTCAATTTGATTACCCCACAAAATATCTTTTTTTTTTCTTTTTGAGAAAGCCTACTGAAGTTAAGAACTTAAGATCTATGGCCTAAGTATTCCTTTTATGATAGAAGTCTGGCCTATATATTACTTTTAACTATTACACTAATGCTAACTACATAGGTCAACACTGAACTTCAATTAAAAACCTTAGATACAAAATTGACGGCCAATGTGAGAGTGCAAGAAAAATGTGTATTCCATCGCTATGTCCCCTGTTTCTTATCATAGGGCCTACATATTCAGGACAGTTCTTCTTGTCTATGTTGTGTATCGTATGGTAACCCTAGGAACGAGACAAACAGAAACAAAGACATGCGATGCAGTACTTACCGTTCCTGGGCAGTTCAGCAGGTCGGACAGAGCTACTGGCTTCGCTAGCTGAGTTTAAAGACAGGAAGATATGAAACGACACTTTTAAAAAATTTGGGTGTTACTCGACCGGCGTTCTGCAGACATTCTGGTATTGCACTGGCCCGTGGTAAGTGTTAGTAGATGAGAGATTTAGACATGGAAAGGGGGTGGGGGTGTACTAGGTGCAAGTGAGGCTGAACATTGTCAACGTACTGGTAAATATGAAGTCAACTGAACAGAATAGATTAAAATAACTGACAAGCAGTAATGGTTGTTATTGAAAGTCTCGAAAGATCATGATTGCTCTCCCAAAAAGTGTACCGTTAGTTTTTACATAAGAGTCAGGTGTGAATACAAACAAGATTTGTGAGCTGTAAGTTGTTTGTATTCTCGAAAAGTTGTCAACTGACAAATGGTTGAAAATTCTTTTTCTCTCTTTATGAAATAATTATAACTAACCATAATAAGGATAAGCGATGAAAGACATTATTTTGGGGAACGTGAAGATATCGACCAATGTGGAGATAATGATAAGATAAAAATAAAGGTAGTTGCCAAGAGGAACTACCTAAAAATGAGCAGCCTGAAAGATGAACTACCTAAAAAATAAACTGCCTGAAAGATGAACAGCCTAAAAGATAAACTGCCTAAAAGATAAACTGCCTGAAAGATTAACTGCCTGAAAGATTAACTGCCTGAAAGATGAACAGTCTGAAAGGTGAACTGCCTGAAAGATTAACTGCCTGAAAGATTAACTGCCTGAAAGATGAACAGTCTGAAAGGTGAACTGCCTAAAGAAAAAAAAAAGGATTGGAATGAAGCTACTTTTCGAGGAGTCGAAATCAGATAAAACTCACCAGAAATAGATCAAGGGTAAAAAGAATGAAATCAATGACCAAGTTGAAATGCGGTCCATAAAACTGGTTGAATAAAGTGATGATTGGAAGTGGTATCGATGTCTAGATATAGATCAACGTTAGCGAAATGATGCCAATGAAATAAAAGAGAGTTGATTATTGGCAAGGGGGGTGGGGATATCGTTGAGAGACAGAGTGTTAGTATTTTAGATCTAATATTGATTTGATTGCTTTGTGCCCTAATCAAAGTAATTGTCATCAGAGCTGAATAATGTTGGCAATAACAGATGTCAGTGGCACTAACATCTGTGACAGCAAACACGAGGCCCTGATTGCCCAGTTACTTTATTGCCTTAAACTAAACTAAGCTGCACTGGCTTGTTGACTTTGTTGTTGCCAGCTAGGTTTTAAGTCATTTTTTTTTAACTATAAGATATTGCCAATATCTATATTTTTATAGGTATCACATATAAAGACCGCCAAACGAAGAAATGAGACAAGATTATTACAGCGATTGGACCCCACAATGAACTGCTAACTAATGTCAGACAACGCAAACTAAAATTCCTTCGCTATATCAAGGATCACAAAAAAAAAAAAAACGTGCTTCAGGGAACAGTACCAGAAAAAAAAGAAGAGACAGACAGAGAAAGCTACGGGAAGACAATATAAAAGAATGGACGGGCCTCTAAGGCCTCTAATTGAAAGAGATTCTATCCAAGGCAAAAGAACAAAGAAGAATGGAGAAAGACGGTCGACAGATCCTTTTGAAAATGCTGATTAATTTGCAATATTTTTTAATCCATTCCCAAACTGTCAAAGACGTAGAGTCTGATTTAAATTTTCGACCAACACATTTATATTTGTAAAGTTATTTCTGTAAAATTAGAGACCTCTGTTTAATGAAAAGCTACTTTGATTTGTGATTTCGTGATTTATAATATATATATATATCAATAAAATAACATGGAGTAACATAAAAACACTTTAAATATTTATTATTCTTTAATATGGTTTGCAAATAAATAAAAAGTAGCCAGCAATAACTTACTTTAAGGTTTTAAACAAGTATCTGTACAATATTTGTTACCTATTGAAGAAATGAATTATTTTTAAGAAAGGGGGTATAACCGTATATTTTCTTAAAGCTCAATTTTTGTTTTTTTATTTCTCTTTTCGTTTCGGTTAGGCCTAAATATTTGTTTTACACAGTGATTGCCTATTGACCTCAACAAAGCAAGGAGCCAGTCCAGCTGGATCTTATGGTAACTCTGGAGTTTTTAACTCATCCAGATGTCCATATGACCCCGAGAAACATTCACACACACACACATTTCACACACACACATAAAGTCTCATTCTCAACTTTATACTTGCACTCATAACTTCCACTCAAATCTCATTTTTCATTGCACAATGGCACATACATGAAATATTGTGAATTAAACAAATTTATTTCAACTTAGAATAAAGAAAAGCTAAAACTACTTTTCCTTTTGCTAGTAATATAGATCTAGTTTAAAATCATGAATTTCGTAAATGAAAAAGACAACTTCAAGATAATTTGAAAAGTATCAATTATATGCAATTGAATTTGTCATAAGGAAACAAATATTTTTAAAAGGACAATTTTAAAAATGGATGTGTTTCTGAGGTGGAAATTTAAGGAGATAGTCACGTGGTCATCACGTCTTCTACCTACCTCAGCTAATGTGAGGTGCATAGGGAGCAAGGTGCAATGTAGGAGCTAACACCCCCCAGCCATCACTCTAGGTTTTGAATGCAAGAGTTTTATGATTCGCACTTTATACAGAAGAAAACGATATATTTCTAGTATGTCATGATCTCAATCTGCATTTAAGGTTGTCTTTCTTAACAGATACTGAAATGCCAACTGCTAAAACAGTTATGAATGTCTTAGTAACAGATGGTGAGCTGTGAACTCTAAAAATGTTTGGTTATTGTTAATATATAGTGACCTGTGAACAGCTTAAGAAGTTATGAATGTCTTCATTAACAGATAGTGAACTGTGAACAGCTTAAGACGTTAAGAATGTCTATATTAACAGTGAACTGTGAACTGCTAAAGCTTACTCACGTTTTATATCTACGCCGAGACACAGCGTCCAGTCCGCCTTCTCGATGGTCCGGTCCGGTTTTTTATCACAGAAATTGAGAAATTCTTGAGCGCATGGCTTGGGTTTGATCAGCTTCTTGACCATCTTCTTGAAGTGGCGGATCTCTTTAAACTTGAGCTTTCCGTCTTTGTTTTTGTCCAGTTCGTTAAACTTCCAGAGGACGATGGCTTTCTCCGTGCCGAAATCGTCGTCCTCGTGGCCACCTAAAAGAGGAATGCGGAGGTGACAGAAAAACTGGGAGGATATTGTGTGGAGTTCTCTAGAACGGAAACAAAGGCTGGGTGAGCAGAGGCGACAATTCGAATACCCCAGTCTGATGTAGGCCCCGGAAAAAAATCTGGCTTGAAGTACAAATAAAACTTCCAGAGCCGGTTCTCGGGGTAAAAAAAAAAAGGACATGGCCATTTACCTAAAAACCCATGGAAAGAATCGGAATGTGGTACCAGTAAAACTTCCAGAGGCAGTGCTAGCGGTAGGTTTGAGTAGGGTTTAATGTTCTTATGTTGCACCTGATGGAAGGAATAAAGAGATCTCGATTACAGTACCTATGTTAAGGGTTAAGAAGCATGGGCATTTGCCTAAAACCCCACGCCTGATAGAGGTACGTCAATAACCAGACTATGTTTATAAGAGGCTTGAGTACAAAGATGATCTGCAAAAAGGGAGACAATATTTCTACCTCCTTTAATACAATA
>JADKLZ010000104.1:11919376-11939056 GCA_021533235.1 Biomphalaria straminea
GCACCTAAATGTAGGCAGTAAGTCCACAGACACCTGGTCGATAGGTGTCATCCTACACGACTGCTTTCTTCTGTCAATCAATCTATTATTCGTCCCCTCGTGTCTATAAATACCCATGGTCTATGAAACAACACTATAATTTCTACAGTTACAATGAACATTAAATACGCTCAGCCCACAGCTCTATTAATCTGACATTAATTCGTGCAAGGCGTTTAAATATATTGAAATGGCCCATTAAGTGCCAACCCCCCCCCCCACCTCTACCGCACATGTCGGTCGTTGTGTCATTGGGGAAACCTGAGCGCACATGCTATAGCGTAATGGCGGTCTTACCAACACCTGTTGTCGAGATCAAAGAGTCTCATATTTTCTCAAGACTGGGTCACATGCAGAGCTCAAGACCAGTGTTTCTAAATTGGCAATGTATCTGGTGGTGCGGTGACGAAGACGAAGTCAATGAGAAAAATTGTCTGGCTTATCTTGACAATCCCCGGGCAAGGCTTCTGGGGCCTCAAAGTGGCGCTCGGGTGGAAACAGTCATTAGAGGAGACGCTTGGGTCAATAGGGGAAACAGAACTCCCGTTGATGCGCCCAATGACCGAGTCGATTGCCCTGGCGGGGTTTGAAGAAAGCCCTAATTAAAATGTCACTACACACCGTTCCTCAATGGGCCGTTTTTCTTGGCGGACACCTGCAAGGCTGATGTGGTACAGAAAAGGAATATTGGGGAGTTTCCTGGGTGTGCTCGACTTTTGGCCTCACTTCTAGTTTAAGAATCTTGAGCACGAACCATGGGTAATAGGGATGTAAAAAATTTAATCTGCTTGGATCTTTCTCAGACGGAAATTTAGTTTTCAGACAGGTAGATGGAATTAAGCTTCCATAGGCCTAGAGTTCCAAGAGTCTTAGATTCTTAAGACAATAACGTAGAAGAATCTAGAAATCTCCAATATTACAACCTCTTGTTGGCATTATACACAGCCTACTAAACAATGGTAAAAATATATTTAACGAAAACAAGGTAAAGTACTAGTGATAAATAATTTAAGAAGCTGCCTATCACGTGACAAGTGTTGACAATACGATACAGTCCAGTGATGCTCAACCTTATCCGGTCGGCGGGCCATTTTAATTTCCGTCACCCGTGTCGCGGGCCACATCAACAAAAAGGCTAAAACAAAAAATAAAAATAAAAAAAAACATTTTTATTAGAAACCCGTGAATCCAGTACTTACTTTAATTCACGAGACGTCTATGATGAACCAACGTTTACTTATACCGCTCAATAGATGAGATATCAAGTTGGAGCACTGAATCTAATATTCTAGATGTTTGTTTGTGAGAAAAATTTGCTGTAAAAGTTTGTCATCAGAGCTTGTAATTATAGTGATCATCCTTAACACTTGTTTTTGGAGATTTAGAAAAAAGTTTCAGAATGTAACACGGAGTAGAAATCAGTTTCCGAATGTATTGTATTTTATCTGGCTAGGATGTCTGGCTTTGTAAGTCAATCAGTACAGTTGTAACTTTGTCTGGGCACTTGACACAATGACTTTTTGAAATGACTAACATTGTTCAATCTGAACACGACCATCTTCACATGGTCCAGACTGAACACCTTGCCCCATAGAATTTGTTGATAATTCAATGAAGCCACAGAGGCTCGGTTCCAACTTTGCTAATAACTCTTGCTGTCTACCAAACTTCAGGAACCATCAGTGTCACTCCCACTAACTTCTCCCAAGGAAGATCTTCTGTGATGGTTGAAACTTCTTTCACAGAACTTCGCAAGTAGTGGCCCCATGCATGCTTCTTATAACTACTAGCTTCTCTGATCTTAAAACTGATGTTTTTAATGCAATTAAATACCAAGATTTTGAGAGGTATCAAATATACCAGTAGACTCTCTCAGCCGATGGAGATATTTAACCATATCTTTCAATTGCCTGGTACTTGTCACGAGACAGCTTCAACAGCGTTATTCTGATTCTACCATCATTGCTAGCAAGCAACCTTTTTTTTGCCATCCGTCGTTGACAAATGGCTTCGGGTTTCTACTTGCAATATCAGAAACTCTGTGGCTTGTCTTACTTACAGCACCATTTATCATTTTCTTTTTTGGTGAATATTATTATCAATCCTCCACACTAGGAGCAATATAGCAATCGCGTCTCAAACCAATAATGCTGACTTCTTTATATATTTGATTTTCTAAAGTTATTGAATATTTTCGTTTTCTTTCAATAGAAACACTCCTCCAATAAATACGTTGATTTTTTTATTACAACAAAACATTTTTAAAAAAATAATAACATTGAGAACTCTAACGTAATGAAAGAAACATTTTCGAAAGTTTTTTTTTTTTTGCGGAGACAGATTCACTTTGTGCCGACATCTCCGCGGGCCGGATAGAACCACGTCGCGGGCCGGATGTGGCCCGCGGGCCGTACTTTGGGCATCACTGCGATACACTAACAAGAAAAACATAAAAAAAATATTTTAATAAAAAACAATTTCTATTAACTGTAATCTTTTATATCAATTAGTTTGGATCAGTCATGTAGTTATATTTTCCATAGACCTAGACATAATAAAACTTTGCTGTTAAAAATATATTTGCCCATTGTGTTTAGATTTGACCTTTCTCAATGCGCTACGATTCTATCACGTGTCTGGGCCACTTGAGAAGGGGGGGGGGGGTATCTTAGTGAATGTTTGCATTTAAAAAATGTTCACTCAGAGTTCAATAGTCATCAAGGGGACTAATTGAACTTATACTTCAACATCTGTCAAGTACGATTTCTTTTCTTTGTTCAAGATACCAAACAAAATAATTAATTGCCAATAATTAATTAACTAATTGGTTAATTGTTTTTTTAATTGATTCTTGTGTTGTCAAGTAAAGTAATAAAAAGAAATAATTGTGCAAAATTTCAGCTTGATCTGGAATAGGGAGAAATAACGTGTACAATCCTTCAGACAGACAAAGTTAGTTTAAATAAGCTTTAAAAAATGTCTTGAGTTAGCGGAGAACATCTCCATCAATTCTCATTGCAGAGCTAGCTTTAGAAGCACCTATAAGCACAGGACTTTGAGGAGTGTCATATGTGGGGTGGGAAAAGCCTAAATCCAGAATATGGCATCAATAGTTCACGTAATGATTAGTATATACCCAGAGAAAGGCTTCTTAGATATTGAGTAAGTTTTGGATTTCTGAGAACTATTTAGAAGAAATCCACCACATCGTATATTACTCAAAAAGTCTAAACGATTTGATGCGATAGATATGAATGTCTGTCAGAGGCCGCGCATATTGTATGATGGGCGAATGATGACAAAAGAATCCCCCTATTTGTCGGCCCCCGTGAGATCCAAGATCTTGATCTATAGTCCTCAGTTTGCCACCCCTTAATTATGCCTCTGCATCGTGATTCTATACTGGACGATAAAAAAATGACTCTAAATTTGCTGATTGGTTACATAAGATGTCTATTTAGAGAAGGCATTTATCACAAGCTCAAGATAACAGGTAAATAGTTCTAGATTTTTAAACGGCGATGACACATCTAGATTTTTCTTCTACTACAGGCCCTACACAAAACACGCTTTTTTTTAATTTCACGTATTGGTGCCCAACATTTCCTATCTTTGGACTTGAGTAAATTGTATAATCCTGTCAGACAGTCTTTCTTTAGTGCTCATATCAGCATTTTGTTTTTCTGGAAACGAGGCTTGGTTAAAGTTAATTAGGAAATATGGTCATGTGAAAGTCTACACCAGACACACGCCTGCTGAACATAAAACAAAGTGTGTCTGCGTCTTTTGATGGAGCTCAGCATTAAGTCCCAAGTTTGATTCCACTCTCTAAAGTTTGTATTTAGAATGGCTTCAAATCGTTTTGATCTGGCTAAGTCAGTATATTCAAACTTAAGCCGTAGGCAGGGCATTGTATCGTCTGAGATATCACTGAAGTGGAATAGTGATCTAGAATGTCTTGTGGAAATGATTTAAAGTGAACATTGTGTCACGTTTGAAGGGGCGGCCCAAAGAAAAGGGTAGAATAATCCTCACAAGTTTAATAGTTAAAGGACATGGGCGGCGCAAGTAGAATATGGGTCTTGATGAAACTAATACGACTTATGCTAGTACTGCTAAATTCGGAACTTAATAAAAAAATAAACATTTGTATATCACACCTTCGGAGGCGATGTGGCTGAGCAGTAAAGCGCTTAGCTTCCAAACCGGGGTTCGAATCCTGATGAAGACTGGGATTTTTAATTTCGGGATCTTTTGGTGCCTCTAAGTCCTGGGTACCTGACATTAGTTGTGGGAAAAGTAAATGCGGTCGTTGTACTGGCCACATGACACCCTCGTTAACCGTAGGTCACAGAAACAGATGACCTTAACATCATCGGCCCTATAGACCACAAGGTCTGAAAGGGGAACTTTACCTTTTAAGTTAAGAAGATATAAACTCAGTTGTTCAGTTGTATCAGTATATATTTAAGTGTTACTACGTTGTTGATCTATTACTTCAGCGGTTGTGTAAGACTAAATGTCAAGTAGTTTAGTATTGTGAATTACTGAATTCATGTTTTGATAGAGTTCATTAAAAGAAAGAAAGAAAAAAGTCTAGAAGTTTCTTTAGTGTGTTTTAGTCATTTTATAGTTACTCTGCAAACGATTCTGTTTGTGCCTTTTTAAGCACCTAATACGCAAATGAAAAATAAGGAATTGAATTGTAGAACCAATCATAAGTATAAAATCATCAATAATTAGGTATTAGAAACTCAAATCGCGAAAATCAAAACATTTCGTATTAGAATAAATTAGGAATTCTTCAGACTCAGTTTTAACCTATGGTTTAATTACAAGTAGTAGTTTTTTTTATGTACAATATTATCATTTATGCACTCGATATATCAATACACTATTATATTAGGTGTGCATCACGTTTTATTGGTTTATAAGAAACAACAATGCAAGAGCAAGAAGCTCGTGTGATAGTTAATTATAGATCTCTTCACTTCTGGACCAGATAAACAGAGTCCACACTGTCCGAAATAACTCTATATATAGTCTTATTTCATCAAACCATTATTGAATCAATTTGTGCTTATAGAAAATGGTAAGGTAAACTTGATGGCTGACAGTTGCGATTGTGTAAAATCTGAAATGTGTTTTTACTTCATTGTTTTCATTCATTCGTTTCAAAAATTCAAATGAGAGATAAACAGTATTTTGATTACAAGTCGATAGAAGGATTGAATAATAAAATTTGACCCAAGCCCAGTGATGTCCTCGGGCTGGAATACAACTTAATGACGGGTATTGAGCTGCTGACAGTGATACTAATGTCAACTTTATTGTCGAGGTGGATTGCTGATTGTCCCCCTTTAGTTTCCTCGCAATGTGAATGACTGACCTACAAAAATGTGTTGGGTGTTCTAAAGCTTGTACCTCCGACAGTACTCACCCATGCCACATATGCGGCCGGCTTGTCAAAGCGAGGATTGGACTTTACAGCCATGTTCGAGTCCATAGGAAATGAGAAATGTGTTCATCTTAGAACACGAAGAAAGAGCTATATATATGACTCCGATAGTAATCTAATTGAGAAGACTAGAACGACAGATCTAGCAAGTGTTCGATAGAATCTACAGTGTATTATTTGTACACCCAAATAGAATGGCATATTCCCTATTTATATCTATGTTACAAATCTGATTAATCTTATGGTTCACATGTACTTAAGTCTATACAGAAGTTTAAAAAAAAAAATTTGTAAATATTTACTTTCGAAGATTTGGGAAACAAGTCGAAATGAAAAGTTTTCCAAGATACAGACCTAACTATAATTATATCGACTTATATAAACTCTTGATGAGCTCGGTGATTTCGCAGGGAAAGCAAAACAAAATACATGGTCAAACTATTGGCTAAGCAAGTTAACTCTTTCCCTCCTAATCGACGATACCATCATTTAAAATTAAATTAATGTTTAAATTAATAAACTTGACTTTGTGTTATATAAAAAGAGCATGTATTTGCATTTAATTTAATCCAACATTTTCTGATAACAAACAATAAAGCTATTGAAGCTTAAACATAAAAGGGTAGTGAAATAGTAATGTGCACAATGAAGAATTCCTTAGAAAATTGGAAAATAATAAAGAAGTGAAAGAGTTAAGCAAGTTAATCTAGTCATCGTTCTTTAAAAAAAGTATCTCATGACCTGTAAAATTCGCCACAATGGACAGCATGTGTGGTGTATTGATTGTCTTCTAAGTCTGGAGATTATATTGTCTTCATACTTAGTTTATTAAAAGTCTGTCAGGCGCCTAACTAGAACAATGTGTCTAACAAATGAGTTGATTAATAGAGCTCGACTCATCTACCTTGTCAGTTCCACGAGGATGTGAAAGAGAGGAGGGGAGGGCTGTCTCATAAGTTTAGCGACTGAAGTCAGCCGTCTCCCTTGGAACTTTGCAGTCATGTCAGTCATAAGAAGGACTTCTCAAAGGTGCACGACTTTCGGACACTTGAAACTAGAGGTTAACGTGACCAAGGGACATCTGTGACCTTAACCCAGAATAGTTCTAATCAAAGAAGTACATAGGAGACTTGGACGGAAGGCCTTTGCATCATTCCTGACACTGACCTATACAAGAAATGCCTTTCTATTTGTGACTTTTTGTAAAGCTATTAATCAATTAAATTTATTATTGAAGTAGAATACAAAAACCTAAAACCTAAAGATCATTTTCGTAAAAGTCGTAAGTGGTATTTATATTCATGCAGGGATTATATCTAAGCTTTAATAATTATAGAAAGAAACTCATTGAAAGTGTGACAATCTCGTGATTTGTATTAAAAGAAACGAACAAATTAGCTTAAAAGTTACCTGCTCCGGTAGTTTCCTTTTTCTTGTTGCCAGGTTTTACTTCCGGTTGACTTAGACATCCATGAATGAGGAGGCACATTACCAGTAGAGGAATTACAGTTACTGACATGCTTTATCCGCGGCAAACATGTCCCCCATCCAGTCAGTAATCCACAGAATTTAATCCACAGAAATGAAACATATCTCTATAACAGAACACGATTAGAGTCGCGGCGCGTAATGAGGACAAATACATGGAATTCATACATACACTATCTGTATACATATCCAGGAGAGAACTTCTTTTTTTCTTTACTAGGTCAAATATGTACGTGTGTAAGTCACTACCTCGAGTTCATTGTAGTAATTTACACTCCGACTTTCAATAAAAAAAATTATTATGTGCACCTGTGTGAATCAGAAGCTTGTATCTTTTTCGGTTCTTAGTCTCTGTTCTGCCTATCTACGTCGTCTGCTAAACAGAACTGAATGCATGTTTCGAATCGAAGGGGACGCTACTCTCTTCAATTCTGATTCACAATCAAAAGTGTTGAATTTTTTTTAGCTCCCCTCTAGTTCACAAAAATGTATATGTGTAATATTTTTTTTTTAAATTAACACAGCTACAGTAAAGTCCACGATTAAAAATTAACATTCAATAAATACTTAACTACAAAGTGAACTCAAGTCTGATAAAAAAAAAAATCGCGAGCCCCCATGTTGGTTTCTTATTGCCCTCCCTTCACTGGTCGCCCTGACAAAATTGTGTATCCCCCTAACAAGTGGGAGGTTTTTAAATATAGCTCCGGGGCGATGCATTTCTGGCCTAATTCCCCGGGTCGTTGTAACTTATCTGTCCCATTGAAATCTCGTCTGCGGTGATCTCCTAGGCTTTTCATTCCTAAAGAATAACTTCTCTGAAAGTAAAGCCTCTATCTACATAATATTTTAATCCTTAAATACTTTCAGAAAACGCACACACACACACACACATACACGGCCTCACATTAAAGTAAGATAAAAGTAAATAGATCCATTTCTCGTTTAAAAAGGTCTGCGTTGTAGCTACTGTGACATACATTTGAAACATGATCCAACAAAAGAAATGTATTTATTTAACGCTATTTCTTTTTCCTCAACACGATTCATTTCGTTGTTTTCATCGCGCCTAGTTACACAATGAGTAAAGTCGTGCGCTGTTAATCAATCTGACGTAATACTTAGGCGTATGAATATATTTTTTTTTTCAAATAATTGTCCTGAAAAGGTCGAAACAGCGGCTTGTGAATAAATGTAACTTGTTCTTTTCCATATATGCTACGCATTAAAAAAAAAAAAAACAGATATCAAGAGTCAAGACAGCATCTGAAATGTTTACTGCTGTTGATACGCAGTTTAAAAAAAAATATTTTAAACAATAAAATGGATAATGGTTCATCACGTGATTTCCCCGTTTACAAAGAAGAGAAAACTAAGTCCCTCGACTACGTCCTCGACAACTGTGGTAATCTGTGGTATCTGTGGGAGGAAATGATAAGGATGGTTGCCTGGTGGAGTGGTAAACGCCTCAGATTGTCGTTCGATGGTCCCAAGTTCGAAGACTTCCCTCTGTCATCGCCTGCAGGAGTTTGAGCTAGGATGAGCACATCTTCAATTTTGAAGGAGTGTTTGAAACTTAAAAGACAGCCAAACAAATTGTGACATTAAAACCACACATCTCCAAAAGAAGAGTCCAATAACTAACGAAGAAATAGACATACATTTAAAAAGAAAAACATATAAAATACTTAAAAAAAAAAAAACTAAGCTTAAATGAAGTGTAATTGTATCCTTAGTTCGGATTAGTCAAGTAATTAAAATTTGTAAACGATCTAGAGATTCTAGCTATTGTGTTTAGCGCTATCTCGTGCTTTTAGCTTTCTCAGTACGCTATGATCCTATCAACTTATCTGCATCAGTTAGGAAAATGTGAAAAGGGGTGAAAGAAAGAAAGGGACATCTATATTACTTTTACCGTTTTCGGTTTTTAAAAGCATTTACAAATAAAAGGGGGGGGCGACAAAGATTTGAACGCACGGCTGACGCCTCCTCAAGCCGACATTCTAACCACTCCGCTAGGGCTTATGATTATAGTTATGTTTTTTTTTTTGCGTCAGACTTACTTTAAAGCGTTGACATATAAAGGGGACTAACTCAACTTATACTACCACTTCAGTTAAGTACAATTTCTTTCCCTTGTTCGAGATACGAAACAAAATAATCAATTATCAATAGTTAATTAACTAATTGTGATTTTTTAAAATTGATTATTGTGTTCCAAAAAAAAAATTATTGATGCAAAATTTCAGCTTGATTCGATATTCGATATAGGAAAAATAACGTGTACCAACTTTTTACAAGACAGAAAGACAGCGTGAGATTGTAAAAATGAGAAAGTTTGGACACAGGGACAATAGGATAAAAAGATAGAATTCAGTGGAAGATTTAATGTACATCCTAGACTTGAACTGCTTCAACAAAAAGCTGTGAAGGATTCTCACCAAACTACTTGCTTACAACCGACCCCAATGTTTCTGTTCTCTTGAGAACCGGACGGCGGGATAAGTCTCGTAGGCCTAATCTGCTTCAATCTTTCTCCGACACCACAAGGGAAATCACTCAGCGACCCAAGGGAAGTCACTCGGCAACACAAGAGGAACCACTCAACGCCAGACGGCAACAACATGCCGCTTTTTTTTTTTTAAGGAAACAAGAAAACGCGCTCTAATGTCATGTCGACCTGACATAAACGTCAACCGTAATGAAACAAACAGGGGCCGGTTGTTGCCTGACAAAACAAACAGTAGCCTGGCACAGCTGAATCTAGTGTTGAGTCGATGCAGATTACGGAAGGCGAATTGGTTACATCGCTTCAAGTTTTAATATTGTACGTAGCCCTACCCTATCCGTTCTAGGTCGAGTGGGTGGAGAATTGTGGGTGATTTCTGCTGCGATGGTATTTGTAAAACACCTAGCACATAAAGATATCTAAAACAATACTACGGACACTAGTGCAGTAAGGTACCCGTGGGCCCCGGGGTCAATAATATGATGGTAAGTCCCCCTTTTAGCAGTAGGCTGAGTGAATATAAACCAAATTGAGTCATTCAGATTTTTTCTTTGAGTGGGCCGCAAATAGTCAAGAGTCATGCCGAAATCAACCCCTTCGCGATATGGTTTTATTAGGCCACTGACAAGAACCAACGAAACTGTTACAATTCCAAATGAAAGTCTTGATTTTAAAAAAATAGAAAATTGTCCAAACTAGAATCGAAACTTTCATATTTTATTTTTCATATTTTGTAAAACGATATTATTTGAACTCTGTAGTTTGAAAATGCAATATAATTATAAGAGGGAACTCTGGGTTATAACGGTAAATTAACATTTTAATACATCCAATTATTAACGAAGTGATATTTCGGATTTCTAATGTATTAATAATTGTCACGCAGCAGGAATTTATGTGAGAAATTTGAGACAGATATGATAATGAAAAAAAAAAGTAAAAAAGAAATGATTTGACTATCTAGAATCTAGATGAAAGGGACATTTGTTAATTTGTTATTGTCCATATACAAAAATAATAGGTTTTTGTTTACAAAGCTTTTATCAACTCACTATGTCTGTCTGTCTGTCTGTCTGGTACAAATCTTGTACACGTTATTTCTCTCACTTCCCATTGTTGAATCAAGTAAAAGCGTTTCACCAATAATTCATTGTCTAAGACAGGGGTTATCAACCTGTGGATCGCGATCCCCTTGGGGGTCAATTGACGATTTGCCAGAGATCGCCTAAGACCATCGAAAATATGGATTGTTATTGCTATATGTGTGTGAAAAAGGGGCGTAACGACAGAGTGGGGAATTGTAAAAGGGGTCGCCGAGCATAAAAGTTTGAGAACGGCTGGTCAAAGACAATACATGAATCAATCAAACAAATAAGCAATTAGCGATTTAAGCGTTTTAATATTTTTTAAAATTGAGATACATTTTGCAGTATTGAGATATTTGGCAGCAATAAGCCATATAAGCTTTCTTTTTAAACACGTTTTGTGTGTGTGTGTGAAGTTCCTTCATGAGACAATTTGATGACGAAGTCAGTTAATTAGACGGGAAATTATTATAGGCTATGATAAAATGATAGATTATAGTCAACCTGACATTAAACGTTCGATATAGAAATACAATAATCCACAGTGATGATTAGGGTTACCGGGTTATTGTTAGTTTTTTTTTTTTTTAAATAGATTTTGTATAGGGCAACTTTTATGCTTGTAGGATGCTCAGAGTACAATGGCCCCGTCCCATTTGTGGACCAGTTTGGGCTGGTGGGATAGCTCTGAGAAGGATTCCGTGCTGTCTTTAGGCGCTCAGCAGACACAACTCAGCTCGAGTAGGAAGTGAAATTCGATCCCCTTTAACTCTTTCTCTCCGTAACTATTTTCCACGTCCTGATGGATCATGGATGTATACATTTTGCTCATTTGTGTTTCACTACCCTGTTATGGTTAAACTTCAATTACTTTTTTGCAAGTCATCAGGAAATGTTATAGTAGGTGTATAATTGTAGAAGAGATGCATGCTCTGTTTATATAACAAAAATTACAGTATAAAAAAAGCAAAATTTAATTAAATTTTTAATGGGGTGAAATCAACGTTGGTACCGTTAGGAGAGAAAGAGTTAATAAAAATGGTCAAGTGGTGCTTTTTAACTCTAACATCCTTTTAAAGATCAAATTATTGTAACCTAATGTAAAATATTCTTTGTCTATTAGATATGACATGGGTTTCATATTATTACCATCTGATGTAATGAATTCTTATTCTATCAGAAATGAATGAGATAAGTTTATGGGTTTTGCTTATAAGCTTAGAGCAGTGATTCTTAAACTACGGCCTGTGGGCCATGTCCGACCCATGACTTGATTCTGTACGTGGAACGTTGGAATTGAAACGACACGCAGGCCTTTAACAGGTCGGGCACCGCTGATTTAGGTTGTCATTGACCGGGAAAGTGGGGGGGGGGGGGCGATAAGCGATGATCGCATAAATAGAGTTCCCCTCTGGTTCTATACTAGTTATAGTTATGCTAATTGATTTGACAGGTGTAGAGTGAGAAAATATGAGGGGAGAGAGAGAGAGGCGACACTGATATTCAACTAGATCTAGGTCAGTTATCCCCGACCGTCCAAATATAGATATTTTGGTGTTTTTTTTTATAACAAAGCTTTTATCAACTCCTCAGTCTGTCTGTCTGTCAGGTACAATTTTAGTACACATTATTTCTCCGACACTCATTATCGGATCAAGTTAAAATTGTGCACGATTATTTGTTTGACCTATTCAAACACGAATCAAAACATTAACCATTGATTTATTTTGTTTGGTATCGAATAAGGAAAATAAATGCTACTTAAAGAGACATTATTCATAGTCGATGCCACGGCATGAATTAATTAAAAAAATGAAACAATTAGTAAATCAGTACATAGTGATGCTTTATAGAAGAAAAAAAAAGAGCTTATTACTGCAGCATTGAGATATAAAGAAAAGTGATTTTGTGGTTATTCCCATTACATAAGCTTTGATTTTTAAAAAGACTTTCAAAATATTATGCGTGTTTGTCAGGAAGTCTGTCGGTGTGTCTGTCTGTATAAATATAGCTTATTTCAGCAATAACGTACCGGCTACAACAATGAGAGTTTGACGCACCTGATGAATCCAGGTACATTTCAAAGGGCAACAAATGCAGTGGTATGTGTGGGAAAAATGAAGGTGTGAATGGGAGGCAACAATCCAGCACGTACTTATGGTAACTAAATCTTTGACATCAATGAGTTCCTCGCGTTACTTAAGAACGCGGATCCTTAATTGTTCACAGTACGACCAGTTATGTGGGAGATCGCAATAGGTAACTCGAACTATTGTGTTCATAGCCTTACGTGCATGCGACAAAAACGTACGATTTACTGGGCTCTGTCAGTGAAACCTACAACATTGACTAATTCAACAGTTACTTGACCAGGGCCGGCCTTAGGCATAGGAACACGAGGCAGCCAACTAGGGCCTCTAATCCATCTCAGTGGCGCTACAGCTCATGGGGAGCTCTGGTCTGCATTCGCACATCTCTCCCTTCTAATCCTGCGCGTTACGTCTTTCTTTATATAACTCTTTCTCTCCTAATTGGCGATATCATCGTTGATTTGACCTCATTAAATTAAATTAATGTTGAATTTTATAAACCTGGCTTTGTGTTATATAAAAAGAGCAGGCATTTTCATTTAATTCTATACTTAATAAAACATTTTCTGATAACAAAGAACAAAGTTACTGAAACAAAATTATAACAGGGTAGTGAAATAGTAGTGAGCAAAGATAAAACATTCTGTCGAAACTTGAATAAATAGTTTCGGAGAGAAAGAGTTATGTCTAACTCTGTCTTTACTCTATGTTTACTAGTGTACTGAAATTGCAATATATGAATTGCAGTTATATGACTATTTAGACGGGCAGTTGTTTTTTTTTAATAAGTTTCATAATTTTAATTTTTCGCTGTTTTTTTTTTTTTTGTTCTTTCATTTGGGGTGCTACCAAAGTCACTTCGCCTCCAGTTCTAAGGTCTGACCTGACAATTAATTAAATTTATGCTCAAAGTATTACGATAGGAATAGGATTGGAGCAAGGGCGTAGCTAGAAATTTTACATCGTTAGGAGCCCGGGGGGACGACCTCTTTGGGGGCCTTTACATTTTGCGTAAAGCTTAATTTTTAATGTAAAAAAACACTCATTTGGGGGGATTTTCAAATTCTCTCCCCTCCCCCCCCCCCTAGTTACGCCACTGGATGGGAGATAGTGTCCCAAGGCATGATTAGATCAAAATCTCCTCTCCTCAGAGCCCACTTTAATCCTCTTTCTGATTCCGACACCGAGTTTAAAAATACGATGAGCCCTGAAATGACGTCAGAAGCCATGCTGTTCAAAACTTCGTCGCAACAAAACTTCAGTGCGGGCTAAACAAGAGGCAGACGGTAGCACGCGTGAACAGAAGGAATGGCGAGACAGATAAGCCGAGACAGATAAGCCGTCTGGTTTGTCCTACTGTTTGTGCCCTAAACTGTGTATCAGTTGGGTAATTCACCCAAAATGCTTCACTTCAAAATCAATGTTTAGGAATTCCGCAGCTTAAACAAATGTTGAGCGTATTATGTTTAGGGTGCAACTGCTACACAGGACCTCCTACATGTATCTTCATTTTTCACTAAGTGTATGAAATTGAGTTTTAACAAAATGTAAATACATTTCACTAGGCTCTTAGAAGTCTTTCATTATTAGGCTACACAAATGATCACATTCAAATCTTTATGTTATTTGAAAACAATAATTTACCTTTTAGAAAAATGATTAAATATATTGCATAAAAAATGTTAGCGAAACAAACAAAAATTAATATTTTAAAAGTGTATCAATAGAAACGTATTAAGGTATAATAATAGGGAATGCCTTTGAGTGAGAAGATAAGTGCAGTACTTCAACTGCCTACGCAATTTACTTTTGATATACATTAAAATATGACCAATTGACCATTATACATTTTTATCTTTATATTTTCTAAATACATGTGATCGATATTTTAGTATTTGAAAAATAAACAAGATTACAAAGAGAGTTTGTGTGATACACAAACTCAGAGGCGGCCCCCGTAGGAGTCGGATCCCTATCAGATCCGCTTTGATCTCTCAACGGGGGCAGCCTCTGAGTTTGTGTATCACACAAACTCTCTTTGTCGCTGCTAAAAGTTCATTTAAAAAAAAGTATATCAAAGATAAACGACAGAAATATACATCTTTCGTGCTTTGATCTCTCAACGGGGGCCGCCTCTGAGTTTGTGTAACTCTCTTTGTCGCTGCTAAAAGTTCTACGGTTTGAACAAAATCGTGAAATATGTTGCTATATATTAGATTTTTAATTGTCTTAAATTAGGTTTCATTTATATTGCATACTAATTAGGTTTTTTCTCTTTAAATACTGCTTGCATAAAATATTTTTAAAAATTAGATTTTGAGCTTTTAGAAAAAAAAAAAGTAGCCGTTGCATCAGAACTTTGAATGATCTATATTATCGTGATGTCAGATTTTCATTATCTCTTCTACTTTCTGAGCACTAAACGGGACGGACGGACAGACAGACAGACAGACAGACAGACGGACAGACAGACAGACAGACAGACAGACAGACAGACAGACAGACAGACAGACGGACAGACAGGCCACACAAAACTAATAGCGTCTTTTCCCCTTTCGGGGGCCGCTAAAAAGAGCATCAAGAGTGTAAGCAAGACACGAAACCACCCTAAATTAAGTGTAGGGCGTACTAGTTAGATACATGTTCAACATATTTTGAAAAAGTTCTGTATAATACTAACATACAGAATGTAGTAAAAAAAAATGAGATCTGTGGTAATATTCTAAATAAAAAATTATGTCAATCAACTGTGAACGGGTTAATTTATCGTCGAGTACCGCAGCCTGTTCGCAGTCGATGTTTGTAAATCTAGATCCTTATTCTAGTAAATCCTAATCCACAAATCCCACAAATCCATTTCTTAGAATTAGCAACACACTCCAAGATGTGGTTCAAATCCAGACACTTCTGAAAACACGTTCAACTATCACAAGAAAAAAAAAAAGCCAGATATTAAATACAGTTGGTTGACAAGGCCTCTTGCTCTTTCGAGACGAATTAATTAACCTGTCGTTTAGAACCGGACAGGCTAATTGTACAGCAGGTGACAGGCCTCCTCTGTACTGTGGCACTCAATACAATCATTCTATGACAGAGAGTCAGGCAGAATGTCAGAGAGATAGACAGATGCACTCAGTTTTAAAGTCTGGGCTAAGTCTCCCGGAGAGGCACTTTTTTTTTTCTTAGTGAAGTGAGGGAGGGACGAAC
Source organism: Biomphalaria straminea (assembly GCA_021533235.1). Classification (NCBI taxonomy): domain Eukaryota; kingdom Metazoa; phylum Mollusca; class Gastropoda; family Planorbidae; genus Biomphalaria; species Biomphalaria straminea. Next base: position 11,935,253 of record JADKLZ010000104.1, read on the forward strand.
AAAGGTGACAGAGAAGGTTGTGGAAGGTGGGGGGGGGGAGTACTTGTATACTTTATAAAGAGAATGTTCAAGTTATAGAGTGGATGTGTTTGAGAGGGGGGGTGTACATTGACTACATTGCAGAATATCAGTTAGGAAAGACCACTTTTAAAAACACGTGTGAAAGGGGGGTGGGGATAAAGAAAGTGGTTGGGGAAGTAGTGAGAAAGATGTTGTATGACAGACTAGAGATTGTTTGCTTACTTTCTTGAAGTGCCGTCACACCTGGGCTTTTGAACTGGTCAGGTGAGGAAGACGATTTGTGTGTGTGCGCGCGTGGTGCGTGGCAAGTGTGACACGTGCATGAGTGGTTTGTCCAAAAATTGTATGCCTTAGGGCAGGGGGGGGGGGAGTGGGGAAGGGTGGTGTTTAAATCTAAAAAAAAGGGGGGGTTGATGATGGGGCCAGTTCAATGCCCGCTCTCTTTTTTTATGAACATAAATTCGTGTCTATGTATGTAAAAAGGAGACAGAGAGAGAGACAGAGACAGAGAAATGGAAGGAGAGAAGAAAGAGAATGAATAACTAGAAGTAAAGAAAGTAATGAAAGAATCCTGTTTAAAAAACTGAGTTTAAAGAGTTGGAGCAGGTAGTGAGCAAATAATGCAGACAAACTGTCTCACTATATCCCCTATACAAACAGGTAGCCTAATGATGCCAAGCTTCGGTAATCTCTATCATTTATCTACAAGTTCTGGAACTCGTTCGCTTTCTAGTTCTCAAAAGAATTGAGCCAAAGACTCTTACAACTCTAGACCCATGGAAGCTTCCCTTACATCAGTTTGCCTGAACGTTTGGTCTGTCAGGAAGGGGGATGAGAATATCAAAGCAGAATTGTTACATCCCTATTACTGAGGGTTTGTATTCCAAGACGACTCCAGTAGGGTGCCTATGGGGGTGCGAGAGCATCCTCATTGCACTGCGCGGAGTTGTAAGAAAGCTCCCACAACCTTGTCATAATCCAGGCCCTGTTCCTCAAGGGGCCGTTACATAAATGGCGTGTCCCGCACGGTTAGCCTGGTATAGAAAAGGAAAATGGCGGGGGTCTTAGTGTACGCGGCCTCTTGCCGCGAGTCTGACCCACCCGCCAGACAGAGCAGAGTACACTGTTCTCATTCAGGCCGGTGATAGGGAGCCCTTGCTCACTTGTGCTGGCCTAGAGTTCCAAGAGCTGAAGGCTCAACTCTAACTGACAGTTTCAAGAAGAAGAAGAAGAAGAAGAAGTATTCCAAGACACGGTGGCTTAGAGGCGAGACCGAAGGCTTAGTAACCGGGAAGACTCCTCCATATTCCATCTGAACAACATCAGCCGTGCGGGTGTACGCCATAAAATGTTCCCTAACCTGTGGAACCTGGAGTGGATGTCGACATGGACTTGGCCCTTAGGCAGGAGATGTTCTTTTACTTCTCTTTCTGATCAGTGTTTCTCAGCCTAGTCAGTATCTAGCCCTTGAAGAAAAGGGCGAACTCTTAAGAATACTTGACAACTAGGAAACATAACTGTAGTCTCAAGTTTCAGAGAGACTTTGATTAAATTAAAATGGATCTGTAATCACATCAATGATTTGACAAGTACAAACTTTTATATTATTGAAAAATAGAGAGAGAGAGAGAGATGGCAAGAGAGAAGAGAGAGAAAGAGAATGATAAATTATGGTAATCATTATTATAATTTATATCATTCCGCACTATCTGCTATTTTCTGTCACACCCATTCATCTTAGTCCGACTTGCTTCTTAACGACTTCCCTCACTTTCGCACCAGCGTCATGTGGTTTATGCCAACACCACCATCAGATAAACTGAAAGCCTGTTTTGTGTTTATTGTCCGGTGAAGGCTTCGTGGCCCAAACCCATTACCAATGTAAAACTAGTTTTTCTTGTATACATGTCAGACTTTTAGTTGAACAGAATTTAAGTCATTGGTTAATATGCATGACTGAATGCATGACGCGTAGGACGTAATCATCTTCTTTTTTTTTTTTTTTTTTTGAAGTAACGTCTGTATTATATAAGATAAGAAGATAAGAAACAAGTGTCTAGAAACATAGACTAGAAAAAATTGTCTAGAACCAACGCATAGAAACAAATCTAGAAATAACGTAAAGAAACATCTTCAAGAAAACAACTATCTGGACAAAACTGTCTTAAGACAAGTGTGTAGAAATAACACTCTAGAAACAAACGTCTAGACAAAAGATGTTTTTGTTTTAAAAAGATCTAAACTTTAAATGTAAGATTCCTTCAAAGACGATTCCTTCAATAGATCTAGAAGTCTACAAGACATTCTACCACATTCTTAAAAACAATCGATAGAAAAAATGTTTAAAAGCTTCTAAGTCAAAAAAAAAAGTAAAACATGTCAACTATCAATGGATTCAAATCCGCATAGTTTCGTATCCTGAAGTGTAACTAGACATTTTAGGGAAAGCTTAAATCAACTCACTCTGTCTGCAAAATGGATCCCCCTTTACCAACTTGCCCAGACAAGTGAATAGGATCATAGCGCATTGATAAAGCTAGGAGATAAGTATAAACAATTGGTGAAAATGTTCTAATTACCAAATAAAAAATATTCTTTGTTACAAAATATATGTGTGTGCTTATGGAAGTGTGTGTATGAGAGGGGGGGTTGGGGAGAGAGAAAGAGAGAGAGAAAGAGAAAGAGAGAGAGAGAGAGAGAGACAGAAGGTAACGCTGAAGTCATCGTACTAAAAAAATGTCACCTTACAGGTGCGGTGGCTGAGCGTTTAAGCGCTTGGGGTTCGAATCCTGGTGAAGATTAGGATTTTTATTTCGGGATCCTCGGGCGCCTCTGAGTCCACCCAGCTCTACTGTTAGTTGGGGAAAAGGAAAGGCGGTTGGTCGTTGTGCTGGCCACATGACCCTCGTTAAAAGTAAGCCACAGAAACAGACGACTTATACATCATCTGCTGTATAGACCACAAGGTCTGAAAGGGGAATTATTGGTAAAGCTGAACAACGTACAGAAGTCAATGAAATGATGTACAGATAGTGATACTGAATTGTTTTAATGTTTTAAACAGAAAGGGTGGAGAGTAATTTCCTTCCAAGTATGACACGCACACCCGCGAGCTTCGTCACCCTGACAACCGCAGACGCCCAGTGCTCACGTGGTTACTTTGACCTTAGTAATCCCAAAGTCTCAAGCCAGTGAATTTCACAGTAAGTCGTTGTTACGAAATCCACAAGAGAAATTAAATTCTAAACTATGGGTCTAGATGTATCAGGCTAAACTCAAGGGCTAGATGTATCATGCTGAACTATAGGTCTAGATGTATCAGGCTAAACTAACACATAAGCCTAGATGTATCAGGCTAAACTATAGGTCTAGATTATCAGTCTAAACTTTAAGTCTAGATGTATGAAGCTAAACTATAGGTCTGGATTATCAGGCTAAACTAACACATAAGCCTAGATGTATCAGGCTAAACTAACACATAAGTCTAGATGTATCAGGCTAAACTAACACATAAGTTAAGTGTATCAGGAACTTCCACAGAACTGAGACTACACTGTATTTTCCACGGTTCAAAAAAAAAAAATCAACGCTAGCACATAGACATTTGTTAAAAACATTCAAGAATGTCTCAAAGATAGAAAACCGCTTGCCTGTATATAATGTGACAACGAATTTTGGCCATGCCTTCAACCCCCTCTCCTATCCTAGCCCCATTTTTTTTAGCCCCCCGACGAGCTCCCCTCCCACCTCTTGCATGTGACATCTGACGCCAATGTATTTGTG
>JADKLZ010000104.1:12024124-12076217 GCA_021533235.1 Biomphalaria straminea
AGTCAAGATGTTCCACACAGAGAATCTTGGTGCAATGATATGTCAGAAGTCAAGATGTTCCACACAGAGAATCTTGGTGCAATGATATGTCAGAAGAGAATGACCAAACAAAACTTTCTTACAGTTTCATTTTCTGTGTGTTGCTTTATCAGGACAAACACTTTCGAGAGATGGAGTTCCGGTTATGGGGAGGGAGAATCAGGGGGTGGGGAAAATGGAAAAAAATATAAAAGAAAAAAAGAAAACCTAAGCTTAGGGATTAAGCGACTTTGGAAGTACTCTAAAAGAACAATATACGGTACCCTGTTGTTATATCAATCAAGTGGATAGTGAAAACTGACCTTACAAACAGAGATGTACTGAATGTTCAAATCGATCAGGACATTTCTATACAATCCGGCCCACAAATTATGTTTCATAAGATGGGAATCCCATTCTAGGTTTACCTGTGCTCAAACTCATTGTGTTAAGTTTGATAATGTATCGATTACTGTACATATGTTTTATATCTTTATAAAGACATATAGACCGTGTGTTGCTTTATAATCACTATGTGTGTAATTCTTAAAAGGAAGAAGCCTTCAAGTAGCACTGTCTACGAAGGTCGGTTATTACATTATTTCGGAAAATGTGTTAGATTAAATAAGAATTGCACTGTAGGGTTTGTAAAAGATTTCTTTTAAACACGACGTTCAAATGGTCATTTTTATAAGAGAGCAATATAAAACCGTTAACAATTTAATGCCAAATTTAATTTAGTGTCAAATCCATGTTTGTACCTTCCCATCGGGTATTAACCCGAATGCCACTATATCGCCAGTCCGCCCTGATTACATTCGAGTCGAGGTTCTAAACATCCTTTAAAACAGGGTGTTTCAACCTGTGGGTCGCGACCTCCTTGGGGGTCGAGTGACGATTTGCCAGGGGTCGTCTAAATAATTGTTTTTGTCTATTCTTCTCTTACTGTGTGTGTGGGATGGGTCGCGTCAGAGTGGGGATCCAAAAAATGGGTTCGCCTAGCTTACACGTTTGAGAACCGCTGCCTTCACCAGAAAATGTCTCAGTTGACACTGTTAAGTTGATTTCAATGAATTTAGTTTTTCTTTACTAAAGCTCGATCCTGGCTGTGTCAAAGAAGGAAAATTAATTCATAATAATTGTTTAAGTCGTCATAACTGCGAAACTAATTCCTGAGCACCTGGCCTTGGCAGACGATCTGATTACACTGTATTTCAATTAGTCACCACAGGAAGTTCTTGAGTCAACATACAATACTAAGAAATAACTATTTTAACTGACAAAACAATGAATTTTAATTACTGTTTTTGACAACAACAAAACGCAATTATCATTGTAGTATCACAATCTCACTATCTCACAAACATAAAAATGAAATAGAAAAAAAAAGATCAAGAGATGAAAGTGTACTGTAAAGATAAAGTGACCATGGAAGTTGAACTAAAACTCAGTATTGTTATAAGCCTAAAGTTTGATGGCAACAGACAGCATAGATATCTTTGAGAAATACACAAGAAGGCACTAAAACTTTTTTTTTCTGTCATCGACAGCACTGCTACAGACGTGGTACTCCATAGAAAATTCATAATTCATGAAAGCATACAGCTAAAAAACTACATTTATTTTTTTCCCTTTAGCGAATCTTGATTGTGACAGTACCATGCAATGTACATCACAAATCTCAATAGAAACAAACAACAATAATAATAACATGGTTTGATTCATTTCTTTCATATCTCCAGTTAGGAAATTAAGTTTTCGGTCACTTCATCCCTAGTAACCTCAACAACGGTCACTTCATCCCTGGTCACCTCAGCACCGGTCACTTCATCCTCCTCACCTCAGCACGATCACTTCATCCCTGGTCACATCAGCACCGGTCACTTCATACCTGGTCTCCTCAGCACCGGTCACTTCATCCCTGGTCACCTCAGCACCGGTCACTTCATCGCTGGTCACCTCAGAACCGGTCACTTCACCATCTTCTGACCTTTTTATCCAGTGAATAATGTTCAAATATAAAAAAACAGCAATATTTAAAATATTTTTTCCACGACTGTGGTGAAATAGTTTCAATTTGTTTATGTTTGTGTAACGTCGTGAGAATGTGTTCACAACATTAATTTAGTGTGCTACTGTGTAAGTCTCTATCGTCAGTTCTAGTTTAATAAAGCCTTGTTTTAGGTACTCTTCAGTGTTTCTTTATTCATCATTACAGAGTGAGACATTGAAAAAGAATAAATTAATGTAAAAAGTCAAAAAATGTTTTACACATTCCACATACATATACATTGAGATAATTTTTATTGATCCAATCAACTGGAAATTCAGTTTGATTACAATTGACAACCTCAGAGTAACTACTGTACAAAAACAATATTGATGAAAAATTAATAGAAAACAAATACTGATTATGTCACAATGTTATCAGGTCGCCTGCCAAGCGGCGCTCCGGAAGTTGTTATATATAAAATATAAAGATTGTTGTTGTGTGTTTATGTCAATCAGTAAGATGTGTAGGCCATTTATCATAGGTACTGTAATGTTTGGTAGGCGCGGTGGCTGAGCACTAAGGAGGCTTGGCTACTGTACCGGGGGTCCTGGGTTCGAATCCTGGTGAAGATTGGGATTTTTATTTCGGGATCCTTGGGCGCCGCTGAGTCCAAGCAGCTCTAATGGGGACCTGACATTATTTGGGGAAAAGTAAAGGCGGTTGGTCCTTGTCCTTGCCACATGACACCCTCATTAACCGTAGGCCACAGAATCAGGTGACATCATCTGCCCTATAGACCACAAGGTCTGAAAGGGGAACTTTTTTTTATACTTTTACTATAATGTCAAAAGGGGAATTAAATCAAAGCTTATATCGGCTCCTGAAGATGGTATAATCACAATGTTATCTCAAGGTTAACAATGAAGCCCTTATATGCAAGTAAGAACGATTGGCATAAAAAGATGAAGTGAAAGATGACCAACAGAAGATAAATTATCCACGGCTTGATCATAACTTTTCTAATCGTTTATTTTTTTTATCTTACAAAAAATTTCCACCACACCTTGGTCTTTGATGATCATGTCAATCGGTATGGTCTGGATAATATATCCATACATCAAATAGAAGTTATTTAACTGAAAACACGCCCAGTTTTACAATATATCTAGAATTTGAAATATTCTATTGCGCCGTAGCTGTGCAGTAAAGCGCTTGGGTTTTGAACCGGGACTCCCTGGTGCTAATCCTGGTGAAGACTGAGATTTTAAATTTTGGGATCTTTTAGCACCTCCGAGTCCACCCAGCTCTAATGGGTACATTACATTAGTTGGGGAAAATTAAAGGCGGTTGGTCATTTGGCTGGCCACATTACACCCTCGTTAACCATGTGCCACAGAAACAGATGACCAATGCATCTTCTACCCTATTGATCACAAGGTCTGAAAGGGGAACTTTACTTATTGTATTTCTGCACTAGAATGAAGAGGGGAAACACTATAAACACTATAAGAACATGTTAAAAATATTAACAAGCATTATAAGTAAACATATCTATATTAAATGAAATGAGTTCTTGAAGTCAACGTACTAAAAGCACCATTACACAATGGCTGGCGAAATGATATAATTGGGAATAAAATGACCGGGGATGAAGTGACAGGACTTACATACCTACATATCTACTATCTACCTACCTAGATGTTAATACAAATGAAAGCTGGACATAATAGACAATGAAACTATCGGTCAAAATTTTATTGATACGTTTTTCTATTTAAAACATAAATAAATGCATTTCTAGCGTTTATCCTCTAACTACGCCAGGCATATTGTCATAATTTGACAAGAAACTGTTGTTTTAGACAAGATTTCCTATTCTTTTGTTTAGATTTCATTTTTTTGGTATAGATTTCATATTGTTTTGTATTGTTTCGTATAGATAGATATAAATATTGCAGTGTGTATTGCCCTTAAACATAAATAAATATAGACTGGCCGATAAAAGAGTTTTATGAAACGAAAATTTGTGACTTGCAATTTTGTGTACTTTATTTATGTCTCATGAATTTTGTTTAATCTCTAAGACTGAAGATCATGCAATTTTTCAGAATTCGGAAATCCGAATACAATAGATATACATGTTTTCAAGTTATATGAAGTTATTTCCTTTTTCCAGTCTATATTTATATATGTCTATGGTATTGCCTATGTGTGTATTATATATACAATATCCAAACCATCAATCCCAAACTACATCCGGTAGATAGATGTTGGCACGCGCTTCAGGCTAACAAATTAGTGTCACGTGCAGTCCTCAAGCCACTGTGTCACGACTTGGTTCTTACAATAAACAAAACAAGTGGATGTCTGATCAACAGAAGGTGATTATATCAACTTATTAGATCTATCTATGCCGAACATCCTTTATTTAGGGCTACTATAGTTGTGTATGAAGTCTAGATCTTAGTCCCATAGTAGGCCTACTAAACCTTATTCTCCTAGCTACTTTGTTTGTTTGGTCTTTACATATTCTTTAACAGTCAGACGTCCATAAAAAGCAACACACGTGTATTATACATGTCTGGATTCTGATCCTCCTCATATGACAGATGACCACTGACCACAGTGACCATTAGCCATGTTATTTTGCTTCACGCCATGCCATGTCATATCAGAATCTCTACGCCCCTTTTGTTTCTGGTCAGTTTCTTTTTCTTCTTGGGAAAGAGGGGGGGTCAACCTGGAACACGAAAACAAAGGACCTGCTGGACACCTTTGTTGACCATTCATCTTCGATCTTCTGAAATGTCCAGTGGAAATCCAGATGGTATTTAAATATCAGCATCGCATCTTCAAACTATGTTATTTTTTTTAATTATACGGACACGAGTTTACTTTAAAAAAAAAAGGACAATATTCGGACCGTGGATAGTGGGTCAAACTCATCTTTCATTTTTACTTTACAGCCACGCTCCAGTGTATGGCACTAAGGGCATGTAGGGAGGAGGGGGGTAAAAAAAAAAGAAAAGCCAAAAGATTAATAAACCAAATTTATTTTGATCCTATAATTAAGCACTGCTGGACCGGGGGGTGGGGGGGGTCGAGGGGTTGGAGCCGCCTTGAAACATCCACACTGATACATACATGTAGGCATTCAGACAACGGAAGCGGCCACTCGTGACCAGGGGAGGGGTCAGTTTGTAAGACAGGGATGGGTTGTCCAGCGTGCCAGTGAAGAGCTGGGATATAAAAGATTTTTTTTTGAGACAGGCGCCCATTATCTTTATCTAGATACTTAGCGGGCTGTCCATCTGCCGGAATAAATTGGACGACGACAGTGTGTGGGTGAGTGAGGCTGTCGGGTGGGGGGAGGGTCATCGTGGGTGGACAGGTCATTTCAAGGGGATCAGGATATACCTCAAAGCATTTTCCAAAAAAAAAAAAAAAAATCTAAGAGACCACAAGCTGAGTAGTTGGTGTCAACATAATGGATGCTGCCTTTAAGACAAAAGAATCTGCCGAGCGTGCTGACCACGCGTGGCAAGAGTGCGCCTTTAAACAAACAAAAAAAAAAGCAAAAAAAAACAAAAAAAAACAAAAACGGATGGGGCGGTGGCATTGCCATGACTTTATTTACAACTGTCCACGTTAACAAGTTCATGCTGTCCGGTCCGCTAGTGGTCATCACAATCTTTTGTTCACTTCCCGCAGTCTTCCCCCATCCTCAAAAATTGTATTCAAAATGCGGACAGATAAGTTTACTAAAAACGTTTTCAGAGTTTATTGATTTTATGTTTCGCTTGATTGCAAATGACGAGGGTCTCATGACCCAAAACATCCTTTTTTTTTTTTTTGCCTAGCCCTATATGTGTATTAATGTTATTTTCTAGACAATCTTGTACATATGTCTCCAGATCAAGAGAAGAACAAAGTCTACTCTCTCTATCATTACTATCATACAACAAGAAAGAATTTCGGCCATCAGTAGACACTAGAAAGATATTCGAGTCTCTATCATTACTATCATACAACAAGAAAGAATTTCGGTCATCAGTAGACACTAGAAAGATATTCGAGTAATTGTTTTTTCTAGTGTACAGTCAAAACTTGTTCCGGATTTTCGTAATTGGAATTTTGTTTCAAATAGTTTAAAATAGTAATAAATTGAAAAGCATGTCATACTTGTAACGAAAGGACTAGAGTAGTTGTAAAGTTGATCTCTTTACAGTGTATTTCTATTTAATAGGCATTTTTTGTTCAAAATTATATATAACTTTTTTTTTTATTTTTAGATGCAAAATATGGAGGACCCTGGGAGCCCGCTAAGTCTTGGTCTGAACACCAATAGTATGTTTGTAGGTTACTCTGAACTATAGGCTATATGCAGTACTTAGATCGAAGTACTTATGGTCAACATCTACCCCCCCCCTTTTTTTTTCTTTTGTTTTCCCAAACCAAATTTTTTTAAAGAAGAAAAAAAAAGTAAGGGGGCGAGGTGGGGGGGTATGCAAATTCAGATCGCGCATACAGAAAACATTTAAGAAAAAAAAAAGCTGATTAAGAGGGCAGGCGGTCAGATCGCGTGGTCCACTCTCGTGGTCAAATACATGGTTAATTATAGCGGGGTGTGAATAGATGGAACCTGATTTGAATTGCAGGCACTTGTCTATGCAGGCGTGGGTTAGACTTTTAACCTCTCTTCTTGAGGTGGGGGGGGTGAGTTTGATGGGGGGACAAGGAAAAGTGTACGTTGGAGGGGGGGGGGTGAAGTGCAGGATCAGTAAATGGAAGATGTGGGCAGTGCGTGCGTGTGCGGGAGGGTTAACAATGTCTAGTAGATTTCAGATATGCTCGAGTAAGCACAGGGACAAAGGGTCTCCATTCAGGAGCCGAGATGGGGGCACTGTAGTTGAGGGAATGTATATGAGTCCCTAGAGCGGTCAGGGTGCACGTCATGTCAATGGAAATATAGGAGGGGAGGGAGGGAGGCAGTAAATTAAGTGTCAAAAGTAATTTGAGACTTCAAGACGAGGACGCGAAGGTGGACATTGTCCAGTGATTGAAGAAAGCATGGAGGGGGGAGAGTGCGAAGTGGAGGAAGGATGCAGGTAAGTTCGGTGACAGGAAATGTGTAAGTGCTTAGCACGTGCTGTACAGGCTTCGGCAGGTGGCGCTACTTACCTGATTGACCTCTGGTCACGGCGACCTTGTAAGACTATTTGCATCTTCCCTGGTCTTTATCATTGTTCTCTGTTGGTGGTAGTATTTGCCTTGTCCCCATAAAAAAAAAAACATGATAGGAATCAGTGGCGTAGCATTCATGGCGCGAAAGGGTTCATAGTGATCTAGACCCTCATTTAAGGAGGAAAACTGATGGTCATTGAAATATTGTCGATTATAGATAGTTGTTTGTTTTTTTTTTAGTTTCGAATGCATGCTGGTGGTCTTACAAATATTAAATATCTGAATTAAATTGAAAGACATTGTCGTAAATTGTGTCAGATCAACATCCATTGGAGATATTGTCGTAAATTGTGTCAGATCAAAATCCATTGGAATGTCTTTTATTTAAATATAAGTATTGATATACATGTATACCCTAAATTTTCTTTGTCTGTCTGTCTGTCTGTCTGTCTGGGAGGATTCTTTTACACGTTTTGTCTCCTACTACTTATTCTCGGATCAAGTTGAATATTTTCACAATTATTCATTGTCGTTACCAATACACGAATTACTAAAAAAAAAAACAGTAACCAATTAGTTCATCCATTAGTAGTAATTAATTTTCTTTATATAGACTAAATGAAATTAAACCTTGCAGTATAGAGAGATATACAGCGATTGTGCGGTTGTTCCTCTAATACAGTAGTTGTTGTTTTACAATTTTGTAAATATTTTGCATGCTCATTTGCTATAGAGAAAGTGATGCCCAAACTCTCCTCTACGCCTGTCCGCACTGCATTACGAGACTGCAGAGACCTGCTTTCCTGAGGGAGGGGGGGGGGTCAGTGATTCCATCAGTGACAATAGACACGTAGATGGAACCCTTAAAACAGAAGCTAGACATATATATATATATTTTAAAAAACAACGTATTATTTGATACTAAAATAAAAAGAAGGGCTGGGTATCGAAATGTTTCAAAGTGACATGAAAAGCTCGGGGTTACGGGGTGTCCATATCAAATATAACTTCATTTCAGTAACGGCTAATTATAAAAGCAGAGAAATAATCAGTAGGATAGAAAAAAACACAAAAGTCCATGTACTGTTTGTCGTGCAGCTGCCCAGCAAGTCACAGGTCATGAAAGAAATTAGACTCAGACACGCGATCCTCAGGGATGAACGGGGCAGTGCGGGGAGTTGATATGGATCTCAGAGTTGGACAGAGGAAAATAAAATGACCATCCGGGATAATAAAAGATATGCCTTGAATGTTTTGTAGTAATAATCTGATCAAGCCTATGGTTATGCCATATTATATGCAGACCTCTAGGTGACCCCCGTTTGGGGGGGGGGGGGGAGGGACTTCAACCCCCGTTGGTTGAACATGATGTTAAAGTTTTATTGGCTTCTGGGTGAACTGGGGGAGTTGCAATAGAAGAAGTAGGGAGGAAAATAGCAAATTAACCATCTTTTTTTGTAAGAGGTTACAAATATTTGTACTACTTGTTTTCGTTAGCGTTGTTTCAGGCTTTAGCTTTTTTTTCACTATCACTTATCTGGACCAGTTGTTAATACTTTTTGGAGAGGGGAGGGGAAGAGAAAGAAAGGATTCTCTTGGTGAATTTTAACGCAATCGCATTTTAAAATCATATATATATATATATAAGATTCGAACTCATATCTCAATCCTATTAAAGAAGACATACTAACCACTCTGCTATTCAGGCACTTATGACGATAGAAGATTGTATATTTATCTATTGTTTAAGATAGAAGATTGTATATTTATCTATTGTTTGTTTCAAACTTACTTTATGAAGGGGACTAATTCAGCTTATACCACCACTTCAGTCGAGTACAATTTCTTTCCGTTGTTTGATATATCAAACAAAAAAAAAAAACAATTAGTAATGTTATAATTATAGTTGATTAACAAATTGGTTATTTTTTAAATTGATTATTGTGCTCAGGTAAAATAAATAATTGTGCACAATTTCAGCTTGATCCGAGATTAGGTGTCGGAGAAATAATGTGTACAAACTTTTTACCAGACAGACAGAATGAGTTGATATAAGATTTGTAAAAAGATATTATATAAAAGGCTAGATTGTGTATGGCATGTCCAGTCAGAGTTCAATTAAAAAAAAGAAAAGAAGCAGAGACCTAGAGCTAGTGTGTTGGCGCCATTTTTTAGGCTGGGGCCTTGCTCGCCCGTAGCCACCTCCGTCTTAGGCTTTCAAGTTCTTATCAGCACTATTTCAATCAAGTGTCCAGTCGAGTTATTATTCCTTCTCCCTATCAACTCTTCCTTTGGAGCACTATTAGAACCGACCCACGTGCTAGAGTGACCGCATGGCTCACTTAATAGTTTTAGTGACGGTATTATTGAGACAAGAGTAAATCGGATGAATCATAGGTAATAATCCCTCTTCGTGGTGCTTTCAACGCCTAGCAAGTAGAATCTTTCTTTAAAAATGTAAACTTTGACTTTGTTTATTTTAAAACCAATCCACAGAGGTAAAATAAACACAGGGAAAAGCAAAGGCAATAAATTCTTTAATTATAAATGGTACATACCCTACCAATTCAAACATATAAAACATGTAAGATAAGAGAAAGGCAGAAAGGAAAAGAGATCTTCACTGGCGTGGGCCTAAATTATAACTGCATAAGAAGTGGTACATGTACTTTAAAAAAAAGGTTTGGGACAAGAAAACCACAACAAGAAGACTTGGTTGAAATGTTTGAAGTCTCCATGGCGCGTGCATCTTACAATAAAATAACAGTGGCGACATACAACAAAAATAATGGCGGCGATATACAACAAAATAATGGCGGATCTTACAACTAAGTCTGGTGAGACGAAGCGAAACAATGGGAGGGGAAAGGTTGGTTGCATTGCTAAAAAAGAGGGGGGGGGGGGGAAATGGATTGAAAAAAAAAAAAAAAAAAGGGAGACCAGACGTCAGAAAGTTGTCCACGTAGCTGTCCAATCATAATAGCCACCTAGAATTATTTTTTCCACACCCCTACCCTTCATATCTTCCCTAACGATCGCCAGTAATCAGCGCGCTCCTTTGACCGAACCCCCCGTAACACGATAGCCCCCATGGCGAGGATTTCGTAGATCACTGATTTTGACCAGCACTGACCACACAAAGAAATGTATTTTCCCCCGGTCTCCTTCTCTGCTATCTGGGTCATCGACATGGACATTACAGTCCTAATGTTGACCATTTGAAAAACTAATGTCGAAAACAAATGTGTCTAGATTTCGTTAATGTTTCTAATATCTAAATACTTAATGACAATACTCCCGAGGCGAAAGATTATTAAAGTTTTGAGTTATCGTATGTGTACAACTTCTTAAACTAGCCCTTGCTTCTTTTCGTACACAAGAAACATTTTAGGCCAAAAAAACAAAGAAAGAAAGAACTATTTTCAATAAAACGAATAAAGACAATCTTGTTGTTTAACAATATCTAAAGTTATCGCGATTTAATTTGTATTTTAAACATGCAAATGTGAAGGTCATTGGCGAATTTTTTTTTTAGCGGCCCCCCCCCCGGAAGAGGAAAAGAGGCTATTAGTTTTGTTTGGCCTGTCTGTCTGTCGGTCTGTCTGTCCGTCCGTTCGTCCCGTTTAGAGCTCAGAAAGTAGAAGAGAAAATGAAAATCGGACATCACAATAATTTAGATCATTCAAAGTTCTGATGCAAGGCTACTTTTTTTTTCTAAAAGCTCAAAATCTAATTTTTGAAAATCTTTTATGCAAGCAGTATTTTTTAAAGAGAAAAACATAATTTGTGTGCATTATAAATCAAACCTAATTTAAGACAATTAATAATGTTGTAAATTACATTTTATTTCACCTTTATTTAATATTGAAGTAAATTAGTAACCAACCCAAATAGAGGCAAAGAAAAGAATCCTAATGCCTAAGGATTACTGGGGCATTACATAGGATCTGTCAACCTTCTATCTGCATTCTTATCTGTCATTTGTCTTTGATATAATTTCATTCGGATGTTCTTTCTGAAAATATTGAAACCTGCCTGGGTGGACCACTTCGGGGGCCGATTTTAAGTTTGTGTTTCCACACAAATTGTCTTTGTAACCTTATTTTTTTAAGGAAATGTTGAAAAAGTGACATATACCGAGAAAGCATTTGCTGTTTCCTTAAAAAAAAAAAACAGATAGTAGCTGAAGCTATATTGTTTTTAGCGACCCCCCAAAAAATCAAAGCCATTGTTTGTTTTGTGTGGTCTGTCCGTCCCGTCCGTCTGTCCGTCTTTTTTTAGTTTGTTGGAAGCAGAAAAGATATGGTAATTTTATATTATGATATTTTATATGAAAGTTCTGGTGCAATGGTTATCTTTTTTTTTTGTTTTGTACAAGCGAAATGTTTAATTTTTAAATAATATGTTTGCTTTTGTTTTAAAAAAGGAAGAATGCTTTTAGTACTTATTGAAGTCGACGATAAATTAAAACAACAAATAATAATAAGCATTGATCCCTATTATACAAGTGAAGTTTAATTATAACTTGCATAGTATACTTACACATAGGATCAAAAGGAAAGGTTTCTGTCATAAATTTTCTATAACACCAACCTATGAAAAAAAAATACACACCACAAATGTCTATAGTGCCCGCAATCTCCATATTGCCCCGCATATGTTCTTACGCGTTACGTGCTAACATTTTCATGTATGAAATATAATCAGTTGGTATGGGTCATGGGTGATGTGGTTATATTATGGATTAATATGATGGATTGGTTGCAGAGAGAAAGGGGCGAAACGTCTAGCAGAAGAAGTGAGACTCCATGACGAAATGATTATCATTGTTCTGCTTTTAAAAGAGCGTGATTATTAAAAGTCGCCTTTAAAATAAATAAACATATGTTCTTACATATATATATATTATATATATATATATATATATATATACATATATAAAAACAAATTTTTGTATAGCAAATTTTAGATATTCACCAAATATAGAACACTGTTTCACAATATAAATAAACAAATGTAATTTATTTAGTGGCACCTCATACTTAGTATATTAATATTTTCGACTATACAATGTAGTCATAGCTACGAGGTGCAATGTGTAGATCAGCATAAAAATAATGACAACAATGCATAAGTATGCTGGAGTGTTTTGCATACACATGAAGTGTATGTTATGAATTAACTCGTTCTAGTGGTGGCTCAATACAAATATGGTACACAGGGCCGGTCCTACAGATTGCTGGGCCATATGCGAAACGGATTGCGCGGGACCCATTTTGGACTGTAATAAGGATAATACGCGCCTTACACTAACTAAAAGCCGATAAACATTCAGATCTGCCTTTAAGATTTACTATCGACAAGCAAAATATCGCTTTTTTTTTTTTTTAGATGTCGAGATAGATTTAGATCTATATTTTATGCCAGTGACTATTTAAGTAAATTAAGAATTTGGACTTCTTGTTTTGGTTATAAATCGTCTTACTAATACATATTTATTAAATGAACGCTGACAATGCCCTTTTTTATTATTGCTAGTTAGATTTGCGTTTTCCATATTGAATGACTCCCAGAAATGACAATTTTGTCTGTTTTTAATAAGATTTGCATGAGTTTTCAGGAGATTTTCATGACTTGTTCGTATATTTTACAATTTCAAGAGAATCCCAGAAACCATTTAATATTAAGGTAAAATGATTTACTTTAATAATTTACACCTAGAATTCGCGCGGGGTCTATGAAAGTGCGGGGCCCACTGCGGCTGCATAGGTTGCAGTGGCCTAAGACCGGCCCTAATGATACCCAACCTTGCACTTCTTTGCCCAAGTAACAATCTACTTAAGTAGGGGCCTCTCGAATTCCCATTAAGACAACAAACTAACAAGATAAACGTTTTAAAAATTTTGTTTTATTACATTTTTTGTTGAAAAGATAATATCTTTATACATAGAGCGATCACTTTTCTCTTTATAACTTTTGAATGCTAGATTATAAATACAACAGAACATTTTATGATGATTAAAATCAACATGCTATTTTATGATCAACATGCTTGAACTATTTATTTCAACTGAAAGTAAAAGAAAATGGCGTTATATTATAGATAAGTGTGAATATATAGTTCTGTGATTAATAGTCCCTTCTATATTAACTCAACAAAATGGGATTGCATTATTTCTAAACTTTCAAAACTAAAGATCCTTACTTAGAAGAGCAATTTCCCATGATTCCTCTTACAGCTTAAAAAAAGACGTTTATAATGATTAGACATGACAGCGATGCCCAAAATACGGCCCACGGGCCAAATTCGGCCCGCGATTTGGTTCCATAGGTTCCAGAGAAATGTAGGCTCAAAGTGTCAAAAATGAGTTGGTTGTAAACGTAGCTACAATGTTGCTCATATTTTAACTAGAGACATTTTCTAATGACTGAAAAAAAGATTAATTTAAAAAATTCCGTTAATTAATGAGGTACTGGATCTACTGTTTTGTAATCAAATAGTTTCAGGTCAATTTTATTATTATTTTTTTTTTTACCTTTCCGTTCATGTGGCCCGCTGCACGAGTGTCGGAATTTAAAATGGCCCGCAGATCAAATTAGGTTGGGCGTCACTGTTCTAGACCTATAGATTCATAAGCAAAAAAAAAAAGGTTATACAATTTTATTAGCTTAGACTACGATACCAAAATGTCTATAATGGTAATTATAGTTTTCCCAAATGGCAGCCCCAAGCTGCGCTGATTATGTGAGTGTACATTCCATGCCTCATCATATTGTCCCAGTGGAAACTTTTTTTTTAATGGTGACAGATAACAGGGTGGAAACATGTCCTCCAGTGGGTCTCTCACATCGCGTTCTACCAAAACTAGCAATGCTCGTGGGAAGGATGAAAGAAATGGACCGCCAAACCGTTCAAATGTCTCCACGCAGTTCCTCGCAGAGGGCAGACGTTGTGGTGATTGCTCGCTCGCGGTTAGTGGCGGTACAGAGTAGGAATACGGAAGAGTTGACCACGTTGGAATTGAAAAACTTAGGCTACGTTCTAGTCTTGCACCAACGTATGTGATTAAATGATCATGACCCGCACAGTGGAGTCTGTGAAGAGCTTTCTCTCAATCTGGCCTCCCATTGGTCAAAGGGTCATTTATGAGCGCAAGCTTGACCCTTCGCGGACACAAGGAAACAAGGTAGATGGAAATTATTTTCGAATCTTCAATGATGAAAGGATGATCCGACAAAATAATGATGTAAATACACACGAGAAACAAATCAAAATGTTTTTTCCAATATGTGTCATTCTTCGATTCGAAGTCAAGTTTGTGGGCAATAATTTCATCATCAGCCAACATTTTGACTTCCAGAGAACAAACAAAATATTTCCGTACTTAAAGTTGCTTTTACAAATATTCGGGGGTCGCCTCTGAGTTTTCTGAGTGAAAACATAAACACTCTTTATAATCTATTTTTTTAAGCTATTTATTTTTGATAAGTCAACAAGTATTTCAAATCACCCTGAGCCCCAAATTATTATTATTATTTAAACACACGTCTTACTAAGACTGAAAGCGCTGATTGCCCCAAATGGTGTCGCATTGGACTAGGTCTATTTATTTTAAATTTTCATGTTTCTGATGAATTTAAACATCCTGTAGCGAGAGATACACTTCCGTGCCAGAGTGGATCTTAAGCAAACAGCATTCTATATTTATCATTCAAAAAATATTTGAGTCTCCAGAACTAGAGCAAGATATACAACCTTGTTATTTTATCTTATATAACAGACGTAACTTCAAAAAGGAGGATGATTACGTCCGGCGCGTCATTCATTCAGTCATGCATATTAATCAGAAGGAGCTTTTGTAAAAATTTGTCCTAGCATATGGGGCATGGTGTGTGTCTTTATCTCTGTGTCTTTCTGAGTATTTTATTAAATTTTGTTTTTGTATTTGAAGATTATGGTTCAGTGTTTTGTGTAATTGCTACTTTACTTTTGAGTCGTCTATCCTGAAGGCTTTCTAACTTTAGTGATTTTACTAAAGAGACAAATGTTAAAACTTTCATCTGCACACACATCTATACTTTGGTGTATATAAAACAATGTAAGTGATATAAACGGAGCTAGTCATTTAGACGAGTAGACCTTTAGAATTATAGAGAATGTTTTTTTTTAAAGTTGGCAAGGTGTCACTGTTTGAGTAGGTCATGCACTGATGGCGTTAAACATCCGGGAGAAAGATACAATTTGGCAGCACCATGTGAGATGTTGTACCAATGTTCAAACACACTTCACACATGACACAAGACTTAATCCTCTAGTGACTTTATCAAATGATACAAGACATTTTTTTTAAACGATACAAACAACTACATTTCATCTACTAATTTTTTTCTAGATCTAGTACGATTTTTTCCCTTTAACATGTTAAATTATTAACGAATGTTATTAGTGTCGCCAATGTCATATTATTAACCAAAAGTAGTAGTATCGCCTAAGTTATATTATTAGCCAATAGAAATGTTTCAATTCTCAGACCTGCCACTCATCAAGGAAATAGGTTTCTGTGTAGATTGTGGACGTTCAAGTGCATTAATCAAAGTAAGTGTTCTTTGGTAAGTTAAAAATAGCTTTTTGAGAAGTTAATTGGTTGCCACTGACTCTACGTAATATAGTCCTACTTATGTGCCCCATGTTTCAATTGTTTGGCCAGTATCTAGATACAAAAAAAATTTCAAGTTTAAAATAGCTCCTTCGAAGTGTGAATAAAATGACTCTACTACCCAAACTAACCATTCAAATTGATAGATAATCCATTAAAGCTCTCCCAAGGTTAGATAATAATTTGTTTACTATTTTTCCTATCTTTCGGTTGTAAGTGAAGTTTCCTTTGAACTAAGCTTCTATCAACTCCCTCTGTCTGACTTGTACAAAGTTTGTACACGTTATGTCTTCCACACACAGCTTCTAATCAAACTGAAATTAAACGCAATGATTTCTTTGACTTGACTGAAAAATAATCTATAGAAGAAATTAACAAACCAGTTAATTAACTATTGGTAATATCGAACAAGGGAAAGAAATCGTATTTGGCTGATAAGGTGGTGTGAGTTGAGTCCCCTTTAAACTTTGTAGATAGATACATTTGAAACTAATAATAAATAACAATAAAACCTTCTATTTTCATAAGCACTTCACTGGAACAGTAGCATATGTATTAACTTAGAAGGCCCAAATTTTCGGATTTAAATTCAGGTCGTAAACCAGTGGCGTAGCTTGGGTGGCAGGAGGAGGGGGGGGGAGAATTTGAAAATACCCTCCCGGGCCCCCACTTGAGGGCGCCCCCAAAAGAGAGTATATTACGCAAATTC
This sequence comes from Biomphalaria straminea, assembly GCA_021533235.1. Taxonomy (NCBI): domain Eukaryota; kingdom Metazoa; phylum Mollusca; class Gastropoda; family Planorbidae; genus Biomphalaria; species Biomphalaria straminea. The sequence goes on from JADKLZ010000104.1 coordinate 12,040,686, forward strand.
AAGGGCGTCCCAAACAATGGAAAATTCCTAGCTACGCCCCTGTTGTAAACCTAAATCTATTACAAGCTTATTACATGACTGATCCAAACTTATTGATACGAATACATCTAGTATGAGCATTTTTTAAAAAGTATTTTTCAAAAATATTTTCTGGTTTGACATTCAATAACCAGTTTAAGTCATTTTAAATATTCTGCCAATATTACACTGATACAGGTGTCCAAAAAATAATACTGCCAAAATTATAAGAATAAATTTAAAACAAAATACGTCTTAGAGCTCCCAATTCGCTAGCTGTCGATTAGCTCCCAATCTGGGCACTTCCCGACCATCTTTCAACTTTGAATCAACGTTTTCTTTCCGTGGTAAGGATTGTAATAACTGATTCACTGTTTCATCTTTCTCGAGTAGTATCTTGGCCGGCAAGGGCGATCTATTATACATACTGTTGATAAAATAACAACAGTTTTTACATCGTATTGAACACAAAGAAGTTTAGGGAACCAGGAAAAGAGGCAAGAGTTTTTCGTAGCTCTCTTCAACCAACACACACACAAACAAGCAGAATAACACATATACCACTACAGACAGACACACACACAAACAAGCAGAAAAACACATATACCACTACAGACAGACACACACAAACAAGCAGAAAAACACATATACCACTACAGACAGATAATGAAAGGTGTAACTACTGGACGGAAAGGTCAAGCTGAAATTGAACCTTACCTCACCCGGCCCTCCGAAGTTAAAAAGGTCTTTTTTTTTTCTACACTGGACAAGAGAACAGTCCATTGTGGGTAGAAAGACAAGAGAGAGCTAAAAGAAAGCGGTTTGAAGCTATGACCTTAGTCCAAAATGTCAAAAGAAAAAAAAAGCAGTTAGATTTTTTAAAAGTCATGTGACATGGTGCTGCCAACTAGAGATAAACAAAACATCGTTAAAATTAGAATACTAGGAGTTTCAAGGGAAATAAATGTGGTGAAGTTTCAATAATAGAACAGGACTTTAGTTTCTAGTTCTCTGGTCATTTGAAATGATTACTAGGGAGAGAGTGAAAGGAGGTGAGAGAGGGAGAGAGAGAGGAATAGTAAGAGAGTGAGTGAAAGAAAGAGTAACAGAGAAAGGGAGACGGGAAAAGAAAGTGAGAGAGAAGATGCGAGACTGAGTAAGAGAATGAAGAGAAAAAGGAAAAGAAACAAGAATGCACCATTTCTCAATCAATGCAGACGAGTGAATACATTGTTTAATTGTTACATCCGTCACTTGTGGAAATAAAATCATTTTGCCCGCAATTACGTAGGATGTGTGGATGAGTGGTAAAACCGCTAGGCTACTTATCAAGTGGCTGAAGTTCTAATCCCGACACGAGAAGAGTTGTGTTTGTTGAGCGCCTAAAGATACCCCCCTACTCCACTGGAGATTGGACCCTAACGCACTGAGCAAGCAAATTGTGGTTTACACAAAAAAAAAACTTTAAAAAATAATCTCTAAATGTGAGAAGATCTATATGAAACAAGTGATGCTTCTATTAAACAGAGACCCCGTTATAGCATAATTAAAATAGAATTAGGAATATCTCGATTTCAAAAGAAATAGAAGCAAAACAAGGTTGTTTTTTTATCTTTGAAATAGATTTAACCAATGATTAGTAGAAAATAAAACATAATATATTTTGAAATGAACATAAGCCAATCAAATGGAAGCGAGAGCTGAAGGTTACTGTACACGTCACGTGACAGGAGGGTAACGAATGTCTTTATTGTCCCGACCTTCAACTGTTTCAGTTCATAACTTTATCTGTGAGAGAGATCTACTTTGGGAAACAGAATGGTTTCCCTTGGTCAATCAGCCATTAGCAAACAGCAATCACCGCTGGCTACTGCCTAGCTGCCAATGTCAACTGCAAGGAAGCGCCCCAAAGGGCTCGAGTCAGGGGGCATAAGGGATTTACGAAAGACGTTAGGTTTTGGAGAGGAGGAGCTGTTGCATTGCTAAAACAAACCACCTAGGACTAACGGTCAGCCGAGAGGGATCAGTGCAGAGACAGGGAGTTTACCCCCCCTCCCTTACTTCCCTGGTCAAGATCGCCGCCGAGATGGGCAGTTTTGTTTTTCCCCCTAGACAGGACAATGTACTGACATTAAGATCAACGACAGAGATGTAGATGAGATATCGTCCCACTCTCGCCAGACGTATTCCCTGACCTGACAAGCAAGGCTGTTGTATACATGCTATGGATGTATGATACATATGTACCTAGAATTCTAGAAAGAAAAGAAATCGCCAAAAAGATTGCCTACTTAAAAATATATTTATATATTTTTTTTTAAAGTATATTTCTTGCGTTGTTAATTCCGTACATTCAAACTATACTTCAACCAAACAGCTATGTTTCTCAAACTGTTTTCAGAGGAACCCTAGTGTTCCCCTGAAAAAAGTGTTCCACAAACTACTGAAATATGCTAAACTAAACTAGTAGGCCACCATGTGAATTCATCATCATCATCATCGTTCCTTTGTGTTCCTTGTGGAACATAGGGCCTTGACAAAAACACGCCACTCTCCACGGTCTCTTGCAAGTTTTTCGATGGCTTCTCAGCTCTTTCCGTATCTCTCTTCTTCCTCCAGTATGCTGCGGCGCCATGTTCGTTTTGGTCTTCCTCTACGTCTTGTTCCCTGGGGGTTCCACTCTAGGGCCTGCCTAGCTCTGTTGCTGGTATCTTTTCTAAGGGTGTGACCAATCCATCTCCACTTCCTCTCCAATATCTGCATCTCTATATTTTTCTGCCCACTCATCTCCCACAGTTTGGTATTTTCTATTTTGTCGTACCATTTTATTTTTAGGATATTTCTCAGGCATATGTTGATGAAGGTTTGTACTTTTCTTATTGCCAACACGTGAATTAATGTCTGTAAAAATAGGCAAAGTGTTTTACTAAATACTCAGATTGTGCGAAGTGTTCCGTTAGAGAACTAGTTTGGGAAAGACTGGATCTAAAGACATGAGCCCACTCGAGCTGGGATATGTCTGCTGAGCGCATAAAGCCAACACGAAACCCTTCCATCTACCTGCTCCCAGTGACGTAGCTAGGGTGGGGGAGGAGGGGGAAGAATTTGAAAATCCCTCCGGACCCCAATTGAGGGGGGCCCCATAATGAGTGTTTTTTACATTGACAATTTAATATTAAGCAACTGCAGGGGCCCCCGAAGAGGTCAAGCCCCCCGGGCCACCAAACGATGGGAAATTACTAGCTACGCCCCTGCCTGCTCCTGCCAAATATCCATAAAAGAGTTCGGACCACAGCGAGTGCCAAAGCAGGGGAGAGATGTTATATATAAAAGGGATTGTAAGACAATGTACGTTGCTACGATCAAGAGATTTACTAGTAAGAGTTCCTAAAAACTCTCTCTAGAAGGAAATGTTTATACATTTCTGTTCATATATTGATTGACCTTCCATAGCAATTACAAATATAGGTCCCACACGATATTTTGTTTTGATTCGTTGACAGAAACAACTATTGTGTATTATTCTGGGTTTATATTACCTGGACATTTACCTTTTTAAATGTCGTCAAGTGACATCACAGTCATTCTCAGTCTTCTCAGTTTAGAGTTATTTTTAGACGAACGCCATTTCGCGTACTTGATCAAGTTCCATCGTAGCCACTGGTCGAAGCGCTCGGACTCCTGAAGCGGGTCATTGTCCTCAAAGAAGAAAAAAAAATCATTACTACCTAATCTCTCTCTCTCTCTCTCTCTCTCTCTCTCTCTCTTTTCCCAATCTCTCCCCCACACACACACACTAATCGTTTCTTACCTCTCCCTTCTCTTCTACCCATGTCATGAGGGACACTGGTCGGACTACTTTGACCTAATAAGGAATAACATGGGGGGGGGGGTTGGGTTGGGTTGATGAGTACCATGTAAGTCAGTGTGAGTACGTCCTTTGTTCTGTCTTCCAACCCTCTTCTCCACTGCTGTCGACTGAAATCAATGAGCTGTAACCTGCTTATCAAGACGCATTGAACCGACTTTGATCTCCCCCCCCCGTCGCAAGACTTCGGGCTGAATCTAACGAAGTTTTCTGTTTTTTTCTTCGATTCTACGGGTTTGTGCGGACATATCTCAACTGAATAATAACATCATCTAAAATCTTTACATGATAATATCATCTAAAATCATTACTAGATAATACCATCTAAAATATAAACTTAATCTAAAATGTAAACTTGATAATGTCTCACTTATTTAACTTGATAATCCCTTCTAAAATCTAAACATGATATTACCATCTAAACTCTAAACTTGATATTCCCATCTAAAATGTAAACTATAGTTCTTATGATGATCAGTAAACACGCAGACCAGAATCAAAGAACCCACAGAACATTGCAATAATGAGTTGACATTTAGAATTAGAATCAATTAGTTTAGCTCTGATGGTCTTGGCACGGCGTTTTCAAAGAATAAGGGGGAAAACGCTAGATATACGTTTAGCCAAATTAAACAATAATATGTTAGTGGATATGAAAAATAGAAAAAAAAATAGAAGAGGAGGTTTCTTGTGAAGATATTAAGCTTGAAAATACGAAACGTACATGAAGATATGTTATTTTGTTTGTTGGTTGTCACTAAGACATAAACACTTGTAACATTTCGATGTTTAAAATATGCGTCAACAATGGGGAGATTCAGCTGTAGTAAATGTGAGCCCCCAAACGTTTTGTAGGTATTGGCGATGTCCATTCATGGAGTATAATTTATATCAATAGCTCGCTTCTGGTGTATCCCGTGTGTACACAATAATGGAAGAGTTTTAAGATAAGTTTTTATAAAGTTACATAAAAATGTGTTGAACGTTTTGACATTGCAGAATCCAAATTTTTAAGCTCTTCCATGTGTAACTTTGATTGAGTTGGCAATTTTTGATGATTGAGTTGGCAATTTTGATGATTGAGTTGGTTATTTTGATGATTGAGTTGGTAATTTTAGATGATTGAGTTGGTAATTTTAGATGATTGAGTTGGCAATTTAGAATTAAACGTTTTGGGAATTGTTTAGTTTATTGTAAAAATCCTCAGTAGGATTTACTTTCAGATTGTGTTACCGGAAACAAATTCTCTGTTGTATCTTGTGAACATAAGTTTGAATGTGAAGCAAGACTTTACATTAACAATACCTCCAGTTAACTTGCAGACCGCGCTAAAAAATGTATTTGTTTAAAAAAAATCTATTATATATTATTCTTGGAAGTGGATATCTTCTACGTCAGTTTGGGAAGTGCCCATTGAGTCATTTCAGAAATTCGAATGTCTCATGTTGCATTACAAAATCTCTATGGGTGTCTCCAAGACACAGTCATTACTAACCGAATAGGAAACTAATCTCTACAAAGTATAAGGATGTCTTAGCAAATATAAACAGATGAAAATTTTCCAAAAAAAATCTGGAAAGATAAAGCGACTTCCAAGACTAAAAAAATTCCATCATTCAAAAAGCTGACGACACGCTCGTTTTGAAATACAGAATGGGGTTTGCAGATGTGACATCGCTGGATCTTCTCTTGTTTCCTAATGTCAATGTTTTAGATCTCACCAAGAACTCATTTAAAATAAACCCTAGACCAGAACCTATTAGTTTTGTTTCGAGCTATTGTTTTCACAATAAAATATTAAGGTGTATTCAATATTCATGGCAGCGGTACCATGTCATCGTTTTCGACTCTTACAGCCTGCTTTGTTACACTGGTCAGTAAGTGTAGTGGACAGTAGCGGTCATCTGTTACACTGGTCAGTAAGTGTAGTGGACAGCAGCGGTCATCTCTTGGGAAGCAGTTTCCAGCACGTTATAGATCGCTGCGTGCGCGGCTTTTGGAACGAGACGAGGTCAATGGCCAACACGAGCTAATCTTACCGCATGCTGGAGTCTGTTATGCTAATGCATGTCTTTTCAAGGTCAGTGCATATCACCAAGGTCACAGACGGGTCAGTAGGCTATCCACCCCCAGCTACTTTTTTTAATTAGATAGCCAGGGGTAATCGTTAATGGTAGCAACTAGGTCTAATGTTTCGACAGATATTTCTAAATATCTATTTATGTTTTGATCACTGAGCCACTTAATTAGGAAGTGCTGTAAGTAACTTAGATGTTACATAATGGACTCAATTTAATGATCTATTCCACGTTTTTATTCTAGAGGTACTAAATTCATATATTTTGAAATCTTAAACTTTAAGGGATATATCTTAATGTAACAAGACCTTCTTATCGAATGATGAATGACGAATGAATACTTCGCCAACTTTATCTTGAGGTGTAATAAGAAGTTGCTGTCCGAATAGAAGAGTAGTCTTGTACTGCCGGGGAATTTAACTTAAATTAATTACAATGATGAACAGAGACGATCTAGGAATCAAATGAATAACTTCTCCGTTGAAATAAAACACAGGAAACTTTAATTCAAATATAACTTAAGTAGGCCTACAGTTTATGTACAAGGTACATATCAATAAAAATGAAGATATAATACAAAAGCTTCTTTCTTCTATAATATTTCAGAGCACACTAGAAACACAACCTATCGTTTAGAAAGCTCTCTCCAGACTGAATCTGGCGCGTCTTATATCAGCTGACCTAACTCTTTAAAAAAAATCTTTATTTATTTTCAAATCAACCAATAGATTTGCGACCTCATAGTTACGTCATTGTTAAACCTGAGGTTCTGTCAAGGGACTAGACTTTTTGGGTAATTCCTGAGGCTCAGTTAGGGATTTCTATTTCTATTTACACACAAGCTTTTAAATACAAATAAATCTTGTAATGGCATCTGTGACACTTATCTTAACTTATATAATACAGACGTTACTTCAAAAAATAACATGACCACGTCTTACGCGTAATGCATTTAGTCATGTATATTCAACAATGACCTAAATTCTGCTAAGTCACTAGTTGTCCTGGCTAGCTCAGGCAACTCATTCCATGCTCTTATAGCAATAAGAAAGAAGGAGCATTTATACAAATTTGACCTAGCATATGGAACGAAGAATGTGCCATTATCCTTGTGTCTTTCTGAGTATTTTATTATTTTTGCGTCTGTTCCAGTTTCTTTATGTTTTCTTGAGTTGAGGGGTCCCAAACAGAGGATGCATATTTTATTATTGGCCTATATGAACTTTTTTTTATCAAAAAGGCAAAAATAACTTATCAAATTGTAAAGTGTTCTTGAAAAATTAGCAAATGGACATTTGCAATAACTATTAGACTTATAATTAATATAGTCTTTATTTAGACAATACTACTCTTTTAAGATTTTTTTGCCTAAAATAGTTAAGAATTCTGCTATAACTAATGTGTACATCATTAAGTATCACAGGCCCTCCCTAGACAAGTATTTTATCCTCAGATCAAAGCACAGATGGCTAACACTTTAACGTAGGATTCTGAATTAAAAAAAAAAATCAACATACACACTCCTCTTTCTCCCACTTTTTTTTTTCCTTTCGGGTTCATGTTTTCATCCCCCCATCACCTAAATATAAACCGCGTTAGAACATTTTTGCCCTCTCTTAATGGGGAATATAATTTAGACATGAAGACACACCAAACTGCCCTGACATCGATTCAGGTCCCACTGCCCCATCTAACAACTGTCCGGCATTAAGAGTGTCTAGCGTGTAAGACGCGTGAGCATGCGCGTGCATAGAGGACGGATGAGTGAGCTCGGGTGTCTTGCCTTTTCTGTTTCACACCCCCTCCCTCCCCCCTTTTCAAGATGTACCATTTGTTCACTACCTTGGTTTCTGCCTGGCATTAAAGAACTTATCGATCTTAATAAAAAAAAAAGTGGACGCTCACGCATAATGGGAAGGGTGTGTATAAGGAGTGTGGGTGGGGAGGAGGAGAGGGGGGCTACAAATGCCGATGTCCTGCTTCTATTTGTTTTAAACACCCCTCCCCCCCCTTTTTTTTTTTCACCTCTCACTTCGTAGAACGTTAATGCATGTGTAGTCAAGGGGCAATCACTCTGTATTGCTATACTGCATCAAATGATTGCTTTAAATCCCTTATATTGATAAATCATTTTTCAAGTCTCTAATATATTCATTGCTTTTTTATTATTATTTCTTATTCAGATTATACTTTCTCTTACAATAACGCACAAGAAAAAAATGTTAACGGATCCATGTTCGGACCATATAATACTTAAAAAAGCCCCCAGGATTATTATTAGGTATTGTTTGATAGTATAGGTATTACAAAAGAAAGATTATTATATTGTAGATTTATGCGACTTTGTGAACTGTGAACTTCTTTGCATATACATTAGAGACTAGCAAACTCGGAAAATATTCCCTGCTAATAATATGGTGTATATGAAACATGTTTTTAGATTTCAAATAATTTGCATACACCTTTGAATTCATGCTCCAACATTGAGCAACGGATGTGGATCAAACTAGGATGTCTGGCGTTGTAGACTGCGCTTCTGACTGTTGGCACGATGACCCAGAGTTCGATCATTTCCTGCACGAGGTTTGGGTTTAGACTTTAATTATTATTTTTATTATTATTTTTATTATTATTTTTTTTTTTTTGTAACGAACGTCCGCACTCGTAAAAAGTCTTCAGTTAAAATACGTCAGTTTAAAACAAGTTGACTGGATCTAGAGATATCCAACGTTAACTATACACTAATACAGGAGAATTAACAAGGAATGCACTAATACCATTGCGTTTTTTTTAAATGTAATACCTAGCTTTTCTCTCATCACTTAATCTTAGTGTATTGATCATTTGTCATTAATCATTTGTCATTAATCATTTGTCATTAATCATTTGTCATTAACCATTTGTCATTAATCATTGCGATTAATCGTGTGTCATTAATCATTTGTCATTAATCATTGTTATTAATCATTGTTATTAATCATTTGTCATTAATCATGTGTTTATATCTGGATGTTTATGACTTTCAAAATTTGCTTATCTTTCGCTCTTATTAGGATTGTATGTACAAGAGGGTAGGTGTAAGCGGACGTACGAACACACGCACACCCAAAACACACGTTTTTATTTTGTATCTTCAATCTCTCCGGATTTATTTTCCTATTAGAACAGTGTTTCTCAAACTGTGTGCCGCGGCACACTAGTGTGCCGCCTAGGATTTGCAGGTGTGCCGCGGGAGTTTTCAGAGCACCATACGTGCAGCGTTACACAGGTCTGCCTACTATTAAATTTTTATTGTACATTGCGATGACATTCCCAATTACAATGACCAGAAATAGTATTTCCATAGTGACGGAGAGGGGTGTTAGCTATTCAGGTTATGGAATTTTCCAATATACATATATTATTATACAGACTCTAATGTTTGCCGCCTTAGCAGGCACACATCATTTCTTGAATTAGCAACGATAATAATAAGCGATGTATTTCATGTAAATTATTTAGGTGTCTACTAATAATAACAAATTATCAATAAGCACTATTCATGGTTATCCATGGCGTTAAATGAAAAGCAAACGAAGGTACAAGGAAAATTACATCAGATATGGTTTCATATCTTCAGGACCTGAAGATTCTCAATTGCCATTCTGTCTGATCTGCAATGCAACTCTGTCGAATGAGAGGCGCTTGTTCCAAGCAAATTGAAGAGACACTTGGAAACAAAACATCCAGCTGTAAAAACGCGATTGAATGAATACTTACAAAACATCAGGGCTCAACACACAAAAAAAATTTAAGAAACTTAGGAACTACCTAAAGCTGCCAGGGATTGTTTGCAAGTTATAAGGCTGCTCAATTATTAGCAACACGCAAGAAAGTAAACACAGAGGCTGAATCTGTCATTGCACCAGCTTTAGCAAGAATTTTGGAAACTTTCCATTGACCAGCTGCCGCCGAAAAAGTTAAGAAAGTTCCTTTGTCAAATGATACTATCTCTCGCAGAATTGAAGACTTATCGTCAGATTTACAAGATCAAATCTGCGAACACTTCAACGTGACTGACGATGAAGTGTCTCTTTTGTGGTCTCTTCAAGTTGATGAATGCACTGTCGTTAGAGGCAAATCCCAGCTGCTAGCTTTTATTCGGTTCATAAAGGATGAAAAATGTGTCAACTAATTCTTATTTTGCTAAGACTTACAAACTACTACCAAAGGCGATGATATTTTCAAAGTGGTAACCGAAAACATTTAGCTCTTCAAACTACAGTGGAAATACTGTGTCGGCGTTTGCACCGATGGCTGTCCTTCCATGAAGGGAAATAGAAAGGTATTCGTCACTCTTGTGCGCCAAAATAATCCAAATGCATTATCAACAGAAAAGCGCTTGCCTTGAAATCTTTGCCGAAAGATTTAATGTTTGTTCTGGATCAAGTGATTGAAGTTGTAAACTTCATCAAATCCCGACTTTTCTCTCAGCTTTGTGAAGCAATGGATTCAGACTACAAATATCTCCTGTATCACACCAACGTTCGTTGGCTCCCCAGGGTAAAAGTGTTAAAGCATGTTTTCAACCTTGACACACCTGCAGTCAGCATTGCAGACTTACTTTTCAACTAATGGAAGTAATGAGTATGGATGGGTCAGCTATCCATTTGGAAACATTGACGCCACAACTCTTACAACTGAAGAAGAAGAGTGGCTCATTGATTTAAAAACGATGCAGTTCTTTAGTCAAGTTTTGCTGAGAAAATATCATGGGATGTGTTTTTGGATTTCAATCAACAAGTTATATCCTGCAATCAGTGTAAAGGCAATCAAAATATTTCTTCCATTTGCATCTTCGTGATTTTGTGAGTTTGGATTTTCAGCACTGACTGAAATCAAGTCTAGAGAAAAGAGAGAGACTTCTTACAATAGATGTTGAAATGCGAGTTTGTCGACTTTGGAGTCTGGATTAGATCGCATTTGCTCTCAAAAACAGCCACATCCTTCACATTAATTGTAATACTTAAAAACAGGTCAAATATTTTTTTCTTTTTATTATAAAACAACTGTCGTTCTACGTGGTGTGCCACGAAATGTTTGTAGTTTTTCTACTGTGCCGGCAGATAAAAAAAAGTTTGAGAAACACTGTATTAGAACGTTAACGCGAGTACAGTGAGCTCGCCACTGGCATGTTGTTAATGTCTTGTGTTACTCTCTGATCCACTAAGACTCGCTGGTCATCGATTGAATGGTCAGGAGGAGCTTTGCCTTCAAAGTCTGGGAAGTCCTCGGTAGGGATTAGCCATTGAAGAGCTTGTTTATAGACGCTCCATGTCACCTCCCCCCCCCCCACCTCAAAAAACCTCATCATCACATATTCAGTAGTGTGTGTATGTGTGTGTGTGTGTGTGTGTTGGTGCTGTAATAAAATAAAAAGGGGTGGGGGGTGGTCGCGTGTGTGGACTTAAAAAGGTTGGTTATACATTATAGAAGAAAATATGATTCGTTCAAGCAGGTCTTTATCGCATCAGAGATGTCCCCAGCAGACCATTACATAGGGGGTTTTCATCGGAGGGGGGGGGGGCGCTGGGTCGTTGAACTATGTGATTGGGAGGGGGGGGGGGGAGAAAGCGTGTGAGTGCGGGAGAAACTATGTGCAAAAATGAATTGCTCCTCCTCCCCCCCCCTTTCTCCAGACCACACCTTCACTATAGGCAATGCACTAAAAATGTGAGATTCATGACTAGAGATAACAAAAGCTGTACGGAATGTGCATACTTTATCAGATACATTTTGTTTTATTGTTCCACACTTATATTAATTCGCTCAGAATGTATCTTGCATTTTTTTTTTTTTACATTTTTTGCAAACGATTTTTTCCACCACTTCTGCTTATCCAATCGTTAACAAATTTTGCATATAGGCCTAATCTCATAAGTTCAATGACAATACACAATTCAGTCAAAATATATCAATCATTTTATCAATTCGTCGTAATTTTTTTTTATAGTGTGTATAGAAAATACAATGTACTAAGGTAATGGGAGATAAGCCTTGTGTAGAGGATTAGGTATAAGAATTACCAGATAGCTAGCGTAAAATAAATGAATTAAATGTTAATGTTAAAATAATACCTAAGACTTACGTTAATGAAAAGCTTTTATCAAAGACTGTGTGTATATATCAATTGCAAAGAAAATTTGTAATGGATTTATTAATGAACATCTTCATCACCATTCTATCAAATGATTTTTCTTCTACAACTAAACAGTGACTTACAAAATATTTTAGTTCTAATTGTACCTGCTATGGCGTATACAAATATTAACATTCCATTCTAGAAATTCTAATCTTCTTATATTTGTTAGTTAAGATCTAGATTATTCTAGATCGAATACTGTCATTTTAAAAGTAAGGCGATGTTCCCGGTTCAGAGGTTCGTTGTTCAAATCTGTTTGTTGAGCTACTTTTTCTTCGCGGTCTTTCACTATTGAGTCCCCTAGTCTCTATTGTTTGCTAGATATATATGGCACATAGTACTATTTGTTTCCGCATTTATATTCATTCTGTAGGCGCGGTGGCTAAGCGGTCCCGGGTTCGAATCCTGGTGAAGAATGGGATTTTTATTTCGGGATCCTTAGGCGTCTCTGAGTCCACCACAGCTCTAATGGGTACCTGACATTAGTTGGGGAAAAGTAAAGGCGGTTGGTCGTTGTGTTGGCCACATAAAACTCTCGTTAATAAAGATATTTTTCATCTTTTAAATGATGTTATTGTGTTATATGTATATGTTAAGATATACTACTTAGTTATAGTGTTGAGAAACAAATTATTTTAAGTCGATTTTCTTAAATTAGAAAAAAAAAAGACATGGCGCGCCTGGATCTATAGTTAAATTGGGACCAATCGTTACTTTAATTGAAAAAGTAATTAAACTACAGTCCAGCAAACTTAGACGCTATGATATCATTATTGTTGGAATAAAATACAAACTATTTACAACGCACATCTAGGAATTTTTACATCGACATTCACATGACCTTGAACTAGTTACTCACGTCTGCTACGCCAGATTACGTCTGCATGTGAAAATGTCGCAAAAAACATTCTGTTACTAAAATTAGATATTTTATTTATTTATAAACTTTTTTTTTTTTAAATCAACAGCAAGAGGTTATTTTGAGGTCAAGGTACTACAAACTTCCACATTAAAGGTTAATCTCAAAATCTAAGATTTCTATCTTTTTTTTTTTAACTGTGTACTAATGAAAACAAAAAAAAAAAAAGGTTAGTTCTGACTTCAATAGCACATTATTATTTTAGTTTGTATTTCTGTGATCAATGAACCGCGACAATGGTTGCTATGTTCTAAAGTTTTGGCGGACTCTTTGATGTGTACCGACCGCCCGCTCCCTTGTGAAAATGTGGACACTATATGGACCATTTTGATTGGACAATATCCGCTTGCGTGATGTACCTGGTGAAAATATTTAGGGGGAAGGGGGCGGGCACTTCTAGATGTGCTAGGGAGCCTCACAGAACAAAAAACAGTCGTATTAAAGTAGCCAGTGTACTATGCTGGTAGCCATTGAGTGCTATTTGTGTGTGTGTATCAATGTTTGATGATCTACAGCTGGGTGTATAAGTCGAGAAATAAACTGATTTTCAACTTTAAATCGAGGGCGCGGTGGCTGAGCGGTAAAGCGCTTGACTTCCGTACTGGAGGTCCCGGGTTCAAATCCTGGTGAAGGCTGGGATTTTTATTTCGGGAATTTCGGGCGCCCTTGAGTCCACCCAGCTCTAATGGGTACCTGACATTAGTTGGGGAAAAGTAAAGGCGGTTGGTCGTTGTGCTGGCCACATGACACCCTCGTTAACCGTAGGCCAAAGAATCAGATGACCTTTACAACATCTGCCCTATAGACCACTAGGGGAACTTTACTTTTTTTTTTTTTTTTTACAACTTTAAATCACATGCCTGTAGCAATAAATGAAATATAGACACGGCTTTGCCCGAAAAATCAACTAGAATCCCTACAATTGTAAGTCAGAGAGAACAAATATATAGAATGTATATTCACATCCTTTTTTTTTTATTCATACTGTTGAATCTCGGTCGTTGATTTGAAGCTCCAGATAGCAAGTACCGGTACAACTAACCCATGTAAGACATTGAAATAAAGCAGCTTCTAAATATCTTGAACAAACTTCATTCTGAAAAACTTAAACTTGTAATAATATAAATTTAATTTATACTTAATATATATAATTGAGTGGGCTAAAAATGCCTCATTCAAATCATAATGGTCAAACCAGGATTTTCTAGATAGGACAGCCGTGTCATCCTGATTTTTGTTTTTACAGGTGAAGAATTTGCAAGCTGAACAGAGGAATCGTAAAATAAAAAAAAAAAAGAAATATCATAGATTTAAAATATTTTCCTTTAATTTCATAATTAATATCAACAAGTTTCACACACCAAACAAATCACCTCAATAAAAAGATATATACCGGGTAGAGTCAACTCTCAACAAATTCAAATATTGTGTTCAATAAAAATAGAAATAATTAAAAAATCAAAGTAGGCATCTGGTGGTAATCGAATGTCTAGCAAGCTCTGAATGTGGTTCCAGTAGATGTTTAAGTTGTGCCTTTCTAGAGTTACAATTGAAAAAAACTTGTCATTGTCTTACATATCCTATGAACTTGACAAGGCAAAAAGGACAGACCAATGCACCAACTGTATCACAGTTACATTGTCTCTGTATGCAGCTAAACACACTGTTCTTGCAAAGAACCTATTTTTAAAACAAAGGAAAGTAGTCTGACATCACACTAAGGCCAACAAACACATACACTCTACACAGTGCTGGTGTATGAAGATCTACTAAATGAAACACAATTCTGGAGTACAAATGTATACCGAGTTTTAGGTTGATTAACATAAAACATTTTTCTCTGTTTATTTTGTGTCCCTAGACATAAATAAATATAGACTGGCCAATAAGAGAGATTTATGAAATGAAAATGTGTGAATTGCAATAGTGTGTACTTTATTTTATGTCTATAAATTTTGTTTAATATCTAAGACTGAAGATCATGCAATTTTTAAATTTTTCATAATTCGGAAATCCGAATTCAATAGATATACATGTTTTCAAGTTACACGAAGTTACTTCCTTTCTCCAGTCTATATTTATTTATGTCTATGTTTGTGTCATAAAATTCAGAGGATGCAACGCATGTTTTAGTTTCTCTGGGTATATATTTTAAAAAATTTAGCTAATCTTGCATCCAGCATTACAAGAACACAGTGTTGTTGAAAGACAAGGTTTCATACAAATATAAGGACAACTTGAAACAAAGATTTCATTGAAAATAGACTTTTCAAATAAAATGTGAACCAAAAACAACAGGAACACTGCATTACTTGATTTCAAATTCCCTAGCTATTTTGAATGTGCTCTACAATTGAGATATTTACATCTCACAATATAATGTACCAATGTACCCTATAACATTGAACTGCTGGAAAATAAAAAGTAGCTATGCTGTTATAACAACTGATCTTGTCAAAGAGCATTATATATGTACTTAAGATTTAAAGGTTCACAGTAAGAAAAATCCCACTTTCAATATACACCACAACATGTACTAATGGCACTAGTGTTTGGATAAATGTTAATAAAATAGGCAAAAGAGTTCTTAAATATCTCCTTGTAAGAACTGTTCAGATTTATAATTACATATTTAGAATTACTATTCTCTGACAATGCAATCTGCAGAAACATAAATTGAAAAAAAACAACAACATTCAGTCTACTTAAGTTTAAGTGATTAGTTTTTGTGTTGGTCAAATGAAACTTTCAGCCATAGAAAACAGATGGGAGAGATTGCAAGGTTTGAAAGGGGAACTTTATTACTTTCACTGCTAAACAAATATGCACAACTTGAATTGAGTCTATTGCATGCAGATACAGAGGAAGCCTTGCATGCAACAAGTCTCTATAACCATGACACATCACTTAACCAAAGGGTCATAACAGCATCAATATATCAAGGCTAGTAGTGTAGAGCTGCATGTATACCATAAATAAATTCATCATTGATCAAGGAATGTGAAAGAAGAGATAACAAAATGATGGTCATAAATGCAACAATCAGGAATCAAGAAAAACTCCTGAACCCTGAAACAATGCTGTGCGTTAGATCTAAAAACATTAGCTGCTAACTTGTAGGGACTACAATCAAATGTTTACTGATAGCCTAAGACATGATTAACAAGCCGTTATCAAATTGAGTTGAACATCCATGAGCTGATTATTTTGTGATAGCTATGAGTTTTCAAAATATATTAATGTCAAAATTAAAGTAGTAATAATAATTAAATTTATAAGATCTAATTACAAACATCAAGTAGGCTTTAAGCGTAACAAAAGAGGTAAATATGTAAACTAATTCATATAATCTTTGCACAGATAGGTCACAACATTTGTAATTATATTGGAGCATCTGGGATTACTAAGCTTAAAAAAAAGGGGGGGAGGTGAGTTTCAAAACTTTGGTCCATTTACTGAAAAATTCCTCAGAAATTTCCTGGGGGAAAATATCAAAGTTCATGAACTGCAGTACTAACCATAGTGCACTTTAGAGTTGTGTCACTGTAAGGTCTGGGTTGAATCCTACAAGAATGCAGGAGATAAAGGGAAAAAGGGATAAATCAAAAATATCATTAATTGGAACTTCTGAGGAAACCAAATTAAGTAAATCAAATGTTCTTGACTCCTACACATCTAAGTTCATGCTATACTTTGACTGGAGAAAGTGAGCGCTCTTGCAGAGATAGACTGACAATAAAAATTTCATAATACAAAAATAATTTAATATAGCATCCAGTGTCTATTCTAACGTTTCAAAAAATGTGCATTTAGAATTGAACTCATTAAAAATATAACACAAAAATGTCACACAAATATAATGCCCATGGCTGAAATGCTTAAGGATGACAACAGTTCATCAACAACGTCTGCTCAAAAGTGAAGCTTCATGGGCCTAACATGTTCTCAGGCCTCACCCACTTGTCAAAATTCGCTTCCGTCACAAGGCCAAGCGAAAGAGCAGCAGACTTTAAACTTGTACCCTCGGCATGCGCCTTCTTGGCAATTTTAGCGGCATTATCATAGCCGATGAACGGGTTTAATGCTGTGACCAGCATCAGGGATTCATCTCGGAGTTGATTTATTCTGTCCTTGTTGGCCACTATTCCCTGCACACAATATTTAGTAAAAGATGTGCAGGCATCAGCAAGGAGACGTATAGACCTGAGCACATTGCTGACTATCAAGGGTTTGAAAACGTTTAACTCAAAATGACCCATGCTGCCTCCGATGGAAACAGCAGTCTGGTTACCCATCACCTGGGCTGCAACCATGGTCAAGGCTTCACACTGTGTTGGGTTAACTTTACCTATAAAAAAAAAAAACAGAAATTGTCATACATGTTAAATATGCAACAAATAAAAGCTGAAAATGTAACAAAAAAAAAGGTTGACGCTCTAAAAGAACTGAAGCACATAATGATACTGTGTATTTACAAAAAGATGAAATAGCATTACTAAAAGGCTACCATTATTAAGAAAAACGTGAACAAAATAAATAAAATCTAGTGTCATCGAAGCAGGATGGCTTGTAGAATGTTTTAGCGATGCTGTTTTGTCATTTTGACCATAAATACTGTATAAATATATTATAAATTTTTTTATTAAAGATTAATACATGCTTTTTTTTTATGTATGTATGATAGAATAAAGTATATTTTTATGTGTTTATTTTTCTGTAAGATTTAAATTCTATTTTATCATGCCATTATTTAGTCACTTCACATCAAAATATGTTATGTGGGCAAAAATGATGCTCATAAAGATTTAAGTCTTCTAATTGTGTGTGTGTTTGAGTTCCCGTTCATTTTCCCTAATTAATTTGAAACCTTTAAAAAACAAATACTGAGACGTTTTGTTTTGTGAATTGTTTAAATGAAAAGAAACATGTAATTAACAAACAAACCCAAACTTGGTACGTTCATTCCGTTTCATTACCTGGCATGATACTGCTGCCTGGTTCATTCTCTGGTAAGTTCAACTCTCCAAGACCACATCTGGGCCCTGATCCAAGAAGTCGGATATCATTGCCTATTTTCATCAAGCTACAGGCAAGAACATTTAATGCACCGTGGACTTCAACAAGAGCATCATGGGCTGCCAGAGATTCAAACTTGTTGGCCGCAGAGACAAAAGGAATTTCTGAAAAAAAAAAAACAAAATACATCACAGCTTATTTTGACATTGAATTCTTCCAAAAATTAATAAAATGTGCACATCCAGAATTAAGTTAAGCTATAACATTAAAACAAAGACAAAAATTTCAAACACACACAAGTCGCAAGAGATGCAGTTCAAGTTGATGCTTCAATAAATGCTAACATTTAGTTCTATTAAAGAAGTTTCAAAGTCTCAGCTGATCCACTTGAAGAAGTTTAGATATAATCATGTTCTTCAAGTCAAAAATCACAGGAAGAAAGAAATCTTTCATACAAAGGAAAATAATGAATGGAATGATCTTGATAGCAGCCAGTGTTAAAAGAAAGAAAAACAACTTGATTAAAATAAAAACATTGATCTAGAAAAGTCATTGGCATAAGAGCTGGTATTTCACCTACTGGTGTACTCTGCTATCTGTGCAGCTGTTTTCTCAGCAAAACCTTTACCAGCGTTGAGTCCAGTACCAACAGCTGTCCCACCTGAAAGAAAGAAATATTTGACACCTTACAATATTATTACGTGTGGTTCATGTTCATGAGGATAAAGAAAACATCTTCCACTATAGTTCATTTCATACATGCAATATGTCAACCACCCCTCTCCAAAATCATAATAATAAAAATTAACCCAACAGCTCCCATTTCTGGTTTTAAAAGCCATATGTTTACTCAAGAAGAGATAATCAAAATAGTTTTTTTTATAAGTACTATTAACTCTTTCATTCCGGAATTAATCCGGAATTATCTTCCACTTTTGGATGGAATTAATTTAGCTCGGGGTGGGGCTGCTCCATCAGCTAAACTTCATCATTACTAGACCTAGCCCTAGGTCAATAAATTTTATAAATGAATTTACTAGATCTAGATCGATATCATTAGGTTTTGAAAAAATATCACCATCAGATAAAACAAAATCACTGTCATGTGAATTATTTTACTTCTTCATCAAAGAAATATTTAGATCTACAAAGTTTAGATGGCCTTGTTAAGATTCCATGTTTAAAAAAAAACACTCACACGAAAAAATAAATGTAATCACTTTAAAATCTTAGTACAAAATAAAGACATGTTGAATGAAGGAAATTCCGGATGTTTAGCAAAGGGAAACTATTCTAGATAAAAATTAAACAATAAAAAAGATAAATCGTAGGAATAGAAACGAAAAAAAATATTTAAATAGCCAACTATTTTAGCGTTGATCAGATCTTTTTCCCCCTTTTTAAAATCAACGTCCTGAGCATTGTTGCGAAGCCAAAGAGTTAAAAAATATAATTAAAGTACCTGTAAAAAAAATATTTAAAAAGCTTTTATAAACTCCCTTTCTATGGTTTGCCTATTATGCTGTTGTATTTATCTAGAGAAATGGTGAAGGATGGTCATCAAATCTTGCATGGTGCCCCAACGGTCCAACAGACTAAGTGATAGGTAAAAGGTAAAGTAATTTATCTAGTCTACTTTAACTCTTTCCACACCTACCTAAGTAAAAACTACTTGATTCAGAGCTACCTTATGGCTATACTGTACAGAAAGTTAGAGGACCAACACATTATTGTAAGACTTACCAATGGCAAGCTCTAACAGCCTTGGGAAGGTTGCAAGTATTCTCTCCTTTCCATACTTGACTTGCTGTAAATAGGCACTAAACTCTTGTCCCAGAGTTAATGGAGTGGCATCCTACATGAACAGAAATAAAACATTTTTAGAAAATGAAAATAGACATTGGTAATACAATGTAAAAGTTTCCCTTTCAGACCTTGTGGTCTATAGGGCAGATGATGTAAAGGTCGTCTGATTCTGTGGCCTACAGTTAACGAGGGTGTCATGTGGCCAGCACAACGAACAACAGCCTTTACTTTTCCCCAACTCATGTCAGGTACCCATTAGAGCTGGGTGGACTCAGAAGGGCCAAGGATCCCAAATAAAAATCCCAGTTTTCACCAGGATTTGAACCCGGGAGCCCCGGTACAGAAGCCAAGCGCTTTACCGCTCAGCCACCGCGCCTCCAATACAATGTACTTGAAGCTTAATATGATGGGGAAGAGGAACAGAAGAACATAGGATCAGAAAAATTATTTTAAATCAATCAATCAATAGTGAAGTCTGTAAATTTAATTAGTTATGTTTCACAACCATAAAATATTCTTTACACTATTAGGATTTAAGTATTGGTAATTATTGTAAACAGTTTCTTTAAACTAATTTACATCAGATATGGCCCTCTTATGCAAATTTGATCCTTTTGTTAATCTGAACAGCAAATAAATAAAATAATTGTCTTGCTATATTGTTGTTTTATTGACAAATGAAATATGCAATACATCAAGGTCTCTGTATTGTTACTGTGAGAACTTTGTCTTCCTGAAACTAATGGAACCTTATGTGTTGAACAAGTCATGAAGCAAAGTTTCTATGAATATATCTATTTAAAAAAATCAATACCGAAAGCATGTTAAGGCTTGATAAGAAACTTTTAAAATGCTCTAACAGAAACCAGTAAGTCAAATGTTGGTGCCAACAGTAACTTCATATAATAGAGTCAAACATTCTTCTGTGACAACAACAGTCTTTCACTTTTAATAATAATAATAATAATAACCTTTATTATCCTCAAGGAAATTTGTCTTACAATTTGTGTATTACACCAAACAAAACATTATAACTATAGAAAACCTAAATATACATTCACATCAGACTAGCTCATAATTTACCTGCAAAAAGTTTTTATCAGATAGTTTAATTTTATTTAATGATTTGATTGCCAGGGGGATTTTAAAGGAGTTTTTGTGTCTTTGTCTTGTATCTCTTTTGTGATGGAAAAATCACAAAATCCTGACCCAAAGGGTGATTTTTTTTATTTCTAGAACTTTTTAGCTTTCTTAAGAATGTTTGTCTCAAACAGCTGCCCAAATGGGATTTGTTTTTTGCCAATGACTTTACCAGCAGCATTTAGGATTCTATGAAGTTTATTTTTGTTTTTAATGTTCAGATTGCCATATCAGGCAGTGATATTAAAACTTTAAGTATTACAGATGTAAGCGTGATAAAACATTGCCAAGGCCTTTTTGCTAACATTTAATGAGGACATTTTTCTAATAATTGTAATCTTTGCTGCCCTTTTTTGCTGATATAATCAGTATTTGCAGTAAAATTTAATTTATAAATTGTCTAAGGGTTTCATTGATAGTCTTTACACTTTCTAAGATACTTTTGTACAGTAGGTTTGCAAATAAGTACATTACCTGCAGGTGAGTCCTGCCAATCTTAATAATATCCTGAAACTCTTTCACTTTTTTAGATAGAGCATCAGTCAGATAATCCAAGGCTGGAAAAAGTGTTTTGTTTATCTCCATGGCTACAGCTATGTGCATGGCAGTAGGGAAGGCATCATTGGAACTCTATGGAAAGTGTATAACTGTAAACATTGGAATGACTATTCATAAGTGATATGAATATAGTTCAAGCTAAGAAGTCTCTATTTAAATGACATTAAAAATGATTTGTTTTATCCTTAAAGTCATCCCAAAATAGTTACACATCTTTAATGTTTATTAAATTATCATTTCTTTAATATGTGCATAAAATTAGATAATCCAAGAAGTTAATATAATACATATGGGTGCCACTTTTTTTTTTTTCCAGGTTAACCATGAAATTCAACTTCATGATTTGTATAATACCTTTATTGTTGACAAACTTTTATAGCAATTCATAAACACTGAAATTAAAAGTGTGTCTATGTCTATTATTAAGTGTCTTGTCTATAAGCAGGGGGAGGAGATTTGGGTTGCCCCTTAGAGCGAGCACTCACTTGTATGGGGTTTAATCCACGAAAGTGGAGTGGGGCAGGAGACCTTTTTTTATAGCCACCAGTTTAGAGCCCGCAAATTTTAATGGCTTGATTCTTCACTAGTCTCCAGGGCGGCGGCTGATCAGTTCAGCATAAGCTATAGCCCCGACAGACACAACCCCTACATCAGACAAGTGCTGGGACAAGTCCCAAAAAGCCTGTGGAGTCTGGGAGCGCATGAGGTGCCCTGACCGCACTTTCCCGTGGTGGAGGCTGTCCAGGCATGAGCAAGCTATTATAGAACAGTGCAGGACAGGCCAATGTCCTGTTGGCTCATACTTTTCACGGCTATGGCCAAATTTCGATTCACGGTGCCCCGCTGCGGGGAAGAAGAGGAAACCGTGCTTCATATTCTGTTTGACATCCCCAGACTTCCTGATCTATGCCTCGACAGGTCTGGGAAACCAAAAATTCTCGACATGTATGGTGGCGCCTACGCACTACACAAGACAGCAGGGTTTCTGTCCAGGGCTTTTGCAAGAGAGGATTTAAGGTCAAAGGTTTGTTATAGATTTTTAAAAATGTTTGGGCTAAATGACCTTTTATCCCTTGTACATATTTATTATATTGTATCCAACAATATCTAGCAAGTTTGGATATAGAAGATACTTGTGATTTGTTCACATGGTCATTTGGGTAGACAGGTTGCTTTGAGCCAAGAATATAACAATATCTAGAAAGTTTGGATATAGAACAGCGGTTCTCAACCTTTTAAGCTTGGCGACCCTTTTCTTTTTTATAATCCCCCAATCTGCCGCGACACCCCCCCCCACACACACACACACAGCAATAGAAGAATAGACTAAACAATCCATTTTTCGGTGGTCTTTGGCGACCCCTGGCAAATTGTCAATCGACTCCTAAGGGGGTTGAGAACCCCTGATATAGAAGACACCTGTGATTTGTTCACCTGGTCATTTGGGTGGACAGGTTGCTTTGAACCAACAATCCAAAAATATCTAGAAAGATTGGATATAACAAATACCTGTGATTTGTTCACATGGTCATTTGGGTGGACAGGTTGCTTTGAACCCTTCAGCCCACCAGTCATTTCAATTGCTCGGTTGCTGATGACCTCATTAACATTCATGTTAGTCTGAGTTCCAGAACCAGTTTGCCATATTGACAATGGAAAATGCACATCTAGCTTACCAGCAATAACCTGAACAAACAAATACATACATGTGAAAATGATTATAAGCTTTAAAATGTTTTTAAAATATCTTCATAGTATAAATCCATTTATGTACAAAATTGATTAGATGCTGTGCCCATTATAAAGAAACTATTTGAAGTAATTTACTAATTCATAAATCCCAGTGGCAATATAGCCCATGGAGGCCTTTGACCTGCTTCAACACATCTTTCCATTCAGATCTCTCCTGGGCTTTCCTTGCCCAAACTCATAGCTGTTGTAATCTGTCTCATATACATGATCAAGCCATTTTACTGTCTTCCTTTGGGGCACCTACCTCTTGTTTTTTGAAGACATACTATTTTTGCTCCCCTGTTCTTTAACATTCCATCTGACCAGCCCAATATGTCCTGTTCTTTTTCATTTCAGCACTGTAGAGTGGTCTTCAAATAACTGGTACATTTCCAGGTTAGTATGTGTCCTCAATCCAGTTTCATCTTGTATAGCACTATACAATTTTCTAAGAATATTTCTTTCCCAAGTATTTATCAGATTTTCTGTTGTTTTAGTGTCCATGTCTCACTTTCATGCACAGTTGCTGGTCTTATGATGGGTTTGTATATATGGCTTTGTTTTCCTTCATTTTTTCAAACAAGTCAAGTAGCCCAAGTCAAAACATGAAGGCAGAGAGATTAAATGCAAAAGGGTTTGTTCATTCTTGGTTTTATTAATGATACATTTTTTTTTTTTTTGCAGTTTAAGGGAGAGCTTAAGTTCAACACACATGATGGAACTAAAAATAACAGCTAGCCAAAGCATGCACTAGTAGACTTCTAACCACAAAGACTAATAAAGCCTCTTGCACAGTTCATTGATATAAAAATAAAAATATATTAAAGTACTTAGCAAAGAAAGGTATAAATCGATTGTATAAAAGGCTTTAAATCAGTGGTTCCCAAACTTTTTTGTCTCATGGACCCCTTGACGTTTTCTAGTTTTCCGTGGACCCCCTGTTTAAGTTATATTGAATTTTTGAAAATTCATCAATTTCAGATTACACATTTTGTTTAAATAATTTCCAACTAGTGACACGAGGAGTGAAAAAGTAATTAAAAACTACATTTTAAGTTCATTAAGTTCATTTTTTTTAACAATAAATTTATTAACAAAATTGAAATTTAAACCCATTATGTAACAGTTAATATTTATCGTTTACTATCATTAAACACATCGGAAAATGTTTGTTTTTAAAGGTTTGCAAGCTTGACTTCCATTGCTACGGAGATTATTTTTCATATTGAGATTTGTTGTTTTAGTAAAAGGTTTCACAAAGAGCTGTTTTTCGTGGATTTCTTGAGCCATAATAATTTGAATAAAAAAAATACATCATTACCAGACAAGGTTGACTCGGCCAGCTGTATACAGAAATATATTGTTTGCAGAAATATGTTGTTTGCAAAGACTTACATTAAAAGAAAGAAATATTTAGCTATATTCCAACAGAGCTAAAAAATTTAGTGAACTGTTCTACAATACCATCGCCCTAACAGAGTCTTTATGGATTGTTCTCAGTAAGCCACCACAGACGAAGGAGCTAGAATACTCATTGAATGGCCCAACGGAGAAAAAATAATTTAAAAATCAAGATCATTATAACTAATTAATGAGCTCTATGACAACCACAGAGAAGAAATAGGAGCACTGCATCATAAAAAATGGCACATTAACACTCTCTTGTTTGACAAGGAAGTAATGAAGTTCAATTTCAAATACTTAAAGTACAGTCTACATTTCTTTTTGTTAAAGTTATAACTAGACAAAACTATACACTATGCAAATATAGTTATAAATTTAACATTTTTTCACTCATACATCACGCACTCCTTTGTGCTGAGAATTGGTTCTGCAGTAACTTGGTCAGTTATTTGGAGTAACAAAAAAACTAAAACAAA
Organism: Biomphalaria straminea; assembly: GCA_021533235.1. Classification (NCBI taxonomy): domain Eukaryota; kingdom Metazoa; phylum Mollusca; class Gastropoda; family Planorbidae; genus Biomphalaria; species Biomphalaria straminea. The sequence goes on from JADKLZ010000104.1 coordinate 12,065,881, forward strand.
TAAATTCCACTTATTTTATTCATGGTAAACCAGTAACATGGAGGCGCGGTGGTCGAGCGATAAAGTGCTTGGCTTCTGAACCGGGGGTTCCGGGTTCGAATACTGGTGAAGACTGGGATTTTTATTTCGGGATCTTTGGGCGCCTCTGAGTCCACCCAGCTCTAATGGGTACCTGACATTAGTTAGGGAAAAGTAAAGGCGGTTGGTCGTTGTGTTGGCCACATGACATCCTCGTTAACCGTAGGCCACAGAATCAGATGACCTTTACATCATCTGCCCTATAGACCTCAAGGTCTGAAAGGGGAACTTTACTTTTTTTTTAAACCAGTAACTAAAAACGCAAAATACCTAGGTGTTATAATAAATGAAAAACTGTCATGAAATCCCCATATTGATGAAAAAATAAAAAAATCAAACAAAGCATTAAGGTTTATTAAAAGAAATCCTATACTCTTAAGCGAGCAATTCTTGTATATATATATATTTATTTATAAATTTTATTTCGAAAACGGCTCTAACGATTTTCTTTAAAACTTCAAGGTGTGTGCGTATTAGTGAGAAAAAAATTCTCAACTCATTGGCCACATCGGGAAAACTCGAGTTCGACCGTTATTTCGATATGAAAATGTCTCAATTTAATTTTGGTCAGAATAATTTATGAATGAAATGGAAAATTTATGAATGAAAGTTTTTCCATGACGTAAACGGGAAAAAAACTGCTTACGTCAGTAGGCTTACCTTACTACAAAGTATCAATGGACCTAATTAAACATTTGCGCACCATCTTATTGAAGATTGATTTATTATAGAACTATGGAAGGAAAGTCATGAAATTAAATGTACCGATGTATGATTAGTTATTACCAAAACAAAGGAAATTGGTGATTACACAGCTGTTCTACTGCTCCTTACTTTCTCACACTGAACAAGATATCTAGCTAGCAGTCAACGAGTTTGCTACGCTGCAGGCACTTTTGATTTAACTATAAACCTCAGTAAAAAACTTGGGATTAACGTTAGGGCGTTGGTGACGAAAGGCCCAGGAGATTTATGAATGGGGAGGCATGTGTACAAGCAGGTCATATCTTTCCATGGGCTGTAGCACCAGTAGCAGTAGTATATTACCTTTCTTAGTATAAATTATTTAACCGAGCAAGGCTCGGCCACCTGATATTTTCTATAAATCAAATAAGAACATAAAACTAAAATGTTATTTAACCTTGGTTAGGCCTATAATAAAATATGCATCCTCTGTTTGGGATCCGTCAACTCAAGAAAACATTAAGAAACTAGAACAGACACAAAATAGAGCAGTGAGATTCATAACAAATCAATATTCACATTTGACTAGAGTAACACCTTTGGTAAAATCCCTAAATTTAGAAAGCCTTCAGGACAGAAGACTCAAAAGTAAAGTAGCAATTATACATAAAACAATTAACCATAACCTTCAAATTCAAAAACAAAATTTAATAAAATACTCAGAAAGACACAAAGAAAAAGGCACATTCCTCGTCCCATATGCTAGGACAAATTTGTACAAAAGCTCCTTCTACCCTAGAGCTTTTAGAGCATGGAATGGGTTGCCTGAGCTAGCCAGGAAAACCAGTGACTGGCAGAATTTAAGTAATTGGTTAATATGAATGACTGAATGCATGACGCTTAGGACGTAATCATCATCTTTTTTAAAGTAACGTCTGTATTGTATAAGATAAGGTCCTCTCCTGGTGCTTTGTGATTTAACTGATGAAAGTTCTTGTCATTTTCTATTCACATTTGAGCAAGTAATTGCGTATTTAGTTTCTCATAACTGCGTTGATAACAAATTGAAGATATTCCTGCAATCAAGATCTACTACTGCTCCATTTGTTGCTACTGAATTAATAGTTACAGGGTATGCTTTACTTCGAACGATTCCTTCAAAACATCAAATGTGTTCGACTTTATTGTCAATTATCAGTTTTCACAAAACGAAATTTTGTCATGAATTTCTTTATCCATAAATAAACGAACATGTGCCCAAAAATGCTTCATGACAGGCACAACTCGGTTCATATATAGACCTTTGAACCATTTGTTGCTTAGAAGAATTCTTAGCAAATATAAGATGCAGGTTTGTGTACAAAATAGTCTTAAAAAATTCAGCGGCTGGCTTAATCATTCATTTTATTTTTGGCCTATCGTATATCATTTTCATAATTTTGCAAGATATTTTAAGACACAGCAAACCATTATATTTTCCTTAAAATTTGAAAACAAATATTTTGTCAATTGTAGATCTTTTCTCAACTTTATCATGGAGTGTTCAATAGTTTTTCAAATCATATCAGGGTGGCTTTATCTCCAACGATCCTCCTGCTTAGGTGGTTTCATGGCGTCATAACATCAATTGTTGTTAAATAAAAGACACATAGGCAATATAAGTTCGACGAGAAAAGCAGAAAAAAAAGTTTTTAAAAATTAACATCACCGTCAATTTTATATTTAGATTCAGCCATGTTAAATATTAGTTATCTCTAGAACAAATTGAGCTATTTAAATGAGGTATTAAAATTTAAAATATGTTTTTCATTCTAATAATATATATAATATTTAATGGCCTAGCTATAATAAAGTATAAATAATGTATATTTGTATGATATAATGGGCGATTCCATTAATGTGAGATCTATATTAAACTCAATTCCTTCTTAAATGAGATCCACTCTCGTGGACCCCCATTTGGATGTTATGGACCCCCAATACTTTTTTTCACTTTCGTGGACCCCCTGGAAGTCATCGTGGACCACTTTGGAAATCACTGCTTTAAATCTTTAATACATATAGTCTTAAAACCGTACCTCATCAGAAGCTTTTACTATGAGATCAGCTATACTTTTATCTAAACCGTAGTCTTTATTTACAATAGCAGCACACCTTTTCAGAATGCCAAATGCTTTGATAACAGAAATCTGAAATAATAAATTAAAAGTACAACTCAGAATGGTATTATATAAAGTAAATATTATTATTCAGCCCAGTCAAAATACCGAATAGTAATAGTAAAACTCTTCTTTTAAAAAGTTTTAAATTCTACAAGATAAATGATGTAATAAAACTTGGGTCATTACTACTTATTTGATGATGATGAATAAAAAATTTCAAAATCAACAGTGGAAAGTTAAGAAAGATGATTACAATATTAAAACTATTTAAATCACATTTCACAAAAAATGAAAAAAAAAATGAGAAAAAAAAAAAAAGTTTCTACTGTACTGGCATTCTTTCAGAAGTTCCACCAATGTTAAAGTTAATGAGGGACCTTGCTGTATTAGCACCATAATATTTATCAGCAGGCACTTCTATCTCACCAAAGGTGTCTGTTTCAATACGACACACCTGCAATACACGCATGTTATCACTAGTGAGAAGGAGAAGACATTACAATGAAATTATATAGCAATATACATTTTTTTTATTTATGCTACACACTTATTATATTGTCAGTGTCAAGCTGTTTCTTTAGAGAGACCTAAAAATAAACTAAAATAATTAATAATGAATAATCAGCACAAATGCCAATACCTGAGAAGTCATTCCATTGACTTCACTTAATCTGTCTGAAAAATCCTCATACACAGAGTCAGCCATTGGAAACTCCTAAAATGATCAAACCGATTAATGTTTTTAAATTACTTCATGCCTTTGTGTACAAAATATCAATATGACTAAAATCTTCAATAAATTTTACACAATATTTTTGAAATAGTTAATCTACAAAATAATATTTTTATCAGTAGGAGGAAATAAACACTTTTTAAACAAACTTCTTATTGTATATAAAATATAGTATGGCTATTAGCTATAATAATATTGGTAAAGATAATTACTCAGTAAAACTAATCAATTGAATTCAGGAAAAATAGAACACTAAAATAAATGTTTCCTTCAACAAAAGACTTTAAGCATAATGAAAAGAGCACAGTAACTTGTAGAAGTACAAGCAGAGATAAGAGAGCAATGTGTTTACTTGATATTTGTTTAACCCATTTCTTCAAAAACTATTTATGATAAAGAAATGTAGATTTGTTTTTTATCCGGCCATTCAGACAACCAAAAAACAAAACAAAACACAAAAACTGACATGAAAACAGCTTAAGATAGATTGCACAGTAATAATCAAGCACTACCATACAAGTGATCATATTTTAAGTGATTGATGGTACACCAGTAATCTATAACATTTTTGAGATTGTAATTTCCTTAGCCGATCAGACATACTATTCATATAGCTACAAAAACTTTCATTTTCTCAATCATTTTGATACAACAGTCACACAAAAAAAAGAAGCATAAAAAGGCATTAAATAATGTAAACTTATTTTGCACAAGATAATTTATCAAGGAACTTCAGCACAAGTAAGATTTGGATAAGACAAATCAATCCCTGCCACTGGAATCCAATACTTTTCTCCTAAACAAAAAAACAACAGAAATTTTGAAAAGCAATAACAACCTGTTTTGTAGAAAAACAAATGCAATACAACTGCTAACAACACAACTTTCCTGTTTTATCTCCACATTAAAAGTCGACGCATCACCAACTGTCTGGGTCAATCTTGCTTGTGTTTCATTATCTATTTCATATTCCCTTGAATTCCTCGCATGTTTTTGAGTGTATACATGGCGCCTGCAATCATCTTTTCCTCCAGACCTAATGGAAAATTCACAGGTACAAGCCTTACAGTATGCATGGAAAGGGCTTGTCTTGCCTGGCAGGATAAATGGCCACTGCGCTGTGTAAGCATCCCTGAATGACTGAGATCTTTTCATAGATTTCATTTTTCTAGGTATTTCATTGAACACAGATTTCCTCTTTGAGCTTTTAGAAGCCATGCCCACGGTAAATTTGTACAACACACCATACAAGGTTTGCTTTAAAAGTCTTTTACAAGAAAAACATGAACTGGTGGAAGATGAATAGATGTATTAGAAAAAAGACATAGAATAAGTCAAACATAGAAAAGCATTTAATAATGTAAACTTATTTTGCAAAGGACAATTTATCAAGGAACTTCAGCACAAGTAAGATTTGGATAAGACAAATCAATCCCTGCCACTGGAATCCAATACTTTTCTCCTAAACAAAAAAAACAAGACATTTTGGAAAGCAATAACAACCTGTCTTGTCTTTTTTCTAATACATCTCAAGAACACATAAATAACTTAATAATACATTTTATACTATATTATTTTGACAAAATACAAAATTATTCCATTAATTGTTCAAATAATTAAAAAAATTATTTCCCCTACTTTGCAGTGTCAAGTTATTTCCCTTTGATGACTCGCATCATATGTTTTCTTATTCAGAAATGGTAAACTTGTGGGCCACCCCCAATTTATATGTTTAATTGGGAAAAGAGAGTCTGGGTTTTGAAATTTACTTGTTTCTATGTCTATTTAGAAGCATTATATCTGGGTTTTAAGTGGCTGATGCATCTAGGGCATGTAGGGGCTTAAAAATCGTCTTAGCTCGAGACCCTATCTCATTCTTCCCCTTGGGAGAAAAAAGGACAGTTTTACTGTAGTATACTTTGAACCCAGCCAGATAAAATTACTTTCTCTCAATGAAAAAGGGAGCTATACGTGTCGGAAATGTGACAAAATGGCCCAAGCGCAATATTTAACTAGAGGAAGTTGGGTAACAAACATTCTAATAAAGAAGATGTAATAATAATACAGTGCGGTAACCAAGATAGACAAGACGAAACCTGGGTGGCCAACATCCATCCTTTACTCTAGTAATCTAAGTAATTATAGTCAGTATAGATCTAGACCATAAGTAGCATCAGTCATAAGTCACCATAGTATAGATTAGATCTAGACAGCTCTAGAATATCACTATGACTCCAATGAGTCACTATGCTGCTCATCATGGCCATGCCTCTGAATGTACTTTGATCATACTACTGTGGCAGATAACTTTTAATTATTAACTAGTCTACTAAGTTATCTAACTTCTAGATCTACGATCTAGTTAGTAGTCTAGATCTAGACTAAAACTTAGATTAGAAGACAAGTCGTCACAAGTAACTGAAGTAAGAAGAGTCTAATTAATAAGCTAAGGCTAGAAGTCTCTTCATCAAGAATCAAGACTGCCAAGAAGAGAAGAGGGTGAAAGAGAAGAGTCTAAAAAATAAAAAAAAAATAGATCTAAGTCTAAGTAAAATCTAATAATAATAATATTTTTATTAATAAGAATAAAATTTAAGTTACATAAGTATTTAGATTAATTTAGATCTAGATCTATACTAAATCAGGGTCGACGAACAACCTAAGGCAAGTCGCGACCATTTTCAACTTTGAATTGTTATAGCTTCGTAATGATCAGACCTATGAAAAAACTGATAGTGTCAATGGATTCCTCGTCCTTTTTTCAATAAAAATAGATACAACGTATTGTATCACTACGCCATGTTAAAATTAAAAATAAGGTCAAAGAGGTGTAGGGTCGGTATCGTCGCGCGTAAAGAAAACCGAACAATTTTCCTCCGTGTCAGGAACACCGAAAACTGTGTAAGGGTCAACGGAAACCACCACAAAATATCATTTTAAATATATTTTAATCTTTAATTTAAGATCTAATATATAAATCATTTACACCTGCAGTAAGAACACACCTCTTTTTCAGGTTTCCCACACTTGGTATCTCCATTCTAGGTTTGTAAGGGAGTCACACCAAGGCTTAGTGAAAATGGGGGGGGAGGGGGTTATATAGGTTAAGTGCCCTATCTAACAAGCATGCTCAGTGACTACAAGCAGTACAAATGAGGTCACACATTGGCAACATCTGTAATCTACTCCTCCCTCTCTCCCCCTCTCCAGTGTTCTGGCATGCTTAGTGGACAGGGGGAGGGGTTACATGGGTAATTTGTCTTCATGTAACTGGCCTGACACCAGATACCAAGTCCACTCCTCCCTCCCCTCTCTTTTTTTTTTTTTTATAAAGCACCTTCATTCTTCTAGCATGCTCAGTAAACTTGAAGGGAAGGGGGTTGGGAGGGGGGGTAGGATTTCAGATATCTCCATTCTTGGCTTGTAAATGATGTCACACCAAGGTCATTGGACACTAGTTTTACCTGTAGCTTGTTAGGCTAAGTGAAGATTTAATAAATACCTCAGTTAATGTAATTGGCATCTAACAACTTTTATAACTAATCTAGATTACTTTAATCTAGTCTACATCCAGATTATCTTAAACTACAATACATTAGTTGCAATTTTATCACTAGAAAAGTTATGTTGTTCGGATAGCTTGCCAGACTAACATCCATCATGTACGACAGACACCCCCCTTTAAAAAAAATTTGGCTCAATTGACAACATATTTAATAAATCACAAGTGTTTCCTCATCTATTTAGAAGCCAAAAATATAAGTCTCGTTGAGATGATGCATCATCAGATTTAAAAATAGCCTTAATCCCATGACCCCTCCCCTTGTTTACCAAGAGGGCAAAAAATTTTTTTTTCGTATCTGTCTACTTTGACCTGAGGATGAACTTTGCCTCGTCAAGGAAAAGGAAGCACCACATGTCAAAAGTGGGATAAAATGGTGCCTGCGCAGTAGCAATATAGCTATTCCGGTATAAACATTAAAATAAAGGAGTTATTTTGATAATAAGTGGAGTGCACGGATAGCTTTACAAAACATCGCTGTCTGTTGACCCTGTTTTACTCTAGATGTATATATTGTATAACTAGACTAGAGTCTAAGTCAGACTAAGTCAGTAGATCTATTTAATTAGATCTATATAATGTATATATAGTCTACTATAAGTCTAACTGAACTCTAAACCTAGATTCTAGATAGTAGATAGTACTAGATTAGTAGGCTTATATTACTTATAACTTATAAGTAGGATTATCATTATCTACTAATAACTACGTCTACTATGGTGATTATCTAGTAGATCTAAGCTGCAGTCTAGAACTAGATAGATATTACATATATAGATAGATCTAGATATATGATATATCAATAAATAGATTAAATATCATTAAATAAATGTAAAATACTAGATCTAGACTCTATCTGTCACTACTTTTTCGACTTAGGAGATCTAGTCTAGTCTAGTAAAGTTAGTATATCGACACACGAATGACACGATCTATGGTCTCACTGACCTATAGATATCACGTATATGTTTTACCCCCCAGAAATAACATTGAAAATTACCCAGGGTTATCAATATTTTTCATTGCATACACCAGTGGCGTGGCAAGGTACCAGTGGGCCCGGGTTCAAAAATATGTTGATGGGCCCCTCCCCCCATATGACACATATTTTGTGTGACAAATAAATCCAGTAGTTTGTATGCATAGTACATTTACTAAACCACATTCCAATGCAAATTCAATATATATAACACAGCTGACAGAATCATTGAAGACCAGGTGTAAGTACCATTTAGCAAAGTAACCTAATGTGCAAGTGTCTTCTTTTGTTGAAACAATAAAGGAAGGCTATTCAGTGGTGTAGCTAGGATGGGGGGATAATGGTTTCAAATGTGAAAATCTCACCGGACCAACACTGAGCCCCCAAATGAGTGTCCGAAATTTGTTTTCCATTAAATATTAAATATTACGCCTTTATATAATGTCAAGATGTCGAATATCAAAATGCAGGGGGCCCTAAAGAGGTCAAGCCTCTTGGGCCCCCAAATCCTTATGTTGCATTGAGAGGCCCTGGACCCATGGTTGTTTCACCATCTGATGTACGCCCCTAAATGGTCGTGGGCCCGGGTTCATTGAACCCCTTCGTGCCATGAATGCTACGCCACTGGCATACACCCTTTATATAATAATAATATTTATCTCGGCAGTGGAATAACCATACGATCATTTCTTTCCACATGATAATGACTGGCACACCCATTCACCCGAATCCTCATAATATGTCAAGTTGATATTGATCTATCTATATATAAAAATATAGCCTTCGAGAACTTAATTCAAGCATGCGTGGGTATAGATCTACGTAAACTGTGTCAGAAGACCGGTAGATAGATCTAATAGAAATAAAGAATATTTATACTGTGTATAAATGCGGACAATGGTTTTGCTTGCCCTGGATGTGGCAAAATATGTAGGTCACTGCTGGGACTGCACAGCCACGGGAAACACTGTATTCCTCACTAATCTTCGGATTTGAAGACAAGCCTATTATTATTATTGATAATGGCATAATGCACTTTGAATTAAAGGTCCAGGATCTCAGGTACGACTATCAAAGCTACTTCACTTTCTTACCAACAAAACTAATTTCTCGATTGTGTCCAATAGCTGTGTATGTAAATAAGTTGGAAACTACCTTGAGAATAATATTCATTTTATTAGATTATTTACCCTACAGAGTAGGGCTTGAAAAATTTGCATTTAGACTCATTAAATTGCTCCTCTGCACGGAAATCTTTTTTTTTTTTTTTTTTTTTTTTTAGACAATACGTTCGTTTACAGAAACACACAAGACAAACAGTTTAACTTATCCACATCTGGATTACATGCAATTCAATTGTATGTGAACAGTGAAACGTGAGAAAATAATAATGTGACATAACATTATTAATTGTCCTAAGTTAGGTCCATAGTACTTTGTATAACACAGGTTACATAATTTAACAATTCAAATATGAAGAAAATAAATTTGACAAATTATCTACAAGGTTTTCCATAATATGTTAAATATATAATAAATGATCGTCTCCCATTTAAAAAGCCTTTCTCTATTTTGACAATTTTTGATTGTTTCCCTTTATTTATTTATTATTTATTATTTATTTTACACATACACAGCCTGATTACATACAATTTGAAAAATGTTTTGCTGTTTTCTTATTGTGGAGGAGTGTAATAACATTAAAACCTTATGTAACTATATTATTAGTTGTCCTAAATTAGGTCCAACTTATAATGCTTAGTAAATATATTTTTCCTCTATAAAGGATAGTAAACATTGTTTGTGTGAGAATAAAGTACATAAAGGTTACATAACTAAACAATTCAATTCTGAAAAAATAAGTTTTGTCAAAGTGTCTTTCAACGTTTTCACAATGTGTTAAACATATGATAAATGATAAATGATCGTCTCCTCTTTAAGAAGCCTATCTCTGTTTGACAATTTTTGCTTGTTTCCCTTGGGAATCGGAACACTGCTTCCTTTTCACCAAGGTAACAAACATGTCTGATAGAGTCAAAGAGAGAATAGGTTTTAGGAAGGCAATGAGACTTCCGAAAACGATCCCCAAGATTGTGAAGAAGGGAAAGCAGGACAGTCCGGGAAATGATACTGTTACAG
>JADKLZ010000104.1:12081710-12091980 GCA_021533235.1 Biomphalaria straminea
TTTTTTTTTTTTTTTTTTGCTATTGTAATTATTGATAAAGTTACAAAGACTAAAAGTCTGGAGTAAATAATGACAGAAATTCTTATAATAAAGATCTGGTGTCATACAATAGACCTAAATACAATAGGAGAAACACGATGGTGGTCCAAAGATGCCGCTTTGAAATCTTCGGGTCACTCTCAAGGAAAGAGTCATCTCTGTACATTAGTATTATTCTAGTGCTTGACAAAATTGAAAAGAATAGCAGCTCTAAAGCAGACACGAGAACAAAAGCCTTGGCATTCAAAGATGCTTTATTCGGATATGAAACCATCTTGACAACATTTGTTTTCCTACACGTCTTTGAACTGACCATGCCTCTTTCAAATTACCTTCAAACTAATGGAATTGATATTATGAGAGCGTATAACATAGTGTGTGTAACAAAAAACATGATGAAGACTCTAAGAAATAATTTTGAAGGGGTGAAGAAAGCAGCAAATGTGCGGTGGCCAGATACAAAAATTGAAGATGAAGAGATGGAATTGGACATTCAAGAGCGTTTACTTGAGAAAAGGACCAGAATGAAATCTCAGGAGAGCAGGACAATGGTGATATAATGACGCTCAAAGAGGTTATGAAGTTCAAGTTTTTAATGTCATCATAGACACAGTTATCTCCAGTCTAGAAAGACCTTTTGACATGTCAAACATCTTTTATGCAGATATCGCAAGCCTAGATCCTAGAAATTTCAACGACATTAAGCTAAAAGGACTTGAGCCACCAGGTTTCGAAGAACTTAGCAAGAAGTTGCTCTTAGTTGATTCCATGGATACTGCAGAAAATTTACGTAGCGAATTGATGAATCTAGCTGAGCAGTGGGACAAGCTGAAAACATCACCTTTGGATGAATATAAGTGTGGGAAACAACAAAGATGAACAGAACGATGACTATTGTTGTGAAAGTGATATGGAAGTTGAAAACAAAGTGTGTTTGTCTTGTAATAACTGTCCACATTGAAGTTACTGAATTTTAAAAAGGTAAAATTTACTGACTGGAGCACTAGAGTATATCTTGTAATTGGATTGGCTTATAAATTTGTGCTTTCGCTGTAATGTAGTTAAGAAGCTTGTGAAAGAAGTTTTTGCACATTGCAATGTATAAAGAATAGGCCGAGAAGCACCATGACACAAAAACACTTGAAAGATTTGATGCTTATGGCTGTAATTAAATATGTATTACAAGAAATTGATTTGGACACTATTATATGCGATGTGGCAGGGAGTAGTGCGCTGATGAGGGATCTTCTTATTCCCTGAATATACAAATCACATTTAATGTATACAGAAGCAAGCTCTTTTCACGTTCAGTAAAGTAAGTGCTTATCTAAACTATAGGCATTCTCTAGTCTTTTGGTATAACAAAAATATTCCAAAAGCATTTAATGATAAATATTTATTTCAAACTCATTATTGTACTGAAAATAATTATCAGACCACATACATGTATAAGTATAATACATTACGTAATCCTAAGCAAGCAATCGTCGTTTTCGATGCATTATTTAACTTTAAATTTGTTTTTATTATTATTATACTTATAATATAATTAGGCTTTGACATATAATATGGCTCGCCATTTGTGGGCCGGGTTAGATGGTAATGCCCGGGCCGATTTTGATACCCAGTCCGCCCCTGATGGTGCCCCAACGGTCCAACAGACTAAGGGTGAGATGAGGTGATCTAAAAGAGCAACTATTGCATCATCTGCATTTTTTGTCCTCGGACAAAGTTTCTTTCAACTGTCTGGAAACCCCTATGTAGGTTTTTACAAATAAAAAAAAAACAAAAAAACTAGTGTATAGACATAAATAAATATAGACTGGAAAAAGGAAGTAACTTTATGTAACTTGAAAACATGTATATCTATTGTATTTGGATTTCCGAATTATGAAAAATTAAAAAAATTGCATGATCTTCAGGCTTAGAGATTAAACAAAACTCATAGATATAAATAAAGTACACACCAGCTTATATAGGCTACAACCAAAAGGAAATGAGAAGGCTGACACACTCGCCAAGAGTGGGAGAACTAACTCGCAAATAAACTCTGCACTCTATCAAGACGAAATGAAGAAATTAATTTTAAACAAAATAAATGAGAAATGGACGAGCTCTCATCCAAATCACAAGAAAGATGATGCATACTATAAGCTATCCCGACAAGATCAACGTCTAATCTTTCGACTTAAGACCGGACACAACAGAATTAGACAGCACATGTACCGGAAGCTCAAAATTGGAACCAGTGAAATCTGTCCATGTGGAGTGTCACCAGAGAATGCTGACCACGTCCTCCAACACTGTGCTCTTTACCAAGAGGCCCGTATAAGACACTGGCCCCAAAGGCCGAAATACCCCAACAGAAATAAAACTATATGGAGAGCTCCCTGATTTGGAAACCACTGCGCAGTTCATCTCATATATTGGTCTAGTCATTTGAACGCTCCAACATAACAGTGAGAACGAAGAAGAAGAGCTTAGTGTGCCCATGCAGAAGAGCATTGTGGCTTTTCCCAAGACTTGGGATGCGAAGGCCAATTCTAGAAGTCTAGTTTCAAGTGATAGCCTTCCGATAATGAAGGCGTCTCTAATGGCTTCATTTTGATTTTCGAGCGTGGAAACTGCTCTAAAATTACAATCTTTAGGTAGCTCTCTTACTCTTTGAATTTAAACGTAGGCCTACTTGTCAACACTCTTCCTATTTCTTGTTTACAAGTAGGTCTAATTAGGGGGCGTACATTTCATTAGCTTATTTGACTGAGTCCCTTCAGAGAAGCTATAGGCCTATCAGTTTCGTATGTAGTACAACCTATTATTAGTTATTAAGATATAGGATGAGAAAACACAAATATTTACACCAGTGATTCCCAAAGTGGTCCATATGGACCCCCAGGGGTCCACGAGGACTTCCAGGGGGTCCACGAAAGTGAAAAAAAGAATTGGGGGTCCATGACATCTAAATGGGGGTCCACGAGAGTGGATCTCATGTAAGAAGGAATTGAGTTTAATATAAATCTCACATTAATGGAATCACCAATTATATCATACAAATATACATTATTTATACTTTATTATAGCTAGGCCATTAAATATTATATGTATTGTTGGAATAAAAAACATATTTTAAATTTTAATACCTCATTTAAATAGCTCAATTTGGTCTAGAGATAACTGATATTTAACATGGCTGAATCTAAATATAACATAGACGGTGGTGTTAATTTTCAAAATTTTTTTCTTCTTTTCTCGTCGAACTTGTATTGCCTATGTATCTTTTATTTATCAACATTTTATGTAATGACACCATGAAACCACCTAAGCTTGAGGATTGTTGGAGACAAAGCCACCCTGATAAGATTAGAAAAACTATTGAACACTCCATGATAAAGTTGAGAAAAGATCTACAATTGACAAAATATTTGTTTTCAAATTTTCAGGAAAATATAATGGTTTGCTGTGTCTTAAAATATCTTGCAAAATTATGAAAATGATATACAATTGGCGAAATAAAAAATGAATGATTTAGCCAGCCGCTGAAGTTTTTAAAACTATTTTGTACACAAACCTGCATCTGATATTTGCTAAGAATTCTTCTAAGCAACAAATAGTTCAAAGGTCTATATATGAACCGAGTTGTGCCTGTCAAACCCTGTAACTATTATATCAATAGCAACAAATGGAGCAGTAGTAGATCTTGATTGCAGGAATATCTTCAATTTGTTATCAGCGCAGTTATGAGAAGCTAAATACGCAACTACTTGCTCAAATGTGAAGAGATAATGACAAGAACATTCATCAGTTGAATCACAAAGCACCAGGAGAGGACCAAATTACAGCAAAACTAATTATCAGCACAAAGGAATGCGTGATGTATGTGTGAAAATTGTTTTATTTAATTTAATAACTATATTTGCATAGTGTAGTTTTGTATAGTTATAACTTTAAAAAAAAAGAAATGTAGACTGTACAGCGTTAAGTATTTGAAATTTTACTTCATTACTTCCTTGTCAAACAAGAGAGTGTTAATGTAACATTTTTTATGATGCAGTGCTCCTATTTCTTCTCTGAAGTTGTCATAGAGCTCATTAGATATAATGATCTTGATTTTTAAATTATTTTTTCTCCATTGGGCCATTCAATAAGTATTCTAGCTCCTTTTTTGTGGTGGCTTTCTGAGAACAATCCATGAAAACTCTGTTAGGGCAATGGTATTGTAGAAGAGTTCACTAAATTCTTGAGCTCTGTTGGAATATAGCTAAATATTTCTTTCTTCTAATGTAAGTCTTTGCAAACAACATATTTCTGCAAACAATATATTTCTCAATGCAGCTGGCCGAGTCAACCTTGTCTGATAATGATGTATTTTTTAAATTCAAATTATTATGGTTCAAGCAATCCACGAAAAACAGCTCTTTGTGAAACCTTTTAATAAAACAACAAATCTCTATATTAAAAATAATCTCCGTAGAAATGGAAGTCGAGCTTGCAAACCTTTAAAAACAAAAAGTTCCCAATGTGTTTAGTGATAGTAAACGATAGATATTAACTGTTACATAATGGGTTTAAATTTCAATTTTGTTAATAAATTTATTGTAAAAAAAATTAATTTAACTTAAAATGTAGTTTTAAATTACTTTTTCACTCCTCATGTCACTGGTTGGAAATTATTTAAACAAAATGTGTAATTTGAAATTGATGAATTTTCAAAAATTCAATATAACTTAAACAGGGGGTCCGCGGAAAACAAGAAAACATGTAAAGGGGTCCACGAGACAAAAAAGTTTGGGAACCACTGATTTACACTATAGTAGTATAAGTCCTATTTCTCACCTTTAGGAGCTGCTAGCTTCAAGGCACATTTTCAAAAGTACGAAGCCAGTGTTTTTATATTACAGATACTCAGAGCATCTGGATCGTTTGGATCTACTACTAAACTTTTCGGTTTTAGAACTCGATTCATACTTAAAAAGCACAATTGATCCGTAAGATTCTTTTGTATGAATTTATCTCAGAAAAAAAAATGTCTCTTCCAATACTGCAAGCGGCATCAGCGACAATATCAACTTTCGATGTTTTGACTAAGACATTGAATAACATGCTTCTCGACTTTCTGGCGTTACCTAATGGTCTCCTGGAGTATTTGTAATATTATCAACTTCGTGAGAAAAACAACAAAAGGTTCGCGTCTTAAAAAACTTAACAAGGAGATACCTTGATGACATGACTCGAATTTCCCTCTCAGAATTGTATTTGCCAGTTAGGCCATTTTCTTTATTATTATTTTTTTTTTGGTACTAGGATGAATAGTGCGTCCTTATTGCAAGAAAACATTTCAATATTTGCGGCTCCTTCCCTAGTGACTACAAAAAAAAAAAAAGCATTTTTGACCTACGAGAAAAAATTCCTAAAGCACAGAACGTTATCTACAGAGAACGTAAGAGTTTCAAGAAAACTATTTTTAATTTTATCTACCAAACACTATTTTCTAAAAAAAAAATAATAGCTTCAATAAAAATTCAAAACGTTAATTTGGACTCACAACAAAATTTAAATATTAATGAATATTTATACACACGAAAACCAGACACTCTTTGTTATTATAAATCTTTTCTTTTTCTATAAATATTCCCTCAGGCACCCAGCTTGCCAATGAGGGGGGGGGGGGGCAAAGAAAGTTTGTTATTCATCTTGGGGTCACCAATTAAAAAAGTTTGAGAAACAGCATAAAGATTCGACTTTCCCCCCGGGCTCCCCCCTAGAGTTTTTTTTTGAACATTAAATGTTATGCAGAATGCACGAGCCCCCAAACGATGGAAAATTCTTTCCTACGCCCCTGATTACACCATTCAGTACATTGACAAAATATATGAAACAAAACAATGTCAAGTTTCATGTACGTTTATTGTTTATCAACCAGCGAGAGTAGAAATTAAACAATGCTGATTAGTAGGTAGTGGACACTTACGTGATATTTATAAATCATAGGTAGTGGAGACTTACGTGATATTTATAAATCATAGGTAGTGAAGACTTACGTGATATTTATAAATCATAGGTAGTGGAGACTTACGTCATATTTATAAATCAATACAATTTTAAACTCAATGTAAAAAGCGGGCAAAGAATTGGCAAAACTAAAAAAGATAATTGAGTAGAATACCTTGTAGAATGTTTATTTTTAATTTTTTAAAAATTTCTTGAAGGGTAAAATATAAAAAGTTAAAAACTAAAAGAGAAATCAAAGAGCTCAAATAAATTGTGAATCAATCAATAAATGTGTACACAGAAAAGACTTTGATTCAAAAGAGTTTGATTTTCAATTACATAGGAATGAACATGGTCCTCAACACATGTTTAAACAGTGAAAATTTCTGACAATGACACATTCTCTGAATTTATTATATATTACTATCACAGGTTGACCGAGGCAATGACTTTCACAAAAACATACAATGTTATTTTGTGAGCTGGAATATAAAAAGTTCAGCTTTGTAATAGAAGCAATGATTTCAACCGAAGAGTAAATATGTTGAAAAACTAACAAAACTCCAACAATTAGGATGAAATAGAAACAAATAGAAACAGTAACAAAAATAGCAACATTTGCTTTGGATGGTGATTATTTCTAATAAAATCAAACATAAATGTCTCACACTGATTATAACTCAATCTGTTACTTTTATTTTGTATCAACTAATTTTAAAAAATTATGCGCTAAGGTCAAAGTATTTTTGTTGATCATGTATTTCTTAATTACATTTGTACAATTTTCATTTTAACATCACATGACTGATTGATTCAAAATAGTCATTTTAACTTGATACTTTATGTCCAAAGTCTTTTTTTTTTTCCACAGTAGTCCCACTGTGTACAGGAGATGGTGTTCATATACTTTTTAACAGTCGCAGACTTTTTTATTTTCATTTTAATACAACTAGAAAGATATATATAGGCCTATTTATTTACCAGTATGAGACATACATACATTGCACTCAATCACAGAGCACAGAGTTCTTGTCCAGAGCCCTTTGAAAAGAGGATTTCAGTCTCGCCTACACCCACAGTTTGATGTTTCTTCTTATTACAAAGTAAGTGAATACAAGATAAATGTCATTGTATTACCTATTAATCTCCACAATTTTTGTTTTTGTTCATAACTTTGGACAAGTCAGATAACAATAGAGACATTGATTGTTCTTTTTTTTTCTCCCTTGCCCAGCCCACTATTTTGAAAAGAAACAACAAAGTAGCAGAGCCTTTCATTCATTAGTAGATACTGGGCTTTTACATTTCAGGAGTTCAAAATATATAAATAACTGCACAGCCACAAAGTCATAAAATCTATTGCAATATATGATCTGAGAAATTGGCTTAGCGACTCACTAGGAGATCAAATTAAATAGATCTCTACAATAATCACTAATGAATAAAATCATATTAGTTACAATAGTCAAGAAATAATAAAGTCCATAATAGTAATGAAACAAACCTGAGTTAAAATCATATACAAACAAAACTTGGGTAAAACAGCAAAATATGACTAGACTGGAAGACTAAGTTTTAAAAGTATTATTGCACTTATTTTATTGGTAAAAGTAACTCATTGAAAATAAATGGCCAGAGTTTATATTGCACAGTGCTTTAAACAAAATTATTATAAAACTGTTTCAAATAGCCTAAAGGTGTAAGAGGAATGTAAAGGCATGATAAAACTTAGAACAACTGAAACAAAACATCAAGAAACAACTGCCATAAAATTTATAGCATTCTTGTTAAAAGTTACTTTAAAACTTTTTACTATACAGTACTGCTTTTGTATCACACAAGTAAAACTATGTATATATATATATATATATATATATATATATATATATATATATATATATATATAGAGAGAGAGAGAGAGATATATATATATATATATATATAGATATATATATATGAAACTAAAATATTAAATGAAACACATGGACTAAATTTTCAAATCAAGTAATTGAAATTGCTATTATCTTAAATAAAAACCTTACAAGGAAAAAAAAAACAACCTTCATTAAAACTTGTAAATAAAAGAAATTTAAAACTACTTCATCAACATTTTTAACTTATATAAATATGCTTGAAGTGTCCCAGACTAAACCATTCCAATAAATCTTACAGTTCCATGTGAGCTGAAGCTTCAATAGGCGTGGATTCTTGTTGTAATGATTGAGGTTCCTCTGAAGTGTGGACATGGTTCTTTCCCTCATGTAGCTGTAACTTGCGGATTTGAAGAAGCTGTGCTCTGGCTGCCTCATCTTCTTTCAGTAGTTGCTCTGTTAATTCCTTTTCAGTGTCATTGCTTTTATCTTGATCTATTGCATTCTGATTGGCTAAAAAAAAGTTGCTATGTTGATTAAAACATCATGTGATATATTCCTTGAATGATAAGTAGCTAAATTTAAATTCAAACTATATTTTCATCTCAGGGTGGATGGTTCAGAATAGTTAGAATCTTAGCATTGAAATGAATCACTTAGCCACCAGCCCTCAAAACATAGTGAAGAAGGAAGGAGAGGTCAGAACATGGTTGTTTGTAAGGTAGTGTTGTAAGCTTATGTCCATTATGTAGAAAAGGCATCTTCTATGGAAGTATTTGAGGAGCTCTACAAGTTTCAAAATTCCTTAAAGATAATAAGCACACATTTTTTTTTTCAAATTACGATGCAGGGTAAAGTCACCCAAAATGTAACGAATATTGACTATCCAAGTCATTTTGAATATGCATTGCCAGTAAACATTTTTACTTACCAGTGTTTTCAATTTCTTTGAGTGAATCTGTCATGGCCAGGAAGTCATAATACTTCCCTGGTGCATTCCACGATGCTGGCTCAAAATGTTCTGAAATCAAAACAGTGCATAGATTCATGGTATACATGTAGTCAGTAAAACTGACAGAATGTCACTAAAGTAAATATGTTAAAAACAATTTAAACGTATCTATTCTTTTTTTCTAAAAAAGCTACTAGAAGGCTCATGACTTTGATGACATGATATTAATGTATGGTTTATATAAGACCAGTTTGAAAGGCAAATAATTTACCAGTCAGTCACAGAATCAAATTTACTACCATGATAAAAGCTAGTTTCTTAAAGAGTAAAATGTCAAATAACTCACTGGAAGGAGGGATCAGTCCTAAGAGTACATCCTTCAGCCAACTCGTGACTTCATCCTCTTTCAGAAGTTTGCCAGCATAATTAAACACTTCAGCTTGTCTATGGTTGACTAAGGAGATCATAGGCAGGGTAGCAGTCCAGGCATAAGAAGATAATATTTTAATGCCTAAAGTTTTGGGTTGTCTGTCAAATTTAAAATATAATTTAAAAAATACATCAATAAAAAAAACTTTTTTTAAACAAAAGTTTACAGAAGATGTAAATGTTCTCTTTAAACAAACAGAAATGGAAGGAAGTGTGAATACCAGTGGGAAAACAACTGATGCAGTTTGAGGATATGGTAATAAAGCCACAATAAAGAGTAATTTCAACATAGAGTTTGTGTTATTCAGAAAGTTACTTGACTGAGAAGTCAAGAGGTATAAAAGTCAAACAAATGAATGTGTCATGAAACCAATCAAAAGTAAACAAGTTTCATATGACATGGCATAACTTAAAGAAAAAAAAAAGAACATTTCTCCATTTGGCTCTCTGCAAATACTGCACAACCAACACAAAGAACTTGACAACCCCAAATAACATAGCTTTTGATGTCTAATAAATTCACAGCCAGTTTTGTACATGACATGCTGACTACAAATGCTTCTCCATGGATAACCATACTGTCATATAAACTCTCTGTACAAAACTCAACTTGCTGTCTAGACATTGACTTTACTGGATTCTATTGTGCTGACTGACTCCACGCTGGATTCACAGTACTGGACTTAATATGAACAGTGAATCGTGAAGCGTCTTGACTCTGACACCTTGCTCTATATATAGGGTCCCTGAAGACCTTCTTGAAAGCAACAGAACATCATTTGTTCCTTCTGGGAATAGTAAGAGTAGTGTTCAGATTACAGAAATTTCCTAAAACATTCCCCATTTTTATGGTTAACGCTCACATATCGCTGGCCTGTGTTATCAGCGTCAACTTATAACACACAAGATTACCACTAGCAGTTTTTAGCGGCCCCCGAAAGGGGAAAAGACGCTATTAGTTTTGTGTGGCCTGTCTGTCCGTCTGTCTGTC
>JADKLZ010000104.1:12101380-12121928 GCA_021533235.1 Biomphalaria straminea
TACTAACATGTTCAATACTACAATTTTAGCATGTCCCCTAACAAAGCGAGCTAATTCTTGAACATCTTTCTCAATCATCTGGTTTGAAGAATCGTCAGTGTATACACATATGATGGGGACACCTCCTGGCATTTCCATAAGGGCTAGAGCATCTTTTGAAGGTGAATAGTACTGAAAATGAAAACATTGTATCATTATTAAAGGTACTTCTATTAGTTGCATGCTTACAGTCAAAATGAACCTGTCGCTAATCCATTAAAAGGTAACAAAAATGTCTATAAATAAAGGAAGGAGAAGTAAAAGCAAGTTAAAAAAACATGAGGAAATTTTATATGCTAAAGTAAATGGGCCATGAGGGGATGTGGTAGGGATTATGGTTTCTGAAACTATGAGTCTCGAGTTGGACTCCAGGTGAAGACTGGAATTTTGAATTACAGAATTTGAAAGACATATTAAGACCCTCAAATTCTGATAGGTACCTGACATGAGTTAGGGAAAGTAAAGGAGGTTAGTCATTGGACTAGCCAAATGACACTCTAACTATCATAGAAACAAATGAACTTTACCTCATCTTCCCCTCCCTAAGATTTGAAGGTCTGAAAGGAGTACCATTACCTAAAAAGACTTTGTCTGAAAAACTATGTAAACTAGAAACACTAAACTCAGTTTCTTAGATTTGGAAATGCATATTGATTAAAGATCAAGGCACGTTTTCAAGTCTCTTGGACAGGAAAAAAACAACTTTCCCTACCAGTACTGGTTCACCCAGAAGTCTGATGAATGTAGCAATAGCAGCCAAATTTTTTTCCCCTTTGTACATAATATTGTCACAATCTCCAGACTGTAGCTGCTCATGAGTTGAAGTGGAACAAAACATGGCCCAGATGGCAAAGGTAGATTCTGAATTGATGCTTTTGGCATTTCTGGAAACAATTTGTCAAACATTTAGTTAATGAAGCCTACGAGCAATGATTTAACATTAATTAGACATCAGATTGAAGTAAATAGAACAATTTCTTCAGCCCCAATTTAAGATTATTGTTTGTGATCATTATTAAATGTAGTTTGTAATCCTGAAAAAAATATGTGAACAATTTAATTTATTTATCTGTTTAAACTCATAAAATTACCATGTTATTTTATTTTCTTATACATTTTCAAAATTTAATTTTTTGATGATTGTTGCATAATAAATAAGTTTTATTGTTAGATTCATAGAAACTTGTACAGTCTTGAGAAATATTGGATACTCCACCCTTTTTGTATTTACAAAGCTTCTATCAACTCATTCTGTCTGTCTGGTAAAAAGTGTGGACACATTATTTCTCTCCTACAGCTATTCTCGGATCAAGTTGAAACTTTGCGCAATTATTCATTGGCATAGACAAGAAATGAATCAATTAGAAAATTTATTTTTTTTTAAATTAGTCGATTATTACTAGTGATTAGTTACTTTGTTTGATAACAAAAAGGGAAACTAATCCTTCAATATTCACAGATATCTCTAAATTTGCTGGGTTTAGTTCCCTTGAATTATATGCTATTTCTCCATCACACATTCTCTGATCAAGTTGATAATGGTAATTAATTATTTTGTTTGAGATTGAATAAGAGAAATAACTTGTACATTATTAATATATTTTTAAGGGCAGAGTTCATTCCCTTTAGATGAACTTTTAGTCTATGCTTTTTTTTTTTTTTTTTTTTAAAAGGGATTTTTTTTGTTGCTTGTTTGCTTTAGCAGACACGTCTACATTTTTATAAATTAAATTAACATTCAAAACATTTAAAGGTCTTACAGTATATTATGATTCTAGAGTGATAAATATGAGAGTAGAACTATGCATGAAATATCAATAAGAAAACATTTGGTAATTGAAAAGTATATACTACAGCAGTGGTATTTAACCTCCTTTAAATTGTATTGAGACATGTAATAATTTTTCATTTAATTTTCAGTGTAGTTAACATAAATACTTTTTATCTCAAGGTGGATTTTAAAACCAAATAGAAAACAAGACTCACCTTGTGTACATAAAATTAAGTTAGTTCAAAATGATATGAGCCAAATGTATAAACGGAAACACAAATAAAACATATAATTATAACCCAATACAGATGAAGTTTATCAACAAATAGGCTTTAAAAAACTCATACGTCCTAGCGGATCAATTGCTATGTATGAGTTTAATAATGGGGATACTATCTTGCAAGGTTATCAAAGACTTAAGTTTTGTACAATGAATAAAGAAAAAAAAAAAAAAAACTCACTGTAGCCCTTCTGTAACTTTCTTCTCAGCAGTGAAAGCAAAGTTGTAATTATCTTGATAAGCATAAGCTACCTCCACAAATATACGATGCTCTGTAAATAGAAAGAAAAACTGAAATATTAAGATAATCGCTAATGATAATGTAACAAGAAACTTCTACTGCTATAATTACTTTCAATAACACACTATTTACACCTACTTACAACAAAATTGTGCATAATTTATTTTTACATTAAATTTTTAAAAAAATCTATATGAAGCATATTTTCACCTATTCAATCTTAACAAACCGGTACATTTTCTTTTACACCTGGTGCTTTATTATTATTTTTTTTGGTTATGAGATAGAAATCATTAGTTTCTCAAGTGAACTACTTTCAAAAGTAGTTCAGACAGCACTACTCAAAGCTGCCCAATTCACTTAGTACCTTGCATTTTTCTTTCCCAGGATGTATTTGATTTTATCTGACTTCTAGCTTTATGTACAATATTACCTTATTTTTATCAGGATTTAAATTCAAACTTCAGACTATCACATAAAAGATATTAGAACAACAGTTCTGCCACTCTGTCCCATAGTTTCAATTTATACAAACACTAGAATCAGAGGATAATTATCTGTATGTGCTCACCTCTTGTACCACTCAAAGGGAAGTAAGCAAATATCAAGTCTCTGACCCCAACAACCTTACTCTCAAGATTCATCCTTTCTAGGCGACTCAAAAGAACTGGAACTTTATCAATGCTAAGTAAGCTGAAGAGTAAAATAATTTGCATAACAGTATATTGTTTTCATGATGTAATTAGGGTAATTAATCATTTTACTTAACACAATCTTTTTTTTTTAGAGATGGAGAGAGAGAGAGAGTATGTTTTGATTTTTTTTTTTCTGATTTCAAACTTAAAATAAAAAGGTTAAAATTTGTTTAAATTGAAAAAAAAAATCAGCAATGTGAACTTGCACATGCATTTTTTTATTGAGAGAGAAAGAGAATAAAGGAGGGAGGGTGAGAGAATAAATGATAAATAATTCATTTAGTATCTTTTGATAGTGTTAATTTCATTTCACACAAAAATAAAAATAAAATTGTATGATAAAAAATGTTAACAATTAATTATTAACAATGTGGATTTTATCTTTGATGCATTGAAAAAAACTATATGACCAACAATGTTTAAAGCACATACTTACTGAATAGAGTGTGCCATGATAGATTCAACATCAAACAAAGTTTCTAAGTCTAGCTTAAGCAAAAACTTTCCATTTCTGTTGATGGAAAAGTAAAACAATTGAACCTTTGAAGTGTAAACAGTGGATTACATAACCAATGGTTGAAAAACACATGACTGCCTACTTACTTGAAAGTGAAAAAGTTTTTCCTCATATCTTTCTGTGTACAATATTCTGTTTCCTCTGTGTGAAGTAGACAATCTAACTGAAAAATAGGTTTTAAGATGAAATATTTTTCTTGTCAAAATCTGTTATACAAGTCAGAGTCTCCAATTCAGTGATTGTTAAAATAACTAATGCAGAAAGGACAAATTTGTTCCACATTATGTAATAACAATGAAAGAAACAATATGAACATAAATGTAACTTAAGAGCTATAATAGGCCAACATTTATTTTACAAATAGGAAAGATCTAAGAAAAGTTAATCAAAGTTTGGGGAAAAAAAAAGTATATAAACTTTATAGAAAATAATATATTAAAGGGGGTTGCCTCCAACAACAGGGAGTACTGTTATCTTAAAACAGTAAAAACAAAGATCAGTTCAGTTCTTCAGTTCTGTGTGTAATGTTACAGAACTTGAAATTCATCATTTAGTCACCTACATTTTAACAGTGGTGCAAGTTACTTTTTTGTATTAGTAGTCTCACAATGAGTTTGTGTAGATCAGACAATGTGATTGAATAGATTATAGTTTTTGATGTTTTGGTTTTATATACTTCTTTTTCCGCCAACAATTTCTGATCACTATAACAATATCATGATGCAGGAGATATTACTTTAAAGTAGGAGAAACTCAAATAGAAATATTTTTCTAAATACAAAACTTAGAATCACTATGATGATAAATACACTTCGTAAATTTACAATACAATTTAATTATTATACATTTATACCAATAACTGAGGCTCCCGAAACAGTTAATGCATCTCTTTATATAAACTCTAGAATCTACGTCTTGCCCTTTCTCTTGAACTATCTAAGCTATGTGAGTATACTAACATGCCTTGGATTATGTCTTAATTTGAAACTAACTTGTAAACAACATACAGCCATGACCTTGAAATGCAAATACACTGTTCTAAAAATAAACCAGTGACGATAAACAAGCTTGTTTTTCAAATAAAACTTTAAAACCTTTACGCAATACATGACAATGGAATAAGCAAAAAAAAAACAACAACAATACAATAGCATTCTAGAAATGCTTTAGTTACAGCAACAGAAACCTACTAAATCAGCAGAAAATATAAGCCATACATAGGTGTTGGGTTGACTGATGAATGTCTTAAAGCACTGTTTAGATTCTAGTCTTAACATCTTGAGAGAGTGCCTGGCTGCTCACTAACATTAACACCAGAATGATGAATGTTAAACTTCTTAACAAACATTCAAACCTAAATGTGATGCTCACCACAGCTATTTTGATATTGTAAGACTTTAAATACATGGCAGCATTTTCCATTTCATCAAAGAGACTTTTTAGAGTAGAATAATAGGTTTCTGTAAAATACACAATTACATTTTAGTGTAATTATATCAATGAAGGACAATTTTTTTATGTTGAAAATGCATTTGTGAATATGTTTAAGAATCATACAGAATAATGAAAAAATCTAACAAAAAAAAGAAATGGACTTTATATGTTAGGCTATGACAGTTTCAGAAAAAAAAAGGGTTGGAGAATAAAAAGAATGGTGAAAATCTACTTGTAAAATGTTTGTAAAATATTGTACATGTTTCAGATGTTCCTTCAGAGTTGAAGATAGTTACTTCCTAGTACAAACCTCCCACAGGACGGGGATGGGAGCGGGCAGGGTTTGAACCCTGGACCATCGATAAATCTGAACGACAGTCCAGCGCGCAAACCGCACGACCAGGCAGCCAATTAATACCACAAACACATCATTTCTAAATCTTTTTATCTAATCATGAATTATCATTTTCATATAATATAGTCTAAAAACTTTTTAAAACTCATACTGAATTTTTCTGTACATCAGATTGTCTATTGCTAGAAATAAGTAGCAAACTTTGATACTATTTTGCATATTTCTAGAACTATTTTACATTATTCATATTTTTTTTGACAGTTACACTTTCACTCACTTTTTTTCCTTAATGTGAAAAACTTCTAGTCTGTCTGTTGTTTACTTACTAATATCTCAGAATGTTTACTGTTTGAAAACAGAGACTAATTCTCCTAACTGCATGAGGTACAATTATAATTACACACAATAAAGTCAAATTTCCATTGAAAAGTAAAAAGTTTAAAATAACTTTTTTTTTTAAACAGCACTTACCGCTAGCAATAAAGTAGATGTGCAACAATGTTGAGGACTTGCTGAGTTACTTACTAATATCTCAGAAAGTTTACTGTTTGAAAACAGAGACTAATTCTCCTAACTGCATGAGGTACAATTATAATTACACACAATAAAGTCAAATTTCCATTGAAAAGTAAAAAGTTTGAAATAACTTTTTTTTTTTTAAACAGCACTTACCGCTAGCAATAAAGTAGATGTGCAACAATGTTGAGGACTTGCTGAGTTCATCTATCTCTGAAGGTTTAATAAAATAAACATTTTTAAACTCATATTGTGTTTGTGACGTTTTTTGTACATCAGATTGTGTTTCACCAAAAACTGTGGTTCCTGCTATCACAAGACACAAATATAGTCTAGCCAGCATCATGAACAGTTACACCACCAGGATCCAGCTGCAAATATTAAGCAAGTTGAAAATGGCATGAAACCTAAATTAACCTTAAAAACACATCCAATAATACCTAGTAGTAAGTAATTAAACATTAGCATATTGTTTTGGTTTCGTTTAAAGGTTGGCTAAAGTTGAGATTTTTTTTTCACAAGTGTATCTTTTATCTATCATTTATTTACTTTTCTATTGCATGTTTACACTATTCATGTTGCATACTTAACAGACAATTTGAAAAGTAGTGTTAAGCATGGAAAATGTACAGTAAACTACATTGCTACTAAATTTTTGTGATATTTTTTTCCACCATGCCAAAGTTAATGTCAAGGTCAACTTCTGTTTCTCTAGATTAAGAATTATGCATCAAGTTTATTTCTGTATTTAGGCTTGATAATTAACTAACATATTTCACAAAAGAAATTCTGTTGGAAATAGAAAAAGTCACTAAAAAAATCTCAAATAGAACAGAATGAAAGCAAACGATTCATCCAGAATTGTGTAATTGGCATTGAAGAGAAATAATTTTTAGCTGCATTCCTATTGATGTAATGAATGAATCAAACACTGATTTATGATGACTTTTTCTGGTTACTCATTTTGTAGATCCTAAACATTGAAATCAAGACCAAGATCTAAACCAACATGCAGACACCACAAATATTTTTTCAAAATGTCTTATATTTTTCCAATAATTAACCAACTTTGACACATCAAGTGATGTAGAGGTTATTTCAAGAGTTTTGCAAAATGGAAATTAATATGTAATATAATTCCATTTTAGAGCTCTGGCTATTTTGAGAACTACTAAATGAGAAGGTTTAACTCTTTCTCTCCATAATTATTTACCTTATTCTGGTGAAATCAACGTTGGTATCGACAGTTCGGAGAGAAAGAGTTAATGGCTGATATGTTTTATTTAAGGTACTGGCACCTAAGTCAAGTCTGGATTTATTTGACTCCATCAGCATTCAAAACTGAAAAACTGCATGTTCTTTGTCAGCAAAGCTTAGACATTTGTTTAGCTCCTTACATTTTGAAGAGCAGAACTTTATTTTAAATTTTATGTTGGGGTGAAGCTATCGTTTCATAATTTGTTTCATGATAATTTAATCTGAGTAGTGTCCATGTTGTTAACTTATTACAAATAAAAAAAATATGATGAAAAATAGACAAAAATAAACAACACTTTTCAGATGGTCAAATGTTCATTTGACCCAAAAGGGGTCATGACCCACAGGTTGAGAACCACTGATCTAGTTAATGATGGACCTTTAGACAGAGAAGGGAGAGAAAGGTCGAACTCTTATTTTCAAGTCATTGGTCAGAATCGTTTTCTTGGTCAAGGGATGGAGTCAGTAGTCAAAGAACAGATATTCAGAACCTTCTTATTGTACTGATCAAGTAAAAACGCAAATGAGGGGGGTAATATGTAGGTAATATATCTGAATATAATGAAAGTATGTTGTAAATTAGTTTTGTTTCAAAAAAAAAAATCAGTTTAGCACACATTCAAATGATATTTATATTGACTAGATGTGTGAATGAAAACATGACATGTATATTTCTAGGATACAAGTCACTATTTTTTTACCATTGCTATTATAAGTCATCTCATTGCTTATTCTTTAAAATGTCTTTAATCACTTACATTAGACCTATTTTTATTGCTGAAAGTGATAATAAAGACAAAAATAAACTGCGAGGTGAGAGTTTAAACAGAGAAGCAAAGACAAATACAAAAATGAAGACAAAAAAATTCAGACATAAAGTGGTACATCCACCTGTCACCTAAACAAGTACATAGGGCTGTTAGCACAAACTGTTAGCTAGAACAAAAGGTATTGATTATTCTTTCAGGTAATGAGCTTGCCAACTGTTTCCTCTCCACAAACATGTGCAGCTCCTGCTATATATCTTAATATCCCTTAAACCAAGTGTTGGCAAACTATGTCCCAACTATATGTGGCCCACCTAAGAATTATGTAATTAGAATTCTCTATATTTCTGACATTTGATTTCTTTTTGATTAAAAAACCATGGTTACTACAAGTCACTGTGCCATCATTTTAATATTTGTTTGGTAACTATAACTATGTTTCTTGTTGGGGTTTTGATGGATTGATACCTTTTTGTTCCTTAAAAAAGAATTTTAGTCTAACAAAAGTCGATGCTACAAATTAATCCAATTTAAAGCTGTGTTACAAATGAAACAACCTTTTTTGGTTGGCAAAGTGGACTCTAATCAGCAGAGGCATCCCAGCATCAGCCATTTTATAATGATTTCACCCAGTCCTTAATCACACCATCTCAAAATCAACTTTCCAATAAAAGGTATCATTATCAGAAGATTATGTGGGAATCTAGCTTTGATGATTTTCTTTTTCAGCTTTTGTGGGAATCTAGCTATTTGGATTTTTTAAAACAGCTTTTGTGGGAATCTAGCTATTTGGATTTTTTAAAACAGCTTTTGTGGGAATCTTAACTATGTTGTTTTTTTTTTCTTCCAGCTTTTGAACCCTCCCCCTTTTCCAATCTAGCCCGTTGATAAAGCTTCAGAGATGGAAGTGAATAGAACAGAATTTCTTTCATTGAGGTTAACTTATTTCTTTCCAGAAGACATCCTTTGAAGTTTTAAGTTGATTAATATACAAACAAACATAAAGACTTGAGGAGAAATTAATTAATAGATCTTATCTCATGAGATACTGACAGTACTTTAACAAAGAAGATGTTCCTAGGTCAATCTAGTCATGCATGTTAATCAATGACTTAAATTCTGTCAAGTCATTGGTTGTCCTGGCTCTAATAGCTCTAGGGACGGAGCATTATTATTTTATTAGGTTTTGTTTTTTTGCATTTGATTAGATCTATAGTAGAGTCTTATATATGGCACACCGACTTTGGGAACTAGGTCAAATTTTTATTTTATTTTTTATTTGGTGAAGGTTTAGCTTACAAAACAAAACTGAAAGCAGATTCATATTCTGCGACTAAAGGAATATAAAATAGCTGTGTTTCTTTGAATTACCACTCATAGTCAAGATTTTATTTTAAAATACAGTAGGTCACTTCATGCTCTTATGCAGACCGCAGTTTTTGTGCTTTCTCCTTTAGCGCACACCACGCACCGTCACTAAACACCACTATGTAATTGCTAATAAATTACATATCTATTAATTAAAAATTATTTAGATTGAATAAAAAGAAGTAGAATCACTTATGCAATATGTATTTATAGTCTTTTGCCTCATATTGCCTCTCTCTCTCTCTCTCTATATATATATATATATTATATATATATTATATATATATATATATATATATATATATTATATATCGTATTTATTTATATACCTGTGTAATCTATGTGTAGTAACAGACAGAAATAAATCTCTATTGTAAGGATTATATTATAGATCTAGATATTAATTATTATATATAATTTAATAAACATATTTGATATTTTCCTCTCCCTCCCATAGAGGCTTATAATTCTTTTCATGACTCTCTCCCTCTCCCCTCCTTCCCCGCTAACTGTTTGATAGGTTGTGACACTATATGTTTTATTATATATATTAGTGTATACCTCTCCTCACCGCCAGCTCACCTGGGGTGATCCCCTGCAGTGGGCATGGTCTCTGGCTTCAAATTAGCAGCCCTCACTTTTTCTTGCATTCATAACTTATAAATATTTTCTAGATATCTTGATCTAGGTCATGTTTATTCATTGAAAAAATCATAGATTTATTAATCCCAATAATATTTCTTATTGCGATTTTACCTTGTGCACTATTAGACTATAGGAGAATGTGTTAAATTCATTTTTATTGATAAAACACCCCCTTTTTAAAATTGTATTTAACAGCTAACAGTATAAATGTGATTGTAATGTCTTTCTAAAGATGTTTGGAAGCTTATTTTGATATATCCTCAGCCTACGATCAAATAGGCTCATAATATAGCCTTCATCCCTTATATGGGTATGAATTGCCGGGGGAGGTTAAAACAATAGCTTTACATACAATACATGGTTTCTGAGAATCTCAAAAACTGCCCTCTGCTTTGGAAAAGCGGAACAAAAATACAGGAGC
Source organism: Biomphalaria straminea (assembly GCA_021533235.1). NCBI lineage: Eukaryota > Metazoa > Mollusca > Gastropoda > Planorbidae > Biomphalaria > Biomphalaria straminea. The sequence continues at coordinate 12,111,687 of JADKLZ010000104.1, forward strand.
TTATCTAAAATTGGACATGTGAGATCCCGAATTGTCGTTTTTAGCTCCAAACATAAAAAACAAATGAATTATAAACAAAAAAAAAGCAACCTGTTTACTGAAGGAGAATCGGATGAGGTGTGCCATATATAAGACTCTACTAGAGTTCAGTTCTAGTAGTATTATATTGAGTACTCAGTAGTAGAATAGTAGTAGTATTAGTACTGAGTAGAAGTTCTAGTTAGTGAGAGAGAGAGTGAGGGAGATCGACTCAGAGAGAGAGAGAGAGAGAGAGAGAGAGAGAGAGAGAGAGAGTGAGTGAAAAGAAAAGTAAGTTAACTAACTTTAGCTTAGTAACTACTAAGTCGTCTGACTAATTAAGTCTGTGTTAAGTAAGCCTGTAAATGTAAAGCCAGTCTCAGGCTGAGTAACTGAATAACTCAAATAAGCAAATTCAGAATTAATTATTTTCAGCAGGCTGCCAAAAGCCCAAAAAAGACCAAAGTCAAAGAAAGCAAGACAAATCATCATCACACATCATGGACATGCGGACATGCCATGCCCCGGTATAGTGACAGTATAGTCTAGAAAGTCTAATAATAGTAATATTAGCAAAATAGAAATTTAAGATCTGTAAATGTAATCTAGTAATCTACAGTCAATGTAATGTATTTAACTAAACTTACTAACAATCTTGAAAGAGAAACCTAGAATCTAGTAGTAGATCCTAGATGTGTTGTGTTACATCAAGATCTAAATGATAAATCTAGTATATTACAACCTAAAGTTATAAAGGCCAAACTACCTGTTTGCTACTAACACTAACAATGATCACTAGAGTAATTCTCCTTGGTTAACGCTGATTGGTTCTTTTTCGAGATCTATTGATTTTGGAGTCCAACTAGCCTAGCCACTGTGGCCAGTTGCTAATCTAACAGTGCTGGAGAAAAAAAAATATGTCAGCTACTCTGCTAATTGAGTTAGAAAAATACATTTCTTGTAGACCTCTTTCTTTTATTTTCTGTCACATATTGGTCGCACCCTTAAGAGTTTTTCCATTGTTCAGTGGTTCTCAAGTTAAAGACGAGACTATGTAAATATAGAAAAACATATTACATCAGTAGGCTACAATCTATATTATATTCCTCAAAGTAAGAGGTCAGACAACAACAACAACGAGTAAATAGGGAAGATCCCATGGCGTACGCACCACGGTGTGCATGGACCCAATCCGCACCGCACTATTTCATTCACAAAATAGCATAGACATATAAATAAATATAGACCGGAAAAAGGAAGTAGCTTCCTGTAACTTGAAAACACATGTATCTACTATTGAATTATGATTTCTAAATTATGAAAAAAAAAAAATTGCATGATCCTCAGTCTTAGAGATTAAACACAATTTAAAGACATAGATTCTAGACATAAAATGAAGTACAATACACAAATATTTGTTTCTATCTTATGAATTTGTGTAGTGAATGGAAGGGAGGTTAAAAAAGTGGAAGCCGGAAGAGATTATAGGCCTATTGTGTCGTAAGACTCTTGAAACTAATTTAGATCGACATCATAGACATAAATAAATATAGACTGGAAACAGGAAGTAAATTTATGTAACTTGAAAAAATGTATATCCATTGTATTCGGATTTCCGAAATCTGTCAATTTGCACGATCTTTAGTCTTAAAGATTAAACAAAACTACACTTCCTCCTTATTTACGCAGCATGGTGTGAAAGAAAAATGGTGTATCCAAATCCGCACTATTTTCATTCACAAAATGGCATAAATAAATATACACTGGAAAAAAGAAATAATGGATCCAGTCCTTAACTTTGAATTAGTGAAACTAGGGATTTTTTCAGCAGAATGTTCAAATAAGCTAAAATTTAAAAAAAAAACAGTTTCAGAACAAAAAATAAACATTATGATTAATTGACATTACAGTCACGCTAAGAGATAAAAAAAAACACAATAGTGAAAATATTGCAATACTTATATAGGTTATGGCTGAAATAGATATGAATACTTAACTTTTATACTGCTCATGCTGTATAGTACCATAGTACACTAATTTGCAAATCACAAATGTTCCCTTCATAAAAATATCTTATTGGCCAGTCTATACTTATTTATGTCTATGATCGACATTTAATAATTTCCGGAGGTTTCCAGGACTTTTTCGTAGGCCTATATTTAATAACATTTCATGAGATTTCCAGGGGCTTCTGGTAAATCAAGTCCAAGAGGCCACGGGAAATCTGTTATATGCTATAAAATGGTTTAATTTAATAATTTATACACCTAAAAATTAGCACGGGTCCATAGACATAAATAAATATAGACTGGAAAAAGGAATAGGTCCAATGAAAGTGCGGGACCCACTGCGGTCGCATATTTTGCAGTGCCTAAGGCCTGCCCTGGAAAATAGCGGCGTATGCTATGCCGTCGGTCGTCAAGAGGCCGCGGGAAATCTGTTATATGTTATAAAATGGTTCAATTTAATAATTTATACACCTAAAATGTAGCACGGGTCCAAAGAAAGTGCGGGACCCACTGTGGTCGCATATGTTGCAGTGCCTAAGGCCTGCCCTGGAAAATAGCGGCGTATGCTATGCCGCAGGTCGACTAGTACATCTAGATTTAGTTAGAGCTTATACCCTTAAGAGTTTTTCCATTGTTCAGTGGTTCTCAAGTTAAAGACGAGACTATGTAAATATAGAAAGACATATTACATCAGTAGGCTACAATACATCTAGATTTAGTTAGAGCTTATACTTTATAGGTAGTCAGTGTAGAAAATTACATTTTAGAATACTTTTAAAGAGTATAAAGATTACTTTTAAAGAGTATCTATCTATATAATCCTCAAAGTAAAAGGTCAAACAAGTAAAGTTCAAACAAGTAATTGGGAAGATCCCATGGCACAGCACGCGGTGTGAATGGAAATTGGTGCATCCCAATCCGCACTATTTTGTGAATGATAGTGGTGTTTATATAATTCTCTTCTTCTCAATTTTTGTCATAATATTAAAAAGTATTTCCAGATTATTGTGTCGTAAGACTATTGAAACTAGAACAACAATAATACACAGATAGAGTATACTCTCAGGCAGGGCCGGTCCTAGCCAGTGTCGTAGCACCCATGGCGCGAAGGGGTTCAATGAACCCGGGCCCACGGCCATTAGGGGCCCACTGCGCTTGGACAACTTTAGGGTGACACCAAAGTTAAAAAATAAATACACTTTTGTAAAACCGATAAATAAAAAATTTGAAAAGCTCCCTCGAAATGCCTGAGCTTTGTCCAAGAATTTATAGTAACTTAAAAAGCAGCATTTTAAGCTTTAATGTAAGGATTTGTTTTCCATCAAATTTTGTGAATTGTAATCGTGCGTTTGGGGTGACAATAGTCTCCATATCGTCCCATTTTTTTTCTAGTCTGTTTAAACACTTATGCGTAGTATTACAGGAATGGTGGGGGGATCGAGAGAGATTGTTTAAAAAGTATGGGTAGTCCCGATTGTCACTAATTTCGATACAGTTGCAAATTATTCACTTTTTTAAAAGCTTGATATGTTTTTTTATTTGTTTCGTATTTAAAGTATGTGAAAGTAAATTATTTCAGTTGCAAAAAGGTTATATCTCCTTTCTTTAATACCAAACCAAGACTGACATCTTTTCAGTCTCGGGTGATTCTAAAAGAACATTGGGACCTCTCGGGGTTATTCAAAATTACTGGTTTTCTAGATCCATTCTTTACCATATGTTACTCTCATTTGTGGCAGCATTCAAAACAAAAAGTTGATACCAAATTCGTTTTATTATATATTTTTTTTGATACTTCTAGTGATCTCCGATGACAGAACATCCAAAAATAGAGAAATTAGATAGTCAGTTCTAGGTTTTCATTTTTCATATTTGTTAGAATTAGACTTCAGCAGAATTTGGTGAACAAAGGCTATAAGTAATTACAAAAAAAAAAAAATCCCCATGTATCATTAACTAAACTGCAAGGCTAGAGCTATGATTGTGCTTCCAACATAACTGGATACTAGAATGGCATTTGGGCATTGGTTCATCAGAAGTAGTACTATATAATAGTTTGTATCAATGCTTCAAAGTTTTACACCTAGAAGTGTTTTTGGAATGTCATTGTGTAGAATGGGAACTAGATCTCATAAACATTTCTTTATATATTTGAAACTCCTTCTACTCGTTTGATTCTGTTTAAAATTGTACAAACATTGACTTCAATTCGTGCTGAAGAATTTTAACGGAGTCTAACGTAATAAGATTATTAAAAAGCTAATCCTCTTGCATTGGAATGTCTTTGGATAAATGTACAGATACTGATTACTCAATTGTTATGTCATACATTATATTTGTCTTATTGAGGGAGGGGGCCCACCAATATATTTTTGAACCCGGGCCCACGGGTATCTTGCTACGCCACTGGTCCTAGCAATTGCGGTGTCCCTATGCGAAACTGATTGCGCGGGGCCTAGTATGTGTGGGAATAAGGATAATAAGCGAAAATTAAGATTTTGTAAAAGAAAAAAATTCGAATTTGAATTGTATTTATTGTAGCCTATTTACGCGATATTAAGAATAGAGTTGCACTCATGTAACAATGCTTTAGAAAAACCCATTTGAATGTTAATTTGATTAATTGTGAGAGATATGCTATTCGCATTTGTGACACACTGGTAGAAGGAGGAACTCCTTTGATAGACAATGATGCACACTCTTTTTCAGTCGTCGGGCCATTTAAATTTCCGACATTCGTGACGCAGGCTACATCAACGAAAAGGTTTTTAAAAAAGGAATTACAAAATAAAGCATTTTTATTGGAAACCCATGAATCTAGCACTTACAATAATAGATGAAAAGTTTATCCTAAACCAACTTTTAAATATTCCACAAAAAGAATGAAACAGTAAGTTGGAGCACTGAATCTAGAATTCTAGATATTCGTCCGTGAGACGATAACGTAACATGGGTTTCGCCCTATTCATCGCTGAAAAGATTTGTCAACACAAATAAGTATTGCGATCATCTTTAACGTCTGTGTTCGAAAATTTATGAAAGTTTCTGCAAGCAACACGGAGTAGAAATCAGTTGTCTGAATCACTGGAAAATTCTCAATCAGTCCAAGTTGAAGCTTTGTCTGGGCACCTTACACATTGGCTGCTGTTGGATTTTCGAAAGGATTAAATTGTTCAATCTGGACATGATCACAATCTTATGGTCCAGACTGAACACTTTACCACAAAGATTTTGTAGGTGAAATAATTCAATGAAGCCACAGATGCTCGGTTCCTTAAGACTCGACAACTAATAATAATAATAATAATTTTATTTATAAAGCGCTGTTAACAAACAAAATGTAGGCTCAAGGCGCTGTAAAAACATTACAAATACAAACATGAGACATGACAAACTAATCTAAAAAAGTTCTAAACAGATAGGTCTTGATGTTCTTCTTAAAAGTGGTGTAGCATGTTGTCTGTCTGAGATCAATAGGGAGTTTCCAAACCTTTGGTCCGTGAATTGAAAAAGCCCGCTGACCATAGCTTTTGAGGGAAAAACGTGGCACCACTAAAAGCGTTGAGTCCATTGAGAGTAGGGCTCTCGGGGGGACATATGGAGTAATCAATTCACTAAGGTACAAGGGCATCTCATTGTTGTACATACTCTGATGACAACTTTTCAAATAAGTCAACCGTACTTCTAGCACCATCAGTAGTCACTCCTACTAATTTCTCCAAGGAAGAGAATGATCCTCTGTGATGGTTTAAACTTCTTTGACAGGACTTCGACAATGGTAATCCCATGTACGCTCCTTATAGCTACTAACTTCTCTGATTTCAAAACTGCTGTTTGTACCGCGAATAAATACCAAGATTTTGAACGTATCAGATGTCTGTGGACATCAGCGGTAATAGGAAACATTTCAAAGTCTGCTTCGTTTGTTGGCTTTGAATGGAGATATTTATTTATATCTTTCAATCGCAGTGTAATTGTCATGACTCATAAGATAGGTTGACAGCTTCAACAGGATTCTTCTTTTCAGGACTCACTTCCTCAACCAGAACCACTTTTTTTTATAAGCACTTTTTTTTTCAAACTTTGTTGTGGAGAGATTTTCTACACTTTGTGTCGACGTTTCGGCGAGCCAAAATAGAACCACGTCGCGGGGCGGCTGTGGCCCGGGGACCCGTATTTTAGGGATCACTGGACTTAGACCTAGTGTTTGGAAAACCAAAACTCACCAAAATGGAGGTCTACATGGCTTGTGTCTTGAGTTCTACTGTACGACACTGACTCATTGAATACTTGTCATGAAGAAAGTTAATTTATTTCATTTATTTCTGCCTCCTGAGGAACATGATAATCTTATGACAAAAAAAAAGTGTTTAACACTGAGATACTCGGTCGAACAGGTCTTGTCAGCATCTTTACCATACTTGGACAATGCTGCCTGCGTTAACTTTGTCATTTCCGCAGGATGGGGGTTCAACATATCCCGTAGTGATGTTGCCATCCCTGTATGGACAACTTGCGATGGAAAAAAAGAAAAAATGGTCGCCTCACCGCCGATGTATGGATGTGATGATACGGGGCCTCAAAGCAGTGGGCATCGATGTTTGATGGGAAGACAAAGCTCTAAACGTAGCTATTTGGAGAGAAATATTGACAACGAACCTTAACTCGACTGATCTCAACAAACGTAGGCCTTAAGACAGAAGTAGTAATAATAGAAGGCGGTTAAGAAATACAGAAACACAAATGTAAAATACCCAGAAAGAAACAAAGATAAAGGCACATCTCTTATTCCTTTTACTAGGACAATTTTTGGATTAATGCTGTTCAGGTGTCGTTAAAGCATAAAACAGTTGCATGAACTAGACAGGAAAACCAATGCCTTAGTAGAAATTATTTGTACAGTGAAATCTCTATTAATACTCAACACAAGGTACTAGAATGATTAATGTAATAATAATGATAATCTTCGCAACCAATGCCAGATTGGAATCTCATCCTACAAGTTGAGACTTCCGAAAACAGTTAACAGTCTACAATATATTGTTTCTCTTGACACATGTAACATTTATTTGTAAAGATTAAAAGCTTCAATGTTTTTAAGATCTAATATTAGGCTACATCAGTAAGCACCCTATCAGGAGCAGCCTTAGGCATCCGCATCCGCAGATTATAAGCTGGAGTTAGCTTTCTACTTGAAGGTGCCAGAACGCATTTAAATAGCGGATATAACGCACACCAGAAAATAAAAGAAAGTTGGCTAAACAGAGAGATAGAGTGTGGCAAAATAAAAAAAAAATCAACGCTAGTGCTAAAAGCTCAAAGCAGCTAAACAATATCCGCAACGGTCATTGCCATCTGTCGTGAATAAAATATCATATTGACATTGGCAGGTGAAGTGGCAACCCATTTTCTATTAGCTACGACCACAACAGAAGTAAAAGTAGCGATCTCATTATCGAGTGTATCTATATTGTATACAAGATGATCTCATAATAACAAACATATTTACAACATTTCGCTTAATCATAAGAGGGGATTATGTACGGATGAAATACTCTGAGAGTCAAATAAACAAAGAACAAGATTACAAACAGAATTTGTGTGATACACAAACTCAGAGGCGGCCCCCGTCGGAGTCAGATCCCTGTCAGATCCGTCTATTCGCAAGATGTTTCAAATGTTCCTTCGAAGTTGAAAATAATTAACTTCTCGCTGGACGACGGAGGATTGCGAGCAGGGTATCAACCTGCCTTATCTTGATGTTTGCGCACTAGACTGTAGTTCGGATTTATCGTCGGTCCCTGGCTCAATTCCTGCATGCTCCCATCCCCTCCTGTGGAAGGTTTGAAATAAGAAGTAAACTATCTTTAACTCTGAAGAAACAATCGAAACATGTAAAACAAACAGACACATAACCCGTAGCGTCGAGATAATCAGTTCAGCATGCTAACTGGTTACAAACTAATAGCCTGATATATACAATATGTCACACGAGCGATTTTAAATAATCTTTCAGCATTGATCTGTAGAGATGTAGATATACATAAACTAAACTTCTGATTTAACAATCTCAATATATATCTTATTAATTATTATTATTAATAATTTGGATGTAAATTAGATAAAATTTAGGTAAAATTAACCCAGATAATCAATAGAATGAATACAATATTAAATTTAAAAATAGAAGATTAGTTTTAGTTTATTATAACATTTCAATGTAGATCTAGACATAAACAGCCAGAACAATCTATTATAGATATTTTAAACTATCGCAATATTTCTGAATGAACAGTATAGGTTAAATCATATTTTCAAAAGCCTTTAGTTTTTTTTTATCTAACCGTGACAGACAGACCAACCAACAGCTAAAACGCACATTTCATTCTAATGGGGGCAATAAAAAACATTTTTTTTTAAATCTGATTTTTAAAAACGTTTAAGAAATTAGTTTAGAATCATGTCATGGCCGGGCTTTACGCTAGTACACGAAAGTCGCTGCTAAAAGTTCATTTTAAAAAAATTATATCAAAGATAAATTACAGATCTTATTTAGTGCCCCAGCGGTCAAAATATACATCTTCCGTGCTTTGATCTCTCAACGTTAGCCTTGTAAAGCCGATGTTCAAAGCAACTGCCACACCTCTTTTATGAGTTGATTTTTTTTTTTTTATATTTCTTGATTTTAATCTCGTCAACCTCAAACATAAAACAAATATAAAGTGTAGATACAGTCCCTACCCAAGCAAACCTGGAAGAGGTCAGTCATCAGTGAAGCTGTGGGTACTGGAATGATATGGGAGCAGATTTTTTTTTTTTTTTTTTAGGAAACCTCAGCTTTTTAGCTTTGGACATCAGTTGTCGAGCTGTTTACATCCCAGGGATCCTTGGGCTTTTGCCTCTTTTCTTTGCCTCTTTTTTGGGCTCTGCCTCTTTTTCGGGCTGTTGGCCTCTTTTTGGGCTTTCATTTTTTTTTTTTTTTTTTTTTTTTTTTTTTTTTTAAAAAAACAAATTTCTATTTCTATAAGTAAGCTTACATTATTTGGTACTGTTAATAACAATATAAATACATATATTTAAATGGAAAACATGTCAATAGAATGAATGCATATAAGTAACAAGTAGTAAGCAACAGATGTACAAGAAACAGTTTAAAGATCTTTTCACCAGTGATAACAATATGTTTGTAGATTATACTACTTGAACAAAGGGATGAATATCACGAACATACTTTCTCATACTTTTGGTATGTTTGTAGATTGGTGTCATTTAAAATTTTTGGCTCTCCCTTTTTGACAATTTTTCATTGTCTCCCTTGAGACCAGGGACACTACTCCCTCCTCACCAAGGTGACAATTCCGTCTGTTAGAGTCAGGATATGGGAGCAGATTACTTAGATAGCAAATACTTTTATGTTGGTACAAAATGAAACGTGAAATCCAATGCAATTCATAACATTATTAATTGTCTTAAATTAGGTTTCATTTATATTGCATACTAATTAGGTTTTTGCTCTTTAAATACTGCTTGCATAAAATATTTTTAAAAATTAGATTTTGAGCTTTTAGAAAAAAAAGTAGCCGTTGCATCAGAACTTTGAATGATCTATATTATCGTGATGTTAGATTTTCATTTTCTCTTCTACTTTCTGAGCACTAAACGCGACGGACTGACAGACAGACGGACAGACGGACAGACAGACAGACAGACGGACAGACAGACAGACAGACAGACGGACAGACAGACAGACAGACGGACAGACAGGCCACACAAAACTAGCAGCGTCTTTTCCCCTTTCGGAGGCCGCTAAAAAAAGTATTAGGACGTAACGTTTAGGAGTAGTGGAAAGATTAAAATGAAAGAATTAAACATTAATTCGTGGCACTTGGAAGGGGGAATTATGTCATGACATGCTGCCCTTATGGTCGGTTTAAATTTAAATTCGGGTACATTCTAATCCCTGACGTCCTGGACTCATCAATAATTTGATCTCAACGAGAAAAGCAATAAAGAAAAGCCCCATTTGCACTACGTAAATATATAAACAAAAGTAAAGTTCCCCTTTCAGACCTTGTGGACTATAGGGCAGATGATGTAAAGGTCATCTGATTCTGTGGGACACGGTTAACGAGGGTGTCATGTGGCCAGCACAAGGACCAACCGTCTTTACTCTTCCCCAATATATATATTATATTATATATATATATATATATAT
>JADKLZ010000104.1:12123762-12140496 GCA_021533235.1 Biomphalaria straminea
CCCCCCCCCTGGATCCGCCAGTGATAACACCTGCTTTGTATGACATTTTACTTTCATTGCTGAAATGTGTCCCATACTCCCATATAGTGATAGACACACTGATAGTCGACATATCATATTTAGAAATGATTATTACAACAATAAGGGAGGTAAGGATGTCTTGATTTAAAGTTTTCGTTGAATCAATGAGAATATTAATAGCAAGATCAAAGCAAAATCCAGTTCAATGGCTAATATAGTAATAATCTAAATGTCTGTGTTAGAAACACATTTAAATTAATGTTAACAAAATGGTACAAAGTTGGTAAATGAATCTTTACGTCAGAATTCTCACATTTCTAACTCTCTCTCTTTCTCTCTCTTTCTCTTCATCCTTTCTCGTTACCATGTCTTCTAGAACTCTAAAACACACTGTCTTTCTCTCATGTCTCTCATTTCCATCTCTCATTTCCATCTCTCTCGTCTCTCTCATTTCCGTCTTTCTTTTTCTCTTTCTCGTATCTCTCTCTCATTTTCCATCTCTCCCGTATCTCTCATTACATCTCTCTCGTATCTCTATCATTTTTCATCTTTCTCTCTTTTCCGTCTCTCTTTGCTCTCTCTCTCTCATTTCCATTTCTCTCATCTCTCTCTCTCTCTCTCATTTCCACCTTTCTCTTTCTATTCTAAACTTCAAATTATCATTTCTCTCATTCCCAAATTCCAATCCTCCCCCTCTCCTCTATGTTGTTATTGTTTCTTTTATTCAATTATTCCTAACTCACACGTTCACCTTCCTCCAACTCCCTATAAATCCCTAAAAGCACTTTTTCTCTCTTTCTCTCTCTCTCTCTCTTTCTCTCTCTCTCTCTCTTTCTCTCTCTCTCTATCACACACACACACTTTCCAATGTTTAATCAACTCTTTGACTCTTTTTTTTCCCCTCACTCTTAACTTCGTCCCCTCAATCCCGCTGGAACTTATGGTTTTGTATGTCCGCCACTGCAGATGTTTTATAGTCCGTTGTCTCTCATTACGCCCGAGGCAATTGAGTGTGTGTTAAAAATAAACCTAGCCGGAGGAAAACAAACGGAACACATAAACAGAACCATCCAAATCAATCTCGCTATCTCGACCACCTGCTCTCTATGGGCAATAATTTAAGTCTCCCTGTTTTTAGTGAATATATATTTGTGGTGAGGTCGACGTGTTACGCGAATCCTCTTCACTTCAAGCAAAATATCATTGCTAGTCACTCTTATAATAAGAGCAGAATGTCAGGGATGTTAATGGCCAGAAACAGAGTGAGGTAACGATAAGAGATCAGAGGCATAAACATTTTTTGTTCTCCTAGTGCTCTTGTCAGGAAAAAAAAATAAAATGAAAGAAGAAAATGAATTAATAAACAACAACGACTATGTCATTCTCGACATACATAGGGCACTTTTTCTGACATTTCAAACTGTGTGTACTAATTATCTTTTAATTTGTCAACAGATGGCGTTCATCAATGACACGCGCACCAAACTTTTGAGTCCAAAGTTTGTTCAATCTAAAGTTTAGAGTCAACAAAATAGTGAGAGGACGAAAGAATGTAAAGATATTTCTGGTTTGGTACCAATGATCTATTCGGCGTAGACGAAATTATAGAATCAGTCAATTCAGATCCATTGTTTTTCAATTGAAATTGAATCTACTCAGTTCTTGATACAAATACGTATTAATACCTCTCGATAGACTCCACTATTTTTGTTGTGACTGTTCATAGTGTTTTAAGTTTAAGTATCTTTGAACAAAGCTTCTAGGAACTCTGTCTGTTTGTCTGTCTCGCTGGTACATTTTTGTACACGTATTTAGTTTCACACCATTTCTCGGATCAAGTTAAAACCTTACACATTTTTTTACCTTGTAAAATATAAATCAATAGACAACAATTAACCAATTCGTTAATTCATTATTGGTAATTATTATATTTTGTTTGGTATTCAAAAAGGGAAATAACTGCTTTCTATTGTGAGATGTAGCTGTATATGTGGAGTTATTTCTTGCATAACGTTTGTTAAACCTTTTTCTTACCCTTCACATTCTCGGATTAAGCTGAAGTTTACACAATTATTCATAATCAATGCCAGTATAGGAATCAATAAAAAAATAGTTCATTAACTAGTGGTAATTATTATATTAATTATTTTTTTCTTATACAAAACGGGAACTTATTCCTGCTGTATTAAGATATATGACAATGACTTTGCGAATCTTTCATTTAGATTAGCTTTTTTTTAAAAAAATATTTCTATTTTGATTGTTATCGCATGAGTTTGTGTCTTCTTTTTTTTTAAAAACCCATTTCTTATTCCATATGCTAGAACAAATTCGTACAAGTGTTCCTCTGTCCTAGTTCCATCGGAGCATGCTAGATTCAGGAGAACCAATGACTAGCAAGAATTCATGTCCCTGAGTTAATATGGTTGATACCATAATTAATTACTTTCGCCTCACATCAAGCAGTGCCTTATGAAAGGTATCCATTTGTAACTATCGTACGAATTGAACAACGTTAGGTGACTTAACGTATTGTATTTCTACATAAAGATTTAGAGGCTATTGCATGATTTAGATCTATTTGAAATGACTAACAGAGTAAAACAAGACACTTGGCAAAGGAGCGACACGAACAGCTCTTTCCACTGTATACATCAACAAAGTAGTCACTAATACTTTGCTTATTGTGTCAACATCAATTTCTTGAAACGTCTTTATTGATACATCAATAACCATCAGTATGAAGAGATAGTAAATACCATCATTTAAGGACTTACTGTCATTCTTCTTCTTCATCGTTCTCATTTTTATGTTGGAGCGTCCAGATGACTAGACCAATATATAAGATGAACTGCGCAGTGGTTTCCAAATCAGGGAGCTCTCCATATAGTTTTCTTTGTTTTGGGGTGTTTTGGGGCCAGTATTTTGTATGGGCCTCATGGAAAAGAGAAAAGTTTTGAAGGACATGGTCAGCATTCTCTGGTGACATTCCACATGGGCAGATTTCACTAGTTCCAATTTTGAGCTTGACTGTCATTCAAAGTGCCTCATTCTGAGCTAGTTCAGAGAGCATTTCTCCGAATGCCAATATAGCTAGTCCACCACTGATTTATATTTATTTTTCGTGTGGAAATTTTACAAACAATATTACACATAACAATACAATAGAAGATCAAACGAATTATACGATATCACACAAATTATATAACTCCGCAATGTGACGGTCCCAAGCCCGTCTGAGAAAGGAGGAGGGTTGGGCGTAGGGCTAGCTACCCTACCCTGTAGAAAAAACTTTAGCTACAAAAACACCATACAGCAAATTAACAGAAGTCACGGACTTGGGAGAGGATGGACCTCCAGCTGAAAGGTTTACAGAAGCCAAGCAGATGGGCAAGACATGGGGACAGTTGGAGAGACTCGCCCAGAACCGAGATGCCTGGAGAAAGCTGTTTGGTGGCCTATGCCCCAGTAGGGACCACAGGCAGAGATGAAGACACAAATTATACATACCAACGTTCCTGATAAAGATTACTTGTGAAATGTACGTCAGAAAATTGAGTTTTATCCAAAGATTTAATTGCAAAGAGAGCGAAACGTTTTTGTTTGTTTGTGATCGATATTTTAAATCTCCTTGTGATGTTCAAATGTTAAAGTCCTGACCCAGAGGGTGATTTTTATGCTGAAAATCTTTTCAGACTTCAAATCTGTAATAAGTAGGCTATTTGTAGCAAAGCACAACTTCAAAGTTGCTATTAAACTATTACCTGTAAAGACATGAACCTTCTTCTGCTACTATTGAAAGAGGTTTAGTGTTATGTTTTTTTCTTACATGTTAACAAGATGTTCAGAAAGGTTATTTCACAATATGCTTATTATACACGTGTTAATCTAGCCGTTTCTGTAAATTAGATATTTAAACACTACCAAGTTCTTCCTGTCAAATTTCGATTAACACGCTTTAATATTCTTCTTCTAGCCAGCTTTTTGCTGCTGAGCTGCGAGCTCTTTGGCAGACTGTTAAGTTCCCCTTTCAGACCATGTGATCTATAGGGCAGATGATGTAAAGGTCATCTGATTCTGTGACCCACGGTTAACGAGGGTGTCATGTGGCCAGCACAACATCCAACCGCCTTTACGTTTTCCCAACTAATGTCAGGTACCCATTAGAGCTCTGTGGACTCAAGGGCGCCCGAAAATCCCGAAATAAAAAATCCCAGTCTTCACTAGGATTTGAACCTGGCACCTCCAGTACGGAAGCTAAGCGCTTTACCGCTCAGCCACCGCGCCCTCTTTTGGCAGACTGTGCCAAGCAAAATAGTCTTCAGTTGTTCATCAATGTCATACAGGGCGTTGGTTATGTTGGGCTGTAGTGGTAGTAGGGTCTGACTAATGTGGATTAGGAAGAGACATTCAAAGAGGATATCGTTTACGGTGTCATAAGGGAGGGCGAAGTGTCTACAATGTATTAGGTGTGTGAGAATTTTTTTGTTGTTGAGATTGTAATTTAACCGGCTTCAATATACAAAACAGACATATTTAGAACAAAGTCTTTTTCTTGTATAAACTAAGATACTATATTTCCATTGACCAGCTCACTTTATGAATAGACAAACACCAAAACTACGTGTCACTTAAGACTTATCTACCCACGACACCGCCTGTCTGTCCTGAACCAGTGGAAAACGGACATTGGGCATTTCCTTTCTGTTCGGGGTGTTCAGATCTCAGCCACAAAGACTTTAATGCTGTAAGAAAAAGAGTTTCATTTTAAATGTTTTACAGTTGACAATGTGTTGCTTGATTTTAAATGTATTTTAAAAATGACAATTAAACTTTCTTTGTTTTAGGAACGTGTTGAGTGATTTTTGATAACTCCAGATCTGATGCTGGCAATCCAGTGACCCGAAAAGATATCTACTGCCAACTTGTAGGAGACAACCAAGAAGAAACGCATAGCCCGATACATTGAAAAGTGAAAATGGAACTAATGTTGAATGAAATCTGCAGGAAAAGAGGAAAGTGGGCAGGCCTAAAGAACCATTGAAGAGGTCAGTAGTTAAAGACGCTGAGGATACTGGAATGACTTGGGAGTAGATGAAGAAAGCTGCTCAGAACCAAGTTCCAGAGTTCGAAGTTGGCAGTATAGAGAATGAAGTGAAGTGGGAATGTGATAAAAACGCCAAATTTAAACAGGAAAATCATATCATCAATAGATCGTTCAAGACAAATATCTTTTTTAAACGTGAGAGCTAAGAACAAAGGAAACAAAATAATAGAAGTGTTTTCCCTTTAGTCTAAAGTACTTTAAAAAGTCATTAACCTGCCACTGCTGCCTGAAAGCCCGCGTTGTAGTCGCAGGCCACTTCATTGTTGACGTAGTTGGAGCGGTCATCTGTGTAGTCGTCATTGGAACCAGGTCCACCAACTAGGGCACCATACAGAATGTGGACATTGGGCTCTTTCAGCGGCATGACTTGAGTTCCACATGGAGATGGGAGGTTTGGACAAGAACTAGTTTGAAAAGAAGAACCCTCAAATATGAAAGCTATTTAAACAAAAATTATGTCTATTGTCATGTGGCTTATAAATATATATTTTGTATGCAACACAACTTTGATTTCTCTTATCGTACAGGACCTAGTAACTAAGTTGTTCTATTTAATTAACATATAACTGGATGAATTGGTTTAATGTAATTATAGCTTAATTATTATTATTAAAATAAATGAATTATTATTCTCTGGGACTGCCTGGGTCAAGCTTCGTTAATGGGAAATAGAATTCATTGTAGTCCCCTTAAGTGTCCATTAAGAAATTTTCTTTATAGGTAACAAGAACTTTCTGCCATTAGAGCATGGAATGGTTTGCCTGAGCTAGCCAGGAAAACCAGTGACTTGGCAGAATTTAAGTCACTGGTAAATATGCATGACTGAATGCATGACGCGTAGGGCGTAATCATCTTCTTTTTTGAAGTAACGTCTGTATTATATAAGATAAGATAAGACCTCACAAAGATATCTGCCAAGTCGGTTGTCACTATCACTTTGGTTGATATCATGATTGGATGATTATATTTTTGTTATAACAAATGTTAAAGTAAAGTAACTCTTATTCAGGGGTTCTCAACCTGTGATTCGCGACCCGCTTTGGGGTCGACTGACGATTTGCCAGAGGTCGCCTAACACCAACGAAAATATAGATTGTTATTGTCTATTCTTCTATTGCTGTATGTGTGGGTGTTTGGAGGGGTCGCGACAGAGTGGGGGATTGTAAAAAAGGGTCGCCAAAATAAAAGGTTGAGAACCGCTGCACTTACTAGAGCTTGCGATCTATAAAGGTGTTACATAGTTCATCTGTTACTATGAAAGACGGCTAACGAGGTTGTCATACCTTTCACAACATAAGTCTGTTATTTGAGCTGGGCAGAATCTTGGAATTAAAAACGTTTTCGAAATTTGAGCCTGATACCTCTTGGTTCAAAAACCAATCACTTTACCACTGAGCCACCAAGCCCAATAAAATGTTCATGCGCTTATAAATAAAAGCATTGAACGCAAGGAACATGCACTGTTTACCTGGACCTGTGGTGAGGTCTTAGTGGATACTTGTCGCCAAAACCAATGACGTAACTAAAGCCTGTGTCCCCCAGGGCGTAATGTATCTGGCACATGGCCCAGTGTCTGTACTCATCGGGGTGGAGGCCCGCATCGGCAGCTACGAGGGCAGCCATAGCCATGTTGGCTGAAAATAAAAGCAAGAATAGAAAAAAAAGTTTCCAGTTGTTACGCAGTGCCTTCTTTTAAAAGTAAAAGTCTTATGGACGTTTCTTTAAGTTATAGTTTTTATTTTTTTTAACAACCCATGTAACGTAACGAAGGACCGCTCGTTCATAACAGCAACAATGTTAACAAAGAAAACAAAGACAGGGCAACGGAGGGCTACACAATATGATGATTTTAAATAACTTATCAGAAAAGGTCATCGATCTCGAAGATTAAAGATGAGTGCAGTGTTTAATGTTATCACGCAGACCCAGCTGTGACGTTCATATTTTGACACAGCTAATGCAGACAAAAAAATCTTTGCCCGCAAGGGACTATCTAAATGACATACTCTATGCCTTCTGAAAAAAAAAGGAAAGTTTTTGTTATTTCTTTCATGTTTCATAAACCAAGAGTTGACAGAGCTTGCATGCATCAAAGTATGTACAATTCGACCTGAATAGGAAAGAACCAATGGAATCTCGTAAAGTAAGAACTAGAAAATAGACATCACTAGAACAGAATACTTTTGCCGACTGTTTAGGCCTATGTTAAGAAATATTCTCAAAAACTGAAAAGACATGATATCGCTATAAATATACGTAAACAAAACTTGAACAATGAATTTCAAACTTTATTTTTATACCAAAAGCAGGAAAAAAAAACTTGTAATGGCAACCATCACTGTAATTAGTAAGGCGAGAGACAAAGTCACCGTTTAGAAGTTCTTTGTGCTACATTATAGAGACTGCGGGCCATAATGGGATATTTATTCAAGCCCTTGCCGATAAAAGGTTTGGTATCGACGTGTTGCACTATATTTTTTTTCCTAAACTATTTAAATAACACATTTTTTTCTACAAGTTCATCATGCGTTTAATTATTTCCTTCAAGTTGGTAAGCCACAAATAACGAAAATATATAACAAAATATAACGTCTTAGTTCAGGGTTAATAATGAAATAATTAACATATACTTACAGGAGTATCTGAGAGATCCCCACTGTAGTCTGTAGGCAAGACCTTTAGGTGTGTAAGAAATGCTACCCCCAGGAAACCACATCTTATAAGAGCCTTCAACTGCAGTTTTGTATCTATCTTTCTTTGTCAGCTTGTACAGAAGGACCTGTTAGTTAACAAAACAACATCATAAAGTCTACAAACATCCGTGCAATGTTATTGTAGTGATGAGCAAAAGTTAACTAAAAAGTTAGAAACTTTTAGTTGAACTGAAACAAATTATTTAAGGCCATTGTTTAACTAAAAGAAGGTTAGTTAAAATCGTAGTTGAATTAATTTTTTCAGTTACTAACTAAAATGTTTAATTAAAAGTTGAACAACTTTTTAACATGTGGTGAATGTTTGTTAAATGTTTTACATGTTTCGGATGTTCCTTCCGAGTTGAGGATAGTTTACTTCTTAGTCCAGACCTCCCGCAAGACGACGGGGGATGGGAGCGGACAGGGTTTGAACACGGAACCATCGATAAATCCAACGACAGTCCAGCGCGCAAACCGCATGGCCATACAGGGTTGAAACTCACACCCAGGGACAGATTGGGTGTCAAAACCGGCCCGGGCATTTCTATACAATCCGGCCCACAAATTGTATGCCATATGATGGGCGTCCAATCATTCCTGTCCTCAATATCATCTGCGCTATAGATCGAAACGTCTAAAAGAGAATTTTCATATACTGCTTTCTCAATAACGTGAAAACCTTGTTTGATTGCATCTTAAAGCTGGCTACACACACAACAGAACATAATCACTTGTTTTTAATATCCTTACGTTCAGTAAAACAAATGCTGTCAAGATAATCTCATGTTTTTGCAAAGCCTCTTTGTATTTAAGCGAAGTCAATAACTTTGTCGTCTTGGCATTAGTGTTCTTAAGGCGTTATATGTCATCATAAAGTTGGTGAATGTCTACAATCTAAATTAGACTAAATAGAGGCCAGACGTAGATCTAGATTTAAATGTATTAAACAATCGGAACAAAATTCACATCTATAAATTAATAAGATATAGCTTATCTTCTTACAGCTTAGGGGGTGCAGATTTATTTATTATGTAAACATTAAGAAGCGAATCTGATGCGAAAAGCATAGTCTGCATAGTACACAATTACCTAGTAGTAAAGTAAGTAAAGTTCCCCTTTCAGATCTTGTCGTCTATATCGCAGATATTTAAGAGGTTTACGAGGGTGTAATGTGGCCAGCACAACGACCAACCGCTTTTCCATAATTAATGTCAGGTACCCATTTGAGCTGGGTGGACTCAGAGGCGCCCACAGATCCAGAAATTTAAAAAAAAGTTCTTTGGTGATCAGTTAACGTTACTCTACATATTCCAGAATAGTTAGAAGAGTCTTATCAAAGTGTTGTCCTGTTTACTTTTATGAGAAATGTATGCCAAATGATTTTATTTTAAAAATTCTATTACTTTAAACGATCAAAACAAAACAATGGCTTAAATATTCCTGGTCCATTGGTGAATTCGATGAGACCGCCTATGAGTTTGTGTGATAACATAAAGTCTCTTTGTAATATTGTTTTGCACAGCATTCCAACAATCTATATGTATAATTCTCTTCTTCCCTCAAGAGTTTGGACGAGAAGCAAGAAGTAAAGGGAGGAGTCACCCCATGAAATAACAAGAGGGGGAAGAACACGTGGGTATTTACACGTTGCTACGGATCAGGGGCGGCCCTAGCAGTGCGCGGGGCCCTGGGCGAGCGTCATGTGCGGGGCCCCTAGCCGCAAAGGTAGACTATATATATATATATATATATATATATATATATCGTACCACATCTCGCTAACGGGCTAATCCTTCTCTAATGCTGCAACAATAACAATACAGTATCTTTACCTCAAAGCTGTGGGCCTTATTTTTGTAACAAAACATAGAACATTACGTAGTGTACTGCTGGTTTACTATTGGCCGCTGAAGTACATTATATACTGTATTTTAATTGTTCTGCATCCACAGATGCAAATTAAAAAAAACACTCGCCACAGCTAATAGTATGTCGCACCTCTCACTCTGCTAATTGAAGCCATTAGGATGTTCTTTAAGAATAAAGGGTTCTATAGGAGTGTGACGGGTCGCCGCGTGTGATGTGTATTTAGCTTGTTTGGTGTCTAGGGGATGATTATTTTTGAATATATCACACACTGACCCATCAGCAGACAAATCGGGAGCAGACACGCAACTAGACAAGCAATTAAGAGAGATACAAATTGATAAAATATAAAGAATATTTATTTACATAAATATTTACATAGAAAATAAAAGGGGGAGGGTTTGTATCTAACTCTAAACAGTGTTATGTTTGATCATCACTTATGCACGTAATGAGAGAATGTGTCACTTTGTCCTTGGTACTTAGCTATTTTCTTGTCTTGGATGAATCGTAGTTGTCTGTATCCTGGTTTGAAGTGGCGTGTCTAGCGGGTAGAGGGACGCCGATGATATAGTCCTTGTGGAGGTTCAGTCCAAAAGTTCCAATATCTGTAGTGGGCACAGTAGGGCGGGTGGCCGGCTACCGTGGGCACAAGTGTACTGCGGGCAGAGCGGATCTGCCGTGGGCAGCGTCGGGCGCAGGATAAGTCCAGTGAGTTGGCAGAGCTATGACGTCTCGCACAGAACGGATCTATAGGGACGTCGTACCTAATGGGCTGACAGGCGGACTGTCAAATAGGCAGGCTTGAGCCGATAGCGCCAAGTGGACGATGAGTAGTGACTTTCAGCGCTGAAGAGCACCTAATAGTGCGTGATACTCGTAGTGGATCCAAGTGAGCAAGCGATACTGATTAGTACCAAATAGGCGAGTGATTCGATAGGTAGGAAGTGGCCTAAGTATGTAGCAGGTAGGCAGGTCCTAGTAGGTAGTAAATAGGCAAGTAGCAAATAGGCAGACATCTGAGGGAGGCTGCGGACAAATAAGGACAAGTTAGGACATGTCTCTCATGCATCTTGTCGATGCCCTCGACTGAGGTGCATACGTCAGATTGGTAAAATTGCTTTAGTGCACAATGGGGGAAAATGATGACAAATGGGATTGGAAAATAGAGGGTTGATAATAGTAATATAAAATGTACACAGAAGGGGAAGTAATAACATAAATGTACATAAAAGGGAAAATTAAGAATCTCAATAAAATACAAGTAGAAAGAGCATAAAAGGGGGGGGGGAGAACTCTTGCGAAAGCAAAATGATCAGAATGGGGAGATAATCCAGGTATCTCTACTAAGCGCATTGTTGTTACGCTAGTCTAAATTATCACAGCGGTCAGCCGAGATAAATGAAATAAAATACGGGGTACATATTGTGTACAAGGTTGCGTCAATTATGAATTGAGCAACGTGGCAATAATATCGCCGACATAGGTAAATGTAATATATAAATATATACTTAGGCAATGGTGAAGTTTTCTACTTACGACAGTGAGAAATACACAATGCACAAATTAAAATATGAGTAAACTAAATAAAATACACAGGATAATATCCAAAATGAAATATACACACAAGCTAGATATATGGGACTTGTGACTAAGTTCGGCTAACTCACCACCAAATATTCCTCTAAGAGAATTAACAAATGAACTAGTCCAGGCTCATGCGGCAAGTGCCAGCGAGAGAGTGAAATGAGTGATTTGGAATAGTTTAGCTTATAAAAGTCGGAGGTGAGAGCGGATACAGGAAATGTGACAAGATAGGGATTGTCCCTCACGTGGTCGGCTCGAGACGAATATTTCACATATTGGAAAGAGGCCTGAGATGTGCGGACACACCTTGGAGGGTCGATAGGCGAGTGGCCTCGAATAATCTCTTTGATCAAGGAACGGCGCGGGTATGGATAGATGAATAGACAATCCTACCCAGATGGTGT
Organism: Biomphalaria straminea; assembly: GCA_021533235.1. NCBI lineage: Eukaryota > Metazoa > Mollusca > Gastropoda > Planorbidae > Biomphalaria > Biomphalaria straminea. The sequence goes on from JADKLZ010000104.1 coordinate 12,135,441, forward strand.
CGACTATCAGTCGGACAGCCGGCGCATAAGATCAAAGTAAGCGATCGGGCGTTTATCTATGCCCCGGTCAAGGTGAGATAAGCGAGGAGTGGCGACAGCCATGGTCCAAGCGCTAGACTTTGTTTAGCGTAAATAGGAAATAGGTGCGGTTTTGTGAAGAAATGAGGCATAGAAAGGGGGAATAATCAAAATAAAATAAATAAATAAAGATAAATAATAATTAATGCTGTGATAAAAGTGAGCGAATCTGACAGCGAGATTTTGACTTGTCACAAGGAGTTACAGTGGTCCATTCACTTTCGAAGACCCGACTTTTCCGGAAAGGCTGTATCACGTTTTTTTTTAAAAATAATTTATAAAAACAAGGTTACAAAGACAGTTTGTGTGGAAACACAAACTCAAAATCTGCCCCCGAAGTGGTCCACCCAGACAAGTAAAAAGGGAGGTTTCAATATTTTCAGAAAGAACATCAGAATGAAATTCTATCAATGACAAATTTATAACAGAATAGATTGGAGAAAGAAGTTTGACAGATCTTGGGTAGTGCCCCAGTGATGTTCTTTCGTTACTTTACCACATTATGACACGTGATATGAAAAACTACTTATTAATTGTTGTTTTAAATTATGTCCAACTTATATGCATACTAAATAGATTTTCTCTGTGTAAATGTAGTAGTTAGTATAACCAAACTTACTTAACTTAGCAATACAAATGTCAAAAAAAAATAATAAATAAAAAAAAAAAAAAAAGTTTGCATATAAACCTGTTTAAAAACGGGTAATTAATTATCTCCTATATTAAAGAGCTTTCGGTGTTTGTTTACATTAATTATGAATAGTTGTAAAAGTGATGTATTTTTCTGAAAGAAAGTGATAAGTGATTTAAAAATTAGATTTTTCGGTTTTAGAAAAAAAAAAAAGTAGCCGTTGCATCAGAACTTTGAATGATCTTAGATATTATGATGTCGGGTTTCACTAACTTTTCTAGTTTACGAGATCTAAACGCAACGGATGGACGGACAGACATTCCACACAAAACTAATAGCGTCTTTTCTCCTTTCTGGGACCGCTAAAAATACTCCTTTCTTTTTTTTTTTTCAACACGTTCACACAGTAGTCAATTGGAAAAAGAAAACTTAATATTGTCATCGTCAAACTTGCTGGAAGCTGATTTGCCGAAATAACCGTACGAGCACATCAATTGGTGATACTGTTTATATCCGAAAAATATTATACGTTTATGAAATTAAACAGCCTACTGCAAAATCTGACCTTTGCGTGCGGTCTTAGAACGTATCACCAGCGACAGTCGAGAATACACCGTACAATTGTTTAGTTATTTTCAGGGCTTTTTTATTAAAAAAAAAATAAATGGATTGCCTAATCTTTTAACTATTAATAAATTAATAATAAACGCTAAAATTTAAAAAAAAATAATATTTTTTCCCCACATTGAAAAAAGTGAAGTACGCCGTACGATGTGACGTTAAAAAAAAAGCACTGATTCATTTCATTAAATATTCAATTTGTCAAAAATTCCACAAATATATTTTTCATATACAATTTTTCATAATGCAAAGAGTAGTTCAAACTTTATTACTACGTATTTTCCAAATAAAATCCGATTAGACGTCGAAACGATTAGGATTGGTTGCTTCTACTTATGTGTTTTTATTGTGAACGTTAAACGATGATAGCCTCTAAGACTCGGCTGTATTTACCGAAACAAAACGGTATTTCGAAATAAAAAATGTAAGCTTAAATGGCAATTGGTATAATTGGTATACTGGGAAAATATTGAGTAACAAGTCCTTGTTTATGACCACTCATTTAGTTTTCGAAGTTGGTGACAATAAAATCTCCCAGCGCGGGGCCCCCGTCAGGCGCGGGGCCCCCGTCAGGCGCGGGGCCTGGGGCGGTTGCCCCAGTTGCCACCCCCTAAGACCGCTACTGCTACGGATGGCTGCGCGCTGGACTGTCAAACCCTGTCCGCTCCCTGCACTATTTTATTACTGAAGCATGTTTAATAGTATAATGATTACAAAATGAGAATACATGAACGCTTGACTAGTCTCCAAAATCGCTTATTTCCTAATTAAATGTATATCTCACAAAGCTATTTCAATGGTATGATTCATGTGTAAATCAGTATTCAACTATTATCATCTGTCAGACTTTCATGAAAGTCTAAGGAAATAAGAACTTCCATCAACATTGTGTTCCTAATAAACGCTGAGCTAATAAGCTATTAAACCTTCATAGGTTCTTACACTTAACTTAGAGAGAATACTGACCTGGTTGGCAATAGTCTTGTCATCCCATGACATGCCCCATGCCGGCTCATCATCCAGATACTTCTCTGCATCTGCCAGATATTTAGGATCGTTGGTCGCCTGATACAGCCAGAGAGAGCCCCAGCAAAGTTCATCTGTGATGTTATTGGAACTGCCAAATGTAGAGGATTGTGGAACAAATGAAGGAATGATGGACTTTTTAAAAATACAATGTAAAGATATGTGTTTAATTGTTTTTCTGTATTAAGCAAGATTATTCTTGTCCATGTTCATCTTCATCATAACTATAGAACAGCTGTTGCAATGATGTAGACTTACTTATAATATCCAGCAGCAGCATTGACAGAATCACTGTACTTCCCTTTATAGTTCATACCAAAGTCCCATAATTGTTTAGCATGGTCCAGCAGCGTTGCAGAATATGTGGGATCTGATTAGAGAAGCAAAAATATTGGTTATGTATTTTTTTTTAGGTATTTTTGAGCAACTTCTTATGTTTTACTTCTAAACTATGATTTTGATTGATTAGATTGGCCTGACTCAATACGTGGTCCGACTTTATATACCGAATGTATCCCTAGAATTATGTTATGTTATGAGCATACATAACTATATAATAAATACATGGCAAAAGTTACTAGGCACTACTACCAATGAATATAACTATTTCACTAGGTCATCATCTGCCCCTTGACCTTAGTCGTAGGGGTGCTGTGCAATTTTCTGTAGCATTTACTCTCAAAGGCTTGAGTCTTCTTTCAGCCTCACTTTTTGGTGTCCAACTTTCACAACCCTATGGGAGTAGAATAGCGGTTCTCAACCTTTTAAGCTCGGCGACCTTTTTTTTTACAATCTCACACTCTATCGCGACCCCCACCCACCCACAATGACAATATATATTTAACAATGCATATTTTTGATGGTCTTAGATGACCCCTGGCAAATCGTTAATCGCCTCAAAAAGGGTCGCGACCCACAGGCTGAGAATACATAGAGTAAAGGGACCACTAGCGAATAAGTCATTTTCAATTTACTGGGAAGCTGATGTTACTCTTCCAGATTTTCCTCAGTTTGCTATAGCACCGGATGCCAAGCTGAAACGGGGCTTTATCTCTTTTGTTGATCCTTCATCTATTGTTATGTTTAACAAACATTAAATTGTGCTGGTTTATATTTCAAATGGGACATAAAACATAATTATAACATTGGTTGAAATGATTTTCTTTTATTGAAAACAAACCCTTTTGATGTTTTAGCTGAAAGTTTTTTAAGTGTATCTCATTTCAGTCATAATCTTACATTATCTTCATCATTATGATGTTTACTTTATGTGCTATCAAGAGGTAGAACACGTGATATGTATTTAAATTACATAACATGTTCAGGTTTAAACAGGTGTCTTTCAATAATTTTTTCTAAACCTTGCATATAAATTAAACAAAACAAAACTACCCTCTCAGGGATAAATTCTCTTGTAAACATATTTCTGTTAGCTCGATCGATTGATTTGGGCATGAACTGATGGATTCACCTTTTGTTTTGAATGCTAGCGATCCTGCAGCAAAAGCAGAAGCGGTCTCCATTGCCACTTCGCTTCCTGGTTTGGACGTTGTAATCTTGAAAGCTGGTCTGGGCATGGTCATAAGTTCTGGTGGACCCCAGTAGCCGTGATCCTGACCACCGTCACCTACCTGGGAAACAATGAAAGCTAATTTAATTTAGGACAAAGGTAAAGATACAGTAAAGATCTGATTGTATGCTTGGACCATAAAACAAGTGCAAATATGAATAAAGAATACCCTTGTGGAATAAACCTGTAGAGTGAATACACATGTGGAGTGAATACCCCTTTGGGATACATCTGTGGAGTGAATACACATGTGGGGTGAATACCCATTTGGGATACACCTGTGGAGTGAATACACATGTGGAGTGAATACCCCTTTGGAATACATCTGTGAAGTGTCACCTGAGAAAGCTGTTTAAATTCACCGAAAGGACCGATCGATACATCGGCCTAAGAATGCTTATTTGAAAGACAAACTGAATAGAGAGCTGACCGACCTTGAAATCCCCGTTCAGTTCAGATATAAGAAATCTAATTTGAACTTTCCAATAGTGATGAGTAAGATGGATAAAGGATATCTTCTTCTTAAGCAGTGATGTGGTGCCATTAGATAGATAGGAATATTATTCTCGCGTAATATGAAATCATGAGACCCAGTAAACGACATTTACATTTACACCTTATTTACATCAGATTTCCCTACAATGTCTGCAGTGATTTGTGTCTGACAGATACTTGTAAATGTCGATTTCGTTTGGAGTTGTCGAGAGAAAGGTCCAAATTTCGAGTAGCATCACCATCATCCACAGGGCTTGGACAGAAGGACGTAGACTTAAAACAACACTAAGACAGAGTCATTTCAACCCCTCTACTCTCACACATACATTAAAAAGGAATATAATTTAATAATAATAATCTAGTTACCTAAGCGTTGTTACTAAAAAAATAATGTAGGCCCAATGTGCTATGGCAACTTTAACAATATAAATACAATCTTAAAGAGTAGGGTGGCTGCCTGGTTGAGTGGTTTGCGTTCCAAACTGTCGTCACAATGTTTACGTGTTTGAACACTGCCCGCCGCCACCCCTAGCAAGCAGACTACAGTCCTGCAAAAAGCTTGGGCTAGGACGTAATGCATCCAATGTTTCAAAACTTACAAAATCTCAAAACTTACAACATCTCAAAACTTACAA
>JADKLZ010000104.1:12149461-12179938 GCA_021533235.1 Biomphalaria straminea
ACTGATATTACGAGTCTGAATCCGTTGAACAGTTTAACAAATGTCTAATCCATGAAAAGGCCTCAGTCTATGTCTCTGTCGATAAAATGCGTCTTCAGCTTATAGAATCCTATCGCCCAACCAATGGACCTCATTCACCAAACGTAAACAAACAACTATTTCTCTATGTGTTCTATACAAATTACGCAATACGTAAGGTTGTCACGTGAGACGTAATTTTCATTATTTTATCAATATTATGACGTGGCTAAATGTGTGTATTTACAATTGGTGAATGAGGTCCATTCAAAGCGTCACTCGTCCCGTTCAAGATGCGTCTTCTACGGTGGGTCTCTACCTAACTAAAATACAAACTAAGGGTCTAACACAGTGATGCCCAAACTACGGCCCGCGGACCAGAACCGGCCCGCGATGTGATTCAATCCGGCCCACCGAAACGTCGGCAACAAAATTAGAAAATCCTCCCCCTTTCAAAATAGTTGTAGATGTATCTTTACCTTCGCTAGGGCCCTCCCTTAATTCTGTGATGGATTGAGACCTTTAACGAGTGTGGGATTGTAAGTTTATGAAATGGAATCTTTTTGTTGATGCCAATATATTTGTTTTGTAAAGAAAGTTTGGGTGTCCCAAAAACAACAACAACAACAGTGGCATTATTAAACAAATATGACGGCCTCCTTGGTTTGAGCTGCGTATAAGATTGGTCAAACTACTCATAGAGATTGGAGGATCGATGGGAATATTTACCAAAAAGAGGCATGAAGGTGGTTAAGGTAGCTTAAATGTTTTAAGTAGAGAAATAAAACCATTTTAGACACACAAAAAAATGGCAGACTTTAACTATCCCATTAATCAATGTAAGTACTGTATTCAATAGTTTTAAATAGTTTCTGCTGAATTTTGATTTCATTTTTTTGTACCTCTTTGTTGATGCGGCCCGCGACACGCATTTCAAAAGTAAAAATGGCCCGCAGTTCGAATTAGGTTAAGCATCACTGGTCTAACACATTCAATAAGTTCAAATGTATCGCCCTGGGGCTATTGCTATGAAGTTAGGAAAATATAAAATACTTCTTTTTTTTAAGCTTTGAAATTTGCGTTTGTAACACGGTGGTCTGGATTAGACTCACATGCATCATTTCAGAGGTATTATTTCTCTTGTCGGAGTTTGTCGCAAGTTTAAGGGATTGTAAAGATTATGTGTTTTTCTCACTTGACGTCGCTTACAATCAATACATGCACTCCCCTTACACTACATTAACACCACTGTGCATTCATATTACACTACTTTGCATGCGCACCACTCTGTATTCGCACCATTTTGTATTCGCACTATTCTGAATTCACACTACACTACATTCGCACCACCGTGCACTCTCTGACTGTAACACACTTAATCTAAAGATATTCTAACATGGTTTTAATCTCTAGGCAATTCATCATTACTTGCAAACTCCGAATGGCGTGGTCGAAGGTCAAGATGACATTCCAAGAGTGCAACTCCTCGGTGATGTCAAAGCAGGCCTCTCCTTGTAAACCTCCATCCCAGTGACTGGCCAATGGGATGTCTATGGCCAGGCTAACGGACACCAAGATTGTGCCCAGAATACAAAAGGACCTCCACAAATTTGGGAAAAAAATAGATTGCTTTTTTTTTTTGACAATAATAGAATTCAGAAGTATTGTTGATCAAAGGCAGATTTTTGTACTCGAAATACTAAATCGTGCAAAAGTAAAGAGAGAGATTGAGGGCGGAGATAGAGGAGAGAGAGAGAGAGAGAGAGAGAAAGATAAATAGAGATGCTGAAGATATAAAGATAGAAAGAAAAGGAAGATACAAAACAGACAAGGAAAATGTTGTAATATACAATTGTTTTTCTACGTAGGCCTGCACATAGGCTACATTATTCAGTTATTATTATAGACCCTAATAGTTATTATTTGTTTTATCTGATGCGTTAATTACATAAGCATCAACAATTTATGCTCACACTTAGATATTACATATACAAAAACAACAAGTTTCCCACAACTCCATTGGACTATACTTCAACAAAATGTAGACATTCGCCTACCTCATCTTCGGTCCTAGAGAAAACAACAACTGTGTAATTAGCTTTGATTTCATAACGATGACCAGGTGACAAAGTTATATAGTCATTCTCTTATCTTTGTGTTCTTTTAGTTAGACTTCTAGATCTACTACCTACACAGTTGATACACACGTTTTGGTAGACATGACTTTCAAAGCCTATCATTAGTACTGTACGTTGAAAGATAAGAAAGATAATCAAAGAACACAAAAGTTGATGAGTCGAAATGCCTTCAGTCTAGTATTTTGTAGTGCCGCTTAAAATGATCATATACATGCACAAAGATATCTTGTGATACTTGTTAACAATGAAAAATAAGGGTCAACATAAAAAACATCTTCTTATCCCAGAACGTCACACTGATTCCCTTTTAGTGACTTTGGGAAGACGGAAGCTTCTTTCTAAAACATTATCTTTTAGTCCCGCACTTTCAATATCGGGATGGCAGAGTGTACTTGCCAATATGTAGTTGCCTCTTGCAGACGATGCAACATCGTTTCCTTAGTGCTTAAATGATGAGAAGGCTTCCTCTTGAGTGGGGGGTACATGGGAAGTTAAATGGATGAAATCCGAGTCTGCATAAACATTATTTACAGACAATGGAGTATCAATCTAGTGACAGAATGAATATTCATGAGATAATTACTACTACTACTATTGGCCTCCTTCAGTCGTAGAACGACTATGGTTCATCCGGAACACTTTTTCATAATGCCGTGGAGCCTCATTCTGGAGAGACACTCCCGTCCATATATATTGCAAGTCAAGGTGGCTTTTGCCTTGGTGGTAGAGGAGCCGGCCATTTTCCGTGTAGCACGCTTTTCTTCCAGAGCTGAGACTCATGTTTTCTCGCTGTCCATAGCTTTCTCGGTCACTGTCTCTCTCCAGCTAGTGCGGTCAAAGGCTATGTCTTCCCAATGGTCAGTATCAATGTTCAATAATAATTATTAGAAATTAAATGTGGGTGAAAGGGTATAGAAGAATTCAGAAAAAAGGGGAGGGGGGAGAATCAAATTTTATCTAATTGTCGCGACATCAGTTGACAACCTTAGAGCTGAAATAGCTTTGATACAATTTGAAAACGTCAACTTTTAGGGTCATCAGTTCATTACAAAAATGTGTAGGCTGCAACACCCCCGCCATTTTAAACTCCTACACACTTTACTTCGTGTGTTTACAAGTAGGACACACACACTTACACCTTTTATCTGTAATGAATATTGTTTGGTTGTTTGGCTAAGAATCCACCAACTTGACATCAGTTCTAAACATCACAGGCCTATCAATTGACTTCAAACATTGTTTTCACTTTCTGAACTATTGACCTTCAGATAAGACAAAAAAAAAATGGACTACATTATTTTGAATTTGTGTTCCTGGACAAGGCCAGACTTGGAAGTAATGAATTTCTCTCACAGTCCACTATTTGATTTCTGTTTTGTGACTATTGTTAATTAATTAATAAATCTGTCAACATATTAATTTGTTGAGCTTGGTTGGATAATGTGAATCTACCCATCTGCATGCTCTCTTTCTCTCTTGACAAATAACATGTTCTATACTGTCACTAACACTATCATTTTCAATTGGGGTGTATGGGGTTCTGTAGAAAGAGTAGTACCTGTCAATTGGGCAGCTCTCACCTGTGGCTCCAAGCAGTTGTCTGCATGCGGCAACGGCCACACCCCGGCAAACCGTCTCGACTGACGGGCAAAACCAGGTGAGGGTTAGCCAGAGCTAATACCTGGCGAAACTATGGTCTCTGCCCACCACCAGCATGTAAAGCTAGTTGCGGCTGTATGGCGCTCAAGTCGAAATTGGACTACCAGGGCCATCAGGTGTCACCTAGCAAAAGCCGAGGAGCGTTTTGGAGCACTGTGGGACAAGTAGAGCACACTGGTCATCCACTGCACCCAAAACCAGCTCCAGTTGTCTGGACTCTGTTCTGCCACTTGATCCAGTTGGCAAGGGGCGAGAGAGTGAGGCTGATGCAGCGCAAATCTCCCTAACTTTAATAAATTTTCATCGCGCAAGCCACATTCCTACATTCTCATCTCCCCATTTTTCAATTATTATGAATGTTTCTTTTTTTCAAAAGTCACTTTAATTAATTATTCTAATTTTTGTCAGCAGCTTTATGGTAACAATCACACAAAAAATGAAAGAAAAAGAAAAGAATCTAAAAAGTTGTAAGAGTTTCTAATGCCTGACAGATAATATCTCAAATGAAGAATCCAAATCGGAATTTTCCGCAAGGATTGCAAAGACCTTTGAGGAGCTCAGAAATATACAAAACTATTTGTATATGGCTCCTCATGTCTTGGAAGACAATGGATGAATCATTGGCTTTGGTTTCGTCTTGAGACGGGGCAGAATCTGGTTTGATTGATGAAGCCAATTTTGGAGCGGCAGAGTTCGTGCATGTATAATCTATATGCATCTGTGTTAGGGCTATCTGACAAGGCAGTTCTCTTCTTCTTTCTCTTGACTGATGCAGCTTTGTCTCTTTTGCACTCGGCGAAGTGTCGTACCAGCACGTACAGTCTGTCTCCATGCTGTCCGGTTTTGGGCTATCTGCTCCCACATATTTTGTTCGATGCTCGTGATTTGTAGCAGCTAAATAAACACCTTTAAACACAAAGAATCATGCAAAGGTTGATCTTTGATCATGGCTACATTTCTACACATCTGTATATCATGAACTTGTTACATTGTATGAAAACAACAACAACATATTTAGATGAATGAGAAACATCAAACACTAATTTAGTCCATGAAGAAGTCCTGCCAACTACGGGAGGCAAGCCAATTAAAAAATACAAGGATGTAACATGGAATGGTTGGTCCCCTTTCTTTCTTAATTTCTGTTTCAAACCTTGATAATAGTGCGTAGAACTAATAGTAGACTCCGGTATTACTTTGCTGAGTCCTCTTTCACATCACTATTAGCATCTATTTGTAGCCTACTTCTTGGTCTCTCTCTCTCTCTCTCTCTCTCTCTCTCACACACACACACGCAATACAGAAAAGTATTTGAGTCCTAAAAATAAATGTCACATCCTGAACACAGACACACACAAATAATAAATAAATAAGAAAATAAATAAAATTGTTGCGACCAACAAATAAAAAAAAATACAAACGACTAGTTTGGAGTAAATATTGTACTACATGAGAATATCTTATCTTAAGACCATAAAAAACGAACAAATTCAAAAGGACAATCTTGACTTTGTAATGCCAAGTTCGCGTGTAGGCTGAAAGATAAGTTCATAAAATATAAATACTGCTCAAGTTTCCGTTCAAAGTAAACTAGTTCTTCAGGAACGTTCACTAATGATGAGGTAATTAGATTGTATTGTGTTTACATAAGAGTACACATGCTTAAATATATCTATAAAGAAAAAGCATCTAGAACACGTTGAATTGAACGATGATTTGAAGTCAAAGTCATTCAAAGACCAAACGATGCTCGGATTACCTAAGATATATTGTCAAGGTCGCAACAACAAACGTAACGTATTGAGGCCTAGCAATTCAATGCATGTTCAAAATTAGTGAAAATAACAAGACTTACGAAGTGTAAAAGCAAGTTTTCATTTTATTTTCACAAATAAGACAGTCAGGTATCTTATAATTAAAACTAAATACCAGTTCTTTAACCAAATGTTTTTCTTGAACTAGTAGGTATTTGTATATTTTTTTTTGTGCGCCTTTACTTTCAAAGACCATTACATGTATAGCCTTATAGCCAACTACGAAATAATCTTGTGTGTATTATTACGGTACACGTTTATGTATAGAAAATCATAGATTGACATTTCTTTCTATTCTAGTCAATTAGTCTATTGGCTTTACTTTCAAATTTGAGTGTACGTTTTTATTGTAAAAGAAAGTTGACAACTTTTTAATACCATTGTTTTAAATGGTTCTATTTTATGATTCTCATTGAGAATTAATCTCCCTTTATTTGTTTTTGTTGAAAAGATTGCTGGGGTCGTGTGTTGTACTGTTGGTGGGCCTGTGGTCAGTGCAGGCGGACATCACTGTTCCAGTCCAGAACCACTGGAATGGGGGCTTTCAAGCGGAGGTCTGCTTTGACATTACCGTAGAGCTGCATTCGTGGACGGTCACTCTGAAATTTGACCAGCCGATCAACAGTCTGGATGTAAGGATTAAAAGGATTATTATTAATTAGCTTCCCGGTATTACTGTTACAATTAGTTACTTAGATCTATAACGTAGATCTATAATCTATAAACATCTTCTTTTATATAAATAGGTAGTTTATTCTATAAATGTGTCAGTGACGTATTTTTTTAAATTAAAATACGATTTATAATAATTTATATACATCTTTACAGGACAACCCAAATAATTTGTATTCTATTTTGCTGTTGCTGGTAGTGTTACGAATTAGATAACTGATAACAAGTTAATTTTAATTGATTGATGATTTGGTGCATTAGTTGATTTGTGACTTGCTTTTTAACTTGTTCTTTGACTTGGCCTTTCTAATTGATGATAACACATTTGTATATAAGAAGTACCCTTCAACATACTGTTAGATGATACATAGGCCTACATGTTGAGAACTACAAAATACATTTTTGTTACCTTTACCTGTCCCTTAGTCCTTTGGACCGTTGGGGCGCCATGCAGATTTCGACCGACAATCACTAAGTGTAAAGTATCGCTGAGAATATTATTTTTCGCCGAAGCTTCAAATATGACATCATTTAATTCTCAATGACTTGGCCATTAACGTCTTGCATTGCTTCATCCCATCGACTTACCTTAACTCTGTTGTGGTGAGATGGGTTAACATGTCATCCTTTATCTCAGGCTTCTACTGTTCTACTCTAATCAGTAAAGAAAAAGTTTGTCCAATGCTTTATGTCTTTCAAACACATTTTCTTGACATGACAAGAAATTGACACAGATCTTAGCTATGTTGATATATAGATTTTAAATGAAATTATTAAGTATTAATCAACGTTTTGAAGCGAGATATTTACAAAATGTATCCCATGATGCCTCAGGTGTACACGGCGGAAATTCAAGAGACCAAAGATGGCGGCAAGACTTATGTACTCACCAATAAAAACTGGAACAAGGATGAGCACGTTGGTGACAGGCTGTGTATTCAGATGCAAGGTCACGGTGAGTAGTCTCTCCCCCTAGGTAGAAAATGTGGAACTAATGTGTAACATGGTCATCTGGATGTTCATCAATTTTACAAGCTTTCATCAACTCATTTTGTCTGTATGTCTGGTAAAAAAAATGTGTACACGTTATTTCACCCACACTCATTCTCGGATAAATTTCAAACTTCGCACGATCATTCATTGGTGTAGACATTAGTCAATTAATTACTGGCACTTTTTAATTTTGTTTGATACAAACATGGGAAGTTAATCCCTCAGTATTCACAGATATGGCTAAATATGTAGGGTTTAGATCAATTGTACACATTATTTCTCCCATACCCATTCTCAGATCATGAAGTGAAAATGAAATCAATTAAAGCATTAACCAGTTAGTTAATTAACTTATGCTAATTTACTATTTTGTTTGATATCAAATAAGGGGAAAAATTCAAAATTATTGAGATATATAGTTGTATGAGCAGAGTTCTTCCCCTTATATAATGTTTGTGCTTTTTTTATGGATTAAAAAAAAATATTTCGCTTGTTTATGTCAGAAACATATAATGGTCCTGTGATCGATATTTTGGGAAATGTTTTGCAGTCTAGTTTTGCAATGTCATTACCTCCCAATCATAACAAAACAAAGAAGGTGTAAGTACGAATGTTGTTTGCAATTGTAACGCGGGTCTCTGTCTTCACGGAGATTTAAATGAACTCGCAGGGGAAAGGAGGGGGAGCGACTGGCAAGAGAAATGCAGGACGGGAGGGGAAAATGTAAAAAAAAAAAAAAAAAATTTTTTCCCTAAGTGGTAAAATCTTGTATTTATAAATGATGCATATACTCTTAACCACATTTACATCAAGAAATACTGTATTGAACATAAATATCAACTGCTTTCAAATCACAGCCAAACCCACATCGGGTTTTATTTCGTAAGAACAAAGTATTCTACTTTCACAAATGCTACCTATACTTCTCGTACGGGCTATGGTCACATTATTATTTGTTCCCTGCCCTTTCCTAACATTATTTTTTATTTTCATCAGTAGTAATATCGAACCTGTTTTTCTTTGTAAACGTATTGATTTTTTAAAGCTATTTCAGACAGTAGTGTTTTATCTATTTGTTACTGTTTCAGGGTATGTTAGCTCGATACTAAATCATTTCAAATAATAGTGACTTAGATTGTTTATTTATTCAAGCTCATAATGACCGAAGTATTTGATTATATTTCTAGGAAACGGTGATATCAACCCAACCATAACAGCTTCTCTAAGTGGTCAACCTGGAGGCGGTGTAGTGGTCACTACCACTGTCAAGACAGGTCAGTAGGCTACTTGATACATGATAAAAGAAAGTTAGGCTACTGTTTTTGGAATTACCCATGGATAGGGAGCATCATGCTGCAATTAAGACCGAAAAAAAAATAAAAGGGACACTAATGAGCTCCCTTTGGTAACAAGTTCATATCAATTGGCCGGGATGCAAGTTTCATCACAGATCACCTCTATAGCCGCTTTTCACACGGGGTTATCTCTTCATGAAAATTCCTATTTTATTTTAATTGTTTACTTATGTAAAGATTTCTATCGGAAGGTTATTAGAGCCAGGTGCTTAAGTGTCAACTCAAATAATTCGGTTTTGTCTGCGTTAATTGTGGCAAAATATGTAGGTCAGATTGCTGAGATTGGTTTGTGTAGACGAAATGCTGAATCCCACCTTTATCTCCAGACTCGAAGACAAATTTTATCTTTTGTATGAGCATTCATATTTTGTAAACTAAAATTTGCTTCTTTGATTTGTTTCACAGCCCCACCTGGTGAAACCTTGCCAACCACCACCCCACGCCCATGTAAGTGTAATAGACTTACTACATTTCAGTATATTTTTTTACTAACAAAGCAACGTCCACTATTCCTATCCTGATTTTTTACTCTCATTTCTTCTTCTTCTTCTTCTTCTTCTTCTTCTCTCTCTCTCTCTCTCTCTCTCTCTCTCTTTCTCTCTCTCTCTCTCTCTCTCTCTCTCAATATACAATTTTCTGTTGGGTTGTTACTAAGTGTGTTATTTCTCATTGAACATTTAACGGTTTCTGAAAAAAAAAGATTATTCTTTTTAAACGTAATAATTGAAAATGTAAATTATTCATTGATCTTCTGTGTCAATTTCTGAACTCTGTTGTAGTTGTGCTGCCATCTGGGGACGGTGAGAAGGCCACACTCACGGTAAACATTAACAACCCGGATAACTTCCAGGGATACTTTGACTTCATTGTCCCGGAAAACATCTTCGGTTGGATCATCAACGTCACATTCAACAAACCCGTGAAGCAGATGATGAATGTAAGTGAATGCATTATAATATTGAAATCGAATACATTTACGCCAGCAAATAAAAAGTGTATGTTAGTGAATACAACATTAAATGTAAAACGAATACATTATTATATTTAATCCAATATATTATAATATGTTACCCATACATTTATAAAAGCAAACAAACAGTATCTGTAAGTGAAATCATCATATAAGATAAGATAAGAATACATGTCAGGTAAGTGAATACCAAATTGTGTGTAACTGACCAGAGATTTGTTTTTTTTTCCTGGATACAATAAAAGCATAATCTATTTCAGTTTGAAGTTGGTGATGTCTTGTCTCACTCTGCTGACAACTTAAACTGGGTTGTGGTCAATCGTCCAGAACATGTCGCCTACCCTGCCGGAAGTAAACTTCACCTCAAGTAAGTTTCTATTTTCTGTCTGCAAGTTTCCATTTGACTTTCCATTCTGGGAAAATTCCTGGACTTGTCTATTTAGGTAGTCCAAAAAGCATGTCAGGAAGAAAATAAATATCAAAGGGCGAAAGTCTTTGTACCCCCCCCCCACACACACACAACCTTGATGCTCCATTTATCTAGAAATATAAGGTTTATATATATAACCGAAGTCGGTGAAGGACATAGCAGGTTGCATGAAAATATTGCACACATTGGACAGAGTCATACCAGATTGTCTTTGTGGAGCTCGGCACGAATAGGCTGACTAGATCCTTGGAAACAATTTGTTCTCTCGATCAGAAGCTGGGAATGGATTGCAAGAGGAAAGTGTATTGTAAGAGCAACAGTGGGGTTAAAACGAGGCACTCCTGAAAACATGTAGACAGCTTGACTATTGGTCTGAATCAACACAGGGAAACAAAGTCAATGAATGGAAGCAGAAAGACTTAGATTTCGCTTAGAAACAGGAGAGGTAACTCACGGCTCTATAAACCACATACGCACCGTGAAGTATAAATGCGGGCCTTATATAACTTCATTAACGTTAGAGATTGAGACAATATTAAGAGATATGTCACTTTCTATCATTATGCCAAATAGGAGAAAACATAACTCACAAAAGACTTAAATCATTTCCATATCATTTATTTAGATATCATCATATGTAGTCATCAATCACGCATACCCTTCTTTTACTAATGATCATGTGTTGTCATAAGCCAACAATAATCTATTATAATTTACTATATATATACTTTGAATTTTTCACACATCAGGTTTGATGCTCAGTATGGTGGAGGGGGCATCGCTGGTTCAGCTGTCTTGATTAACATGGGTAAAGACACCCTCCATGTTACACCCGTCCCTAACAGTGAGTAGTTAATGTTATTTAGTATTCCGTAACCAGGTGTTATGACTTACTTAATTCTGTGAGCCGCCAGGTGAGCATGGGGAAGTAACCACACCTCTCCACCTAACTCAGTTCTGAGCAGCTTTCTTTATCTGCTCCCATGTTATCCCAGTATCCTACGCTTTGCTGATGACTGACCTCTTCCATGTTTGCTTGGGCCTGCCCATTTTCCTATTTCTTTGCCGCTTCCAATCAATAGCCTGCCTTGCAAATGAAAAATTAGTCATGCATGATTTTTAAGCACCATCTATGGGTATCAATAAAGTTGATGAAAAGTAAACAAAAACAGAAAGTAAAGGACCTCTTTCAGAACTTTGTGATCTATTGGCTAGGTAATGTAAAGCTGATACATTTTTAAGACCAACGGCTACTGAAGGTGTCCAGCACAAAGATCAACTGTTTTTACTCCTTTAATATATATCAGGGGCCTATCAGAATTGGTTGGACTCGGAGGCGTCATAAAAATTTTGGATGCGAAAATACTAGTCTTCATTAAGTCTTCATTAAGTCTTCATTTAGTCGTCATTAAGTCTTCATTAAGTATTCATTAAGATTCAAACTACAGATCTCTCTGTTCAGAAGTCAAGCGCCTCCATACTTCTGCTTAATTGGTTCAAAGTTTCTGTAATGAAAGCATAAATAATTTACAGCTGTTTGTAGATTATGAATATTAAAAAAAAAATCTAGTACCACTTTAAATATCTAAAAAAATTAACATTTATATAGGTTTGTCTCACTAAGAAATAAACTAATATCTAGGTAGGTTTACCTCCCTAGGGAAAAAAAAAGGCTATAGTTAAACAAAGGATTTATCTCTCTCTTCAGCTGACAGTTCTAAATACAACTACAACGATGTCCTCTACAAGTCTATTCTCTTCTATGAGGCCCAGAGGTCAGGCAAACTGCCGCCCAATAACCGCATACCTTGGAGAGGTGACTCGGCCCTGGGAGACAAAGGTGAAGCAGGGGAGGATTTAACAGGAGGCTGGTACGATGGTAAGTTCTATGCTCATAGCTTTCGTTGAAGTGATCTGCCTTGGTGGAAAAGATGGATTCTTCCAATGTTGATTGCCGCAGTTCTAATTCCTGGTCTAACTATAACATTAAATTCTTTCTTCCAGCCGGTGACCACGTCAAGTTTAACTTCCCCATGGCCTACTCCACGGCCATCTTGACATGGGGCTATCTCCTCTACCGCGACGCCTACGAGGCTGCTGGACAGACTCAGTGGATGTTGGAGAGCATTAAATGGCCACTGGACTATCTCCTCAAGTGCCACGTGAAACCAAACGAGCTCTACGTCCAGGTGAGTCAAATCATTCTAAGCACAATATATATTAATACATTATATCTTATCTTATTAGACATTACTTCAAAAGATAGATGGCAGTGATGTTACCGCTCCTTCCCTTTGATAAGCCTTTTGAAAGTATTTTTTGCCCATTGATTGAAGTAGTTATTGACTTTTTATGCGTTTGTGTAATGTATTGAGAATGAGTTCACAGGAGTATTGAAGTTTATTGTTATCTTAACTCTTGATTATGTTTGTCATCCAATGGGTCGTTCAAGCCGTATATTAAGTTTCTATTGCCCCCCCCCCGCCTCATCACAATTCTTATTAAACGACACAGCATTGATCACGCAGTACTGACCATTCGTTAAATTTAATCCCATTCCGGGCAATAAAAGCCTTACCAAAGTGTTTGTCTGTGAAACAAAACAGGTTGGAGATGGAGGCGCTGACCACAGTTACTGGGGTCCACCTGAACTCATGACAATGCCACGTCCATCTTTCAAGATCACAGCCTCTAAACCAGGAAGTGATATTGCTATGGACACGGCAGCTGCATTTGTCACTGGTTACTTTGCTTTCAAGGAAAAAGGTAAGCAACTCTACGAACATTTTTTTTAAAGTCTGGTAATTCGATGATAAATTAAAATCATGGAGTCACATATTATTTCCGATGGACGATTGAATAGGAGCCTATTAAACAGCTTAAAATCTATTTTAATCATCTTAGTGTCATTCTGATTCGCTTTCTAACTACATGTATTTATATCAAAATGTATTTCATACAATAATAATTTCCTGCAAATAATAATTTGATTGACACGTAGAAGAAAGATGAAAGGACTATCAATATGTCATCCTAGGAAAAGTATTTCATAAAGTTCTTATCTCAGACCTTGACATCTATAGGGCAGATGATGTAAAAGTCACCTGTTTCAGTGGCCCACATTTAAAGTAGGTGTCAGCACAACCACCTTTAACTTTCCCCAATTAATGTCAGGTACCCATTAGAGCTGGGTGGTTTCAGAGGCACCCTAAAGATTCCGAAATTATAATCCCAGTCTTCACCAAGATTGGAACTCGGGACCTTCAGTTCAAAAGCAAGCTTTACTACACAGCCACCATGACTTCACTGATTAGTGTTTTGTAAATATTTCACAATTATATAGACACTTCGAAACTCGAATACAAATGTGATAAGAATAAAATGTTGATATCAAGAAAGAATGAACTCTTTATTAACATTGTTCTGTACCTCCCAGATCCTACTTACGCTAACACGCTGCTGGATCACGCTAAACAGCTGTGGGATTTCGGAATGAACCACAAAGGGAAATACAGTGAGTCTGTGGGCGCCGCCGCTGGGTTTTACCCGTAAGTTTTGTGGCTTTGAAAGAGCTTATACTTTATAGATAGAAGAGATTATAAATTTGTATAATTAGAAAAATGTAAAAGAACTAAACAATTTTAATACTAATAAAAAAAAAAACACTATAAGTAAATAAAACATACACGACTTGAGGTGTATGCTGAGTGGTTAAGACCACATATCTATAAGAGACTAGTCATTTATAAAGCTTAATTAACTATGCACGTCTGTTCATCTATACCAGGGGTGGGCAAATTACGGCCCGCGGGCCACGTGCGGCCCGCCGAAGTGTTTTATGCGGCCCGCGAAGACCTAAATAAATCATTGTAAATATCTATAGACATTATTGAAACTTTTGATTATTATCATTTGTAATGAAGAGGCTAAAGAAACATAGCCTCCAAAATTCTTTCTAAAGAGCTTTGAGAAAAAAAAAGCGAAGATTATATTTAATAGCAATACTATATAAATTCAGTAAAAGACTGGCCAGTATTTATTCAATGCTATGGAGAACTGTGTTGAAAGAGTTGGGTTGGCTTGTACAAGATGGCAAGGGTAACAACTGATGGAGCTTTGACAGAAAAACAGCTTTTTTTAATACAATAAAGAAAATATCCCAACCATAAACTATTAACAGGAAAGTTTACACATAGCTACATTAAATTTAGGATTTTTGTTAGGCATAGAAGTACTAAATTTCGTTATTTATTATCAGGGTCTGTCAGTTATGTTGCTGCTAAGGTCCAAGATTGTTAAATCGCTCGCACATGAACTACAGGTTGAAATTACAGAAAAGGAATAGCGAAACTCGTACTCAATGTTATTGTTCGATGTACACTAGGGCTTTAATAAATTGCAAAATGTTATTTTTTTCCCTTTATTTTGTATATTTTTATTTTATTCGGGGGCACCAAATTCACCTCGCCTGTGGCCTCCAATTATCCAAGGCCGGTCCCGACTGGTAGTTCCGAAAATTATGTGAAGATTCGAAATTAAAACATTCTGATGTTCGGTAACATAGTTGTATTCACTGGCCAATCATTAGATCAATGTGGAAATATAAAGCAAGAAATTGTTAGGTTCCTTGATGGACATCGACTGTTACCTTCTAGTAATATCTCTAATGAAGAGACAGACTTCATGTATGAGCATCTTAAATCTTTTCAAACAAAGCATATGTATATATATATATGCGGCCCGCTTGTCCGCAAATTTCATTCATGCGGCCCTCGGTTGAAAAAGGTTGCCCACCCCTGATCTATGCACATGTGTAATACAAAAGTTTAATAGTGAAAGATTCAAAATATATTGCTTCTTTCACTCATACATAAAGTGACACCTCCGATTTGTGCTATCCATTGAAGCATGATTATACGATATAATTTGGTACCTTGGACAAAGTGTTCCCCCTCAAAAAAAAGACAACATGATGTATATTTACTTCACAGATCCAACAACTTCACTGATGAGCTCTGCTGGGGCTCTATCTGGTTGTACCAAGCTACTAAGGAAGCCAAATACTTGGCCGAGGCTGAGAAGTACTTGGACGACTTGCCAGCTTGGGGTATGTCTTGGGATGACAAGACCATCGTAAATCAAGTAAGTCCTTAGAACAGTCTAACCACAATTCATGATATACGCTTATAAACTATTTCTATTCATAGCATTTAATACTTTTTTTAAATCAAGAATATTTTTATACATAAGATTTAACAGAAACATTTTTTTTATTTTTATTCAAATAAAAAATTTCAACAATTACTTATATTGTTAGTATGAATTATTAATATTTTCTGAACAAAGTTTTTACATTTGTTGTTGTGATACTATAAAATTCGTGTTTTTTTCCATTTACGCAGAGTATCTTTTGAAAAAAATGAAAATAATAATTACTTTACACTCCACCTAATGTCCAAATTGTTGTCTTTGTTTACTGCAATAAATGTAAAATTTATATATTTCATTTTTATTCTAATAAAAAATTTCAACAATTACTTCAATAATTTGTAATCTGTCTATAGTTCAATGTGTTACATTTGTCTTTTGATTTTGTTATCCGATTAAGTTTATGTTCATATGATTCAATGAAAGATATCTTACTGGTTACTTTTATGTGGGTATAAAATTAAATGTGGATGCAAATGAAAGTGTTTAATGCGTAGACCAACATTAAAATGAGTGTCCTGCTATTGACCAGGTCCTGCTCTACAACATCACAAAGAAGGACAAGTACAAAGCAGCAGTGGAAGGTTCCTACAAGATGTGGTTCCCAGGTGGCTCCATTCCCTACACTCCAAAGGGCTTAGCCTACAGGCTGCAGTGGGGCTCACTCAGATACGCATGTAAGATAAATAGTACTACTTACCTATTTTAAATAGTGAATATTTTCCTAAATAAATTGGAGTTTACTCTATCACCTATTCGATACATACATTTCTGCTAATCTCTAGAGGTGATGATGGCGGTCTTATGTTGAGTCGTTCATCCGTTTATTCCGTCTTCTCTTTATTCTTATGTTTTAATCAAACGTAATGCCTGCTGTAGGGTTACAGTAGATCACTTCGTTAAATGCAACACCTGGTCTTCTTGAATACATTAACAAAACCGTTCTATGTACTAATGAAATTTGATTTTTAGCGGCCCCCGTAAGGGGAAAAAGCCGCTATTAGGTTTGTGCAAAATGTCCGTCTGTCCGTCTGTCACACTCAGGGCGCCGAAACTAGAAGAGATACGAAAAATATTTTTTGACCATTAAATGCGGCTTGAAAAGTTTAGGTGCAACGGCTACTTTTAGTTTTCTAAAAGCAAACCGTTTAATTTATAAAAATTATTATGCAAGCGATTTTTTAATAATAAAACACCAATTGTGAAGCAATTACGTAAATCTAAGGGAGGAAATGTTACTATATGAAATGCTCTTGGCATGTAGATATCACGCACATTTTTTAAAATGAATTTATGTCTGTCTGTCCGTCTGTCCGTCTGTCAGACTCAGAGCGCCAAAACTAGAAGAGATACGAAAAATATTTTTTGACCATTAAATGCGGCTTGAAAAGTTTAGGTGCAATGGCTACTTTTAGTTTTCTAAACGCAAACCGTTTAATTTATAAAATTAATTATGCAAGCGATTTTTTAATAACAAAAAAACCAATTCTAAAACAATCGCGTAAATGTAAGGGAGGAAATGTTACTATAAGAAATGCTCTAGACATGTAGATGTCACGCACATTTTTTAAAATGAACTTTTAGCAGCGGCTTTCGTGTACTAGCGTAAAGACCAGAAATGACATAATTCTAAACTAATTTCTTAAATTTTAAAAAAAATCAGATTTTTAAAAATAAAATTGTTTAGTGCCCCCATTAGAATGAAACATGCATATTTTTGTGCGTTTTGTCTGTTGGTTGGTCTGTCCGTCACGGTTAGAAAAAAACACTAAAGGCTTTTGAAAATATGATTTAACCTTTACTGTTCTTTCAGAAATATTGCGATAGTTTAAGGATGGGATCATACAGGAATTGAGCCAGGGACTTAGAAGGAACATCCGAAAAATCTTGCAAATAGGCGGATCTGCAGGGATCCGACTCCGACGGGGGCCGCCTCTGAGTTTGTGTATCACACAAACTCTCTTTGTAATCTTGTTTTTGTATAACTTCGTATATCAGAAATTAGAAAATTAAATAACGTATTAATTTAAAATCCTATTGGCAGCTTTCTAGCATTTCATTTGCAATAATGGAGGAACAAAGATCAACAGCTAGTCTTAAGATATTTTATTGGCTAAAATTTAGTTTCCATGCCATTGATTATTTTATCTTTGTATCTTAGAATTTTTTCAAAACTTTGTCCCCTTCGGTTTTTTGTTTTACGTCTTTTCTTAGTTGTCTTAGAGTGTCGTAATATTTGTATCGTGGTCGAGAGGCTAAGTATGCTTGAACTTGGCTTGGCTCGAGGTTTGACACCCGACTCGAGCAGAGTTGCGTTTACTGAGCGCAGAAAAGCTTCTCCAAGATACCTCATTCCCCCACCCCCCACTGGTCCACAAATGAGATTGAACCATAGCGCTCTGAGCTTACTATTAGCATGAAAGTAGCGCTCCATATAAAAGCCATAATTTATCTATTTATCACTTCCTCTTCCTATTTCACTGTACTTTGTTGCTTATACTTTGTAGTGCTGATCTTATAATGTTAGCAAAGAGCAGATTTATGTTCTTAGCATTAGTCTTTAAAATCCCAGTAAACTAAGATTGTAATACTGATGACCATAAAATGTCTTTGATCAAAAGTGGTCTGAAGGAAGAAAACGCAAAGAAGAGCGTCAAAAGACATATATAAATTCCAATATTGTTAAATCTGACCTATATACAAATGGATAGCTTGATCATATAGTGATATAAAAAGGAGCCCAGAAGTGTTTTAGACAACTCCCTTCTTTTTGATGCCTCACCAACCAAATGTTAAACACCTTGTGTGGAAAAATGTCAGCCTAACGCAATCTTTCACAGTTAACTTCACACTCCCGAATATGAAACACTTGATATGAATAAAAAATTAAGATTTATTAAATATTTAATAGTTAATAGTTCATTCCATTTATGACCAAGAAATAATTAGACTTCACGTTTCTGTTCCAGCTAATATGGCCTTCGCTGCCCTGCTAGCAGCTGACACTGGTCTGCACCCAGAGGAGTATCGTCGATGGGCCATGTGCCAGATTCACTACGCCCTTGGGGATACAGGCTTCAGCTACGTCATAGGTTTTGGCAGCAAGTACCCATTGAGGCCTCATCACAGAGCTAGGTAAGTGGTCATTTGATGACCACTTATTATTTATTTTTTAAAGTACTGCTAGTTGTGAGAGAGCCCCCCAAAAGAGGAAAAAGAAACTTCACTTAGCTTTTGATTCAGTATTTTAAATTTTGAGTTTCTGAATTCGATGGGCTCAAAATGATTTAGAATTCTCTAGTTTGTTTTTGTTTTCTCTTCCTTGCAGTTCATGCCCCAACCCACCCGCCAAGTGTGGCTCACAGATCATGCCCATGAAGGAGCCAAGTCCACACGTCTTGTACGGGGCTCTGGTCGGTGGCCCAGGACAGAACGATGACTACACGGATGACCGCTCCAACTATGTCAACAATGAAGTGGCCTGTGATTACAATGCCGCCTTCCAAGGAGCTGTTGCTGGTAAGCTATGCACATAAAAGCTAAACACCTTTCCCCAAGAATTGTCAAAGAAAACACTTTTTTATTCCAAAAGGTTCCAAAAAGGAAAAAAAATGAGCACTCTGATTTTCATGGTCTTGGGAGTTGAATGAGAACACCTGGTAGATACACTGTTTTGTTACATATCAACGGGGCTCGAGTTAGAACCCCCGGCTAAAGCTGATTTGTGTTAGCTGAGCTCCTAAAGACAGCATGGAAATCTGAGCACGCTATAGCACGAAGTATGCGCTCTACAAAAAAAAAATAAGTCCCAAAAAATGTTTACAAAATGAAAGACAATGTTGGGATAGCTTAAAAGAAAGATTGGAATGTATCGAATCTTAAAAAAACCACGTTTTAAATCCCCAGCTCTGAAATCTCTCTACATACGACATGAACACCCAGAACAGAAAGGCAACGCCCAATGCCCGTTCTCGTCAGGAAGTGGAGGCCCAGGTGGAGTGGTTGGATGAGAACATCGCTGTTGGGTATTTATACCCAAAAAAAAAAACCTTAACACACATCAACCAAACGAATGACTTCTTTTGCAAGAAATTTTTTTGACCTAATTACGATTGTTTATACTGCTGTACAGTTAATAAATATTACTTTATACAGTAAATCTTGTGTTAGTGCTGTCTGCCTGTTTCGAATACATGTCTGTTTAATATAATCCTATATAAAGTTATAACCCTATATGTGAGTGAGCAAGAAGAAGGTTGATCTGCTCAGGCAAATTAAATCAGCTGACCTTTGACCTACTGGTTGGCAGAGCGTTGAAGACTCATTCGGGTAATCTGTCAGCCCAAAGAAGGTTTTAGCTAGGCTTTCCTGTGTACTTAGACTTGTAAGCTCTTCCTCTAGACTCTAGACTCTACACCTGCATAGAGACACTATAAAGAATAATATTAACTTTCTCGTCTGACCAATGAAACCTCTTTAAATAAATAGGTGATGATAAGCCAGGGGATTCGGGCAGTTAAAGTCTTCAGCGAAGTACCTCAATGTATAAACGTTTATTCGTGCATCATCGACTCTCAAACTTGGCATTGAGAAACCTCTAAACCTGTATATCTTATGAAGACTATGATACTTGTACAAAATACAAATGCTGCACCTCAAATAAGCATTAATGGCCAACCACTAGAGATAGTAGATCTCTTTTGTTACCTTGGCTCCATCATATCCAACAACACTCTACTGGATAACGACGTTAACAACAGGATAGCCAAGGCAATGGCCATCATGTCGCGGTTGCAGAAAAGAGTCTGGGATAACATATTGCTGACTAACAGTACTAAAGCTCTAGTTTACGGGACCTGTGTATTGAGCACCTTGCTATACGGAAGTGAAACGTGGTCAACCTACTCATGGCAGGAAAAAAAGCTGAATGTCTTCCACCTCCGTTGCCTAAGGCGGATCTTTAAAATAAGGTGGCAAGATAAGATAACCAATGAGGAAGTGCTACGAAGAGCAGGTTGCCAGGACATCCGCTCTGTTATCAGCAGTAGACGCCTTGGCTGGCTTGGCCACGTTCGTAGAATGCCAGTAGGTCGGCTCCCACAGGATATTCTGTATGGCGATCTAATAGAAGGCAGAAGAGCCGCTGGTCGCCCACTCTTACGTTATACAGATGTATGCAAACGGGACATGAAGCTCTTTAAGATCGACACCAGCAACTGGGATAGATCCACATGGAGAGAGAGCATAAAGTAGGGGTCTTTGATTGCAGATGCCATACACAATAGAAGCAGAAAGAAGGGTGAAAATGCAACGGCGCCTGGCGACTACATGTGCCCAACCTGCGATCGCAGCTGTGTATCAAGGATCGGCCTCTTTAGTCAAACAAGAGCTTGAAAGGGGAAAATATCGTGTCTCGAGACGTAAAAATGCCACACACATATTATCCTGTTGAACTCTTGCTTAAAGTCTGCTTAGTTATTGGGTTTTCCTGTCTGATTAAGGCAACCCGTTCTATGCTCATAGCACTAGGCAAGAACAAGCACTTGTGTGGATTTTTCCTAGCAAAAAGAATAAGAAACAAAAATCGCCTTTGTGTCTTTCTGAGTTTTTTTTTTTAATTGGGTTGTATTTTTACAATACCTCTGTTGAACTCGTGGAAACTAAATCTTCTGGGCTTAAAATTAAAAAAAAACTTGGTGGACACGGATCTTGAAAACGTCTCTAACAATTTTCCTAGAATTGTGACAGTTGCTCTATTTTGTTGAAAATGAATTATTAACTTATTGGCCACACGGGGAAAACTATAAACCGTTATTGTTTTAAAGGACAAAATGCAATAAATACTATGATTAATAGTACTGAATAAATAAATACTATGATTAATAGTACTGAATAAATAAATACTATGATTAATAGTACTGAATAAATAAATACTATGATTAATAGTAATGAATAAATAAATACTATGATTAATAGTAATGAATAAATAAATACTATTTGTAATAGTAATGAATAAATAAATACTATAAATTACTTTTAACTCGTGCTGCTGTTACATGTAGACAGTCTGATTGATCAAGTGTTCAAAATGTTTCTGTTTATTCTAGGTTTTCATTGCATACGAATTAGAATCTATATATTATTTCTCAAAGTTGATAGGTCAAACGGGCAACAACACACAACAAGTAAATAGGGAAGATCCCATGGCGCACGCACCACGGTGTGCATGGACCCAATCCGCACCGCACTATTTCATTCACAAAATAGCATAGACATAAAGAAATCAATAGACCGGGAAAAGGAAGTAACTTCGTGAAAACACATGTATATATATCTACTATTGAATTACAAAAGATTTCAATAATTTCAGGAGATTTCCAGGACTTTTTCGTAGGTCTATATTTAATAACATTTCAGGAGATATCGCAGGGGCTCCTGGTAAATCAAGAGGCAGCGGGAAATCTGTTATATGTTATAAAATGGTTTAATTTAATAATTTATACATCTAAAATCTGTTCCTAGATCTAGATCTAGATCTAAAACTCGAATTCAACTCTAAGAAGATTTATAGAACTTCTCTTCGCAAGTATAGTTTTATGCTTTAGCACATGAACATACTAATTATAGTCCATTTAATCAAATTAACATTCAAATGTGTTTTTCTAAAGCATTGTTACATGAGTGCAGCTATATTCTTAATATCGCGTAAATTAAGGTCAATT
The DNA here is from genome assembly GCA_021533235.1 of Biomphalaria straminea. Lineage (NCBI taxonomy): Eukaryota > Metazoa > Mollusca > Gastropoda > Planorbidae > Biomphalaria > Biomphalaria straminea. Next base: position 12,171,441 of record JADKLZ010000104.1, read on the forward strand.
AGCCTTTTTTTTTTTTTTTAATCTCCATTCATAGTATTTTTCATTCATGAATTCACGCATTTTTACTTATAACAAGCAAATGGGAAGATCCCATGGCGCAACATGGTGTGAATTGGAAATAATATCCAAATCCGCACTATTTTCATTCACAAAATAGCATAGCATTTTTTTTTTTACTTTAAAAAGATTTTAATAATGTCCGGAAATTTCCAGGACTTTTTCGACCGGCGGCATAGCATTTAATAAACTTTCAGGAGATTTCCAGGGGGCTCCTGGTCAATCAAGAGGCCGCGGGAAATCTGTTATGTTTTATAAAATGGTTCAATTTAATAATTTATTCACTTAAAATTTAGCACGGGTCCAAAGAAAGTTCGGGACCCATTGTGGTCGCATATGTTGTAGTATTTTTTATTCATGAATTCACTTATAACAAGTAAATGGGAAGATCCCATGGCGCAGCATGGTGTGAATTGAAATGGTGTGTCCAAATCTGCACTATTTTTATTCATAAAATAGCATAGACATAAATAAATATACACTGGAAAAAGGAATTAACTTCATGTAACTTGATTTAATCATTTATATACCTAAAAATTAACACGGGTCCAATGAAAGTGCGGGACCCACTGTGGTCACATATGTTGTGGTGCCTAAGGCCTGCCACGGAAAATAGCGGCGTATGCTATGCCGCCGGTCGACTAGTAAACTAAACAACGTTATTTTATATTTATGTGTATTAAAAGTGATTCGTTGCTTTGAGTCTTTAAGGAATTCTTTGATAATATAGAACTACGACTTAGTTTAGAAACATACAAATATATTTAAAATTTAAAGATATTCAGTAGTTGGTTTTGTATTTCTTTTCATTTAATTTAAATATATTTTTATATATGAATATTTATCAAGATTGGCAACATCTAGACTCTAGACTATGTAAAGAAGAAGATGATAAAATTATTTTCTACTTAACCTGAATCGCAAGGTTTTCTATAGAATTTATTTTTCTGCTTTCTACAAACAAAATATAACAAAATTCTTAAAAAACAAACTAAGATTATCTTATGGGAAGAACTCCTCATTTACAGCAATATATCTTAATACGGTCAGATGCATTTCTATTTTTTTTTCGATATCAAATAAAATTATGTCAATGCTATTAGAGAGTTTTCAAAAGTTGAAATAAAATTTCTATCAAACTTTCATTAGTTTACATTTGAGGACGCCGTGGAACATCATTTTGAACAAAACAACAATATACTTATAATGCTAAGATGATGTAGATACAATTTTATTAAATTATTTTTTATGTTTCAAGATTGTTATATCTGTATCAAAGATTTTTATTTTCTAAGTCAATGTTTGAAATGGACAATACAGAAATATTATTAAGATTTTACTTTCATTTCTAAAAAAAACTAAAAAACAACAAAATATTGGTTATTCAAAAGTCGTTAACTGATCAGTTGTTCACCGGACAGTGATTAACCCACGACAGTTATTTATGGAATGGTCAGCTCAAAGTTCCTGAAGTAAGTGTGGCAGTCATTGGGAGCCGCGTAGTTGCTGGAGCTGCCTCCGAAAAAGGTCGAAAAAAACAAACCCCTCAGGAAGTAGTCCGCATGGTTTCGGAAGTTGAGGCGCGTGGCTTCCTTACACACTTCCGCTTCCGCTCCGTGTTTCAGGCAGAACTTGACACGCCCATCGGCCTGCTGGGGAGTGTTCAAGTGTACCTCTTCAGTTACCGTCTGCCAGGATCCACTCTGTAGACCAAATAAAAAAAGTTAATAATAGTGACGTTGTAGTGTATTAATTAAGAAAGTTCTATACACAATTTTCAAAACTGAATACTGAAACCAAGGTGAGCAAGGTTTAACATTTTTATATTACATTAGCTTACCTAACCCTGTTATACTTTATTCATTAAAGTTACATTAAAGTTTGTTAAAGAGAGGCTGTTGAAGCTGCCTATTACAGGTCTGTAGAGAAAGCTGGCCGACCTGTACATTGAACAGCGTTGGAAAACAGACTCTACGTAACTAAATCAGACTAAGTGTTTCTTAAGAAAGATATCTGGAAATTAGATTTTATTGACATGAACTATAAATTCATCTTTATGATAAGATGCACATTTTAAACAATAACTGACAGAGTCACAGATGTCCAACCTGTGACCGCACCTGTGTATCAAATATTGGTCTCTTCAGACACATAAGAAATTACAAAAGGAAAAGATCATCTCTCGAGATGCCACAGAGAGACATTCTAAAAGAGTATTGTCCAATGCTTTAATATCTTTTAAAGTAAGGGAAATAATCATTTCACACGTTTTTATTGGTTTGATTTTTTCGTACAATTGGTGCTAGATCTGGACTAAATATAATGCATAGTTTAATATCACCTACCATACAGAATAACTTAACCCTAAACCTGACCCAATCCAAATGTTTAACTTACCCTAAAACTGACCCAAACCAAATGTTTAACTTACTCTAAAACTGACCCAAACCAAATGTTTAACTTGTCATAAACCTGACCTAAACCAACTGTCTAATGTATCCTAAAACTGACCCAAACCAAATGTTTAACTTACTCTAAAACTGACCCAAACCAAATGTTTAACTTACCCTAAAACTGACCCAAACCAAATGTTTAACTTGTCATAAACCTGACCTAAACCAAATGTCTAATTGACCTTAAACCTGACCCAAACCAAATGTTTAACATACACTAAACCTGATTCAAACCAAATGTTTATCTTGCCTTTAACCTGGCCCAAACCAGATGTTCAACTCACCTTAAACCTGATTCAAACCAAATGTTTATCTTGCCTTTAACCTGGCCCAAACCAGATGTTCAACTCACCCTAAACCTGACCCAAACCAGATGTTCAACTCACCCTAAACCTGATGGCTCCTCTCATTAAGGAATGTCCCTTTTCGTAGTTGATGTGAATGTCAGATCTGTGCTCAAAATCACTCGCTTGGTGCTCGCGTGGGATGTAAGCGTAGACCTCACCATCCCCGTTCTCTCGCCACATCAACCTAAATATAGAAACCAGCATTTCAGCAGAAGATCTCTTTTACAAAGCTTATATCAACTCTCTCCGTCTTGCCGTCTGCCTGTCTGCCTGTCTGTCTGTCTGTCTGGTACGAATTCCTCCCACTGATCAAATTGAAACTTTGCACAATTATTTATTGTCAGTAACAAAATATGATACATAAAAAAATAATTAACCAATCAATTTAGTGAAACCAATTAATCAATTAACTTAGTAAAAATTAAATAATTTTGTTTGATAAAGAAAAGGGAAATAAATCTTATAGTAGGCCTACTCAGATATGTTTTTTTAAAAAGTATTTTTAATATTTTGCTTGTTAAACTAATTTTAAAAAAATGAATTTTTTTTTTCTCTACAAAGCCATTGTAATAACCTTGGAAATTGTTTCTGATAAGCTGATAAGAAAAATTTCCATGATTTATATAATAATTATTGTCCCAGCTTGTTAGCCTACAAATAAGATAGTTAGAAGCATGCTATTAAATGTATGTTCTCTTTTGCCACAGTAACTTTTACTAATACATTTTCACTGTGATATTTTAATTTGATGCCATAATGTTATCATTGTGATTTTATATTTTGATTTTATTATTTTGTTCAACTGATTTTAAAAGATATTTATATCCAATGCTGTTTATTCATTGAATCCTAGTAGTGAGTTGTAATAGATTTAAATGCTCTTTCGAATCCCTTTACATGACCTTTACCTATCCCTTAGTCTGTTGGACCGTTGGGGCACCTTGTAGGATTTGTCAACAGTCTTTATCCATTCCTCTCTGTCTTTTGCATTGTTTAATGCAATGGCGTCCCGTCCATTCTTTTATGTTGTCCTCCCATCGCTTTCTCTATCTTCCCCTTTTTCTTTTTCCTGGTACTGTTCCCTGAGGAAGGTCTTTGCTAACCCTGAAGATCCTGTAATATGGCCATAGATTTTTAGCTTTTTTATTTTTACGATAGTTAGCAGGTCATCATGGGGTCCAATCGCTGCAGCAACTCTGTCTTTAATTTCTTGGTTTGTGATGCGGTCTTTAAATGTATTAAGTAGGATCCTTAGCATCTCAATTATATTGCTAGAATCCTCCTCTCTAGCTCTGCAGACAGCTTCCAAGACTCACAAGCATATTAGAATGTGGCCATAAGAATGTGGCCATGAACAGGGAACGCATCAGTATAATTTTGGTGCCGAGGGCTATGACTTTGTCTTTCTGTATTATTTTAAGTTTTGAAAGGGCTGCTGTGGACTCAATTTGTGCCAGTAGTTCCGACATAGCTCCGAGGTATTTGAAACTACTGACACTAGTCAGCTTTTCAACTCCAATACTGATGCCCCTTCTAATGTCCTGTTGGCTATTGGTCATAATTTTCTTTTCGGCATTTATTTGCATACTATATGCTGCAGAAGTTCTTGTCCGCATCACTAAGTGAGCTAGTTCTTCTTCTGTCCCAGCTAGACCATCAATGTCATCTGCGAAATGCAAGTTACTTATTCCTCTTCGTCCAAGGCTTACAATACCTTCATAGCTCTCTAGAGCATCTTCCATTATCCTTTCAAGGAAGATATTGAAAAGTGTTGGTTAAGAGTAGGCAGCCTTGTCTTATTCCAACTGTGGCTTTAAAACAGTCCCCAACATTATAGTTAAAGTACACCGCACTGGTGACCTCCTTGTAGACTCATTGTAGAGGTTCTTGATAGCTTTAATTATTTTTTTATACTGTATTTATCCATTGTCGCCCAGAGTGCCCCGTGCTATACTCGATCGAAAGCTTTCTTGAAATCAATAAAGACATGGAAAAGATTCTCTTGGTGTTGGATGTATTTTTCACAGAGCTGCCACAGAGTATTCTGAGGTTTAGGATTTGTTCTGTTGTGCTGCGAATCTACTAAGTCATATGATAGTGGACTCAAAAGCTCTCTCTTCAGATTGCACCGAGTCAGTTATCTAGTCTTGACAGCTATAACCACACTAACAAAGACAATAACAACATTCTAAATGTACCTTAAAGAGAAGCACGTGCCAGGGTTGTTTCCACCTGAACACTTATAAGCGCCGTCTGTTTTATCCCCGCCGTAAAGTCCTGGCATTTTCCCGCCAATTCCAAAGCCGAAATTCTCAAAGTAGACGTCATATTTAAGTCTCAAGGACGTAACTCCGTCATGTAGGTTTGTAGGAGTTGTAAAAAATCCAGCTCCTGATTAAATGTATACAGAAGTAGAAGTGATCAATGTGGTTTTCATTAAATATTGGGATATAAATATTTACAGTATAAATGCAATTTTTAGAGAGATACAATAATTTTATTTATTTTAAATTTCCGACATTTTAAAAAATAAAGTCATTATTATTTCCTGCATTAATTATTATTTTTCATTTTATAATGCTCTGTTATTATAATTACTCCTGTCTGACTCAGGCAACCAGTTCAAAGCTCGAATGTAATTTCTTTTCAATTTCTAAAAGCCAAAATGAGAATCCAGATTTAGCCTACGAAGCTTTTTTTTTTCACTCACCACGAACTGAAGTGCCCACGTAGGAGCCTTTAGGATAGTGCACCGAGAGGGCGGGGCTGGAAGAGTGCTTGGTTGAGGCAGACAGGGTTTCCTCGCCCCACAGCTGGTGGTAGGGTTCAAAAGAATGTAGCAGAGCCTTTTTGTCTGTAGTCTGAGGGACCGACGCCAGCGACCACACGTGGGTAGCTACAGGACATGTTCAAAACATGAATTCAATAAATAAAACACTTCACATACAATTACATTCAATTAAATATTTTGTTCCGTCAGGATCATTGAACTTAGAATGTAAAAATGTAACTCAATTTGACAGAATAAAATTTGCTTTTGAATTTAGCTTTGAATTTTACATTCATTTCTCATTGATTGTTAAGTAACCAAAGGAATTAAATGCTGTGTACACAAATTCAGAGGTGTAGCATCCATTGCCGCGAAGAGGTTCAATGAGCCCGGGTCTACGACCCTTAGAGCTCAGTCTGTGGCGTACCAACCATGGCGCAAAGGGTATTTATTGACCAGTTGGGGCCCACATGAGCCCTCAGGGATGACACCAAACTAGAATACATAATTGCACTTTCTTAAAGGCAATTAAAATTATAACCTTTAAAAGTCAAATTTAGGGAAAGGGGAGCCCACCTAGATATTCTTGAACCCGGGCCCGCTGATACCTTGCTACGCCACTGCTCATATCCATAGGTCGTTAAATACGTACATCTTTTGAATGATGAATACTCACATTCAAATATCGTTAGGTACTAACAAAATGCATTTGAGATACTTATTAAAGTATTAATTAACAAAACGTTTGGAGCCATCACATCCATTTAAAAAGAACTCCTCGCTTACATCTATTGTCCTTCATTCATGAAAACAGACTGAGTCTGAATAGTCGCACAAATAATGGAGTCCACTAACAGTTGAGTACCTAAACCCATTGAAATCTAAAGACTTCCTTTCAATGCACACTTAACTACTAACGTCCATTGATTATCGAGTACTAACACGGATCTCTTTTTGAGTACTCGTATTGATTGTAGAGTATTCGATACACTATTTTCTTTCACTTTGGAACCTACGTTTGATGCTAGATACAATCTCGCTAGTCAAGTTTTAATATATTGTGCGTTATGTTAGATGCTAGATACAACCTCTCTAAAGTGTTGCTAGTGTTGTGCCTTATGTTTGATGCTAGATACAACCTTGCTAGTCAAGTCTTAATACATTGTATTGTATGGATTCTAATTCACCTCGCTTCGTTCTGGCTTCGTGTTCCTCCGGATACACCTCCATTGTGACAGTTGGTATGACGTCACCATCGTAAATGCCCTGTACTGTCAGACAGAGAGTGGTCACGTTGAACTCCGCTCTGCCTTGGATCTCGAAGTACTTTCCGTCATCTCGCGAGAGCAGTAAATCTCCTCCGTGTTGACTTACGACCTATACCAAAAATTAACAAGTTAATAATCTATTATAAGTTTTTATTTATTTTCTTTTACATAATAAGGATTGTTGCGTTAAAGTGCAAAACTTTTGTGTTCATTTGAGGTTCAACTCTTTTTAGAATGCTTCTATCAGAACTCACTCTGTCTGGTACACATTTTGTACACGTTACTTCTCCCACCTCCATTCTCTGATCAAACTTAGGACAAGTATTCATTGTCCCTAACAAGACACGAGTCAATAAAACAAAACAAAAATTAATTAACGTTAATTAATAAATTTTTGTTTAACGTACAAAAGGAAAAATAGTACAATATTGAGATATTTGGATATAAACGTACAGTTCTTTCCCTCATTTAAGCCTTTTCTTTTTTTTTTTTTTTTGAAGTAGTTTTTATATTTTGTTTTCAATGTTTTTTCCAGTTCCGGTCATGTTTAGGCCAGTCATAGTCTGTTCCATTAGCAGTGGTAGATACACACGTTGTGTGCTATTGGATATTTAAATCGGTGTCTTCGACAGGGTTTTGTAGCTTGTTGTATCTCTAGGGACTTGATAAACTGTGTTGTGATTAGCTTCTTAGTTCACATCTTTTTGTGTGCGGCAGCAGGTGTGGGTTGAAGTCTGGACAATGTCGACTAAAGTCTGAAGCTAACCAAACGGCCAGGAAGCCAGCTGCGCATAGTTCAACATGTGATACCTTAAGAGGCAGTAGATCGAAACTCAACACGTAAACTTTCAATGGTTACATTTTTTTGGGCTATATTTTAAAACTAAAATGACTACTCTTTTATCCTAGAAAAGTCATAGTGACTTTAAAAAAAAAGACTTTTTTTGTTATCTTGTATTATCATGATTTCTGATCTACTTTTTTGTTCTTATGTAATTAATACAGTTTTCTTATCTTTCAACCTAGTTCATATGCACTTGTATGCTCAATTATACAGCCTACATATGTTTACTAAAATGTATGTCTAGTTAGACGCGATGATCCAACTACACTGTAATATTTTGCAACAAGGGTGGCTGACTGGTCCGTGTGGTATGCGCTAAAGAATGTCATTACTATGGTCTCAAGTTTGATCCCTGGCTGCTTCAATTTCTTGCCGTCTTGCTGGTGAGGATTTTATTATCTGATTTATGAAGAATGTCTGAAACTAGCGTCAACAGAGCGGGAAGCAGAGGCGTAGCTAGGGAGGTGGGGGACGGGGGAAGGGTTTGAAAATATGTGTGTGGGTGTGCCTTGTTGCAGGCTTCTCATACTGATTACTAAATGAGCTAAACTAAAGGAAATAAAGCAATGTTTATTACTTGCAATTAATAACCTCAAATGGCACAGACCACAGTCATCAACAAATACATCCCGCTAAGAATTTGTGTTAAAGCTTTATGTTGCTTCAATTTATTACTTGGTCTCTTAGATGCTTACAATAGTTAGAAATAGAAGAACTGTTGAGATACTTACATTAGTTAGAAATAGAGGAACTGTTGAG
>JADKLZ010000104.1:12190232-12201285 GCA_021533235.1 Biomphalaria straminea
GTATTTGTCCCAGACATACAGAGTGAGCCGCTAGAAGCTTTGTAATACAGAGGTTTACAAAACTAAATGAAAAACGTCTTTGTTCTATCTATTTACTTTTTTTTTACCGGTGTTATGGTGTTGGAAAACCACATAAACATTTTTCAAAAGAATTAAACAAATAATTTTTTCCTTCGTTTATATTATGGATCTCTAAATGTTACATTTTCCCAGAATACGTAACTAGATCTGGGTAACGTGTTTAATGTTCTTACCCTAAACCTAATTGCTCCTCTCATCAGGGAGTGTCCATAGGAGTAGTTGATCTCAATGTCAGATCTGTGCTCAAAGTCACTCGCTTGGTGCTCGCGTGGGATGTAAGCGTAGACTTCACCATCACCGTTCTCTCGCCACATCAATCTACAACATTATAGTTTTGGTGTTAATTGTGGAACATGATGGAACTTCTGGTAGTCAGTGAATTGTCTTATAGTCTGGGCAATTTATTGACTTAAAACTACCAACCACAGCAATACAACCTCGGATGCAATTTTCATATTGATTTCAATCGAAAATGCATTTTTATGTAAAATGACATAAATTACAGAACCAGATGGTTACTGACACGCGAACAATAAAGTTACGCACCAAAGTTCTTATCTCAATACAAAGGTTTACATTTTTACTTCAGTAACAACAAATTAAGTCATCAGGAAGGAGAAGTTTTAAATGTCTGACTTCAATGAGTTTATTATATACGAACATATTAAAACAGTCTTTGGGATTTTACGTCCTAACAGACCATTGTCTCCCTTTGAAGCTTCTCACGTTGACCAAAGAAGCCAATCATCGATTCACAACTACAAGTTGGGTATAAGTAACCATCTGACGCTCTAACAATTTCACTCTTCTTTCTACTTCTGGTGTGTACGCAATCAGCAATCCAGGTCCCTTCATTTAAGCTTTCTTTCGAGACCAATTGTTTAGTAGATCTGAACACTAAACTGCGACGTCTGATGGCCGTCTACACCGGTAGCTCGTTGTCTTATGTAGTGTGTTTAGGTCTACTAGGACGATTGGTCTCGATACTAAACAACAGACACACCAAAACAGTTTCCTTTTCTAGTATTTCCCTTCATGTATGAACATCTTGGCAATTTACACTAATTTATGTCAATCTCAGCGGAATTGGTACAAACACTATTTTACTTGAAAAAGACAGAATTAACATTTTATTCGAAAAGACTATTACTCTCTTTTATAAAGTTGATTGGAAGCAACTGGACTTACATGGGCGACACTTCTCTTTCGCAATGTGGCACCCGGGTGAAAAAGGTTGTTAGGGGATTTGACCATTAGCGTAGCAACACAGAACCCAGCTTGGTGTGCCTTATCACCGAGTTCATTGCACTGATGGGGATGGAAGAGAGCCAGACAACCACTATTCACACTCTCTTCCTCAAGAGGCTCCTTTGATGGCGGACACCCGCCCGGCTGATGTGGTACAGAAAGGGAATATTGGGAGCTCCCTTGTGTGCTGCACCTTCGGCCTCGCTTCTACCCTTAGCGTCTTCGAAGACGAACCATCGGTGATAGGGATGTAACAAATGTATATCTGCTTGGATCCCTCCCAGAGGAGCGATGGAAGGAAACCTCTAAGTACCTAGGGTTCCAAGTTTCCCACTCAACTTTTTTCAGCAATCATAAAGGTTCCCACGTCAGCTCAAGGGCGTAAGTACGAATTTTCCATTGTTTGGGGTCCCGGGGGGCTTGACCTCGTTGAGGACTCTGCATTTTGCGCAATATTTAATTTGTAATGTCAAAAGCACTCATTTAGGGGTCCCCCTCAAGTGGGGACACGGAGGGCATTTCAATTTCTCTCCCCCTTCTCTCCGCACCCAAGCTACGCCACTGCGCAAGATTCTGGTTGTCATCGACAAATTATTCTAGCTTAGTACGTTTTTTTTAATCTAGTACTTCCTCATGCTTATGATGTAATAGAGAGCTCATTCGTGACACGTACCTTAAAGAAAAACAAGTCCCAGGGTTATTTCCGCCGGAACACTTAAAAGCACCCTCTGTTTTATCTCCGCCATATAGACCTGGCAATTTACCTCCCCACCCGAAACCAAAATTCTCAAAGTAGACGTCATATTTCAGTATCAAGGACGTAACTCCGTCTGGCAAGTTGGTAGGAGTTGTCATAAATCCAGCTCCTGGTTAAAACAACATAACAATTTCTATTATTTATTAGAAGAAATAGAAACTCACTCATTGAAACCCACGAAAATGAACTCATATGAAAAAAAAATAGAAGTAGGCCTAAAAGACTATTGAAAAACATATCTTTGAACACGGTTACAAAGACAGTTTGTGTGGAAACATAAACTCAAAATCGGCCCCCAAAGTGGCCCACCCAGGTAGGACAATATTTGTATAAAGAATATCCGAATTCTATGAAAAGAAAATGACAGAGAAGAATGGAGAAAGAAGGTTGACGAATCTTAAGAGGTGCCCCAACGATCCAGCAGACCAAGGTGATAGGTGAAAGTGAAGGTGAAATTAGATGTGATCCTCACTTTTTTTTCTATGGTAAAGCAATACTAGTTGTGTTTGTAATTTCAAATACATTTCGATTGTTTCTGTTGGTATATCAAAGTAAACAGAAGTGAGATGTTCACATAAAACAAACCGTTTGTAACTCTTCTGTGTTGTCCTCAATGTCATTGCTGTATAGTTCATAATTCCAGCTATAATGTGTAAGGTTTTCATTACAAATGTTGTAAGTAGTTTATGTACAAATTCGGGAACAATCAGTGCTGATGTGTAACGTTCATAGACAGATTGTAAACAATTATAGATGTACTGGCTATTGATTGAAACTTTAGTGCACAACGTTTCGTATTGGTGTAATCAGAAAATCACTTCTGGTTAGGGCGCTTTGATGCAGAACCAAGGGACGAGTTTGATTGCTGCTATTTCTTTTTTTTTAACAAGAGAAAGGAGAACATTGCTGAAAATGTCTCCTGTTTGAAGAAAAGGTTTTATTTAACAAACTCATTCATATCTGCCGACATATTGTTCATATTGTTATACGAGTAGTGCATAGATCTCCCTTGTCTGTATCGCTATCAACTCATGTGTTTTAATATCGATTCAAGTAAAGACTTCTTTAATTCTAACCGCTAAATTTCTTAAACTTAATTATATTTCTCTTACACTAACCACTAACCCAAAATATAAAACAATTTTTTTAAATATTTTTTTTTGTGGTGTTAAGTAAAGACCTAAAACAGCCCTAAACTTAAAAAAAAAAAAATGTTACAATAAAGGTCGAACAAGGGAAGATGCCTGGTGTTTGTCGATGATGAAAAAAAAAGTGTATAAGAATGTAACAATAACAATATACGGTAATACGAAATTGAATTTCAAGAAATGTATTGCAGATTTTATTGTCCCCGGGACAAAAATAAAAACACTATATGCTGGCTGATAATCTGCATTTCTCAAATTAGAATTTCTAAAATTATATGCAAATAAAATTTATTTACTTGAAGCCGTAAACTAATACTGAAGATAACTAGCCTTGTAGACGTTACATACATGTACTATGTGCCACAATATTTGGGATTTATTGGCCGAAATCTAATATAAACATGTAGATAAAACTTAAAATAAATATACTCAATAAGACACATTCTAAAATCATCTCTCTACTTTCCCAACAAAAGGAAACATTTCTTTACCGCGTTGGGGTGTGACGGCGTAGGAGCCCTTAGGATAGTGCACAGTCAGGGCAGGGCTGGGGGAATGCTTGGTTGAGGCCGACAACTCCCCCTGCCCCCACAAATGATGGTAGGGTTCAAACCCATGCATCAACGTCTTGATGTCTGTAGTCTGCGGGACGGACGCCAAAGACCAGACTTGAGTTGCTGTGGAATAAACAAATATTCACATGAATTAGCTTACCATAACTGTGTATTACATGGGCTTTGCTTTATTTGGTCTTAGAAATTTCGGACGTTGTTATTTTTTTCCGAATTTAAAATGAGTATTTCCTTGTCCAACCATCCTGCAGTATGGAAAGGGGGGATTGAAGAGGGTAGAGTTTCAACTCGGGACAAGCCTGACCAAAGTCCGAAGTACATACCACCTTTGTTGACGGTTGTTGACTTGTAGCACCTAACTGCTTTAGACAACTAAGCCGCTGGAAGTCTTTTATATTTTTTAAATTTGTTAGGCATGAAATGACTTGAAAAACTTCTCTGTGAACAAATCTAAATTGAACTTTTATTGCAATATAGACAAACTCAACTTAAGATGAAATGAAATAAATGTAGAACACTCTAGAAATAATATAAAATAATATTATTTTGAACAAAATATATCTAACTGACTAAAAAAACACTTTAATGGTGAATGTTCAGGACCACTATGACAGCCTACGACAGTACCGTTATCTTGCATTATTCACACTGCATAGCCACCAACCAATCGCTAACTTCATCTCCCCGTCACCATAGAAACACACACACACACACTCCATAACACCACTTGACCAGGAAGCCACCCAAAACAAATTGAAAACTTGCTGCTCATGGCTTTGAGTCGCTTACCAGAAAAATGCAGCATATATATATTTTTTTAATTTGACTGTAAATGTGTGTACACTTTCACAAACGTCTCTGTTGGGATGCAAGCGAGACATGGAAGTCATCACAATTGAGAAAAGACTACATGTGGCTCAGCGAAAATGGTTAAGATGGATTTTAGGAGACAGTTATAGAGATCCAAGTATAGCGATGACATGGCCTAATACGACGAAGGCAGGAAAGCGCAAACATGGAGGAACATCCTCGTAAAACTTGGCGCTAAACTTTCACAGAGGACCTCAGAGCAGTGGAAACCAAGTTGGAAGTGGCATGTTGCCAGTGACAGATCTTTGTGGAGACAGCTTGCCATCAAATGCTCCGGTACCTCACGGGAGGGTCTAAGTCTAAGAAAGTTATACATTTGCAACAAACATTTGGCCATATTGATAAAGGGAAATCTTACAATGTACTAGGCATGCTTTATGAACGTAGAATTACATTCATTCTGAATCCTTAGAAGAGATAGACTGTGAATGAGTAAAAGTGATGAATTTAGAGAGTAGAGAAAATAGTTGAAAGTGCTTGAAGGAGATAAATCCATTTGAAAACTAGCCATTGTTGTTTTTCTTAATAAATCTCCATAAAATTTAAAATATTCTTTACCTTTCCTATAAAAACTAATTGTTACAATTTGTAGAAATAGCCACTTAGGAAAGAAGGCGTTTGTAAAACCAGAAGTTTTTTAACGAGTCATACTGCACCAAAAAGCTTAAAATTTGTCATTATGCACCAGAAAACACCGGTGAATGTTATTTTAGACCGCCCACCACTCTCTTTCCTATCACTTTAAAATTGTCACCTCTATTGGCTCTGGCTTCTGATTGTGGCAATATGTTCACCTCCATGGTGACAGACGGTTTGAAGTCACCTCTGTACACACCCTGTACTGTCAAACAGAGAGTGGTCACATTGTACTCGGCACTGCCTTGAATCTCGAAGTACTTTCCGTCATCTCGCGAGAGTACAATCTCTCCTCCATGTTGACTGGATATCTACAGAACAAAGAAATCACTATCTAAAAGTTTTCTAACAATTTCAAAGTACACAACATTTTGTTGCAATATCAAAAGAGACCTCAAACTTACAAGACCAAGAGTTTTGTACTGTTAGTCTAGATCTATTACAAATTTAATTGCACTACTGATGCTATTGATTGATACAATTACTTATAATATATGTTTTTTTAAAGTATTTTTAAAAATATCATTTTCTATTGGCTAGTTACGTATTTACTTACCTTTGTAATAACAAGAGGCTCTGAAGAATGTAATTTGGCCAACCAGAGATCGAAGTCGATCCCGGGGACGTGTCCACACAATGTCTGGCTAAACTCTCCGGCCAGTCCAGCCGTCACCGTCAGAGCCAAGATCAAAATCAACAACATGTCCTGTGTTCAAATTAAAAATTGATCAATCGTAACGAAATATTCACTTTGCTGTTGTATTCGTAATGAGAAAACATTCAATGTCTTCAGTACAAACTGACCTACTTACCCGAGCAGATCTCAAAATAAATCTAAAAAAAAAGAACAACAGAAATTAATTAAACTGAATCCTTAATGTTTGAAATATTCTTCTAATCTTTTGAGCATTTTTTTTTAAAACTGAAAACAAAAAATCAAATCGTGTTTGGCTTGATTAAACTTCGACCTACTTAGACCTACTTCGACCTACTTAGACTATACTATCGCATTGTTCTCATGTAATGATGGAAGCTTTGTTTTTAGGACAGACCAGTTGTACGATTGCTTATTTACAACAGCGTCACCATCAGGTCTATTTATGTTTTCAATTACTTGAGATGACTCAAACATAACGGAGATCAATAGCTTGTAAAATATTGATGAATTAATAATACGCCGGAACACAGCAGTAAAGAAGACTCAAATTCAGCCATGCATTCAACAGAAATCTGAGGATGTGTTAGATCGTTTTAGAGGTTTCGTACTTAGTAATCTGTACAAATAATAATGTACAGCATGCAAAGATACACACTCTAAGACGCATCAATGCAGCATGCAAAGATACACACTCTAAGACGCATCAATGCAGCATGCAAAGATACAAACTCTAAGACGCATCAACTCAGCATGTTAAGATATCAACTCACAGACTCACACACATACTCCTTTTTCACTATCAACAATGCCCCGATTGGTACGTGTATTCTAGTATATGTTACTTTTAATTGGAACGGCCCGCTTTAAAACGCCCGACCAAACACTGGTCCCTGAATTCTTTATCACCCCCCCCTCTCCTTTTGACGCTCCACTAAAATAACTTAGGCCATAAATTAGAATATTTTACGTTCAATTAGAACGGCCCATTTCTATCGACCTCCCAAACACAAACACATACATAAATTATCGTATTGTATTCGTCCACCGCAGGTTTGAGAAATAACGGTAGACGAGTGTGTCAGGATTTTAAAGAATATATATATATATATATGCATGTATACATATATATTAATTATATATATACAGAAATAAATAGTGAGAGAATGTATGCCATATCGCTTCATTACATGCATACAAAGGCTACATTGATTGATAATTTATAGTTAGAAATATAATAATATTTTTCCAGGTTTATGCATTCACGCTAAAATGCTTAACAACCATTTTCCATAATACATATTGACCTCAATTCATTTTATAATATTAAATATATAATAAGGATATCGACTCGGATCGTTCTGGCTTCCGATGAAAGGGATGCAATCTTGATAATGTACAGTCTTTTAATTCATGTATTGTGTTCTCTTGGAAAACAATTTTACGATTAATTAATTATTCATCAGATTATTTTTACACGACACATATAATATAAATATGTGTGTTTGCTTTATATTTGCAAACAATTACAAAATTCTGGAAATGTTTTCCTCTATTAGATAAGATATAAGTATGTCTAAATAAGTATCATTCATTGACATAGCTTTGGTAACAGCAAAATGTAATAATATTCAGAGCCATGCTAGGCTAGTTTGGTGCCCTAGGCACAAACCCGCATGGGTGCCCCCCTCTGCCCGGACCCCCGATCCTCCACTGATAGCTGGTATGTTCAATATTATGCAAAAAAAAAAACAAGTAACAAAGACAAACGATTATTACCACATATGTTTGTACTACCGTCACTCATATAAAACCTACAAAAGGTTATTCTGTATTATAGGATCTCTAGGCGTATTTTCTTTTTTAAATTTATTCTTTTCTGTTTTTTTTTTTTTTGTATTTGTATTTTTTCTTTTTAAATTTAAATTTTCTTTTTATTAAACATAAAATTTTATAATGAAATACATTTTAAACATAGAAAATTTTATAAATCACACAAAATCCTTTATTTCAACAGCATCCAAACAATTTTTTTCAACGTGGCGATAATAACTGAGAAAGTCAGAGAGAGCACACATTTACATTCTAAAATTCTTTTTTATAGATTTACGTTTGGCAAAGTTTTTGAGTACATCATCAAAGTTAATTTTGCGCAACAAGTCCGCCTCAATCATCAGCAGAGCCAAGGAATCAAGCCTTTCTTGTTTCATTGTTGATCTACTTGGATTTTTTGTACGTTTCAACTGAGAAAAAGAGCGCTCAGTTTAACAGTTCGTTACCATTAATGTTAAAAATATGCGCAAGGCGATTTCTACATTTGGAAAAGCACACTCAATGTTGTCTCTAACTATTACTTTGTAGAGTTCTGCATGACTGAACGTGTTGTTATCAGATTTTGATTCACGAAACTTGTGGCGAATATAGATTATGAGTGGAACTGTTGTAGTTCAGTAATATAAATTATTGTTCAGATCTTTAGCATAAGCATTAATTAGTGCTTCACAACACTGCAATGTTTGTGGTACATCGACCAAACAAGAAAATCGAACTACTATATCATTATATACCTGCGCTCGTCTACTCATCTCTGTCTCACGTTTGTCAACAATCGCGTAGAAAGTAGATATACGAAATTTGTCTCTGGCATTCAGTGAGACCTTAGGGGCATTACCATCAATGACCACTGTCTTTCGTTTACGATTACGGGTCAAAGTTGCGTTATATTCCACACCTGGTGTTAGTACTGTTATCTCTTTTGCAGCTTCTTCAAATCTTTCAAATTCATTCCTAGATTCATGCAAGTGATCTGCTAGTGAGGAATACAAATCAGCACACGTTTTCAAATTCACATGCTCATTTTGTAGAGCTTGACTGACCCTATGAAAATGTTGTAACACTTCTTCCCAAAAGACAAGCATGAAAGCAAATTCTAATTCTTGCATCTTCTTTGTAATGTTTTCTGTTTCTCTTCTGTAGTCCCCCTTCTGTGACTGGTCTTCTTGTAAACATTCTAACGCTTCTATAATCTAAGGATGAGACTTTACAATAGCTTCTGTTGCAACGGCATGTTCCTCCCATCTGGTATTGGAAAGGGGCTTTACAGGCGTTTCATTCAAAAGGCATCCTTTCAGAATCTTCCATCTGTTGGTTGAAGCTGAGAAAAAAGTATATGGAAGAAGTTTACTGCCTCTAAACAAGAGTCAACGGCACTTCTGCATACCATATTTAGTGAATGGGCAGCACAGGGTATGTATATAGCAAACTCATTTTCCTCTAGAATACTTTTCTGCATGCTCTTGTAGCACCCAGACATATTAGCAGCATTGTCGTATGAATGACCTCTGCATTTCGAAAAATCAATATTGCAAACTTCACGTAAGTACGTAAGTACTACAATACTTGCTTAGCCATTCTTTCACCTGTGTGACTTTGCAGCTCCAAGAAAGTCAAAAAGCGCTCAATGGGCTCTCCATCTAACACATATATAAGAACAACGCTTAACTGATCTATATGTGAAACATCTGGTCTTGAGTCTACTGACAAGCTGAAATTACCGGAAGCCTTTACTTCCTCTAAAATTACTTCATGAGCTTTTTGGGACAATTTCTATCAGTTCTTCACATTTAGTTTTGGATGAATAAGAAGGATTCAGAATTTCCATATTTCGCAATTTTTGATGCTAAAAAATGGATCAAACTGACTGACAACTCCATCAACCCTAGATAATTTCCATTTTGTAAAGATCCAAATTTTTCATTTGTCCCTCTAAAAGCCAGACCACGCTCAGCTCAGCTATATGTTCCCAGTAACTGTATTCCTCATTAACTTGCTCTTCTAGCTTTTGTAGTAGACAAGAGTCTTGTCGACGAGTTAGGTATATTAACATGCAGCCTTTATGAGTAGTGATTTGTTCATAATTATCAACTTGAATGTTATTTTTCCAGTCACTGAACCCATTTTTATCAGCCAAACTTGTGGAACCTTTAAACGCAAAAAGTTTACAAACAAAACAGTACACAGATCCTGTGGATGGTGAATACAATAACCATTCTCTCCTGTACTGCTCACCATTTGCTTTTGTGCCATAGAAGAGTTTTTGAGAAAAGTATCTTGTTATTTTTCCTCCAACATAAATACGGCATGATTTATCAAAAGGACCATTATGATGCTTACAGTTAGTGGGCCCATAGTCAACCCAGTAAGCCACATCATCAGCCGAGAAGTGAATCCACAGTCCTGGATCTACCACTTTATTTTATATTCTCCATTTCTATCTTTTTATCATCTTCAGCAGACTGAAGTGGGTCATCACAAAGGTTAAATAATGTGGGATTCAATATTACATTTGCGTTTGATAATGTCAAGTCGATTTCGCGCGGCTACCCGGACAATATACACATTTTTCTTGCGGACTTGTGATGCCCCCCAAACGCGTGGTGCCCTAGGCACGTGCCTTGTTTGCCTAATGGTTAATCCAGGCCTGATTATATTGGAACTTCTAAACATTAGTATAAATATTATTATACAAAAGATAGAAATACTCGATTTAATTGTAATCATTGACATAATTACTAAATGTATACAATTATAGAAGGGAGAATATCAAAAAAAAATCAAGCATTTTAAAAAGAAACATCAGTTAGCTCTCTTTGTTCCACGTATTGAATAATAAATTTCTATAGATGACATTATTTAAAATTTCTTAATAAAAGTAGCTAAAATCTCTAGAAGACAGTATCTAAATTTTCTAGATGATAATTTCTAAAATTTCTAGATGAAATAATTTACAAGCTAAAGATGACAGTATCTGAAATTTTCAGATGACAAAGTCTGACATTTTCAGTGTCTGGAATAGTCATTGTCTGAAATCCTCAGTTGACAGTCTATGAAACCTTCAGATGGTAGTTTCTGAAATCTCCAGATGAAAAATTTCGAAATCTTTAGATAACAGCGTCTCAAATCTTTAGAGGATATTTTCTTAAATCTTCGGTTGACAATGTCAGAAATCTTCAGATACCAATAACGTATACATATATCTTATTTTGAAATCTCCAGATGACAGTTTCTTAAGTCTCTAGTAGACAGT
>JADKLZ010000104.1:12236110-12248601 GCA_021533235.1 Biomphalaria straminea
TTTTCCCAAGAGTCAAGAAGTTGCCGAAGTCCAGAGGGTGTCCGTCCTAAAGAATCCGCCGTCGCCTAAGTTCTTTTCGCAGGCGTATTGTCACTCGTGAGGGACAATTTTGATGACCTGGGGAAGTAGGCTGGGCGATAGGATCGGGTACATCTTCCTCTAGTGGCAGATTGGCAAGTGTGACAAACGTTATGGCTCAGGGCCCAAGGTGTGTGCGTTCGATGGGGCTTATCTCTAATGCCATAGTGAGGCGCTTCTTCGTGAGTGCGATAAATCGGCTTATCTCCATTTTTCCGGACATGGTCAGTGTCAGGGAGGAGTGGCCTAATATTGTGAGTGGAGCCACAATGAGGCTTATTTTCACAAGAGCCAAATTTCACTTTGCTCTGCGACTTCCTGGCGGGGTCAGCGTCAGGGATTAGTGATTTCATAGCTGAAGAGCTTGGGTTCGATGAGTTTTCGCGAGAGTAGGTACTCAGCTTATCTCGTGACTTCCTAGCAGTGTCAGTGCCAGGGTGGAGGGGTTTGAGAGCTGAAGGATATGAGTTCCGATGATCATCACGAGTGGCGGTGTTTTGCTCACCTCGTGGCTTCCTAGCAGGGTCAGTGCCAGGGTAGAATGGATTGAGCTTAGCTGAGGTTTCGTTAGCGTGGCGACCAGGGCTTCCAACCTTCTGGTTGTTGCCACGTCTCTGCCTTGTCATTCTCCCGACAGGCAGAGAAAAATAAGGCTTGTTGACGACTCCTAGAGGTATATATCTGGAGCCTAGAACGAAGTCAAATACTGGCGAATCCATGACGATGGCATCGATGGTACCCTGTACATACTTGCATTCTACGTGGACCCTAGCGACCGGATAACTCTTCGGAGGAATCTCACGGTCAAGAGACTGGACGGTCACTGTTCCACCAGTGAGGTCCGATGGGTCGACCAGGGCTTGGCTTATGACAGAACTCACCTCACATCCGGAATCGAATAATGCCTGGACAGGAGAGCCGTTCACTAGAATAGTCTCTACCCCAGGGGAAGATGAGATGGGGTGAGGTGGTACTGATTTGGTTTCTAGTTGAATAAGGCCAATAGCAGCGTGTTCAGGGGCCACGGTCAGCGCAGATATAACGTAGTGGTCCTCCTCTTCCTCGTCATGAGGCGATGGCTGATCAGTCAAAGAGGGTTGTGGGAGCTCAGTTATGGCTGACAAGTTACGTGGGGCCTGCGGCTGTCGATCGGGCCTTTGGTCACGCGTGCTGTTCCAGTCACGGTGATGGTTATTGGTCTGGCCGAGTCGAGGCGGGTGATTTCGTCTGTCGTAGGTGTTAGGCGTAGCTGGTCGTTGGACTGGTGCTTTGTTAGGCTGATGTTTAGCAGAAGAGAAGGGTTGGTTAGAAGGAGCGGGTTGGCTTGAGGAATTGACTTCACTAGAAGAGGCGGAGTTGTCTTCTGGTTTCTCTGAGGCTGAAGTCTTACTTTTGCTGTCTTTAATGTCTTTGCGGGCCATCGCGTACCTGTCCGCAGCTGATGCTATGTCAGCGGGTGTGGAGGCTTGCTGTTCCCTGACAAAGATCTTGACATCGTTAGGCATGCACTCTAGTAACTGCTCTGCGAGTATGAGGCTTGATAGGCCGTCGAATGTCTCTGGCAGATCACTGAGAGTGTGCCATCTTCTCAGGTATTTGTCCAGTCGGCTGCAGAGGCTGTCATAAGTCTCTCTGCGCTCGAGGCGGGACGTCCTGAATTTCTTCTGGTAAGATTCGGCAGTGAGCTCAAACTGGATAAGCAGTGCTTGCTTGAGGGCTGCGTAGTCTTCTCTTTGGCTGGAAGGTAGTTTCGAGTATACCTCGTAAGCTTTGCCTCTGAGGCACTGGGATAGCCTGAAAGACCATTTGTCCTCTGGTAAACCATAAAAGCGCGCAACTTCTTCGTAGCGAACAAGGTAGACTTCCACACTTTCGCTTTTATCGTCGAAGGGTTCCATTGGCACGTAGGGTAGGCCGTTTACAGAACCATGGCTGGAGGCAGGGCTAGCCGGGCGAGATTCGGAGGAGGCTTGGCTAGCGGCTCCGCTCTCCTTGTCCGCGGCTATCTTTTCTCTGGCCGTTATTTCTTTCTCCTTTTCTATCTCCCTCTGAGTTATTTCCTTCTCTTTAGCTATAGCTATAGCTATTTCAGCTTGTATTCTTTCCCTTTCCTTTGCTGTTTCTGTTTCTCTCCTCTCCCTTTCCATGGTTATTTCATGTTCTCTCGCTAGTCTTTTTTCTTCCTTTTCAGCTTCCTCCTTCTTTCTTCTTTCTTCCTTTTCCTCATTCTTTCTTCTTTCTTCCTTTTCCTCATTCTTTCTTCTTTCTTCCTTTTCAGCTTCCTTCTCCTTTCTTTTTTCTTCCTTTTCCTCCTCCTCCAGAGCCTCTAATCGTTTCCTTACGTATTCTCTCCTCTCTGCCTCATCCTCATATAGGTAGGCCGCAGTTTCTTTCAAATCATCCATTTTCTTCTTTATGTCAGAGTCTGCTTTGGAACGTGTGCCACTGGCCATGGTGAGGTGGAAGGGGCACTAGGATGGTGGAGGGCGATGAAGTAGATGGAGTGGACACTAGGATAAGATATAGGATAGATAAGGAGCTGCTGAAATTGATTACTTAAGAATTATAGGAAAGGTGGGATCAGCTTTTGGTCTGGTGCTTAATAACCTGCAAAAAGGTATAATTACAGCTAATACAAAATTTAAAAAAAATAGCTCCGTATGACACTCAATACATAAGTACTCAACTATGATGATAGTAAAATAAATGGGAAGTTGCCTGCTGTGCCTGCAGTGTGAGTAGGGTAAAATAAATCCCGGATCAGGCTCTCCAAATATGTGACAAGTAGGTCAAAGATGGTGGCCGTTTAGGTGTCTAGGGGAATTAGATATTTTGAGGACCTTAACTTGCACATAAGGACTACAGGCACAATGTTATGAATGCAGGCAACAAATACTTCTTATGTAAAACATATGTACAGTTTAATAATAAGAATGAAATAAGAAAAAGGCAAAAGCTGTACAGTGTTAGGGCGGGGCCTAATTATTTACATAAATGGGACTATCATCATAAGATTTAAGAACCAAGTGGTCTGAGTGTCATTGGGCTTTGTTGCTTAGCTTTGAGTCCTATGCTGCTCTGGCGAGATCGGCGTGACTGATGCTGAGTTGTCTGTGGGTGGCTGGCTTGATCGGTCCTAGCGCACGGGACAGTCCACTATAGATAGCTGCAGGGGCGGATCTTCTGGCATGCGGTTGTTGGTCGGACTCTTCTGAGTAGTGAGTAAAGCTGGTATCTCCAGATCTGGTGTCAGCAGACTGGTATCCGCGTTACGAGGTTAGGGCTTCTATTAGAAGTAGGAGTAGCCTGCAACAAAAGCTGCAACGAGATTCGTAGATCGACTTAGCCACAATGATGACACTGGGAGGTAGACGCCTTTTCATGAAGGACATCTTCAGAATGATTAAATAGAAACCATAATCTAGTTTCATAATAATAAGGGGAGTTAATCCAATAAATATTACATCTCATCAGGGGAGACAATAATGACAACAATAGTGAAGTCCCACAAGAGCGATAACACATAGTAAAGTAATAATGATGTAAAGAAACTATAACTTAGTTTCACAGTTATCCAAGGGAGCTAACACATGGTATTATTTGAAATAGTAGAAATTGTATATCGTCAAGGGAGACCACAAGTGGCGTTAAATTGTAAGACACACCTTGTCACGGTGATATCATTATGAGCCGCTTGGATAGAGAGATGAGAGGGGAAGGGGGGGGGAATGGCTGATGGTCAGTGACCAAGTCGCTATTGTTTACATCTGGCCGTTGGGCCCGAACAATAGAGCACGCTTGAATGGAGACAGGGCTCGTTCAAGGAACGTAATCTCTAGAAGTTAAATTCAATACAAGGGGAAATAATTCAAGTCTATCCTGAGCGCAGGGTCAGTGCGCCATTAAAATCAAGGCGATCAACCGAGATAAGATAGGATAAGATAAATAAGATAATGTATACATGGTTTACCTAAGTAATGAGTCTGGCCAACAGGCCGATAAAATAGAATATATATACACAGTTACTTCATTCCCTGTCACGGAATGAGTATAAATATATACTTGGTAATATGACATGTTACATAAATATTATGATAGTCCCCGGTCAAGGAATCTATCTATAATAATATGGTGGGCTCGTGGCGAGCGGCGATTTATCAGAGATAAATTTAGAGTAGCTAAAGAGCTAAATACATGTGGCAAGAATTATAACTAATTCTAGTCCAGATAAAGTGGATGACTTTGGCTATTTAGTCGTACAAGTCATGATAATAAAATATAATACATAAAGTGACTACTTACATAATCCAAGATAAGAATTACACAAATATGTACACAAATATAATGCACTAAATAAATGCACAAATATATAAATACACACAGTAAGAGGCCATTAAACCCAAACCATATGAAAGCTTACCACCAGTCCAATATTATGAAAGATATGAAATGAATATAGCGAAAGCTCGTAAAGCTCAGAGAAGTATATCCTTTCAGCTCCTCAAAATGAAATGAAAATAAGACCATTCGCCATGTGTAGTTAAAAAGGCTAAGTTGGACAGGAACAGGGATGGGCTTGCCATTACGCATATCCTGTCGCGTGGTCAAGGAGGCGGGGCTTCCCAGGTGTTTAGATCGTCCGCCAAGCCTAGGAGAAGATTATCACTTGACCTTGCCGCGCGTTTCATGTATTGACATAAGGATGGGCCCTTATCGAATGATATCGCCAATATGGTCGGACGACAGATCGTTTGTCTTACGTGACAGGGATTAGCTGCGCGAGACAGACCTTGTTGTCGATTTGAAGAGGGTCCATTTGAACTGACCCGTTCCCCGAAGGGGGGTGCGGCAGGATGTTAGGTCAAGATATTCAGAGGCGTGTTTATCCTTGTCGATAAAGAATGTGCTAGACGGGTGTCAGATTAAGAAATTACATCGTGACACGTATGCCTAGAGAAAAAGGGGGTGGTGGTAATAGCTTTAGATAGTCATAAGGGCCAAGCTGAGGTGATAAAATAAGATAGCAAAAAATAAATTATTTAAATGCCTAGACCGAGTGATACCTTAAGTGGGCGAAATTTATTTTTGTCACAATGCTATATAAAAGCTATATATATATATATATATAATTTAGAACAGTGTTTCTCAACCTTCGGTGGAAAAAAATAATTTGTTAGCGTTCCACCACTTCTACAGTTAGGGGTCTGTGGTCAAATGGCGAATAGGCAACATGGAATAAAGTCCTTGGGCTTTCAACTCACCTCATTTTATCTACAAGTTTTTTTTATGAATTCTAATTTTTATTTTTTAAAAAGATTTCAAACAATTGGGACAAATTCTTGCCAGAGAATAGAAATTTAATTTTAGAATCAGAGGAATTACACACTGTCGCTATATCTCACCTTCCTATTTAAACGTTTTCTGATGAAAAGCGGATGGTCTGTTAGAATGTAAACTTTTAGCAGGTACGGATCCTTTCTCAATTTTATATTTTTGTACTACGTTTTTGTATTTAACATTAGCTGGGGATAGGAAACTCGACAAAAGTAGGTATTATAGTGGATATACAACTTAAATTAGTAACTTTTATAAAAATAAAAATATATATTTTCCTTACAAGGTAAATCCGCACCCCTAAAAGGAAAGGATCTGTTGTGATGGGGGGAGTGATCGAAACCCTCCTGCCTGAAACTTGCTTCTTTAAGCGCCATTACAACTTAAATTAGTAACTTTTATAAAAATCAAAACATATACTTTCCTTACAATGTACATCCGCAACCCTAAAAGGAAAGGATCTGTTGTGATGGGGGGAGTGATCGAAACCCTCCTGCCTGAAACTTGCTTCTTTAAGCGCCATTGCACCTTCTCCGGTATTAGTTCCTCGGGCTCAATATCTGAACCGCACTTGACGCATAGGACTTGGACTGGTGGTCAGAGACTATTTCATATACAACCCATTAGAAGATTTTATAGGCAGAGGTGAGCTTCCGACCAATGCCTATGGTTAATAACAACATGAATAAGTTTAATTCTACTTAATTCTGACTGAAAATGCGACTCAGCAATATGTAATGTTGTGCCTTGAGACTTATCTGTTTCTCATACTTATTTAGTTTCATATCTTTCATATAAACAAAGAGAGATCATGAAGTATTTGCTGTTATTTTCCACTGATCATTGTGCAAGTGTAATTATTATACTGTATTGTTAGAGGAGTCTACCATTG
This sequence comes from Biomphalaria straminea, assembly GCA_021533235.1. Lineage (NCBI taxonomy): Eukaryota > Metazoa > Mollusca > Gastropoda > Planorbidae > Biomphalaria > Biomphalaria straminea. Next base: position 12,242,415 of record JADKLZ010000104.1, read on the forward strand.
AGACCACTGCACTTGAAATTTTTCTAAAACTTATTAAAGATCTATGTACCTAGAAGACTTGGCGTCCAGACAAATGTATTATTTTATTCCTGTACTTCTCTAGACATGGTCAGCACTGCTGAAAAGGTCAGACAAATTATTTCAATATTGTCTTTTTGTTTTGACCAACATTTCTTTTTTTGTCCTTCTCATTGTTTTTTTTTTCCTTTTTCTTTTAATATCATTTTTCAACATCGATTTTTTTTCTGAATCACAGCTGGAAGTTATTGCCCCTGACAATGACGGTAAATCCTGTTGTGTTTGTCATTCTTAAAAAGGCAGCAAGACAAAATTAGGCCTGGGAATCTTCTCCCTTTGTTATCTAGTCTCTGGTCTACAAACTGTGGGATGTTGTGTTATTTCCAGTCCATGCTGTCTTGATGAGTTAGGGTTTTATTCAACAAGATAAATAGAGTCTTTTCTTCATTCTTAGTCTATAGTTAACACTATCACTGAGAAAAAAAACACATCAGTTAGCGTTACGACGGCGTTGATAACCTTTGCTTAGCATTATGACGGAGATGCTTACCTTTATTCCAGCGTTATTGCAATGCTGCTTACCTTTACCTAGCGTTATGACCCTAATGCTAAGCTTTGCTTAACGTTATGACCGTATTACTAACATTAAGCTAGCGTTTTGATCGCGATGTTAACTGTCTCTTAGTCTAAGTGTTATGTCTGTAACGCTAATGTGTAGTTAGCGTTATGGCTATATCGCTAGCTGATATTTTATGAATGTGAAGCTAACCTATTTATAGCGTTCTAGGGCTGGTCTATATTTATGGCGCTAGTATCCTTAAAGCATTCAATTTTAAAAGTTTGTTTTGCAAATTAAAATAATAAATTTTTATACATGATCATTATCTTTAATGACATTATGTAAGCGTATTTGTAATCGAATATTTGTGGAAATTAAAAACAACCCTCAGTTCTTTTTTAAAAAGGTCTTATATTATTAAGATGCTATTATATGAACTTATAAGGCAAAGTAACAATTCAGAATTCCTCTAACAATCAATTTTTTTTTACAACTATGGCAAATAAAAAAGCCGGTCTCAGGTGGAACTTCGAGCGGGTCTCCAGTGCAGTGCCATGTTAGTCTCTCTCAATTCTACTGACTCTGAAAGCTCTTAGTCTGTGATGTTCTTGATTAATGTCTATTTATAGCTACAGGGATCGGTAGCCTCAATTTGACTAATCAAACACTGACCAAACACAACATGTCCTGTCACACATTGACCAAACACACACATGTCCAGTCTCAAATTGATCAAACACACACATGTCCAGTCACACATTGACCAAACACAAATATGTCCAGTTACACATTGACGAAACACACACATGTCCAGTCACACATTGACCAAACACACACATGTCCAGTCACACATTGACTAAACACACATATGTCCTGTCACACATTGACGAAACACACATATGTCTAGTCACACATTAACCAAACACATATATGCTCAGTCAAACAAAACAATAACTTTTTTTCCCAAGCTACTTGCTTACATGACACCAAAACGTATAAGACAAGATTACAAAACTTAACGCAACCTTTTCTACACTTACACGACACCAAAACGTATAAGACAAGATTACAAAACTTAACGCTACCTTTTCCAAATTCTGTATCCACAATTTGAAGAAAAACACTTTCTGCTCAACCCTCCAGGTCACACTGACCCCACTAATCATCGATATGTCGGTACTTCCTCCCCCCCCTTTTTTTATTTGTATCGATTGTTCAATTCAATCCATTCAATCGTGGCGTAAATACGTAGTATCCAGTCCAGTATTCAACGAAAAGTTACATTATTGTCGCAAGGCACATTTTTTTAAATGAAAATATTCAAAATCACTTTTTTGATCAGTGGTTTCAGAAGTTGAAACCTTACAACCTGAAATTAACATATTTATGTATTCAAATTCATTTTGAAATCAAAATCTTTGTGTCTTCAGATTCATTTTGAAATCGACAGGTTTGTGTCTTCAGATTCATTTTAAAATTGACAGCTTTGTGTCTTCAGATTCATTTTGAAATCGACAGCTTTGTGTCTTCAAATTCATTTTGAAATCGACAGCTTTGTGTCTTCAGATTCATTTTGAAATCGACAGCTTTGTGTCTTCAGATTCATTTTAAAATCGACAGGTTTGTGTCTTCAGATTCATTTTAAAATCGACAGCTTTGTGTCTTCAAATTCATTTTGAAATCGACAGCTTTGTGTCTTCAGATTCATTTTGAAATCGACAGCTTTGTGTCTTAAGATTCATTTTAAAATCGACAGGTTTGTGTCTTAAGATTCATTTTGAAATCGACAGCTTTGTGTCTTCAGATTCATTTTGAAATCGACAGCTTTGTGTCTTCAGATTCATTTTAAAATCGACAGCTTTGTGTCTTAAGATTCATTATGGAATTGAAACGTTTATGTCTTCAGATTCCTTTATGTTTTTTATCAAATAACAAGACATCTATCTATAATTAGCGCTGTGCCTGTTCATTCATGAACGTTATTATCATTATGGTCAACAAATGGAGTTCAAACTTTTTGGGCCAAGCTAGCAAGTTTTTTTTCTCCTTCACACTAACATTTTTTTGTCCTCCTAAATGAAACATCTTCAAATCATTTGTGTGATTTGTGAATGAAATATCTAAATCTGAGGTTAAGAGATACATTGCCAACTCAATAATGAACGACGCCGGACTCTCCTATGACGTCGCTAACTCTATCTATAATATAGACAATAGTAAAAAGGAAAGTTCTCCTTTCAGACCTTGTGGTCAATAGGCCAGATGATGTAAAGGTCATAAGTTTCTGTGGACTACGGTTAACGAGGGTGTCATGTGGCCAGCACAACGACCAACTGCCTTTACTTTTCCCCAACTAATGTCAGGTACCCATTAGAGCTGTGTGGACTCATGGGCGCCCGAAAATTCCGAAAAAAGAAATCCACGTCTTCACCAGGATTCGAACCCTTTGCAGCTCAGCCACCGCGCCCTCTAATAGAGACAATAGCACACGATATTCAATTCTATAGAAGAAGACGAGAATAAATAGGGGATTTGTTTGGTAATCTCTAAGCGAGTATAAAGTACGTACACTTACTTTAAGTACGATTACAGTTGAGAGCTACTACATTATTTCGTAAAATATGCTTGGCTAGTATTAGCAAGGCATAGCATAGCAAGGCATAGCATAGCAAGGCATAGCATAGCAAGGCATAGCATAGCAAGGCATAGCATAGCAAGGCATAGCATAGCAAGGCACTTACAGTAATCGTTATGGTATCCTCCCACCACAACTAAATCGATTCATCTTATATGTATCGATACCTTACCAAAATGTCCGAAGTCCTTAGAAGAATAGATCCAATGATGGAAAATTAAGATGTGACGATTTAGGAACTGACGCGAAGGTCGCTAAAGACAACAAAGCAGCTGTAGCAGACGACGAGTGTTACATGTTCCAGCTACAGTACCATTCCAGGTATTCAACTGAACATTTCGGGTTTAGATGGGCTTAACTAGTCACATGCGGAGGCAGGTCCAATTACTCGATGTCACACGGGTGTTAGACGTGAAATTAATAGAAAAATGTTATGTATTACATTATCAAAATTATCGTATAAATTACTGATGTGTCATATCATACGTAGCCTTACCTGTAACCGCCTGAGACTATATGGCATATCCAATTTACATTTTAATGTTACAGAAAGAAAATGATTGTGACTATGACATCTAAAATGAACATTTCATGATATTTATTTATGAGTATGTTTAATTTATTCTTTAACAGGTCCATACTATTTTATCTCTATTGCGAGTAAGCTAGTTTTTTTTATTCTACTGAAATAAATTATTTACAAAAATGTTAGTCTAATGATATATTTTAATGTAAAAATTGTTAATAAAATTGACAACATAATTTTTTTTATGGAATTCACTAGATGTTTTTAAAATTTTAATTTAACATTAGATTAATTACTTGATTATATCCCTTGTTAGAAATTGTAAATATTTTTATAAAATCACTTCACTTTAAATGTGCTATGAAAAAACGTTCTATAAAATGTAAGATGAAAAGTAAGACGACTTTTTGTTGTCCTTTTATAATTGTAATTACTTCGTTCTTAATAACTAATAAATGATTTTTAAAAAGTAACATTTTTAACCTAATTTCTTATATTACGGAAGCAAACGAACAGCTAACAAAAACAATAAATAAATATATATAATGTACTATTGGTGAAAAATAGAATACAGTTCATTCTTGGGCAAAGTTGAAGTCACTGACATATAGATTCATTGAGAAAACGAAACTTTGATAAGGGAAGGGGAAACACTCTAGACTGCTGCTAAACTAATAACACATTAATTATCTGTAGCAAGAAGTCTGGAGTTCACATTAGCTCCGGGTCGTTGAGCTCCCCAGACATCGATCGGCCCTTTCATCCTGAGCAATGTTAAGCCTCACCTGTGACTATGGAGCCAATGGAATCGGCAAATGATGCATTTATTGGGAGGTGAATTGGGTGAAGGGGGAGGCGTGGCTTAGAGAAAGGAGGAAGAGGGAGCATTTCAATTTTTTAAATGTTTATTTTAAATATAATCATCTTCACCTATCCAGTGTTTCTCAAACCTTTACCATAACAGAACACTTTGCTATAATCACCTGCATATATTCTCAGTGGCCGATATTTCTCAAACCTTTATCCTAACAGAACACTTTGCTATAATCACCTGCATATATGTTCCTAGGGGCCGATATTTCTCAAACCTTTAATCTAACAGAACACTTTGCTATAATCACCTGCACACACTAATCTAGGGACCGATATTTCTCAAACCTTTATCCTAACGGAAGACTTTGCTATAATCACCTGCATATATTAATCTAAGGACCGATATTTCTCAAACCTTTATCCTAACGGAAGACTTTGCTTCTTTTTGTTTAGATCCTGCTGGTGGCCTACTAGTTAATTATTCCAGTAGTTTATGGAACACTTATCCAGGTCTCGCAGAACACTAAGGTTCCGTGGAACACCGTTTGGGAACTTGTGGTAAGGGAACATGGCAAAAAAAAGCAATACATCGCCTTCAAACACATCAGCGGGTGGAACTAATGAGAATGGGTTTCTTGGCATTTTTATTTCAAATGAAATAAATTAGTAAAATCACACACCCCCACATCAAAGAAAAAAAATAAATCAATCAATAATTTTAAACAATTATTCTTTAATCTTGCATTATAAAATTGCTTAAAAGTTGTGTGAGTTATTCTTGTATTTTTAAATAGTTAACAAAATAGTATATATAACAAATCTAAACAAAAGTTAAAAATCAAATTAGAAATTTAATTAGATTGAGAAAATATATTTGTTTGGCTTACCCTTTTTTTTAAAGTGATGGAAACATACAATGTCCCATTCGTCAAGGGAGTATTAGCTACATATATACACTAGACAATGTTTCTCACAGCAATCATCTGACGATTCAAAAAAAATCCAGATTATAAAAAGATTTCGAGCTTAAAATATTTATGATATTCATTGAATAGTCCGCAAGAGATTGCACTTCATTAACTCGGCATGTAAGTAAATAAATGAAACATTCCATAACAGAATGGTTTTGAAGACCCATGGCTAATGACCAGTGGTCAACATAACCAAGTCTCTGTCCCTTTAGTTTTAGTTCTCTTAAATTCATATCCCAGAGCTTGATGGTACGTACTATCTCCTTAGCTTATTTGAAGAGTGAGGTAGTCAAGTCCACACGAAGAGTTAATGAAAGATATTTAAATTCGATGAATTGTTTTAGAAATAGAAGTTGTTTTTTTTTAAAGATTTACTTAGGCATACAAAGTAAACATCAACATTTATGTCGTGTAATAAAGAGAGATTTTCAGATATTCTTTTTCGCTTTCTCTTTCTCTCTCTCTCTCTCTTTTTAATCGTGTACTGTAGCCTATAGTTTTGAATTTTCCTTAAAAAAATGGCTTGGTCTTTGTTGTGTCTTGTAGTTAATGCTCTTGGTATAAATGGCAAGTTTTCTAAATTATTTAACCAGTCTATTGAATCCCTTTATTGAAATTATGTGTTCCACCAGTCTATTGAATCCCTTTATTTGTGTAATGTGTTC
>JADKLZ010000104.1:12269843-12287222 GCA_021533235.1 Biomphalaria straminea
ATATTTTTTTTAATTTCATTATATATATATATATATATATACATATAACGTTTTTCAAACCTCTGTAAACTCGTGCATTTAATAATTTTAAATAATGTCATTTATTTGCAAATAATCTTTAACGATTACCTTTTTTTAACAAAATTGCATTTTTATGTAAGTAAAAAAAAAGAAATTTGATCATACACAAAATAAAGCCTATTGATTTTTAAAAAAATCAGATTAAATGTGGAATTTAAAAAATTTAAATGCCACCCTTTAAGACATGGACGAGTTATTAATAGATTATTGTCACGTGCTTCTAAAATCCTTGGTGACATGACATGAGATTAGATGAACATTGAAGAAGTTTTCAAATTAATTAAATTATCAGCAGTGGGATTGAAGAAACAAGAAAACATAATGAATCAAATATCGTCAAAAAACACAATGGGTGTGTGTGTTTATATAATGGACTCGTTCAAAATATTTTTTTTTTCATTTTATAAATATTTTTTGTCCATTTTAATTAGTGAGTTTGATGATGACATTATTAGTTAGAAAGCTATAAGTACAAAAGTCTTATCTCTCATTGTGTCTATCTCATCTAGGCGCTCAGGATGCAATTACTTTAAGCGCCCTCTACGAATTATTACTGCAAAAGTTCCTATTAAAAATGTCTTTTATAGCGCCCTTGCGTTTTGACTTCTTGAGCCGTTCCTAGTATGGCAGGGGAGGGGGCACTGCAGGGCCATTCAATTGTCTATAAAAGATTAGCGAGATTCCTATGGGGATCTACACTTGAAATAGTTTATCTAGACCAGTGATGTTCAACATCAAAGCGGGCAATTTTCGGCCTTAGACTCACTGATGTACAGACCCTGCCACTCTTTCTCTCCTAACTGACGATACCAACGTTGATTCCATCAGAATGTGGTAATTAATTACGGAGACTAAGAGTTAAGGCCTTGCTTCAGTTTGAATCAATTTTTTTTTTGAACCACCGCCGGCAACCCTTGACACGTATGTCAAAATTAAAAGTGGCTCCCAGGTAGAAAATGGAGAGACAGAGTTTGATATTGGTTTGTACTTGACAAGGTTTCGTTAAGTCAAGAGTATAGAAAAAGTAGAATAAAAAAATCTTTAAAAAGCTTATATTGCGTGAAGTTAATTATTTCGATTCCATCATGTCTTTAATATTTATCAAAATGACTGACAGGAGCAAAATATATTTAATTTCTTTTTGAAACAAAGCTTATCTAAGGAGAATAATAACACAAACCATCGCCATATATATCAATAATACAAGGTTAGCCTTCCTTTATATAAAACAACATTAATTAATTAATCAAATAAAACTAAATGACAATTTGGTTATTTTTAGCGGCCCCCGTAAGGGGAAAAAGCCGCTATTAGGTTTGTGCAAAGTGTCTGTCTGTCACACTCAGGGCGCCAAAACTAGAAGAGATACGAAAAATATTTTTTCACCATTAAATGCGGCTTGAAAAGTTTAGGTGCAACGGCTGCTTTTAGTTTTCTAAAAGCAAACCGTTTAATTTATAAAAATTATTATGCAAGCGATTTTTTAATAATAAAACACCAATTGTGAAGCAATTACGTAAATCTAAGGGAGGAAATGTTACTATATGAAATTCTCTTGGTATATAGATATCACGCACATTTTTTTAAATGAATTTCTGTCTGTCTGTCCGTCTGTCAGACTCAGAGCGCCAAAACTAGAAGAGATACGAAAAATATTTTTTCACCATTAAATGCGGCTTGAAAAGTTAAGTTGCAATGGCTACTTTTAGTTTTCTAAAAGCAAACCGTTTAATTTATAAAATTAATTATGCAAGCGATTTTTTAATAACAAAACACCAATTCTAAAACAATTACGTAAATGTAAGGGAGGAAATGTTACTATAAGAAATGCTCTAGACATACGGATATCACGCACATTTTTTTAAATGAACTTTTAGCAGCGGCTTTCGTGTACTAGCGTAAAGCCCGGAAATGACTTGATTCTAAACTAATTTCTTAAATTTTAAAAAAAATCTGATTTTTAAAAAAAAATTGTTTAGTGCCCCCATTAGAATGAAACAAGCATATTTTTGTGCGTTTTATCTGTTGGTTGGTCTGTCCGTCACGGTTAGAAAAAAAACACTAAAGGCTTTTGAAAATATGATTTAACCTTTACTGTTCTTTCAGAAATATTGCGATAGTTTAAGGATGGGAGCATACAGGAATTGAGCCAGGGACTTAGAAGGAACATCCGAAACATCTTGCGAATAGGCGGATCTGACAGGGATCCGACTTCGACGGGGGCCGCCTCTGAGTTTGTGTATCACACAAACTTTCTTTGTAATCTTGTTTTTGTTGATAGATTCATGTGTTGTCATTGACAAGAAATAATTGTGTCAAGTTTCAACTTGATCTGAGAATGGGAAGTGGGAGAAATACGTGTGTTCAAAAATGTAACAGACTGACAGACAAACGGACAGACAGACACACTGAGTCGGTTTAGATAAGTCTTATAACTAGGTTAAAAGAATCACAGAAAAATAGTTGATGACATAACCAACCCCTGTCTTGTTACTAGACCTTGTATCTAGACCTTCTGTGTATTGTTATAATGAAGTGTTGATTTCCCATTTAAATTCAAGCGGTTTTCTTTTTCATTTTATTTTATTCCTCTCCTGGTTGGGAGGTATGTATTGTTCACCTTGTCAGACGACAATAATTGTGCTCTGTGTTATTGATGAGCCAATCAGAAGTCGTGTCACAACGCGACACGAAACTTGTTGGTCATTCAGACATTGTGCGTGATTGGTTGGACAATGTATGACCTCATTAGAATCCCCGAGTGTGAAGATGAAATAAAATTGAGAGGGAGACACAGGCAGAGATATAAGGAGACAGAGAGGGAGAAGGAGACAGATAGAGAGAGAGAAGGAAATAAAAAGGGATGACGGGGTAGGTGGAGATCGAGAGAAAGACAAAGGAAGGCATGAATAAAGAGTGGGATAGAAGGAGATGAGGGAAAAGATGGAATGGAAAGATGAAGAGAGAGTGTATCGTAGAGACACAGGGATAGAGACTCGGGAAGAAAGTGTCCTAGAGACACAGGGAGAGCGAGGAAAAGAGTGTAGTTGACCACAAGAAAGAGATGTGTCAGAGAGAGAGCGACTGAAAGAAGAGATGTGTAAGTAGAGATGTAGATATAAGTAGATAAGTAGATATGAGAGATAAAACATCAGCCTAATCATCTGCTACGAACACTAAGAAAACTAATTAACTCTTTCTCTCCGTAATTATTTACCACATTCTGATGGAATCAACGTCGGTATCGTCAGGAGAGAAAGAGTTAAGCCAGTCAACAAAATGTTTAGTCAACATCAGTGAATAATTGATTTTAGATTATATTTTTGGATGATTTAACACATCTATTTGGGGGGGGGGGGGAACTATCAACTTCCTGCCATATGTGTCCAACGTTCAAGATTAACATCACATGTCATATTACCCGAAATATTTTCAGAGTAGATTGACTGTTCAGTTTTTAAGCATTCATCAGTCTTTCTCCCGCTCTGCTTTCATTATATCGGGTTTCAATACGACGTAATGAACATGTAGCCCCCAGCAGTAACAAGCTCATTAGCCGGCGCCCCGTCGCCCCGTGCAGTTGTAGGCCTGAAACGACCAAGTCAAGATGTCTTTGTCTGGCTATCGATTGTGTCCATTCGCATTTGCATTGGTTCACTTAATGTTAGTCGAGAATTGACAAATTGTTCCCACAAATGCAGAGCATGTAAGGGCTCTTGTAAATGTAATTCAACATGACTTTTTGTCGATAGTGACTCGCAAGCATACATTATTACACTCGTCAAGATCTTATTCTTTCTTTCAATTGATCAATGTTTTTGTTATATTCTTTAATTAAACAAAAATCTCAACAACATTAACCTTAAAAAAAAAACTGTTATTTAGTGAATACCAGCACATATTGAACAATAAGGAAATAGAAGGCTGACACACTCGACAAGGGTGGGAGAATAAACATACAAATAAATATTGCACTCTATCCAGAAGAAAAGAAAAAAAAAATGTGAATACAATAAATGAGAAATGGACAAGCTCTCATCCGAATCACAAGAAAAATGACGCCTATTTATAAGATATCCAGACAAGATCAACGTCTAATTTTTGACCTCAGCTGGACACAACAGAATGAGACGATATTATTATTATAGCTTTTATATAGCGCTACTTTCATGCTTATAGCATGCTCAGAGCGCTTTGGTCCAATCTCATTTGTGGACCAGTGGGGGGGGATGGGGTATCTAGGAGTTTTTTTTCCCGTGCTGCCTTTGGGCGCTCAGTAAACACAACTCTGCCCGAGTCGGGTGTCGAACCTCGAGCCCTCTTCTAGGTAGCCAAGCTCAAGCCGCACTTAGCTTCTCGACCACGATTCCCACAATATGCTCAGGAAGCTCAAAATTGGAACCAGTGAAATCTGCCCATGTGGAGTGTCACCAGAGAATGCTGACCATGTCCTTCAAAACAGCATTCTTTATCAAGACAACCGAACAAGACACTGGCTCCAAAACACCACAATAGAAAGAAAACTATATGGAGAGCTCCCTGATTTGGAAATCCCTGCGCAATTCATCTCATGTATTATTTTAGTCATCTGGAAATAAAAAAAACTGTTTAGTCTTCTGAAATATAAAATCATACATTAAAACCAATGAATTCAATTATTCTATATTGTTAAGCTATCGTGCCCAGATTAAATCTGATTTTTATCTTGTAAATTTTGATTAGAGGTGTATGGCATAATTAATTTCTAAAAACAGCACCTCTTAGGATTACTTTGACTGTCGTCTCCTGTTCAAACTCTTTCATATGAACCCCCCCCCCCCAGCAATTTTGTGGTAAGTATTTATTTCGCGTAAGCAGCGGCCATTTTATTCTTAAGTTTTCTTTGATCATACCAGGAGTTGAATTGTTTATTCTTTGATAATACCAATATCGTTGTTATTATTGTTATTATTATTATTATAGCTTTTATATAGCGCTACTTTCATGCTTATAGCATGCTCAGAGCGCTTTGGTCCAATCTCATTTGTGGACCAGAGGGGGGGGGAGGGGGTATCTAGGAATTGGTTTCCCGTGCTGCCTTTGGGCGCTCAGTAAACACAACTCTGCCCGAGTCGGGTGTCGAACCTCGAGCCCCCTTCTAGGTAGCCAAGCAAGCCTAGCTCAAGCCGCACTTAGCCTCTCGACCACGTATATAACGTCCGTATATATTTTTTATATTCTTAAGATCTAATTTCTTTTTATATATTTTCTCTTCAACAAAAGAATGACCTCTCTTCTTTAAAAGAAAACCCATCCGGTCATTCTACTCCTCCACCCCAACCCCTCCCTTTGAACTATGCAATCAATGTTGTTTACTCAAGGTATTGATTTTTGTCTTTTTTTTTTCAAAATCTGATCGAAACAGCTGTAAGCAAACCTGTGCTGAGATCGAGTTGGCGAAATATGGACTGGATTAAACATTTGTAATATGTTTATTATAACATCTTTTTATGCTTATAAGTAAATATAGTGTGAATAATTTATTAGCGTTTAATTATTATGGTCCGGTCATATTGACTCAATCAGCACTAAGAATACATTCACAATAAGGTGAAATACTAATAGCGAAATACAAAGTTAGAAACAGCCTAAAACACAAAACATTAGAGAAGTGCTTTGACATAAAATGAAATTATTAAATAAAACAAGTGTTATGAGCAAAGGAACAAACGAGAAATTCCGATAGGTGAGACAAAGAGAGAGAGAAAGAGAGAGAGAGACAGAGAGAGAGAGAGAGAAAGATTGAGAGACAGAGAGAGAAAGAATAAGTAAGGGAGAGATAGAGTAAGAGACAGAGAAAGAGTAAATAAGGGAGAGAGAGAGAGAATTAGAATGAGCGAGAGAGACAGAGCTACTGTTCTTAACTTTGAGTACGTTATTTCCACACTAGTCTAACATTCTTAACCACGAACTTTGAGTTGGCCAAAGTTGTGACAGTTTTCCAGTCACAACTTGGTGTCAAGTGTCAGTCTCAGATGTTCCAATGTATAACATGTTGATATACAGATGTACATTTTAGATACGAGGCTGTTTTTGTTTTACAAAGCTTCTATCAACTGTCTGTCTGATAAAAGTGTGTACACGTGATTTCTCCCACACCCAATCTCGGATCAAGCTGAACATTCCCACAATTATTCATCGACATAAACAAGACATGAGTCGATATAACAAAGTAACCAATCAGACGATTAATTACTGGAACTCATTATTTTGTTAAATAGCAACAAGGGAAACTAATACTACAGTTTTCACAGATATGCCTATGTTGGGTTTAGTCCCCTTTAAATAATTGTGAACGCAATTTATCCCTCACGCATTCTCCGATCAAGTTGATACTTTGAACACTTATCTATTGTATCTAACAAAGCATGACTCAATAAACAAAATACTTCATTGGTCAAGTAATTATTGGTCATTAATTATTTAGCGGGTCGTTGTACTGGCCACATGACACCCTCGTTAACAGTGGGCCACAGAATCAGATGACCTTTACATCATCTGCCCTTCAGACCACTAGGTCTGAAAGGGCAACTTTATTTTACCTAATTATTTTGTGCGATATCAATAAGGGAAATAATTTGTACATATTTGGTAGATATAGTTTTAATGACGGAGTTCTTCCCCTTTAGATTAGCTGCTTTGTTTTTTTTTTATTTAAAACGATTTTTTTTTTTGAATCGGTAAGTACTCTTTCTATACGTTTTACAAAAATGGCGAGGTCTGTAAAACTTTTGGCTACTTCAATACAGACAAGATGGAGACCGAATACGTTGTTTAAGTTCTCTGGTACCCACAGATCTGAAGTAGAGTCTGACTTGAACTTTCACATCTGCATGTGTACAACATCTCTTCTGTGTCTCGTACTAATGCGATGAGAGAAGAAACTCATTCGTTGTTAGTGTAACAATCTCCTCTCTCTAGTGCTTGACGTCACGAACTGTTCTTGTGGTGTTGTTAGATGTTGCTAGATGTTAGGAGAGAAGTCTTTTGTCGCCGGGGATTGTATTTTGAACAATAATATAGAACAACGACGATCTAGGATTCAACTGAGTAAATTCCTTAATAAATAAATATTGGAACTTTTATTTAACCTAACTCAACATAAGTACAGCTATGTACAAATAAACATTAATAGAGCTTGCAAATTGACAAAGGCATACTTTCTTAAATATTCTATAGCTAAACAATTACATGCGACTGATCTCAACAAAATTTAGGCTCCAACTGAATTGAGCTAGCTCTCTGGGCGCAAGTTGCCATCAGACTCGTTCTGAATTCATCCCTCTCACTCAACCAATCACATAGACGTCTCCATGTCATGTGACTGATGTTCCGGCAAGCTAAAAATAACTCTTGGGTTTTTTGTTGACCTTGACTTGTGCAGAAAAACAACATGTTTACGTTTACGTAACAGTTAGCATTCTTGTGACGTGTTGTTTTTATAACATTCCAATATGTGGGTACATATGTTAAGTAAGATATTCTATTCATTATATGTTATACATAATATGATATGCTGTATAGATGCCTGGTCGTGCGGTATGCATGCTGGACTGTTGTTCAGTTGTCTTGATGGTCCTGGGTTCATATCCTGCCAGCTGCCATCTCCCGTCGTCCTGCGGGAGGTTTGAACTAGGAAGCTAGAAAGTAGATTATTTTCAACTCTGAGAGAATTTTCGAAACATGGACAACACTTTATAAATGTTCTTGGCCAAAATGGTTAAATCTTTTCTTTTTCTATTTATAATTGTAATTCACTCAATCAATCTTAAGATCGATGAACACAATGACCATTCAATGCAATTAAAACTCTTGCCCGCCCTAGAGAGACCTGGGTTGTTTTTCAGATTTAGGAAAGCAGGGGAGTTAACTCAGTTTACGGAACGTGACCACAAGAGTTTTGTTTGATTGGTCCAAAACCTACTGACATACATACCCCTCCTTTGCCCCTCTCTCGAGGCTTTCTTCTCTCCTTTCGTTCTCTGCTTTCATTAGTTCAATTTTAAGTTCTTTGACTTGATATTTTATTTCGGCTCAGTGAGTCTAGAACTATTGCAAGCATGGGGTCGTATTTCACATTCATACTGCGAGTGTCACGTGTCATTAGATATTTCAAATAAAGTTTGTTGATTTCAAGTCATTCTGAAAACACTTAGATATTCTGTACTGGACAGTTAAAAAAACACATCTCCCTTTTGACCACATTGCCCTAAACCACTGTACAGTGATTCGACTTTAAGGGCGGGGGAGTCAGCATTGCGTGAGAAGTCCGACGTTACGTGCTGATCAACTCACTCAACAATATCAACATTCGAGTTAGTCGCACTTTTAACTCTATCCCCACCCCCACCCTTCCATTTTTAGCAAAAAGAAAAAAACTTAAGGAAAAGTAATTAAGTGTCTGGGGTAGAGAACAGTTTCAATAGTGTTTCTAATTCAACTAGGAACCTGCTTACTGTTGATAGTTCAGAGTTCAAAGAAAAACTTAGACATTGTATATAAAAAAAGCTTTTTAAGACTTTTTGTTAGTCTCAAGTAGTTTCGTAATTGTTACTAGTCTGCAAAAATAATCAAAGGAATACTACGATGTTACTTTCTAATTTGAGATATCGGGATATAGTACATGTAATAAATGACACATCAGATTCTTCAAATCTCATATGAAAACTTGACTTCGAGAGATTTGGTTAATTACCTGATGAATAAAGAAACTGTTAATCTGTAGGGAATTTAGAACAGCACAGATAGTTCAACACAAAGCAAAATGCGATTCTGCTTCTGTTCTCCTGTGGTCACTCCAATGGTTCCCTGTGGTCACTCCAATGTTGCCCTATGGTCACTCCAATTGTTCCCTGTCAGTGAAAGACTACGTCCTCACCGTCACCTATCCTTTAGTTTTTGACCTGTTGGGGCACCACACAAGATCTTTCCATTTCCACTGTCTTTCACCATTCCTCTGTCTTTTGACATGGATAGAGTATCTTTTAATTACAACCCTTCCATTATTTTCAGTCTTTCCATCGCTTTCTCTGACTCTTCTTTTCCTTATACTGTTCCCTTATGGCAGGTCTTTGCGCGCCCTGAGGACCTTGTGATATGACCGTAAAGTTTCAGTGGCATTGTTTGACAGGTCATCGCCGTTGTGATCATGTCTCTAATATTTTGGTTTGTGATGCGATCTATGTAGGGGATAACTAGGATCCTAACTGTAGCATCTCAATTCCATTGCTAGGATCCTCCTTTCTAGCTCTGCACATTAATTCTCCAATATTTGCTAGCAAACTAGAATGTGTCTATTACAAAGGAGCACATTCTAATCTTTGTGTTGAAGGCTTTGTACTTGAGTTTTTCGAATGCTGATGTGGACTGTGCATTTCTGGCTAATAGTTCAGACCTGGTTCCTGTATCTGAAAAGATAGAATCGATTACAACATACAAATTTCCGATGCAAGTGTTGTGGGTCGAATAAACGCCGAAAAATCGCCTAGTTGAATGAAACCAAGCCTCTGAGGAGTTATTATGTACTGAAGCAGAAGTTTTGAGAGGACAGATAGCACTGCCTCCTGGGCCAAATGTGACCCACATGTCGTAGTTTGGGCATTACCGTACTTGAAGGTGGCCAAACTCTGTCTTTAGTGCATCTTAAAAAAAGAAATAGGCTCATGGCTTAGTGAACTGATCACTTCATATATCCCTCATAGGACCCAATGCTCCCAGGACTCCAAGCTTGTAGTTGTGCAGAGTTCTTCCCTCAAAAGTTACGATTCGGGACATTTTCAGTACATGAATAAAATGTTTGAATCTTGCTCTCCACTATGCTAAGACAAACTAGATACTTCACTGAATTCAAAAAGGACATTACGACCAACCTATGTAAAACCTATTTAGATTAGTTTTCGTTTAAAACTCTCGTTTTGATGTTTGGATCTCATAACGCATTGGACCTACATCGTTCGAATTAAAATTATTACTAATTTTAATTGCTAAAAGAATGTAGTAAAATTAAGTAATAGTCTCCAATGATAATATCTCTAGTAGGCTTTAAAATTGTTGAAGTCTAATGAATTAATTATTAATTAAAAACTACGAAACCAGTGAATAGGAGTTGAAATTTACAGACCAAATACTGAAATAGTAGCGAATACACAAAATACCACAGACTGACCAATTATCAATGAGCCTAAATTTTCTAGATGACGTGAACTTAATTATATAGGTTGCTCAAAGATCGCCATAGAGGGGTTATTGCTGCCCTAAGACATCTACCTAAATTGGGGATCCGGTGCTTTGGACCATGGCTAGTGGTTTAGTTCAATATTTGTGTTCAAGAGCTGTTTATCAAATGATTTTAAAAATGTAACAAGGATGTCTGGATTTTGAGAACCTCTGTCGTTTTTCTATATCCTTGTCTCTGAGCATTTTCTTTACAAGTATTGCATTTTGTTCTTTTTGCTAGAATGTCATCGGAAGAATTTTTTTGGTATTTTCTTTATTTACCCAATTAACATAGTCTTCATTTGTGGCTAATATAGTCTTAATTGACATCCATTTTATTCCATAGATTTCTCTCTCTCTCTCTCTCTCTTTCTTTCTCTCCCTCTCTCTCTCTCTCTGTATCCCTCTCTCTCTCTTTCTTTCTCTCCCTCTCTCTCTCTGTCTCCCTCTCTCTCTCTCTCCCTCTCTCTCTCTGTCTCCCTCTCTCTCTCTCTGTCTCCCTCTCTCTCTCTCTCTCTTTCTTTCTCTCCCTCTCTCTCTCTCTGTCTCCCTCCCTCTCTCTCTCTCTGACTCTCCCTCTCTCTCTCTCTCTCCTCACGTTTTCCCCATAAGCCACCGACATCGTCTTCCTAAATACCACTTCCAGCCCCAGGCAGCAATTACTGCGAAAGTCCAAACCGGTCCTTGTAGCGGAAACTAAGCGGAAATAATCTTTTAATCAACAAAAGCCTCCTTTATCCTCCCCTTCCCACTTGCCTGTATGTACAGAACTTCCAAAGCATTGTTTACTGGAGGCATCAAAAAGTCAGAGTGAAATTTTTCTGGTAGGCACGATTTAGTCTTTAGATAGTAGAGACAAGATCGAGGCTATTTCATAAAAGGTTACGAAACGTTATTTTTCAATGGTCTTGGTGATTCAAACTCTATGGCTACAACATAAGGTCGCCAGGGCTCACAAAGACCTTCAGGGGACAATACCAGGAAGACGAGAGAAGACAAAGAAAGTGATGGGAAGACAACATCAAAGAATAGACAGGCAAAGGAAAGAGTGTAATGAGGAAAGACAGTTGACAGATCTTATGTGATGCTCCAATAGGTCTACAGAAAACTAAAACATAGCGAAGAAGAAAAACAACAAGAAATTAACTTATTTAGCCTAAGGATTTCTGCTCACAAGGTAATAGCACCATATTAAATCGACTCCACCCTCTTTATATTTGATTGACAGCTGTTCCTGCTTTGAATAAAGAGGTTACGTAGGGCTAAGAAAAATTTCATTGCGACCTGGTCACATTCTATCAGAAGTTGAATTTCTAATTTCAAATAGGTCAAACATTTCTACGTCGTCCAACTCAATGAGAATCATTTCATTTAAGAAATTAGTTTCCAATACAATTGTTCGAAGAAGTGCATAGTAATATTAAACATTCTGGCGTAAACTTAAAAACAAAACTATTAATTTCCAGTATTTCATTGACTAATTGGATCATTCTTCTGATTGATTTCTGAAATGTCCTTGCCGATGAATAATCTTTAAAAGTTTCAACTTGATCTGAGAAGGAGTGTGGGAAAAATAACGTGTACATTTTACCAGACTGAGTTGATAGAAGCTTAGCAAAAAAAAAACAGCTTCCTGCTTACATTTCTCACGTGACAAGTATTTTAACGAGATAGATAGTTCATAAATACGAAGACAACACCATAGAGTTGCACTAGTCAATTGCATCAAATTTCTTCTTTTTGGGTGATTTGCAGTTGACAATAACTCTTGATGACAGATGCAGTGAATCGTCTTCAGAAAATCAGCAATCATCGTCATCACAAACAGTAATAGGCTCTTTCTTATAGTTGTATGATGGCTTTCTGGCTTCGCTAGATTACTCAGATGTTTGAGTTTCTTGTAAGGTAGTATGATATGCGCTTAAGAACCACGAAGAACAAATATTATCACAATAACAAGATGAAGAACTAAGTCCAGAAGGTTAAATACTTGGAATCTATTTCAATACATAAAGGCCAAAGTCGAGTCTCTGTCCATAATAAGATGTCACTGAGAAGTCCCAACCCCAACTAAATAATATTAACATCAACAAGCAAAACCCCGCTATTCGTGGCGTCACTAAATGTCGAGTTCAAAGTTCATCAACGTTGTTGCGTCTCTTTGGTTACTAAGTGGCTAACAATAGTAAAGTTTTAACAAAATAACATCATACACAAAATGAATGACGTTGTTTTATTCTGTAATAAATTCAAAACTATGTCATTTAAAGAGAATTTTTCAATTAGAACCTATATTTATTTTGGTATCTACTAAAAGTATAAAATGATATCAAATCTAGACAGACCTGTCATTGAAATGAAACATTGATAAGAATATTGACGTAGCCAAAAAAATCGGAGGAAGCAACTCAGCAAAACAAAGAGCAAGAAACTAAACAACACGTATGGACCTGGATTGGGCAAACAATTCAAAGAACAGCAGAAGTAATTGCAAAACAGGCTCTGGATCTAACAAGGTAGAGAATTTCTGGGAGACCACGTAAACATAGAGGAGATCCAGAGACCTAGAAGCATGGATCGCAGGATGGACCCAGAGACAGCCCAGAACAGTTGAGGTTATCTGTGCTTCACTTGACGTTCCTAAGTCAAGTTCTATAGAGTTGATCGTCCAGTTGGTCCTATAAAGAATATCATTCATGAACAGATAACAAGAAATAAATGATCATTGTTTCAATAAACTTTTTTTTTATCAACTTGACATTGTAAACTATCAAGTTGATATACATAGTTATATAGTAAAGGAAGTAAAGTGTCCCCTTCAGACCTTGCGATCTATGGGGCAGATGATGTTAAGGTCATCTGTTGCTTTGGCCAACGGTTAACGAGCATGGTGTTATGTGGAAAGCACAACGACCAACCGCCTTTACTTTCCCCAACTAAAGTCGGGTACCCATTAGAGTTGGGTGGACTCAGGGGCCCCCTAAGAAAACAGAAATTCAAAATCCCAGTCTTCACCGGGATTCGAACCCAGGACCTCAGGTTCGGAAGCCAAGCGCTTAACCATTCGACCACCGATAGTTATATAAGTAAATGATTAAAATAACTCTGAAACGTATTGTGGATAAATTTACTTGTGAAGTTCTGATCATAAACCTGAAATGTCAACGATCTAATTAGGCAAGGAAAGTTGCTATAATAATAAAAGTTTGTTTACTTTTGTGTCCACGCTGAATCTGTCCATCTAATTAGTTGACATTCATGAGGAGATAATTAACTTAAAATCAAGCCATGAGACAAAAAGATCTACTGCTAAAATTGTGTTGTTGTTTTTTTTTAATTCAAGGGAAAATATTGGGTCAAGAAAATGTCGCTATTAAAGAAAAAATATTTTTGTTGTTAATCTGAGTTTTTTTTTTCTTTCCAATGAGGGAATATGAGATAATTAAGACCTTACTCAGCGCCTGGCTAACAAAGCTGAAGAAAAAACAATAGTCAAGAATAAAATAAAGGAAGGAACATATATTAGCTTTTTAAGCTTTGGCTTTATCCAATGTTGAAACCCTGTGCAACGTTGAAGCCCTGTGTAATATTGAAACCCCTAAGAAATGCGGTAATTGAGTTCCCATTGTAAAAGTAAAATCCCCTTGCTCTGTCGATAAATTCGCTCCAAAAAAACACGAACCTTGCTGCCATTTGGCTCTCAGCCAGCACGACTTCATCTTTATTTTAAATGCCTAATCTCCATCCAAGTTTCAAGCACGAGAACTCTCTACATGAAAGATTGAATCCAAGAAGCTCCCACAAACTGATACTTTTCTAGGAACAGTTTATAAAAACAATTAAAGAGAAATTTGAATTTAAAAATAAGTAAGAAAACAAAATATTTTTAAAACATTAACTCCTCCTTCATGAATATGATGGTCGTCTATCCTTTCTTTTTCTGTATATTTGCTGTAATTCCTCAATATTACCAGGAGTTTTTCCGGCGAGTTTGCACACTAAAATTCTTATATTAAAGTTCATCTCATTTGTATGAAAGGCGATGTGTAATATATTCACGAAGGTCTACATATTTATTAAACTCTTTACTGAATATTTACTGTAATCACCGCTGGTTAAATTTAATTTAACAGATAATTATATCAGGATAATGTATATCCATCCAAGAAATAGGTGAATATTTACGGTAATCGCCCTTGGTTGAGTTTAATTTAGCAGATAATTAAATTTGGATAATGTACATCGATCAAAAAAATAGGTGAATATTTACGGTAATCGCCCTTGGTTGAGTTAAATTTAACAGATAATTATATTTGGATAATGTTTATCGGTAAAACCAAAGATTTACATGTTTTTGTTAATTATCTAGTGATTTTTTTTCCAAAGATATCAATACACTGTATAGAAGAGAACGCGTAGGTTGATGTACTGAGTCTTGTACCTCCAAACAGAATAACGTATCCGCTGTGGCATATTGAAAATTGTCATTGTGGACATTAAACACATGAACAAGCTTCTTTTTTAAAAACAAATTATTTAAAACAAACTAAATATTACGTATATTTAAAACTAGACACAGACTCGACGTTTGATTAAATACGGGTAGAAACCCAAGTGAAATAACAATTGAAATAAGTTGTAACTAAAATAGAATACGTCTCGTTGTCTCTCACTTGTCTCCCCTCCCTTCAACGTTAACACTAGTTTTAATTGACTTGAGCTACAACAGACCACCTGGTCCATCAGAATCCATTCCATACACATAATCAAATCATCCACCCTAGTCTCTTTACAGTTGCTGCTTGCATCACCATTTGGTAGACCTCCTTGTCACTAGGCAGTGGGGTAGCAAGGTATCCTTGGGCCCGGGTTCAAGAATATGTTGGTGGGCCCCCTACCCCAAGTAAGTCGAATGTATAGTGTGACAGAACAATTGAGGAATCTGACTGTATGGGTATTTTAACCAAAAGACATTCCAATACTTTCTGCTTTATGTAGATTTTTCTTTTCATTTTTCAACATTTCCAACGCAGACTGCGCTTACAATTCTAATTTTCCTCTAATTGGTGCAGCTTCCATGCGTTTTTTTTTCTTTGAGAAACACTAACTGCTTTGGTACATCAAAACATCTTAATCTCATTGTCGTGAGAGCATCATTCCTTGATGACCACATTGTGGACAAAAATATTTGAGTCTATTATATACTTTGCACTTCCTATTGGATTTAAGACGCCCCCATTCCATTGGGCATTCCTGCCTCTTTTGTGGGCTTCTTTTTTTTTTTACATATGTAATTTTTTATTTGTAAGTAATAATAGCAAAGACATACTTCATAGCTATTGAACCCATCAGAGACAGGAAATGATACAGGATTACATATCTACAAATTAAGGAAATAATTTTTTATTTTTTTTGAGGAAACCTCAGAATTTTCGCCATTTTAATCTGGCTTTATCATCGCAGGAATCCCTGGGCCTTTGGGCCTCTTTTCTTTGCCTCTTTTTGGGCTTTGTGTGCCTCTTTTATGGGCCATGTTGCCTCTTTTGTGGGCCTTTTTATATATATATATATTTTTATTTAAGATTCACAAGTATATGATTCATATGATTCACAGGTATTAATCCATAAACAATTGATAAATTGCAAGTATAATAATAGTAATAGCAATATTATTTTATAGCAAAGACATACCGTTTAACCATTAAAATGTCCCTGGAATACTGCAAGCAAATGAAAATTAAACTAGATAATTCTCTACCCTAAAATCAATAATTTTCCCAAAAATGTAAATTCTAAGTGATTTGGATCAAACACTTTGTCATTATGTAGCGCTTTAAGCCAGCTAGCCCAAACAAGATTCCTGTATTCGGATACAATGATAATGTTCAAGTTTATGGATATCTTATTTTTTAGTTTTGGCAGCTTGTTTAAAACAATAGACAAGGTAACATTCACATAGTTGTCACAATTAGCTTCTAGTAAGTCCCTAACAGTACCTCTGACTTTAAGGAATAATGGACATTCCAAATAAATATGTTCCCCGCTATCGGCACCTTCAAGATGGCATAATTTGCATTCACGGACATTTACCTGCTTATTAGCTATAGGCGTCATCCCAAAGATAAGTCTATAAGTTATCTCTCTAGCTCTTGGTGTGATATGTTTGTTGTGTAGGTTTCTAAATGTGTCCTTGAATTCTGTCACCCCAAGGTCTCTCCCCCACTTAATCCTATTCACTAGGTTTTCTTGTAACAGCTTCTTAAGTGTTGTGTATGATTCTTTGGTTTTGTTGTGTATTAGATGTTCATTACCAGGTAAGATCATAAGGACATAATAATTATTATTATTATTTTTTTCAGTTTTATAAACTTTATTTTTGTTTAAAAAAATAGTTTTCATAAAATTATAAAACTATACAAATGTCAAGAAATAAAGAAACAAACAATTTGGACTTATAAAATATCAATCATGTTTCCAGTCATAGATTTAAAGGAAAACAAAAAGTCCCACTAAGTACAAGATTAAAAACAAACTTGGATGATGAAATAAATTAGAGGATGGTTATAATGACAAATTGATGAACATTTAGTTTTCAAACCAACACAAGCATTTGGTGTTCATGTGAGCTCTTCATTCAGAAGGTCAAGTTAACAACATTGGAGTTTTGCTTGGCAATGAGAGGGTCAAGCAGGAATAACAAACAAACAAAATTTGAAATTTATTTGGACTTAATACATAACAACTGATTTTCAGCATAAAATTTTGATTAATTATGGAAAAAACTATATTTCAGTCAGTAAAGAAAATCAATAAGCAGGAGTTTTATTTGAAATTGTTTACTTTTGGTGACATTCGAAGACAGAATGCAAAGTTCTCAGTAGTTTTGTTTCAATCATTCATACTTGCCACTTTGTAGTCATAGAGCAGCCCAGCACTGACTCACTTGTACTGAGAGCAGCCCAGTACTGACTCACTGGTACTGAGAGCAGCCCAGCAATGACTCACTTGTACTGAGAGCAGCCCAGCACTGACTCACTTGTACTG
>JADKLZ010000104.1:12297361-12312304 GCA_021533235.1 Biomphalaria straminea
TCCACTGTTGTAATGTTCTTAAACAGCTTTATCTCTACTGTTGTAATGTTCTTAAACAGCTTATCTCCACTCTTATAATGTCTTAAAACATTTTTATCTCTACTGTTGTAGCGTCTTAAAACAGTTTTATCTCTGTGGCTCGCTGACAAAATAAAAGAGCTTTGTCTCAAACATTTCCATAAAACATTTTTGTCACGTTCAGAAATTGTAAAAAAAAAAAAAAAAAACTTTGAGAGAAACAAAACGAGAGGAAAAACAAGCCGAGTGCTCCATCCTGGTGATCGATAATCGGTGACAGAGAGGTGACCGATCTTAGAGGAGGAGGCAATGTTACGATCTGGAGTTAAGATGCTCCTCACTTAACAGTAGGAAAGCATGTATGTGTGTATGAATGTGTGTGTAAGTGTAAATTTTTATGAGGGTAAGTTGCCAACGTTGAAGTGAATTAAATATAAAATATATTATTTTCAAATGTCCTAGATTTGTTTGAATGTATTTTTTTTGTGCTTGTGAAATAGAAACAATGTGGGTCGAAGAAAAAGAGAGTTTTAAAAAGTTTAGAGGGATGAGGGACGGGCGATAAAGCGCTTGGCTTCCGAAGCAAGGGTTCCGGGTTCAAATCCTGGTGAAGACTGGCATTTTTAAATTGGGATAAATTAGAGAGAGAGAGAAAGATGTGAATAGATTTGATGGAGGAGCGGGAAAGAAGCGAGAGAAATCAAAAGATATCTAGAAGAGAGAGAGAGATGAAACATAAAAGAGAGAAATTATAGGAGTTAAAGAATACAATTCAAAAAGAGAAAGAGAGAAGAGAAAGTAGAGAAAGAAAAGATCTAGAAGAACGCGCGAAGAGAACGAGAGAAAAAGAAGAGAGAAAATATAAATGAAAGAGAAACAGTATAAGAGAATTTCTAAGAGAGAGGGTGTTAGAGGTAGCTGAAAGAGGAAAAGAGGGAGGGAGTACCACGGGGAGTGACACGGTGGTTGGGCAAGAGGGTGGCAGAGACGATGAGAGGGAAGCTTACAAGACACGAAAATCATTCCTCCATAGAGTGAGAGCTCGAGCATATCTTGCAGACGACTTTTTTTTTTCCTCACTTAACTTCGTTTGAGCTCTGTAATCAAAGTAAAAATAAACAAACAAAAACAAAGTGTAATTGAGTGGATATTAAAACACAGACTGGCATCGATTCTAACAACTTGTTTGGCTGGAAAGTTAAATAGAGACTCAGTTAGCTCTCGTTCATTGAATTGCATGTTTTGCAAACACAATTGCCGGGTGGAATCGATTGCGAACTCGGCACGTGCTTTGATTGATAAGTATCGAGTACTGCTCATCTCTCTCTCTCTCTCTCTCTCTCTCTCTCTCTTCACATCGAGTTTCTGTTTGCCCCTCTCTTTCCCTCCGCCATTCCTGCCTTTTAACTCCGTGATTTATATCGCTGAGGCCATTGCGACAAAACAGCTCGGAGTATCAAAGTGATGGATTACTTCTTTCCAAATTTCCATCTGTTTGTGATCTTAATTCACTTATAGCGCCACTTCGAAAGGTAAGTTGCTTGTCTTCTTGATAACAGACAGACAGACTGAAAGACAGCGATACCGATTTGTCACTTTCAATTATTTAACTCGGTTAAATGTAAGCCTTTCTAGAACAGACCAAAAAGTCCTTGGGGAAGATAAAGTTGGATGGTTTTAGAGAGTAATGTTTGAAAGGGATTTCAAATTATTTCATGTTTACGGTAATGTAAGTCACAGTAAAACCACTTTGCCGACAAAAATATTAGTACAGAAAAAATCTGGGTGAAGGTAGAATGGATATACCTTCGTCTTCTCAAGGTCTTGGGTTTAAGTCCTGATGGAGATGTCGAGATTTTAATTTGCGATTTGGGGGTCTGGCCTCGCTTGTGGACATTTTGATGATTGTTAAAGGTTCACATGGAACATAGTTTCATGTTAGTTTCCAGATTGGTGTACTTGATTTACAAGATAAATCTCTAACCTGGTGAGACAGAACATTGGACAAGAAATATTAGTTACAAACAACACAAATTACACAAAATTATTTGACACTTTAGCGGGCGCAACTGCTGCAGACCTGTCACATCACCATAGTTTTTAAGTGCACACTGTTAAAGGGACTACAATGAAATTTGTTTCTCTCTAACGAGGCTCCTTCCTGGCAGAATGAATAATTACTCGTTTTTTAGCGGCCCCCGTAAGGGGAAAAAGCCGCTATTAGGTTTGTGCAAAATGTCCGTCTGTCCGTCTGTCCGTCTGTCCGTCTGTCCGTCTGTCACACTCAGGGCGCCGAAACTAGAAGAGATACGAAAAATATTTTTTCACCATTAAATGCGGCTTGAAAAGTTTAGGTGCAACGGCTACTTTTAGTTTTCTAAAAGCAAACCGTTTAATTTATAGAAATTATTTTGCAAGCGATTTTTTAATAATAAAACACCAATTGTGAAGAAATTACGTAAATCTAAGGGAGGAAATGTTACTATATGAAATGCTCTTGGCATGTAGATATCACGCACATTTTTTAAAATGACTTTCTGTCTGTCTGTCCGTCTGTCCGTCTGTCAGACTCAGAGCGCCAAAACTAGAAGAGAT
This sequence comes from Biomphalaria straminea, assembly GCA_021533235.1. Classification (NCBI taxonomy): domain Eukaryota; kingdom Metazoa; phylum Mollusca; class Gastropoda; family Planorbidae; genus Biomphalaria; species Biomphalaria straminea. Next base: position 12,299,975 of record JADKLZ010000104.1, read on the forward strand.
ACGAAAAATATTATTTCACCATTAAATGCGGCTTGAAAAGTTTAGGTGCAACGGCTACTTTTAATTTTCTAAAAGCAAAGCGTTTAATTTATAAAATTAATTATGCAAGCGATTTTTTAATAACAAAACACCAATTCTAAAATAATTACATAAATGTAAGGGAGGAAATGTTACTATAAGATATACGCTAGGCATGTAGATATCACGCACATTTTTTAAAATGATTTTTTAGCAGCGGCTTTCGTGTACTAGCGTAAAGCCCGGAAATGACATGATTCTAAACTAATTTCTTAAATTTTTTAAAAAATCAGATTTTTTAAAATAAAATTGTTTAATACCCCCATTAGAATGGATGTAGCATATTTTTGTGCGTTTTGTCTGTTGGTTGGTCTGTCTGTCACGGTTAGAAAAAAACACTAAAGGCTTTTGAAAATATGATTTAACCTTTACTGTTCTTTCAAGAATATTGCGATAGTTTAAGGATGGGAGCATACAGTAATTGAGCCAGGGACTTAGAAGGAACATCCAAAACATCTTGCGAATAGGCGGATCTGACAGGGATCCGACTCCGACGGGGGCCGCCTCTGAGTTTGTGTATTACACAAACTCTCTTTGTAATCTTGTTTTTTCATATAATAATCATCATCTTTATTATTCTTGAAGAAGTGTATCTTAAATTGGGCATTCATCATCATTGGCCTCCTTCAGCTGTGATACGACTATGGTTCATCTTGAACACTTTTTCATATGGCTGTGGAGCCCTATTTGGAGAGACACTCCCGTCCACATATAATGCATGTCAAGGTGGCTTTCACTTTGGTGGTAGAGGAGCTGACCATTTTCTGTGTGGCACTCTTTTCTTTGGGCATTACACATAACAAAACATCACATGACAACCAAGTTCCACGATGGAACACAAAATAAAACGTTCGCAGCGCATTGTCATGGAAACGTTACATCAAAAAGTTATTCTATGAATTAAAAATTATGGAACAAAAGAGTTCTTGAGTTTTGGTTTAAAATCTGTATATATTAAAATATTATATTAAAACATTTAATTAAAACTATTTTCCTCGAAATGGTGTCCAAATGCGGGTTTGTTGCGTAAACTGCATTTATTAATGGAACTATGTAAATGAGATTATTGTTATCATATAGAAGAAAGATAATTTTATTGGTCAGTACAAATGGAAATTCAGTTTGGCTTCAATTACCAACCTCAGGATTGCTAGTATAACAATAACAATTGAGATGCAAACAAGAACAACATTCTCATAAAGAATACACACACGCACGGCGAGTTTGTTCAGTTCAACGTATTTAGAGACTTGTCATTGATTAACTTAATGCCAGCACTAATTTTGGAATTTTAAGAACGCCCCTAACTCTACCTAACTGTAAGAGTTTGTAACATGAGTTGAGGAAAGTTAAAGGCGATTGGTCATTGTGTTCGCCACATGACACCCTCGTTAACCGTCGGTCATATTAACAGGTGACCTTTACATCATCTGATTACAAGGTCTGAATGTGTACTTACTTTTTTTTATTGCAATCGTTAGAATGATTAAGATTTCTCTTTATTCTTCTACTGCTTTCTTGTATATGCTCTACCTAAACGTAACCTCTACCAACAATGAAATCATACCAATGCTTTTTACTTTTCACGAGACCATCTTCTGCCTTTACAAATGTGACTAGAGTCCAATCCTTGATACACAGCTGCGGTCACAGGTTGGGCATCTCTAATCACCAGGCGCCGATGTGCTTTCATCCTTCTACTTCAGGTGTGTATGTTGAATTGTATCTGCAATCCAGCACTCTTCCCAAATGCTAGTGACAATTACCGAAGAGCTCCCTGTCTCGTTAACTTACATCAGTATCGCTTAAAAGAGGGCGACCCGCTGCACTCTTGCATTCTTTTAAATCACATACAGAATGTCTTGTGGGAGTCAACCTTGTTTCATTCTGTCGTGACGTCGGACCTGCGACGTGACAAGAGCTATAGGTCTAAACTGCGCACAGGTTGTGTCGTCGCAGTGTTGACGTCTTCTATAAGGATTGGTCTCCAATATTTTTTTTTAATAAATCACCTTAATTAACAATATTTTGTATTCACATTTGTAAGTCTCCTTATTCTGTGTTCTGTGTTCCAGTTTTTTTATTAACTCTTTCTCTCCGTAGTTAGTCCTCTAGTTTCGATAGTATTACTCATTTTGCGCATTTGAATTTCACTATCCAGTTACGATTTAACTTCAATAACTTTTTTTATTTGTTATCAAAAATTTTATATTTATTATCGAATTACAGAAGAAGAAAGCACGATTTTTTTCACAAAACACAAATTTAAGCTTATAAATCCAAAATCAATTTAGTTTAATGAAGTTAATGGAGTTTAAGTCCATCAATTTAACCAAAGAACAAAAGTGAAGAAAAACTTAAAAAAAAACACTTTTTCAAAAAAACAACAAAAAAACACACAACTTATATTAATTGTAATAGGGTTTGTTGCTGCTATTTCGTTTCGTATCGTTTTTCAAAACTATTGGGCCGGAAGTGGCTTTTTTTCCTATATAACTTTGCATTTTTCAGTTCTCTTTATAAATTAAACTGACATTATTATGATATAATAATAAGTGTGCCTGATAGAGAAAAAAATTATGCACAAAAATACGGGTGATTGAGATCAAACCAGATAGAGGCTATAAAAAGAAAAAGAGTTAAAAATAGCGCGGGAAAGTGCACATTTACAGTACTTTATTTGATGAGTATTTTACCCAAGATCTGTGTTGTTTTTTTAGTACTAGCTTATTTCAAGTACCCGGCATTTTTCGATACACAATTTCATGAAGAGAAAAAAATTTTTTTTTAATGATTTTAAACTTTAAATGATTTTATTCCTTGTAACTTCTTGTGTGAGTAAAGAGGCTAATCCTTTGTTTTTTCACCATTAATTCTACTTGGCATCTGCAATCGAGGACTTTCTTTTAAAGGTTACTTTTCTTGTGGATCTATCCAGTGCCACTTTTTCCCAGCTGTTAGTGCCGACTTTGAAGAGCTTTATGTCGCGTTTGCATACACCAGTGTACATTAGAAGTGGAAGACAAGCGGATCTCCTGCCTTCTGTTAAATCACCATAGGAATGTCTGTCACGGTCATGAGATCTTTATTCAAAAGAAGCATCTTCCAAGATCACTTGCACTGTAGCATATGATACCTTTTACTCAAGCTACCTTCAAAGATCTTCTTTGACTGTGACAACCCCTCATCATCATCATTTCTTTGGGTTCCTCATAGAACATATGACCTCAACAAAAACACGTCACTCTCCACAGTCTATTGCTAGTTGTTTTGTTTTCTTATGGTTTCCCAGCTCTTTTCGATCTTCTCGTCTTTCTCTAGTATACTGCGTCGCCTGGATTCTGATTAAATCTACATCTACGTAATAAAAAAACACACCTGGAAGAAGTATTTCATTAATATTTTTTAATGGCTAAAACGTGACTACTCAGAATTCAGAGGCACATCCCTGCGGGCGCCCATGATTGCCTCTTCCATAAGACTTTGTATTTAAAAAATAAATGTACCCAATGCTTGAGATCCTGCTTGTATACTTAGGCCCTATATAAATCGATCCGGTATCAATGTATTAAGTAGCAATAACCCCGCAAAAAAATGTAATGAAAGAAGATTGAGTTATGCATATATTTTTGTGATGGTACGCACCGGTACTTGTACCGGCATTTTTTTTCAATGTCGGGAAAAATTATTACTTTTATAGTATTTCAACGTTAATTGTTAATTTATTAGTAGTTGAAAGTTAGCAATCTATCATGAGTACCGGCACCTTTTTTTTTTTTAGTACAAAAAAAAAGAATTTTATATATGAATACAGTTTACTTTCAGCCGACATTCTCTCTGTGGCATTTTACGTCTCGTGAGAAAATGTTTTCCCTTTGCGACTTCTTGTGTGGCTAAAGAGGCCAATCCTTGATACACAGCTGCGGTTGCAGGTTGCCGAACTTCTGGCAAGCAGCAGATAGTTTGTAAACCAGGGTCTGGAGCTGAATATCAGAGTCAGCTACAATCTGCATCATCAGCATACAAGAGTTCCCTATTAAGTATCCTCCTAACCTTGGTTTTTGCCCGCCGACATTATTAACCGTATTACTAACAACATCTGTATGTGAAAGTCTCAATCATCTCGAGTCTTAGACAGTCATTATTTTAGACTAGATCTAGATCTAGTAGGCCTATTACTATAAAAAAAAACAGTCATTAGAAATCATTAGCATTTTTTTATTAGGTCTAGGCATTGAAAAGTAAATTTATTATAAACTATAATAGATCTAAGTCTAAGTACTAACTTATTAAATAAGAAGAAATATTATAATGAATATTGTATAGATCTAGATTGACTAAATTATAGATAGATCTATAGATCTAGTTAAGTACATTAAGTTAAGAATTGATTATGGTAAATGTATTACGGTAGCCTAAATTATTAGATCTATGTCCTATGTCTATATATAATAATCTAATAATTAATCAACTTTAGTCTTTATTAATATCTATACTTTATTCTAATAAAAAATGACTATTGGAATAGCATAAGATAGAATCTATACTATTACTAGATCTATTCAAGTTTTATAGGGCCTATATGAATCTAGACTGGAATTAGATCATAGATCTAAATATAGGACTTTACTAACAAAGAAATGATATGTACAATTGCACAAGAAAAGAAACTGGGTTTTTCTAAACTCTAATACTTGGTATGCAATAGTAAAACAGTAACCACTAAATAAATCGAAACTCGAAATCAAAAACGTAAATTTATTGTAATATATATAGGTCTGTGGTTGAATTTTATATAGAAGATATATAGAAGAAATGACTTTTGTAATTTCCTTTACAGAAAAATTGGGCTATTCGCGTCTGACACATATATGTTCAGCAACAAACCCTATTGTATAAATAAGTCATGTAGTTATACTCTCGATCAGGCGACTCAAAAACCGACCCTGTTTCATGCATGTGGCGCGGGGACTGGTCAGAGAGGCGAATCTGCCGGTGGAGCGGGCTGCTCTATCCCCGTCCGGTGCCTTCTTTCCGATGGAGGCTCTCGGCACGATCACGATTCGGAAGAGTCTGATAGACACTACAGTAACCAAACAGGACAACCCAACACGGCTACTACAAGCAGCCAGGGAGACTATAGCATCATATCCTGCCGGAGTGACCACTATCTACACAGACGGCTCTGTGCGGATGCTCGAGGGAACTATGAAAGCGGGGTACGGTGCTGTAGTTCGACTCGCTGGCAATCCCGAAAGATACGAGCTCATGGGCCCTTGTCCAGGGAGAAGCAGCCTCGAGGCTGAACTGGAGGGGATATTCCAGGCACTAGTCTGGGTGGAACGGAAGGTGCGAGAGGGAACTGCGTTACCGAGTGATGTAGTTCTCTTCACGGACTCGGTGTCCGCTCTTGAGGTCCAAGAGAGGCTTGACGACGGTGTCAGAAGGGTTTGGGACGTACTCACGGTCGGAGAGCGTCTCCAACGATTCGGTGTGAATGTCACTCTGCAATGGGTGCCCGCCCATTGCGGGTTGGTCTGCCACGAGCTGGCGGACCACCTCGCGAAAACCGCGGTTGTGAACGAGCAGGAGGATGATGAATCGTGCACTTATGTTAGTGCGCGGGCCCTCGCCGACAAGAAATTGTTGGCAAGTTGGTATCATAGCTGGGACTCTTCGGATAAGGGACGTGAGCTTCATAGAGCAATGAATAGACCAGACAGAAAGGATGCATGGTGGCGGTTGGGTCGAGCAGAGCAAGCGATTCTTGCTCAGTTCCGCACAGGGCACTGTCCGATCGGCGCGTATTTCGGACGGTGGAGGGAGAACTACGATACGAGGTGCCGCCATTGCATGGAGGATGATGAGACCGTAGACCACATTCTGCACGAATGCCGGGTCTTGCATGAAGGACGATTTGGACAAAGTGATGGAGAAAATACTGGTGCGCGTAAGGCATTAGGGTTGTCCTTGTACGGGGATAAGGCAACCTTAAGATTCACTGCTCGCTTCCTCTCACGTGCTCTAAGGGAGTAGCTCTCAGCATGTTTATTACCAATGGGGTTTCTGACTCGATCAGTAGCGGTCTTAGGGGGTGGCAACTGGGGCAACCGCCCCAGGCCCCGCGCCTAACGGGGCCCCGCGCTGGGAGATTTTATTGTCACCAACTTCGAAAACTAAATGAGTGATCATAAACAAGGACTTGTTACTCAATATTTTCCAAGTATACCAATTATACCAATTGCCATCTTAGCTTACATCATTTATATCGAAATACCGTTCAGTTTCGGTAAAGACAGCCGAGTCTTAGAGGCTATCATCGTTTAACGTTCACAATAAAAACACATAAGTAGAAGCAACCATTCCTAATCGTTTCGACGTCTAATCGGATTTTATTTGGAAAATACGTAGTGATAAAGTTTGAACTACTCTTTGCACTATGAAACATTGTATATGAAAAATACATTTGTAGTAACAATAATGGAACTTTTGACTAATTGAATATTTAATGAAATGAATCAGTGCTTTTTTTTACCGTCACATCGTACGGCGTACTTCACTTTTTTCAAAGTGGGGAAAAATATTAATTTTCTTGAATTTTAGCGTTTATTATTAATTTATCAATAGTTAAAAAATTAGGCAACCCATTTATTTTTTTTTAATAAAAAAGCACTGAAAATAACTAAACAATTGTACGATGTATTCTCGACTGTCGCTGGTGATACGTTCTAAGACCGCACGCAAAGGTCAGATTTTCGCAGTAAGCTGTTTATTTTCATAAACGTATAATATTTTTCGGATATAAACAGTATCACCAGTTGATGTGCTCGTACGGTTATTTCGGCAAATCAGCTTCCAGCAAGTTTTACGATGACAATATTAAGTTTTCTTTTTCCAATTGGCTACTGTGTGAACGTGTTGAAAAAAAAAACAAAAAAAAAAACGCGGGAGTATTTTTAGCGGTCCCAGAAAGGAGAAAAGACGCTATTAGTTTTGTGTCGAATGTCTGTCCGTCCATCCGTTGCGTTTAGATCTCGTAAACTAGAAAAGTTAGTGAAAATCCGACATTATAATATCTAAGATCATTCAAAGTTCTGATGCAACGGCTACTTTTTTTTTTTTCTAAAACCGAAAAATCTAATTTTTAAATCACTTATCACTTTCTTTCAGAAAAATACATCACTTTTACAACTATTCATTATTAATGTTAACAAACACCGAAAGCTCTTTAATATAGGAGATAATTAATTACCCGTTTTTAAACAGGTTTATATGCAAACGTTGTTTTTTTTTAATTTTTTTTTGACATTTGTATTGCTAAGTTAAGTAAGTTTGGTTATACTAACTACTAAATTTACACAGAAAAATCTATTTAGTATGCAAATAAGTTGGACATAATTTAAAACAACAATTAATAAGTAGTTTTTCATATCACGTGTCATAATGTGGTAAAGTAATGAATAAACATCACTGGGGCACTACCCAAGATCTGTCAACCTTCTTTCTCCAATCTATTCTGTCATAAATTTGTCATTGATAGAATTTCATTTGTTCTTTCTGAAAATATTGAAACCTCCCTTTTTACTTGTCTGAGTGGACCACTTCGGGGGCAGATTTTGAGTTTGTGTTTCCACACAAACTGTCTTTGTAATTTTGTTTTTATAAATTATTTTAAAAATAAAACGTGATACAGCCTTTCCGGAAAAGTCGGGTCTTCGAAAGTGAATGGACCACTGTAACTCCTATAGCACACTTTATTCTTAAAGAACATCCTATTGGCTTCAATTAGCAGAGTGAGAGGGGCGACATACTATTAGCTGTGGCGAGTGTTTTTTTATTTGCATCTGTTGATGCAGGACAATTAAAATACAGTATATAATGTACTTCAGCGGCCAATAGTAAACCACCAGTACCCTACGTAATGTTCTATGTTTTGTTACAAAAATAAGGCCCACAGCTTTGAGGCGAAGATACTGTATTGTTATTGTTGCAGCATTAGAGAAGGATTAGCCAGTTAGCGAGATGTGGTACGATATATATATATATATATATATATATAGTCTACCTTTGCGGCTAGGGGCCCCGCACATGACGCTCGCCCAGGGCCCCGCGCACTGCTAGGGCCGCCCCTGCTCTCGATTGATCTAGACAAGAAAAATCAGTGTGATTAGAAATATTGTTACAAATTGTTTTGGTTTAGCTTTCTTAATGCGCTATGAGCCTATCACGTGTCTGTACCAGTTGGGGGGAAAGGTGGAGGGAAGACGGGCGGGGAGGTATCTTTGAAAATGTTTGCATGATCGTTTTTATGGGCGTAAAAAATATTCACTCATTGCTCAAGAGTCCTCAAGGGGATTAATTTAACTTATACCACCATATTTGTCAACTACGATTTCTTCTTGTTCAAGATACTGAACAAAATAATTAATTACCAAGAGTTAATTTACAAACTATTTAATTTTTTAAATTTATTTTTGTCTTGTCAGGCAAGGGAAATAACTGTGCAAAATTTCAGTCTTATCCAACATTGAATGTGGGAGAAATAACGTGTACAACATTTTTACCAGACAGAGTGAGTTGATATAAACTTATCAATCTAAAAATAGTGATATAAACTTATCAATCTCAAAATAGTGATATAAACTTATCAATCACAAAATAGGGATATAAACTTATTAATCACAAAATAGTGATATAAACTTATCAATATCAAAATAGTGATATAAACTTATCAATCTCAAAATAGCGATATAAACTTATCAATCTCAAAATAGGGATATAAACTTATCAATCTCAAAATAGTGATATAAACTTATCAATCTCAAAATAGTGATATAAACTTATCAATCACAAAATACTTCATCGCCACCATTTACAAAAAATCCCTTTAGCCTAACATTTTATAAAAGACACTTTTGTCTATCTTTTTTTGTAAACATCTGTTCCATTTCCTGGACATTTCGTTTCTCGCCAAGGTTTGAATTTGTTTTAATTTTAAAGACAAGAGGCATGTCAATGTATTAAATGTAAACATCTTCAGTATCATCATTACAAACTTTTTGTTTCAATTAGAACGACAGTTTCAAAATGTTCAAAGATATCAATTCTGAAAGCCCTCGGCTTTGCAATCCCACAGACGTGACTTTCTTTATAAGGACATCAAATTTCAAAAGAACGCAAGATCAAAGCGAAATTGTTGAAGTTTTTTTTTCTCCTGATAATAAATAAAATATTTGAAAATATTTGGTTTATTTACACATCTGGCACGCGCACAGACATATATGAGGATCATCCTATGAAGTTGTCTGTGTTAAGACTGTTGTTTGTAAGTGACGCACATATTTGTGTATTAAACAAGAAAACATTTCTTCGTCCATCTTCTGCACTACACATGGGGCTGAGTGTCAATGTTTTATGCACAAGGAGGCTCATTAACTCTAACTTGAGCCAGATTTTTTTTTTGCTGGTTGTAATTCCATAGTCCATAATCAACCAACATCATCTGCAAAGCAGCAGTTGTTTAATTTCAGAGTTGTCTCTTCTAAATGAATCAAACCACTGTTACATAAGATCTGAACGAAGTGGTCGTCTCCTTTCCATTAGGACTAAAACAGAAACATTTAAAAACTCCTTCATCCCACTTTCGGTCAGAGTGTTACAAGATCATCTGTGGTCATCGAGAAGTGCATAGAAGTCTTATTCATGAAGCTCTGGTTGTGAATGTGTTTTGTGTGCTAATGTTCTTCGTATTTTCATCAATGTTGTTTTTGTACAGTACTTACGCTAAGGTTGTCAATTGTAGTCCAACTGAATTTCCATTTGATTGGATCAATAAAAATTATTATATCAACCATCATCTACCAGGGCTAAGAGTTTAAGGGCACTATACTCGCTTTTTGCAATCATTTCTCTGGATTTTTTAAAGTGATTATCCTAACAAGTAGAAAAACCTACCACATCCTTCATAACTGCAAATCAGTTGGTCCGCGACTGTTCATATGATACTCACAGCTAACCCTTATATCTAAGTTTCCCCCCCACACACACACACACACATCCATCACATGAGAACGCGCTTTGAAGAAGATGGTTGCTCCCCCAACTTTTCTTATGATACTTTGTAACTTAGCAATTTAGTTTCTATTCTAAAAAGCATTTAAACAAGTCAATGATTAGCAGACCGTTTTTCGCATAGGAAAATACAAAACAGTATTCCATAGATTAAAAACCAGTTTTTTTGTTCAGCATAATTTTTTTTAGCTTAATTTGACAATAGCCACTTCTTCTATCGCAAATAAAAATACACATATCTCAATTAATTTTTTTGTCTTTATTAGTTTTCATTTTTTTCCGCCTAAATTAGTCTGTCTTTATAAGTCCGTATGTCTGTGTCTTCCAATATTTATTTATTCATAATCTACATTTGTATTAATCCTTAATACTAAAAGAATTTTTAATAAATAGGATAAAAACACAATTAGAAAAAAAAAAGATTTTTCCTTTATACAGCTGACAACTTCTCATACTATGTATTTCTTGGAATGTTTCATTACTGCAAGTAGGTCTTTCCAGTTCTCTGTGTACAGCAAGTTCTTCTATTTACAGTCCAGCTGATGTTCTATACAAACAAATATCTGCGCAAAATATTCATTGACGTCTGTGCATTTATTCCACTTTGTGTTTACTGACTACAAAAAGTATTGGAGTCGAACATGTTCATTTCTACTGAAAGTGTCTTCAATATTGAGGGATGATTATGTTTTGAAAAACTATAACGGTCAAACCAGAGTTTTCACTATATGGTCACTGAAGTGAGCTAGTCTTTTTTTATTTTCAAAAGTTAAACAAAACTGTCAAAAAAATCTAGAAAATCGTTAGACTTGTTTTCTAAATTGTTGTCCAGGTCCCACCAATGAATTAGCAAGTTAATACATGTATAAGGACTCATAATAATTATATAAAAATATAAACTAATGCATAAATTAAAAATTAAAATAATAATCATTCCTATCCTTTTTAAAAAAACACACAAAACAGATAATTATTAACATTGTATATACATTCACTATTTAATATTTTAGAATTATACTTTAAAGAAATTAATTTTGGTTTCTGTCTCAGAAGGACCAAAAAAATGCCGTCGTTCAAATGTCAAACATAGATAAGTGAGTCTTGTGAGGTACAATTTTCAAAAGCTCTTTAAGGTTTTTAGAATCTTAACATGACAGACGGGCATTTCGACTGCATAACAACAATGAGACTTTCCGAACTATCTCTAAAGATTTATTTAACCAAACCAAGGGAATAAGATGCCAAGCAGAAAGGGTAGACGCTCAATGCAATGGTTATATAAGCTTTTGTTTGTCTTAATTTGAACAAAACAAGAATCTTCTGTACCATCTATACTGCATTTACTACCGTACTTGTATTAACACCATTATTAATAATGATTTAATAAAAATACTAATAAACAGAACAGCAAAAAAAAAACACAAACTTTCACAAACCCAAATCTAACTAATCTCTAAGAAGATTGCATTGCCAGCGATAATCATTTGTACACTATAATGATTTTTTTGAAAAAATAGTTTCTTGCGTCATCAGATAACAGATGAGGTAGGCCATCATGCTGACCTGTTGGTAACCTCGAAAAACTGTGGGGAATTTCGTGCATGTGTAGTTAGGCCTACTATAAATAAACACTGTACATTTTGAATGGTCATTTCATATTAAAGGACAACAGTAAGAGATCTTCCAAGACGTACATAAGGGAATCGGCGTCGAAAGGACAGCATTGTATTTAATTTAAAAAAAAAACACAGTGAAATGTCCAATAAAAATAATATTCCATATACAGTGTACAATACAGGTGGGGGTATGCTTCCGGTCTCATCGTGACCCCCCCCTTTCCGTGTAAACGTTTGTCGGGGGAGAAAATGAGGCTACGTGGGGTAGAATGCTGCCTCCCGTGGGCACCCCACAGTGCGTCATCTGGAGAACTCCGGAAACATTCAGTGCAGAGCCATTCCGCATCCTGGCCTTAGGGTAAAATCTTTCATGGTGGTCAATGGTCATCATAAAAGGTGCAACCTCGACCCTTAATGGGCACTCGCTCTGTAAGAAATAGATTAGTTTCTAACATATACAGACCTATAGGAAATATATCATATATCAATGCCTACCATATACAGATCTATAGGAAATAGATTGGTTCCTACGATATACAGATAAATAGGATATATATATATATAT
>JADKLZ010000104.1:12332607-12348981 GCA_021533235.1 Biomphalaria straminea
TATATATATATATATATATGTGTGTGTGTGTGTGTGTGTGTGTGTATACATATGTTTTACTAATTAGTTCATCATTAACTAGTTGATGCTACTGAAAGATCTGTTCTGTACCATTTCATTAAACCTGACATGAGATCGCTTCATAAATCTTTTGACCTGATGAACCATGAATCCTTATCGTTTTCATCGTTTGATCTTTTCTCCGTGACTGACGTGAGCCTAGATTATCAACAGACCATGAAAACTCCACATCACGCGAGTCTGTCAGGCTAATCATGGCTTTGAACAACAAAATAGGTCAAGGTAAAATGGATCTATTAGTGACAGGGTATTGACCAAGCGAGCCAATAAATTATGTACGGTTATTCTTAAGAGCTTAACGATGTTTGTTAATGCTGAGATATTTATTTTACATGAAACATAATTCGCCGTAAGTGACTATTTTTAAAAATTAATACTATAAATCCTATTATTTAATAGAAATTTTAAATGCTTCTTAGTAATTAATTACCTTTTTTTCTGGAATAGAAAGGGAACTCTTTGATAGCACTTTACAAACCATTTGAAGTTTCTTAAGTGCCGCCAACGAAAGCAACAGCGGGTGGGGCAACCGAGGAATTGTTACTAACATTTAAGAAGACCTTCCAGAATCTATATGATACCATTTACCATTAAAGCACTTATAATTACGAGATGGAGTCCATGTTACAGTTTTTCCAGTACCTACTTAAGGTACCTAACTGATGACCACTGCTCTGATATCCTCCATAGAACTCGTTTTCCACACCTCTTGCAGCCTCTTCCCAACTGATGACCACTGCCCTGATATCCTTCATACTGAGGCTCCATGTTGCAAGATGACATCCCGGCTAGCCTCGTTTCATCTTTTCGTCGGGTCACTTTTTGTTTCATGTAGTCTCATTTCATTTCGTTTCATTGCATTTCATCAAGTTTCATTTGGTTTCGTTTTATTTCATTTCGTTTTATTTCATTTCGTTTTATTTCCTTTCGTTTCATTTCATTCTGTTTCATTTCATTTCGTTTCCTTTCGTTTCATTTCGTTTCCTTGCCTTTCATTTCATAAAGTTTCATTACATTTCTTTTCCTTTCCTCTCGTTTCCTTTCAATACGTTTCGTTACAACAAAAAAAACTAACAAATATTGTATAGATTCGCAGTGTCTTATTTAGACTTCAAAATGCCTTAAGCCAGTGATGCCCAAACTACGGCCCGCGGGCCAGATCCGGCCCGCGACGTGGTTCCGACCGCCCGCTAAAACATCGGTAAAAATGTAGAAAATAAAAATAAATAAATAAAAATTGAAAAATGTATTTTCTCTATGTTAGAACTATAACTTTTTTCTTTCATGGATGTCATTGTAATCTATTGTCTTGTAATATTCATATTAATTTTTTTTATCTGTAAGAATACAAGGCTTTTTTTGTCCGCGATAAGAATTATCCGTTGTTTTAGAGTCTTTTACGATTCTGCAACTGTCTTGAGCTAGTCGTGTCCTTGAACCTCATGTGTGTAATGCAGCGCATCTTTTCTGCTTTTTTTCTGTGTTCTTCTGACATACACATGATTGGTGCCGTACAATGCAAACTTTGTACGTCAATAAAATATGAGTCGAAGAAACCAAGATTGGATGTTGAAACTTCCAGGAAAAGTTGACAGATCTTTTTATGTGGAACATAAGACAACATTATTAATTTGTAATGAGAGTTTCTGTTAAAGAACATAACATAATAGGCATTCTAAAACAAACCATTACAAAAATATGGCGGCATTGTTGGTTTGAACCGCTAAGAAAAGATAAGTTACGCCTAGACTTGAGCAATTTGAAAAATATTTATTAAGAAGAAAAATTAGTCGACTGTTATGGAGGCTACAGAGTTGCTCACATTTAAAAAGAGAAATAAAGCATAAAAAAGTGCTTGCTAGCAGTGATGGAAAAAATTCTTCCTGAAAAAAAATTTGTAGCTGTCAGCCTTTCTGCCATGACAATTGCAAAACGAGTGGAGGATGTTGGTGAAAATCTTTATTCAAAACTAAATGACAGAGCAACAGATTTCGAAATCATTACTATTGCCGCTGAGGAGTGACACCAACTGGAACTGATTGACTTACAAAGCAAGACTTCCATTCTTGAGAAATTTCGAGCAATATATACAATAGATTTCGAGCAATGCAGACAATAGATTTCGAGCAATGCAGGCAAAAGATTTCGAGCAATGCAGACAATAGATTTCGAGCAATGCAGGCAAAAGATTTCGAGCAATGCAGGCAATAGATTTAGGTTTACGTTGTCTACATAAACCTTGCACATTTCTGAAAACAATAGCTGGGTATAATCACAATGTTTACTAGCACTTAATTTAGTAGAAAAACTTTTTCAATTAAAAGACACCAGTAAGTATGCGGACTGAAGCCAAGGGATTGTAATAAAACTATTTCAAATGGTTTATTCTCTATTTCATTTTGTTTATCTTTTTGTCAATGTGGCCCGCGACACGGGGGTCGGAACTCAAGATGGCCCGCTGGCCGCATAAGGTTGGGCATCACTGCCCTAAGTTATTTGAGGTCCTTTAAAGGCCTTTTACATATTATATTTCCGTGCTAAATATTTCTTGTGAGGCTGTGTAGATTCAAATTTTCTTAGCTCAGTCCTGGACTTGTGCAACCATCAATGCACGTGAATGTCTGTGGAGGCAGACTGTAACATTATGCACCAATATTGTTGTCATTCATCATTCGTTATGCCCCCCCCCCACTCTTCCTTCCTCACACATAGAGGGAATAGTTTCAGCAACGAAAACATCCATCATAGAGTTGGCCAGTGAGAACAACAATGCGTGCTGGAAATTGACCAGGTCATCCATTTTCATTTCAGCCCGTGTTTGCGTGCAGGAGCAGCTAATTACAAGGCTATAAGCCACAAGTTGCCTGAGGGTCTTTTGGAAAGAAAATATATTAGCCACTGGATGGCAAGCTATAAACGTCATCCTCCTCTCTGTCTCTCTCTCTCTCTCTCTCTCTCTTCTCTCTCTCTCTCTCTCTCTCTCACTCTTCTCTCTCTCTCTCTCTCTCTTTTTAAGTCTGTCCGTCCCTCCGTCCGTCTCTCTCTCTCTCTCTCTCTCTCTGTTCTCTCTCTTTCTATATCCTCTGTATTTGTTCTTTTCTAACGTAGTCCCTAAACAATGCAAGTTTCGGTAGACGACCTTGATGCTAATCAAAGCTATAGTATCGAGATTTCTATAGAATTTAATCAAAACCAAAGTTTCAATTTATTTTACACCAAATAAATGATACGTTTTTTTAAACAATTTAACAATTAAATTAACATCATGGATATTAATTAAATACATTTTGATAAACATTGTATAACATTAGTTAAATCACAATTATCTATGACAAAAAAATTTTATGCATGGGGTAGCATCCTAGTGAAAAGTTGTATTAGGGGGTCGCGGAGCTAAAAATGTTGAGAACCGCTGATTTAGACTAACAACAAGAACTCTGCGCGATAACTAATATTGTTATCAATAGATTTTGTTTACGCGATTTCATGCAACCTATCACTTGTCTGGACCAGTTGAAAAAAGGGAGGGGAAGAAAAAAGGTGTATCTTGGTGATCGCTTTTTAAATGTATTTACAAAAAAAAAAAAAAAGGAAAGTGAACGACCTGAATTCGAACTCTAAGGCTAAAGACTCCTAGGCCTCCTCAAGCCTAAACACTAAACACTTGACCAGTAAATGGTTTATGAAAAAAGGCTTTTTAGTTATGTATTATTAGCCTTAAACTCTAAGGCGGCTACGAACAAAGTATAAAGGGGGTTAATTTAACGTGTACCAAACATCAGTCAAGTACAATTTCTTTCCCTTATTCGAGATACCAAACAAAATAAATAATGACCAATAGTTTATTAATAAATTGATTTTTTAAATATATTTATGCTGAAGATATGAAGCCTGAATTTTTACGTTCTTCAGTGGACTACTTCGGGGGCCGATTTAGCGTCAGGGCCGGTCTTAAGCCACTGCAGCCTATGCGGTCGCAGTGGGCCCCGCGCTTTCATAGGCCCCGCGCTAAGTCTATGTGTAATTGTTAATTTTCAAAATATATGAAAAAATCCTGGAAAACTTCTGAATTTATTAACCCTTAGAGTGCTGAGCTGTTTTAAAAATTAGTGCATACAAAATGGAATTACAATTCTGATGTTTAGAGGCTAAACTACCACACGCGTTTTAAGGGTTAAAATCTCCTGAAAACTCAAAAAAATATCCTGAAAAATAGACAAAGTTGTCATTTGTGTGTGTCATTCATTGCGGAAAACGCCAATCCTACGCTAGATAAAGAAAAAAGGCATTATCAGCTTTCATGTTATAAAATGTAATAATCGGGCGAATTTTCACCTTAATCGGAAGTTCCAATGCTTTATGAACTTTTATAGTCACTGGCATATAAATATGTCATAGGTTGCAAGGTTCATAAAGTAAAGATAATTTTATCGCAATTTTTTAGTAAGTAAAGAATTAATACAATTCAAAGTCACATTTTTTTTGTAATACATATTCTTAATTTTCACTTATTATCCTTATTCCCACACAGACTAGGCCCCGCGCAATCAGTTTCGCATTGGGCCCCGCAATGGCTAGGACCGGCCCTGTTTAGCGTCTATTCTAACCACACAAATATTGCCTTGTTATAAGTATGATCTGTAAGAATTTTGACTGATATACACATTGCACAATGTAGATTTATGTATGTTGATATTTCAGCGCGATGGAATAATGAAAAGAAAACGCAATGAATTTTGTTAACTTTGCATATTTGACTTTTGATTATGATTAAAGTGTGAGTTTATAGCATGAATTGAAAAAAAAAACTTTTTTTCTTTCGTACCTTTTGTTTCACGCTTTGATTCTCTTTCGTTTCAGATGATCCACAAGTCAACGTAGTGCCCAACTTTCAAAAATTTTCCTATGGAAGACGTCACGGTGCCGCTACAGTGACCCCAACATGATCCACATTCACACTGGGGGCGGGTTCAGTAGCGGTCTGGGCAGGAAGTACCCCAACTCGCTGAACCACACGGACTGGAAGGCGCCCCTGAGATGCGGGTTCCTCTTCTGCACGTTCTCCTGTGTGCTGTTTGTGATCGGTGTCATCCTGACCTGGCTAGGTATACGTAGAAGTGAGCTGCACATTAGCATTTTTTTAGTTTCTGTACTTTGCATGTTTTATTTTTTTTTTGTACTCCAAGGGTAGACAACCGTGGTGTTTAATCTAAGGGTAATGAGCGCTAATTTAAAATATTAAAGCTGTGAATAAATAACTATAAACTGATAATACTACTCTTTTTCAGAAAGATTTTAATACATAAAATATATATGAGCTTATAAATATAATCTACACTGTCTTCTGATTTTTTAATACGGTAGGAGTAGAGTTATTGTTAAGGTTTATTCTGGTTAATCTTAACCAAAGAAAAACAATTTAATTCTTTCAACAGGCCTGTCTGTCCATGAATATCTATGCATATAAGCAGATTCTATAGGATGAAAATAAAGAAGAAGAAAAGCTACTTCATCTCATTAACAGATTACAAACACATACACACACACACGAAAGAAAACGTTACATTAATAATATCCCCGAGCTATGACATCAAGCCAGATTATCTTAACATTAAATTATTACTATGATGATAGTATGATGTCATCACTTTATGTGTGCCCCGAGGTACAATCCCTTTATTAGTCGACAAACAACACAGCCACAACTAGGGGCACAGTTAGTCTCTACGACAGCGCCTCTCCAGCTGCGGTTCGCAAATTGGTTGCGACACAAAAGCAAATTTTTACGATTAGTCTAACATTAATAAATTTCCCTTTGTTAATAATTATTCTGCAGTCTACAACTTCGACAATGTCATGTTTGTGTTTTAAAACTGCCGCGGCTATTTATTTCTATTTTTAGAAGTTTCTCAAAGAAAGAAAAAATAGGGGGCTTCACTCAAAATTGTCAAAGTGTAATTTAAATTTGGTGCTTAGTTTTGTGAATATAAAAGTGTAATATTCTTACTGATTTTTTTTTAAATTTAGTTCCAACGTTAATCTCTCAACAGTTGTCTATCCTCTGGTTACATTTGTTTGTCTGATTCAAGTGCTAACAGCTCTGTACTTGTAGTAAATGAATCTAACCTCATTCAAAGACTTTACTCTAGCCGTTACATACACTCATTGTTTCTTTTAGTTGAACATTGTATTAAAAAATGAGCAAATAGTAGGATAAATCAAAACTGTTATACTAGATTCACTTTGATATGTAGAAA
Source organism: Biomphalaria straminea (assembly GCA_021533235.1). NCBI lineage: Eukaryota > Metazoa > Mollusca > Gastropoda > Planorbidae > Biomphalaria > Biomphalaria straminea. The sequence continues at coordinate 12,338,946 of JADKLZ010000104.1, forward strand.
CGTTGCGATATTTCATTGAATATGATATTCATCTTGGAGATTGTCATCATAATGGTGTTGATGGACCCTCGCACGGGTTCGGTGGGACAGTATAGGCATATGGAGGGCCCCCCGTGGGCTCGGCCTCCGACCTCGCATAGGAGGAGGCACTCATGCGGGCTCAAGGAGCCGTGTCCTACGACCAAACGGGTGTGATTATCTGATCACCTAGTTGCAGGGGGACTACAGACAGAGAGGTCAGTGAAGAGCCAATCTCTCATCCTGGCCATGAGATAAAAGCCTTTCTCTGGTCACATGTTTCATTAAAGGGACGAAGTCTCGAACCATTTTGGACATCTGACAAGATTGTCAGCAAATATAGTCACCACTTTAGCATATTTCAGTTGCTACTAAATATTTTGAAACATGGCTCAGTATGAAACAATATTACACAACCTTTGTCAACCTTGGGGCCTTTTCCTTTTTCTACACATCTGTCTCGAGACGTATCAAAGCAAAATATCGTCAACACCGATGGAATCGATTCTCTCTGACTATATTATACTATACTCAAAAGTTTCGATGTGCATCATTGCACAAATTTCAAAAGACCGATAGAATCGATTCTCTATGATTTCATTATATACTATGGGCAAATGTTTTGATGTGCATCACTAGCTTAAACTAGTTAAAAATACATGTACTTTACTGGTTAAGTAGTTAAGGCTTGGCTTCAGAACCGAAGGCCTCGAGTTTGAAACCCTTTGAATTTCGTTTTTCGTTCTCTCTTGAGTCCACCCAACTTTAATGGGTATCTGACCCACGTGGACCACAAGATACTCTTGTTAACAGTCGGCCATAGAACAGACAGGTGTAGACACTATCTGCATCTATAGATCGAGAGGTCCGAGAAAAGGTTCTTGTCCTTACCTACTCTCTGCAGACATGTCTTCCTTTGGCTGGTCTTCCTCTTTTGTTTTTTATATTAATTATAAAGAAGATTATTGCGACTGACTTAGAGCATATTAAACTTTGTTAAGATGGGTTGGGGCTTACTGTCCTCCTGACTTTACTACAAAACCTCTATTCAACTCATACTTTCGTGGAACATGGAGCCTCTTCTGGGTTGGAAAAATCTCGAAAACGGCTCGAAATAACATCTGACAGTTGTTGTATTTCGTTGGAATAAGCATTACTACTAGCTCGATGGACACACTGGGATAACTCTAGTTTGAACATTATAATTTTTAGAACTAAAAAAAAATTTAATTTGGCTAGAGACCTAGAAGATATTTATTTTGAACTGGCTTTATGTCTTCGGTATTTACGCATATAGGTATTATTCATTAAAGAGTTTGATAAATTAATGTTCAGGAACATGTGTGCATCGTCTTAAAAATCTAGATCTAAAGACTTATTATTGGAATTCTATAATATTCTTGGGGGGGGGGGGAAGAGAAGGGTGTATGTGGCGCGATACATAATGTTGCTTTTTTTTAAATCCAACATTCATTAGTAATTAAGAGAAAGACACTCGCTCAATAAGTTGTATAAAGGAGATATTGTCCTTTTCAAAAAAAAAATCGTGTTTTATTTGAATATCTCTCTACCCCGGAAATAATTTTATCATATCGATATTTTTATATAGAAAACTGTGCCATAAGCTCGTTTAAAAAAACATTAATAAAATATTTTGGAAGTTTTGGTTTTGGTCATCCAACTATACACTAAGTTTGGGGAATGAATTCCTTGAGAAATGAAAGAAAAGAATTTGAGATCTGAACTGCGTGACTCGATATACTAATCAAAACAGATTTTACAGTCCAATAGACAAGTCATAGGTCATAAGTCAAACATTGATAATTTGTTTTGACATTTCGAGGAACGGGAACTTACAATTTCAGAAATAGTCACCACTTGCCTTATCTGGTTTCCTGTTAGTTTTTATTACATTATCATCCTGGAACTAGAGAGACTTATCTCAAAGTTTACAGATTTTGTAATCTTTTAATCTTTAGTTTGTTTTTTCCTAGTGTTATTTACAAAAACATAACATCGAAAGGATATTTATTATGAACTAAGTTATAATGACCCAGTAATCTGCACAGGTGTCAGCAAAGCTGATTTAGAGCTTTTAAATATAAGAAAAATATTGTCTTACTTTTTTTTTCCTTTGTATTGGCAGATTGATGTATTATTTAGAACAACTTGAACATTATATTTTTTAATGTTTTATCTGCTTCTTCGTTCTGATTATTAAATTGGAAGGTTTAAATAGCCAATCCTATGTCTGAGATGAACTGTAAGTCGGAAGGTTCCAATAGCCAATCCTATGTCTGAGATGAACTGTAAGTTGGAAGGTTCAAATAGCCAATCCTATGTCTGAGATGAACTGTAAGTTGGAAGGTTCCAATAGCCAATCCTATGTCTGAGATGAACTGAAAGTTGGAAGGTTCCAATAGCCAATCCTATGTCTGAGATGAACTGTAAGTTGGAAGGTTTAAATAGCCAATCCTATGTCTGAGATGAACTGTAAGTTGGAAGGTTCAAATAGCCAATCCTATGTCTGAGATGAACTGCACAGATGACGGACGTAAAAGTAACAAAGTGCCCTTTTCAGACCTTGCGAACTATAGGGCAGATGATCTAAAAGGGCATGTGTATATGTGGACACGGTTAACGAGGTTGTCATGTGGCCAACACAACGACTAACCGACTTTACTTTTCCACACCTAATGTCGGAGCTGGGTGGACTTAGACTAAAGATCCCGAAAGTAAAAATCTTAGTCTTCAAAAGGATTCGATCTTTGGGGTCCTGGGATGAGGTACGACGTCAACTAAAATGTACCGTTGAACCAAGTAACGGATATTCCCATTTCTTCCATACCGTTAGAATTTTAAATAGGTGTTCTGAGCCAGTATTAATGTTGCGAGGTCACGGACTGATTGTTCGAAATTACGTTCAAATGTATTTGATAGATATATTTATCGCGAAATCCCAAATAATAGCTTTCTTTCTTTTCATTGTCACGCTCGACTTGTCTAAAGTAGGACCATAAGCTTTATGGAACAATGGGGATTTCGAGAAGATATTATCATGACCTGTGAACAAGATTCTTCCTATTACTCGATCCCAGATTAGGTATGCATAAGGTGTACATCTGGTAATCATTGGAAGGACCTTAGATATACATTAGGTATACATCAGGCATACATAAGGTAATCATTAGGTATACAAAAAGTAAACAGCATGTAGACCTTTGAATGGGAATATGTTACAATTCGGTGTTTTTTAGATTACCGCTTTAAAATAATTATTATTTTAAAAATTAAGATGAAAATATAAAGAATACAATAACTTTATTTTTCCTGGAAAAAAACAACTGATCCTTACAATGTCACACAATGGTTCGTGTTTTCAATACTACTACTACTAATAATAATAATAATAATCTGAAAAAAACTACTTATAATGGAGAAAGAAGTTATTTATTTTAACAAGGCCTAGTCTCCTCTGACTTCACTCGGTAAGTTGTTTGTTGATTGAATTGCATTCCTTTTGATTTATGATTGCAATCACTTCTTTATTTAGACTTTCATTTTGGTTTCTTTTACATCTCTTACTGCACGACAATAGAGACATCTTTTTTTTTTTCCAAACATTTTTGAATGTAGCAGACTGATATCAGCCAATCGTTTGAACGCACTTCACGTGATTGCAACTTCTGCATGCCAGTCTCACGTCTGTGTATGGTCGCAATGTCTTAATAAAATCTTTCTAGAAGTCCAAAAACAGGACTTACACAGGTGTCAGTGCATGCTTAAGTTAGACACCAGAATTTATACACTGCACTTTTGTGTTCAGTTCATTCTTTAAACAATAGGATTTGTTTTTTTATTCATTTCTTTTTGTGCTGGTCCAATCACAACTAACTCACTATGCATGTTGATATAGTGCAGTGCTGAGTATGTGTGAGTGTTGATGCAATATTCTGTGAGCTAATACAGTTGTATGGTATATATGTTTTAAAACATGTCTATGGTCAACATGTGTATGTTCAATATGTGTTAATACAATTGTATGGTATAGGTTGTGTTCACGGTGTGTACATTTCATACTGGTCATCTTTATTATATAAAAATATTATTTTACGGAATATCATTTTTCTTTCAGCTTCAGTCATAGAAATATTTGTGGACACTAGTTTCATATTGATGTGTGTTTGTGTGTGTGTGTGTGAGAGAGAGAGAGAGAGAGAGAGAGAGAGAGAGAAAGATGGTTCTGAGCTATCAATATCCAGAAAAAAATATTGTTTTAGAGATTAGTTAAACATTCAAATAATTGTAGCCAGAAAATTATATTCTATACCGATCTGTCTCTTACCTTATATACTCAACTTCTGCTTCTTACATCCTTAACTTTCTCTTAACTTTTATCCTAAACTTTGTCTTAGCTTACATTCTAAACTTTCTCATAACTTTTATCCTTAACTTTGTCTTAGCTTATATCCTTTACTTTCTCATAACTTTTATCCTTAACTTTGTCCTATCTTTTATCCGATATCTTTCTCCCATCCAGATTCTGTCTGGTCAATCCTCCTCAGTTGCCTACGCCCTGACTTGACATACTGGTGGTCCAGACGTTAACGCCTGTGTTGTTAGTGTGTAGATCTCCGAGTTAATTCTCCAGTTTGTTAACTGTTTCCTTCTTACCAGTAGGTGTGCACGACGTGTTCGGGGAGACTGTCCCTATCACGGGGCCCATCTTGCTCTTCGTTGGGGGCCTCATGCTACTGCTAGCTGCACGCCAGTTCTACTTGGCCCACACCAGGAAAAGACTTAGCTGCAAGTCGCCAGTGGTAAGTAGTGTCGTTATCCAGAGTCAGTCATGCATGAACTTTTTTAGTCAACGCTGCTTAAAAACATAAACATAAACTTACAAACGTAAACATAAACTTACAAACATAAACATAAACTTACAAACATAAACATAAACTTTAAAACATAAACATAAACTTAAAAACATAAACATAAACTTACAAACATAAACATACACTAACAAACATAAACATAAACGTACATAAAGTGGAAAGGACATAGTGTGACTTCCCAAAAAAACACTGCACGCTCTAAAAAAAAGTGTGATTGTTTTTTTTAACTGAAACAAATAAACTAGCAATAATTCATCAAACACTTAACCATAACATACAAATACAAAAACAACACAACCTAACAAAATACTCAGAGAGACACAAAGAAGTAGTTCGCAATTTCCTCATTTGCGAACATAATTTAACAAATGCTCCTTTTTCCCTAGTTCCATGGAACAGCGTCCATGAATCAGTGAGGAAAACCAATGTATATTAGTGTATAAATTCTGTTTATTTTCCTATTACAGTCACAGATGTTTGTCCTTCTTTAATAGGAACCAATAGTAATGAAAAGAAACAAAAGTAAACAAAAGGGAGTTAACCAGTTTAATTTTATCACAAGACTTCTTGAGTCTTAATAGTCTAGTTGTTTTTTGTTTTTTTTCTCAATAATAGGCCTCTCGTCTCATTCGGGGGCTTCAATCAGAAAACTCACACGTTGTCTGAAAACTGTTCAAACACTCTGTTTGTTCAGATTTCTGTCTTCATACAATCTGTTCAGATTCCTGTCTCAGAACTATTCTCAGAACTGTTTGTTCAGATTCCATTCATCAAACCATAAGGTATAAATTAAGCTTTCTCTCTGAAGATATGCTCCCTCTAGTCCTCCACCAAACCACCCCCACTCCATGTACTTTAACGTTTCTGATTCTTAGCTTTCTAAAGCGTGTCCTCCAGGCAATAACCTTTCTACTTCAAACAAAAAAAAGTTCCGCGAGACTTGTTGGGCTAAGTTTGGCCAGACGTTGAATTCTATATTTGCTCAAAAAAGAGAAAAAAATAGACACATTTGCCTCTTATGAGAAATCAATAGACGAACACTTCCATTGAAATAATCCATTTCTTTCTTAGAAGGATGGGAGATTTTTTCACGGTTTAGGAAACCGAAGTCTTTTAACTCTGTGGAAGACTGGAAGAATTTTTTTCTAATCGTGTTCTACTCTCTGCAAACAGAAGAACATAATGCTTAGAATGTTTCCAATGCCCGCCTTTTTTATGTGGCTCTCTTTTGTGGCATGGAATTTTGTAAAAGACCTGGCCACTTGGTGATTTCTTTGAAACGGGATCTTTTCTTCCATCTTGAAGAGACTTTTTGAAAACTAACTTCCACTGACAAGAGCTCTTCTTAACAAGCCAATGTTACGTCAGTGTAAAGAGTTCAGATTTCTTGTCCTTATGTCCGTCAATATGTGAGTGTGCGTTTGTGCATGTGGTAGGCTGTAAGTATTGAGAAATCTGCAAAAAAAAAAAATAAAGATCATATTTTTGAACTAGGAAAAAAATATCTAGAAAAAAATAAGTTACTTTTTAGCTATAGGAAAAAAAATTCCTAGTCAGAGAAAGAAAATATAGGGGGCGGCGTTGAGGTTGGAAGGTAAGTTAAAGGGTAAGGACACTGTTCATATCAGGATAGAGGAAATAGAGAGAAAATAAAATATGAAAAGGTGGCACTAATAAGGCCCATAGTAATAGTAAATGGCGCCATTGTAATCAGTATAAACCCATTTTTGCTTATATCAACTTTGTCTGTCTCTCTGTCTGTCTGTCTCTCTGTCTGTCTGCTTATCTAAGTGGGAAGAGCTCCGTCCTTAAAACTATATCTACCAATAATGTACAAGCTATTTCCCGTATTCGATATCAAACAAAATAATTAATCACCAATCATTAATTGAATAATTGAGTATTTTTTTTAAATCATGTTTTGTTAGTTACAATAAATAAATTGTTTCAAGTTTAAAACATCAACTTGATCGCAGAATGTATGATGGAGAAATAAAGGTAACAATTATTTCAAGGGAATAAACCCAACAAATTTAGCCACACCTGTGAATATTAAAGTACTAGTTTCCCTTGTTGCTATTAAACAAAATAATTAATTAACGGTAATTAATGCTCTAACTGGTTACTTTTTTTATTCATGTCTTGTCTATGTCAATGAATAATTGAGCGAAGTATCAATTTGATCCGAGAAAGGGTGTGGGAGAAATAACTCGTACACACTTTTTACCAGACATGCAGACAGACAGACAGACAGACAGAGTGAGTTGAGCTTTGTAAAAATGAAGGGGGGAAAAAAGCCCGTGTTGTTACTATGTGAGGATGTCCTTCGAATGTCAAAATTGTGATCTAATTACAATGTTAATCAAAAAGAATAATAATATAATAATAAAGGATATTGAGGTAAGGTATTATTTGTTCGTTGAATATAAATGATAATATGTAGTGCCACCCGTCCTGCTGGTTTGTTATTTTAATGTGTCACAAAACACTGAACTAAATGGATACATTAACTGAATGATTACATATTTTCGTTTTTTTTAAATGAAAATTTATAAATAGTTATGTTGTGTTTTAAAACTGGAGATTATTACGTGATCCCATAAGAGAACATCTTATAAATTTCAAATATATAATTCTATCTCATTGAACTAATTGTAGCTCCTCAATCGTCTGCTGAAACTTATTGTACTGTCGACAACTGAAGTTCGGGTCTTAAGTTACTGGCACTTGTTTTTTTTTTTATTAATTGCTAATTCAAAAGGGTGGTTTTTTTTTCACTTGGGTGTCACCCCACTAGTGACGCCACTGATTATATGAACCTTACAAATAACTTTGTAGTCAGCCAAAGTTCACTTCTGCAAAATGTGACAGACGCGAACAAACTCCCTAATGCCATTATCGAATGCAAATTTTGATGTCCTGTTGATCTCTTCATGGAAACCTCCGACTCTTGAACTTTTCAACAAGGGAGTTAACTACTACACAAGGGTGTTACAAGTCTGACTGCACGTGCTTTCTGTAGGCTTGTTGTTCTCTCCCCTTCACTCGGCGTTCATTTAAAAGTGTGATTAAAAAGGGCAAGGAAAAGCTGTCTCCAAACAATCGTGTCTGGGGCTCTGGTCTGAATGGATGAAATGAAACCTTCACCCTGGTATTGATGGGTTCAAGACGTGAGAGTCCACGGGCACTTGTCCCCAGGGATGCGACTCGTTAGAGCAGTTGTGTAGCTGGACCTGTGAAAGACAGATGACCTGGGCTAGGAATGTTTGGGAAACCGTAGTTTTAAGATGACTTGTATCGCAAGCACTGGGCTAGCAAAGACGAACAATAGGAGCCCAAATTGGCTAGTGGAAAGTTGTAAAGTAAAAAAGGGTTGACAATAAGAATTTAAATGTTTGAAATTATTTCTTTATTTGCTTAAATCATTGTATATACGTTTTGACAAAGTTTGTATCACCCACTCTGTCTGTATGTCTGGTAAGAAGTTTAAACACGTTATTTCTCACACAGTCATTCTCGGAAACTTGGCATTATTATTCATTTCTGTAGACAATGTTGTCAGGGAGGGTTTTGGCGGCCGCAGACTCGTCTTGTCGTATGGGGTATGAAGTCTTCACCCGGGCCTACCCTCGCGCTGAGCAGGATGAACTGAACAAAAGTAACGGCATGTAAAGTTAAAGTTCAGTAATTCAACTGGACAACAAGTTATGGACTGTAACTATTGTCAACTTATATCAGCGAACAACAATGTTATAAAGTTAACAGTTTAATGACTAATGAAATGATAAAATGATAAGGCATAATAAATGGATACATGAATACACATCAATATAGTATCGATCATTCACAATATAGTGCAAATATGTTTACACAATAGCGCACCTTCACATTACTGCCAAGGTCAACCAGGGCTAACAACGCCCCCCACCCAACAACTCAACACCATGGGTGATGTCAACAAAAATCAAGCACCAAATCGAACAACTTCGAGCCTGACTCCACCAGAGCCCAAGCCTAAGTCCCTAAACGAAATAAAGGATCAATCCGTAACAAACGTTATTGAAAAGATCATAATAAAACGTTTCAAGATCTACAACATACAGCAGACCGTAAAATAGCCAACTTACCCAAAACTGGGGAAAACAAACACTAACTCCATCACAACAAAGCCAAAGCAAAACACCATCGACCCACTCACACAGAGGCACCCAAGAAAATGACAACAAATCGCACCACCTTAGAAACAGATACTCGCGGAGCTTATGGTGTAAAGAAAAGAAATAGCAATCCCAATGCGCATAAACAAGCTGTGCATGACAAATGTATTGTTGAATACCAACAAAGGAAATAATCTTTCAGTATTCACAGATATGGTTAAATATGCTGTTGTTGTTGTTTTTTTTTTTTTTGTTGTTTGTTTGTTTTTCTCCCACTAAGATGACTGTTCACTTTATTTCTGCCATATCCATTCGGAAGTTTAGACCTCTAATAGTTACTCATTATACATAGCAAAAGTGAATCAATTAAAAAGTTACCAATTAGTTATTTAGGTTATTTATCGGTTATTCATCTAAAAAGGAAAATAACTTCTACATTCATGAGAGAACAGTTGTACGTGTGGTGTTCTTCCCTTTTGATATTTTTTTTCTTTACAAAAAAATATATTTCTGGTATCCAATAAAAAAAAATCAATGTAAATACTGTATGTAAATATTATTAGTGTAGTCTGAACTCAATATAAGGGACGTAACTATAATTTGATAGTAGGCCTATACCGTTTCCTTTAAATCTAGATCTAGCAAGTTTCAATTTTTTTTAAATAATGATAATATTATCAATTTGTAAACAATGTTAAAGTGCACTACATGATACAAATATTTTGTGTATCTTTTTTGTTTAATTGTTATTTATTTCTTTAATATTACGGAACACACCCACTTGTTGAGTTACATTAATAAGTAGTATGAGTATACAGTAAATTACACATTACTATTCCACATAAAGACCATTTTGCTTATTGTTAATTTAATTATTTTTAAACTAAACAGCCTATGGCTAAAACTCCTCGTGTTGGTGGAAAGAGATAAGCTATCATTAAATAAAATTGTGACCATATAAAAAAAAAA
>JADKLZ010000104.1:12374416-12390063 GCA_021533235.1 Biomphalaria straminea
CTCTATTGATACACTAGCTACTGAGGCTCCATACATGCACTACTTTGACACATATTTTTCTCAATTTCCGGCTCCTAATCACCGTTGGGAGCCAAATTCATTTAGGGCGGGGGGATGGGACACTAATGATTTTGAATGACTTGGAGTTTCAAGAAATTACAATTTCTAGTGCGTCATTAAATATAGCCTGAAGATAGGAAAGAAAAGAAAGAGTGGAAGCAGTGTCGGCAGCCGGCGGGGCTGTTTCTTGAGGTCATCCTAAATAGACGAAAAGTAGCACCCAATAACAGTAACTCGACCTTAGGAAGAAGATAGTTACAGAGTAGAGCGACACTTTCAGATAGAATGAAGGTCTTGTTGCTGAATGGGAACACTTTTGAGTAAAAGAAAAATTTAAAAAGAGGTTAATATAAGGGAATAGATTTGACATTTATAGCCATAGATCTCAATACAGTACGTTTTATTTCCTTTTTTTCTAAATCAAACAAAATTAATTATTTATTACTTATGGATTATTAAATTGTTTAATTTGTTTTAATCGTTAGATACAATGAATAATTGTACAAAGTTTCAAATTGATCCGAGAATGAGAAGTGGGGGGGGGGGAATACCGTGTACAAAAGTAGTACAATACAGACAGATGGAATAAGTAAAGGCGGTTGGTCTTTGTGCTGGCCACATGACACCCTTCGTAACGGTAGGCCACAGAAACAGATGACCTTTACTTCATCTGTCCTATAGACCACAAGGTCTGAAAGGGAAACTTTTTCTGGATAAGAATTCAGAAAATAAATAAAGGAAATGCATTATGAAATTAACTAATGGATAGTATGTCTAGTGGGATGTACTGAATAATCAGCTTAAGAGAAATATAGCCTTTGGGTCTGGTCTTTTTTGGCATTTTGTGTAGATCTTTTTGGCCATCTTATCTTTTAGTTTTATAATATAATATGTGAGATTAGTGTATACTATACGTCATGGAAAATGTTGTTTTTAGAGGCCAGTTAGTCACTGACCCAAGTGCTCGCTGGTATTTGTGTTTTCTTTTCTATCTCAAAATGTTTACCCCCCTCCACACACCATTTCTCTTTGTTTCTTTTCTAATCTCTTTATTGATTCTCTCTCTTTCTCTCTCTCTTTCTCTCTCTCTCTCTCACACACACATGTTTACTTTTGTATCGTATGAATTCGTACTATATTTTTTTAAAGACTGGTTACTTATCTCCCTTGGTTCTAACACTATCTTTATGTGATGCAAAACTAGATCTAAATTCTAACGCATTGGTTTCACTTGATCTTTTAATCAAATTGACTTTGACACGATCTCTTTCTGTCATTTTACAATTTAATATTTACAATTGTGATAGTTAGATAGACAGACAGACAGACAGGCGGACGGAAGGACAGACATACAAACAGAGAGACAGGCAGAATGGAAATAGAAATGGATATAGATAAAATTATAAAGTGAGAGAGAGAGAGAGAGAAAGAGAGAGAGAGAGAGAGAGAGAGAGAGAGAGGTATGTTATTCCATGGAAACAGAATCAGGTCTAATTTAATTAATGTGTTCAAACCTTTGACGGGCGATCAAAACATTAGCTTCTAACTAATTATATGCCTGTCACGTGACAGTATTGTCATCGATCAGGCTTAGCTGTGGTGGGAGGGGCTGACAGACAAAATACGTTTCAAATTATAAACACATACACACACATACATGCAGAGCGAGAGAGAGAGAGAGAGAGTGAGAGAAGAGAGTTGTAACTAACACTTTCGAATCTTAACGAACCATTTATCATGAGAAAAACGCTTGATAAAGTAAACATAAGAAAACTGCTTTTTCTTACAACTGTATACGTTTTGTTTGAAAGAAAACTCAATAACTTTATGTAAACACATGTACCAAAAAATTGTCCCTTGTCTATGTGATAGTGGTTTTGTATTAAGTGAAATTGTATCTATTTATTTGAATCAACCTTGTTTAATTATTGGTAGATGTATTCTTGACTAACAATAATAAATGTGTGCAATGGGAAATATTTTTAATAATGTTTTTGTTGAACGAAACTTTTATGTTAATAGCATGATCAGCGCGTTTTGTTCAAATCACTTATGTGGACCAGTTGGATGGGGGTGGAGGGGTATCTGGGAGAAGGTTTCCGTACTGCCTTTCAAAAACAATTTTATTTAGAAAAAAAAGTTACTGAAGTTTTAATTCAAACTCCAGCCTCCATGCTGGAAGGCCGACTTGTTAGCCCTGAGCTATCCAAGTACTTATAAATGTATTTTTGTAGTCTGTTGTTAATTTCAATAGTTTAGCGAACGATCTAATTATTAAACAAGGCCTAGCTCCCCTTATGTCAGGCCCTGCTGTCTCCTTATAAAACAAAATTGATTAATTAATAATGACTAATTGATTTACTAATTGTTTTATTGATTCATGTGTTGTCATCGCCAGTGAATTACTGTGTATGTTTTTTTCTTGATCAGAGAACGGGAAGTGAGAGAGAAAAACTTATAGAAGATTCCAACCTGACAGAGAGAGTTGATATAAGCTTTGGGGAAACAAATCGGACTGGTGGGGCTTTTTTTTTTGTTTGTTTCCCCGCTATTACTCAATACTTCAACAGTATTTGTCAATGTGACATATTTTGATAATGCAGTTTTGACAGTCGCCATGTCACCCGATATCTCAACTAGCTTTCAGAGTTTTATTGTCATGAATTTTACATGACAGGGGGAGCCCCGCACCCCGCACCCCAGCCCCATATTCCCCTTACTCCCATCACTATAGTGAAAGATCCCACCGCCGTTTAACGTTGTTGTATTTGATATATGAATGCAATAATAACGTAAGTTAACGAACATCTCGTTTCTATTGATATTTTGTTTATATGCATCTTTTGTTTTCTATTTCTGATACAGTTAGGCGCGGTCTAGATGTAATGAACAAGTGTTAGGTAGTGTAGTTTAGTATTGCGCACACTTTTTAGATAGTTAGTTTAGTCTTTTAGAATAGCGCACTTTTTGGTACCGACATTGAACGCACATTTTATGACGACACAGACTGTAGGGTTAGAGATTAAGATTGACGTAATAGGATTTCAGTTACTGCTAGGCTCTCGGGGTGATCAGACGTATTTATCTTTTGACTAGACTGTGGCCCATCTTGTAAATAAATCATTATTGAATGTTATCTCGGAGTCAACTTGGTCATTCAAGATTTTGTTCGTTCTTGTTCTTGTGATTGTTTCACTGTGAACTCGCACATAATAATTTCATCGATACAACTATACCCAAGCATCTAGTATCCAGAAGAAACTTAGAAATATTTTAACTACAGTAATCTACAAACAGCAAGAAGAATACATTAACAGTGATACAATTACACAAGACAACATCACGGTGGCGGAGGTAGATATATGTAGACTATTTTTTAAATGAGTACATTGATATGTGTAAATATATTAATTATTATCAATAGCATAGGAAAGTAATATACCTTTGATATCGCTCCATGAGTGTGACGTTGACTAAGGGAATCACAAAAATTTTTTATAAATTTGAAACAAAACAAGATACTGCTTTTGACTTTATGAATAATTAAATGTAATGTTTTACGTTTGAAATTATAATTTAAAAAATACATGAAAACAGTTTGTTCATGTATGATATAAATTATAATCATTCAATGTGAAATGTCAAGGCTCAAGTTTGTTCTGTGAACTTATTGAGTACACATTTTTTGAATTCCTTTCTGTCACATGACACAAGTAAACTATCCCAAACAAATTGTAATTTGCGGTATATGTTAAAAGAACATCCAGTAGCCCGTTGCCCTTTATAATTGTCTCCTTTTGTTAAGAATTGTTCGCTGCTTGTTATAGAAAGTTAGTATTTCTGTGTTCAGATAAAGTTATGGATCTTGAATACATTTCTTGTCACGATACCTCATAACATTTTTAGTGAACTTTAAGGTGCCACCTTTAAACTGTTCTTAGACATTAATCTTATCTTATCTTATCTTATAAATTGCAGGGGTTTCTTCTTTACACAACATCCCACGCGCATGACTGAGTTTTGCATGTTAATTAGAGACTTTAACACTGTTATTCCGTTGGTTGTCTTGGCTGATTCAGGCAACCCATTCTATGCTCGAATAGCATTATGGAGAAATAGCTTAATACTAAAGCATGTGCAATTATCTTTAGGTCTTTCTGAAAATTTGAATTACGTCCTGAATCTACACATTTAAGTTTGTGTTGAACCAAACGATTTTTTAGAATCAGTGTTTACTTTCATTTCCTGGTTTGTGATGCGGTATTTAAATGTGATCACTAGGATTCTTCTGTAGCATCTCATTTCCATTGCTAGGATCCTCCTCTCTAGCTCTGCAGTCAGGGTCCAAGACTCGCAAGCATATAGAAATGTGGCCATGATCGGACCCCATAATGACCTGCTGACTACTGTGAAAAAACGCAAGCTCAAAACGTATGGCCATATAACAAGATCTTCGGGGCTCGCAAAGACCTTCCTCCAGGGAACAGTACCAGGAAAAAGAAGAAGAGGCAGAGAAAGCGATGGGAAGACAACATCAAAAAATGGACGGGCCTACCACTGAAGGAAGTTCTAATCAGGGCAAGGGATAGAGAGGAATGGAGAAAGACGGTCTTCAAGTCTTGCTTGGTGCCCCAACGGTCCACCAGACTAAGGGATAGTTTAACAGGTTTACTTTGATAATATTTTTTAAAAGATTCAGTGCTTTTTTCTTTTTTCTTTTATAAACTGACAACGGATGACATAGAGAAATAGTTGTAGTCTTCAGTTACATTCTATGAAAAAGTGTTAGACTTAAAACAGGTAAATGTATGCTTTCTCTCTACACATTAAAACATAAAACATAGGCTCATGCACAACAGCATTTTTCATAAATCTTTCATCGCCTTGGGGCGGCGATACGGACCGGGTTGGGGGGAGGGGGGGTTTCAGCTCGTTTTAATCAATGACGCCGTGAGTAAATGAAGCATCCACAGCAGGGAATGTATAATGTAACTTCCAACTGGAAGCCTTTCTAGAGAGATCATGAACATTTTACACTGTCAATCAGACTCGAATTACGGATATGGTTTGGCGAGTCGTAGTCAGAGGTCAAGTTTCTACTTAAACACTTGTTTGACAGACACCTAGGTCTATAGTCCTTTTAGAACTACAGAAACCTGAACAAGTACAGAACCATTATTTGCCAGACACCTAGGTCTACACTATAGTGAAGTCTTTTTAGAAGCACAGAAAGTATTAAATCGTAGTTTGCGAGACATCTGTAACTTTGTGAGTGTTTTTTTTTTTTTTTTTTTTTTTAGGGGGGGGGGGGTGTGATGGATGAGCGATTTCAATTATATTTTACTTACTTTATTTTCCTCTCTCGCTTGACATGATTAGTACATGAGGTAATAAAATAATCAAGGAGTATGATCCAAACTTTCCTCTTCCCCAACCCGGAAGTAACTTTCTTGACAAAATATAGGAGTGATAAAGAAATAGAGAAGGAACTCAATGAGAATGAGACACAGAGAGAGAGAAAGAGAGAGACAGAGAGAGAGAGAGAGAAAGAGATATAAAGAAAGAAACAGAAAAGTGGAGACACAAACAGACACAGAGTAAGGTAAAGAGACAGATAAAATGATAAAGAGAGTGAGACATGTGGCTGAGAAAGACAGAAAAAGAGATAAAGAAATAGAAAAAGTGAGAGAGAGATAGAGAGAGATGAGTTTGAAAAGATACATACGATGATTACACATTCACAATCACACCCTTAACCCTTACAGAATGTTATAGTACACATTTCAAACATATCAGCATACAGTGAACTCTGCTATGGCTAATACAACATGTACATCAGTTTACACAAATTGAGATGCTAAGAATAAACTCTAGTACAAAGAAATTCGCGATTAAAGAACGGAACAGTTGTATTAACTATGAAACATTACTTACCATGCGGCGCCCTAGGGAGTGAGGCGTGGGTACGTGGGATCTCGCCCTTCGCGGACAACACAGTGGATCTACTCAAATATTGATGACTGAGTCCCAGTGGCGTTTCAATGAACATGGTTTCTCTTGCCTTCTTTTATGTTCTGGAGTTACACAATTCTCTCCCTTTACTACCCCAACACATAGAAATTTATTTTCTCATGCAGGGTTTAGTTTATGTATTGATACCTTTCTGATTCATCTGACTAATGTCATTGATTTGAGATATAATTCTTATACCATTGGTGTGAGTACTGTTATTACACTGTTGAAATACATTATTTAATATTTAAACAGTTTTTAATTGCCAGAAAACACAAGACATACAACAAAAATGGTATGTCCAAAAATTAGGTCTAGTTGTTTAGAGAATGTTGTTGGTAATTTAAATTGACCATTGGCTACAACTATATATACTACGAAATGAGGTCAATGTAAATAGACATTACCAAGAAATCAACACACAATCGCGTATTATGTATCAGTGCACCCGTATAAAAGCAAGGCGAGACCATGGAGTCTGATAATGAATCTAATTCACATGTTTCAATGTTTGACGACTAAAATTTCCAGAAGATTTACAATTTGAACAGTCCCATTTTAATAGACTCGTATCAGAAGACGCTCACGTTAAAGGCGAGGCCAAAGGCCGAGCACATCGAGGAAACTCATCCATATTCCCTATCTGTAACAAATCAGCCACGCGGATGTCCGCTATAAAAAGAAGGACACCTTGAGGAACAGTCAGTGTATAGTGGCACATCAGATCTTGAAATGATACTACGGTTGACTAAGGAAAAAGGTTCTGGTCAGTCCTGGGAGTAATATAACATCTGGAAATGGCACTACGGTTGACTAAAGAAATAGGTTCTAGTCAGTCATGGGAGGAAGACACACTCTGTCTCTGCTAACTCTTCTTTAATGACATTGAATGTAGTTAGAAACAAAAGACACAAAGACAATCAATATCACTATGAAGAGAAATGTTGAAATACATTGTTGATTGATATCACTATAAAAAGCCACCAGACTCAAAAGTTTCATTTGTCGTTGTAATTAATTCACACAAGCTGTTTTTTTTTTTGTTCTAGAACATTAGACATTGGCAGTACTTTGAACAAAATAAAAACTTCAAAGGACATTAACACTTTTTTTGTAGATAGAGTGTTACATGTCAATCAAAACATCTAGTCCCTCCTCCCGATAACAATAACAAAATCAAAAGGAAATTGTCAATTTTGTTTTCTACACATCTTATATGAACTCTATCTGTCTGTATCGTCAAAAGTTTGAACTAATTGATCACTCATTTCCCATTCTCGGATCAAGCTACAAATTTGCACAATTATTTAATGAACATGACAAGATATGAATCAATTACAAACAAAAAATAGCCAATTAGTAAATCATTCAGTACTAATTAATTAATTTTGCTTTATATAGCAGAAATGGAGCTAAACCCTGTAATAGGCTTGTCTTCGAATCCGAAGATTAGTGAGGAATACAGTGTTTCCCGTGGCTGTGCAGTCCCAGCTGTGACCTACATATTTTGCCACATCCAGGGCAAGCAAAACCATTGTCCGCAGGTGGTCGGTTTAGATTTTCTTTTCGTCGTCTGCGTTTGTCCTACGCGGCAGATTTTCTTTTGGTCTCAAATGTGTATCCCGCGGCCTTCGTGAGTGACCTCCAGCTGTCTCGTTCTGACGCCACATGCAGCCAGGTGCTCTCTTCTATGTCAGCCAAGCAAAGTTGATGCCTAAGCTGGTCTTTGAAGCGTTTCCGTGGGGCGCCTCTGTTACGTCGACCACCTTTTAGCTCACCAAAAAAGACTGCTTTTGGCATACGTTCGTCTCCCATACGGGATACGTGCCCTGCCCAGCGTAGCTGTCGGACCATAATAAGTCCCTCTATACTGTAATTATCAGATAAATGGCGGTAATTAAAGTTCTTCACCTGAAATAAGCTTTTTTTTCAAAAAAAACTTTTTTTGTTGTTGTTTTATGCCTTTATTAATATTTTCAAACGGGAGTGTCGCTCCAAAATAGGGCTCCATAGGCCCACGAGGAAGTGTGCGAGATGAACCATAGTCTTTCTACGACTGAAGGAGGCCAATGATGATGATGAATATTTTCAAGATACAACGTAACATAAACTATTATTTGATTGGAAAATTCTCCATATCTCTGTTGTTAGATTCAGTATACACACAGTATGATAATAAAATAACTTTGAATTTGTATGGAGGTAGTCAACAAAAACTTCAGTTAAGGAGACATTTAACATCTCAAAGCACTGATCTGCATGGCATGTAAATGAAGCCATTAAACAAGAGAGGTGTTTCCCAAAGCAGAATATTGTTATGAACGACGTCAAGTGAAAGTGTTCCAACAAAAATGAAAAGCATGCTTAATTATATAAGAAGATCTACACTTGGAAAGACAAAAAAAAATGAATACCGGCTCCTCGGTCACAAAAGAAAAATAACACTATAGGCTTTAGGACTAGAATATTTATTTTCACACTTTTGATCAGATTAACTCTGAACATACTGGCTCTTAGAAACAAAAAGTTACACAAAAGAAATTTTGGACTGAAGATGACCACTCCAAAAAAAAAAAAACACTAAAAATACACAACGGAAAATGTATTCAAACATTTTCCCTCACGGAAAAAAAAGTAGAAAACTATGAAGCGTGAGATGAGTGGGCAAGTATCACAAAGCGCTTGGCTACCTACCAAGAGGGCACGAGATCAAATCCCGACTCGAGCTGAAATGTGTTTAATGAGCGTCCTAATCATAGCAAGGAACCTCCCAGATAACCCCTCCCCCCCCCCCCTGTTACCTGACCTGACGTTGGAAGGGGGCGAAGAAGAGCAAGGTTTGAACCCATGACAATCGAGATGATATTCCAGATTGCATACAGCAATAACAAGCAGCCATCCTTAAGAAGGTTGGAAACCACACTCAAAGCATAGAATTTTGTTTTGTAGTACGGGGGGGGGGATACTACTGGATTGTATAAAAGTACTACAAAATACTTTATAGTTTCTTTTAGCTACCTCGAAGGTTTAAAAATAACCTAAACTACAATTTGCCTGTTTCAGTAAAGTACAATTATGATAAAGAGTGCCTACTAGAAGAGAACCATAGCAGATTTAAAGAGGTTCATAATCCAACATTACTGGAAGAGAGGGCTGTTAATGGATACGCTGTATAGCTTTGTATCAATTATTATCCTATACAGAATTCTAAGATAAAATAAGGGGGAAAAAATAACAACAGGCAAACACATTGAAGTAAAGTGGGAGGATAACTGATGCCGACAATTAATATCAATTGTTTCCCCTTGCATGACGTGAAGTGGCGCTGGCTAGTGGGAATGTAATAAAATATGGAAATTAGATCATTTTTCAATGGTCGAGAATGCCCGTGTTACAAGTATTTGTACAAATATTGAAAATATCGAGGAATGTATTTTCTTGTTAGCAAACTACCTCAAAGTGGAATAGGCTTATGTACTCTTGTGCTATAGTAGACGATGAATCTAATTAAACTGCTAGACCAATCTGAGTGCATACCTCCCTGTGATAACGTGTTATACTTTAGTGTTAATGTAATTGAAATAGAAACAGTCTAAAACATTGTTCAACAGAACTTAACATATATTGGCAACAGAATACTACTTCGTTGTCACTAGAGTCGCATGAGTTCCTAGCTGGCGGGCCTCAAACACAGTAAGACTACAAAATGACAGTCATAATTAAAAAAAAAGAGCTTCAGTTGACTTTTGATGGCAGCACAGTTACGATGTAAAAATAAACATTTTTTTTTTCGATTTTTGTGGAACATTAAGCTGGTATACAATACTTTACAGAAATCTACAGTTCCGCGTTGTAAGTTTTGAATAAAAGTGAATGGATTAGGGTGATTCAGTGCGTGGACGTGATAGCACCTATAGTGAACTGCTGCCTTGGCTAGTGATTTACTGTTGATTTCTTGGGAAAGTATGCTGACAAAGGGACTGGTTAAAAAAGTCTTTGTCGATGAATTCATAGGTAAATTTAAATTATTAGGAATAAACTCCAAACCCTATGACTAAAGGGAGTTTTAAACTCCAAACCCTATGACTAAAGGGAGTTTTAAACTGCAAGCCCAGTAAGGGTGGGTTAAACGTAAAGCCCCCTTCGGTTTGGTGAGTGTCATCTGCTTTAGGAAATTTTGTCTAAAGTCTATTAACTCTCTCTGCCTATCTGTTTGTCTAGTGAAAAATGTGTACACATTATTTCCCCTACACTCTATCTTGGATCAGGCTGAAATTTTGCACAATTATTTCTTGTACCTGCCAACACAAGAATCAGTTTTAAAAATCATTAGTTGGTTAATTATCTATTGGTTATTAATCACTTTGTCGAATCAACTCAAACAATGGAAAGAAATTGTACCTAACTGAAGTGGTGGTGAATTAGTCCCTTTTTATAGATCGCTGCTCTTAATTGAAAGAGACAATCCTCTCAAGTGATAAACACCACATTACAGAAGGGACAGCCCGTCAGCACACAAAGGCGTGAGACACGGGTTCAAATCCAGGTCGTTCCCACCCTTTTTGTGTGTGAATGCTTTTAAAATCCAATGACGGTAAAATCCACCCAGATATTCATTTGTTTCTTACCCCCCCCCCCTTTTTTTACACCCATTTTCCCAAGTGGTCCAGACAAGTGCTAGAATCAAAGCTTATTGAGAAAGCTAAACGCATGTAAAATCGCGTATCAAAAAAAAAAACAAATTGTTAAAAAATATTATTTCTCACAGATTATTACAGATTTAATTACATGACTGATCCAAACTAATTGATACAATTACACTTCATATAAACTTTTTAAAAAGTATTTTTATGTTTTTCTTATTATAAACTATTTACGTCTTTGTTTTTAAATAACCCAAATTTAACACCTTCTAGCTTTGCCTTACATCAGCATTAGATTGACTAAATAAAAACATCGTGATGTCTGACAACCCGTGAAATGGAACGAAACAATTATAATTATCTCTAGATCGTTAACAAACGTCTATGCAGTAGAAACGTTCAATTCAAACGATTAGTAAGCTCTGCGTGTGTTTAATTATAACATTAGATCCAGATCAATGCAGTGCGGAACTAATGACTTCAGCTTCAATCTATAATAAAGTGACTAAATTCTATTTTCTTGTCGCTTTACACGACGTGAAGAGAACACGATATACAGGGGATCAATAAGAGTCAGTTTATCTGCGTATCACCCACGACTGTTCGAGTTGTGTGCTTTAAATAAGGAAACAATCAACGTGAGTAGGTGTTGATCGTTGATCTAGATCTAGTTTGCTATTAAATAGAATCAATGTAATGATAAGTTCCACTATTTTTTAATTATTTTTTTTTTACATTGGCATTGCAGGAAGAACAAAAGAGGTTCTGAAAATGACAACCTGTGACACCTACATTTAAATAGAGAAAAAAACAACAACAACACTTTAAAAAAATGTACAATAGGCTGGAATTTTACAATTAGGAAATAAGAGTGTGAAATTTTAAGGACTGGGCGGTGGTCAGTGTGTGGACTGATGTTAGAAAATAAAAGTAGTGTTTAGGTAGGGGGAGGTGACAGAGGATATGAGTGTGTTCTTTACTGGGCAAACGTGGAGGCTTGTTACTTTCAGAGCAAGAAGAACTATGCTGTTCTCCTCTTACGACAATTGGAGTTCTTAGACTTTTTAAAAGAGTAAGTCCGTTAGCAGAATATTATAAATTCGTAATATTATAACCGTATGTGGGAGCTCAGGCTTTACGCTTAAAAAGGGGCAGTTATAATGGGTAAAATGGTAAATAATATGGAAGTACTAATATACAGTAATAGAGAACGTTAGGGATCTAAAAGCTTGGCTTGGTGGACCTTATCGAGAAGTAAAAGGGAAACTATAAGGAATTAACACACAAGTAGATGTATAAGAAAAGAACTCATCTTACAACGTAAACCATCATTATCGTAAGTTAAATGATGTTTGTTATATAACTTTTTATTCATATATCGCTTTAACTCAATAACTCTATTTGAATGTTAGATATAATTAACACGTTAGCAATGTGGTCACCTAGAACCTTGTATAACATCTCCCAAACAGACGTTCCTTTCCAAAATTAGCCACTGACCAGAGGTCTCCTGGTCAAGCAACAGAAACTTCCTGCACCAATCCTACAGCGTATTGGACCCTATATCCCACATTGCATGATATTCGCGTTCCGCTATGCTCCCTTCTGGCCTCCTCTTCATTGGCGCAACACTTTCTCGGCTAATAGTTGGGACACTCCTGAACGCCTGATACATCGTGATTGCGACTTGAGGTATTTATAAAGTTGAGTGGGAAGGAAAAAAAAAACAATACCCACACATAACGATCATATTTCTTTGTGGAGTTTTTAAAAAAAATGAAAACAATAATG
This sequence comes from Biomphalaria straminea, assembly GCA_021533235.1. NCBI lineage: Eukaryota > Metazoa > Mollusca > Gastropoda > Planorbidae > Biomphalaria > Biomphalaria straminea. The sequence goes on from JADKLZ010000104.1 coordinate 12,386,923, forward strand.
CTAGGTGATTCTTATCTGGGTGACATTTACAACTCGATCTAGATCTGAGTATTCTGTTATTTGTCAGTCTGTAATTAAATCGGGTTATTAATATTGGCTATTTTTAAGAGGAGATTCTATATACAATGGGTAATATGGATGCGATATATAGTTTTATTCAGAGGTTCTCACTATTGGTGATTAAAAAAAAAACCCGGAATTTGAGTAAAAGACTAAATGAGTGTGTGTGTGTGTGGTGCAAGAGAGAGAGAAAGAGAGAAAGAGAGAGAGAGAGAGAAAATAAGAAAGATTTATAGATAAACAGAAAGACTAACAGAGAGTAAGAGATAGAAAGAGACATAGAGAAAGAGAGAAAGAAATAAGAGAAAGACATAAGTTAAAAAAAAAGGAAATACCATGAGATACTTAGAGAGAGAGAGAGAGTTAGAGGATGGAAGAGAGACGGGGGTAGAGAGAGGTAGAGAAGTAGAGAGAGAGAAACAGTTATAGAGAGAGGTATAGAGATAGAGAGTTGTATGCAGAAAGAGAGAGTGAGGAGAAAGAGAGGTAGAGAGTTAGAGAGAGAGTTAGAGAGAGAGAGAGATATATAGAGAGAATGACTAAAAAAGAGTATAAGAGAGTAATCTTGAGATAGGGCCAAACTACATAAACTGACGCTACGAGTACAAAATACAGACATATGATACAAAGAAATATGTGATGAACTAATGGAGCGTAGCAAGAAACAAAACCATGAAATTCAATAGAAACAAATAGCAGTTCATCTCAAAAAAAAAACGAATAATAAATCCAATCTCATAATTAGTATACTGCCACCTCTGCCTGACAGGCCTCACAATTTGCCACTGTAATAATACATTACTGTGACTCCTGACCAGAGTTCACGACTAGTCGATATCATATTCTACACTTTTATATCAGAAATAGTACCATTGTTTCCAGAGGTTACATTACCACCGCTAACCCTTACAACTTGTTTCTTGAGTTTCTTTTATTTTATCCCTACAATTCCCTCTTTTTTTTAAAAAAAGAGATCATTTCTTTTCTTTGTCAATCTTCTTATCAAACCCGATGTATTTTTATTATCCCCCTTTCTCTCTTCAGACACAGTAAAGATAACGTCCTAAAAATAAATAAACGACATTTTGTTTATCACTTGATCCTTCTTCCAATGATCTATTGACAGAAACAATAGGATCAATCCATTCTTTTACAATAGCTTCAGCTGCTTATTCAGTTATACTTATCCAGTTAACACAAATTGCTACAATAGCACAGACAACAACTCCAGCGCGCGTATTTATTATCCTTTTCCAGTTAGCACAAACTGCTACAAAAGGCTTCTTATTAATTTAGCGTTATCTGGTTAAAGTAGTGCATGTTTATTTTGTAACTGAACGCGAGTTTTCAAAAGATTTGATGGAAAATTGCATATATATTTAGAGTTCACAAATTTCGCTTATTTAACATCTTTGACTCAATGTAGGCCTACCTTCATTTTACTCTAGAAATATCAATGATGAACTGTACATTCATATAGAATTCTAGAAAATGTTATAAACAAATGAAAAACAAACAAAAATAAATCCTACAGTTACAAATAAACACAAACAGTAATTTTATAGGTACCACACGGCCGTTTTAAATTTACAATTTCTACCATGACACATAGCTTCAAAATCGCTAACGAAAAAAAAAAAAGGAACTTGGCTTATTAATTGCTAACAAGAAACATGGCGGCTTCATCACTACACAAAACAACATCCCAAAACAACATGTTTTCCCATTGTGTTCCGACTGCTAATACCATATTACCTGAACCTAGTCATCAAACTTCTAGACGTTGTAAGTTGAACAAAGCTGTTTTTGTGTTTTTCCATTCTATTAACGATACTCAACTCTTAGAGTCTCATTTCATTCGCGTTGACCATTTTTTTGGGTGTTGTTGTTCCGAGTTATGTTTCATTGAATTGTTACACATGATATATGACAAGCTTTGGAATATGGTATTGATTTATTGATATTGTATTCCAGTGTATGCCACAGTCACCATTGGTCACCATACGAAACAATTATGGAGGCAGTTGGACTGTGGTTTTATATGTGTCCTATTGACATCAAATGCTTTCAATGACGTATAAAGACTTCATTTCATTATAAAATAGCAGGAAGAAAACAAACTGAATAGTCTGTCTTCTCTGGCACAATAATAATGTGTGGATAGTATCAGATTTTTTAAATTGCATTTCAATAATAAGATGATGATTGATATTTCAAAACATTTTTACAACCAAGCTCAGACTGTTCTGTAGAGTGCATAGTGTTTTTGACGGTCATTGCCTTGCTGTGCAGAATGTTTTTGGAGAACTAAACCAATGTATATGTGTAAGTAAAGTGTCCCCTACAGACCTGAAGATCTATGGTACTATATCTTTACTTAAAAAAACTTGAAAATAACCTGAATAGCTTCCTTGTGTACAAAACTAAATAGAACTTTTATTACCGCACTAACACAATCAACTTGAGATGAAATACAATAAATATAGTACACTTTAATAATAATAAAAAATTGTATTTTTAACCAAATTTAACTTATTACATTGACATCTCTTTTCTGCCTCACGTGCTAGAGTTGTCTCTCTTGATCAAGGACCGCTGACGACAATGCCGTTTATCTTGCATCATTTACAACCAACCGCTAACCTTTTCCCAGCGTAGCCATAGAAACATATACACACACTCCATAATACATAGATCACTTACTTAATGGTGTACTAGTTGAACTAACAAAAAGTAAAGATTAGAAACAAGACTTTCTTAGATCATGTTGGATGCCTGGTCGTCTAGTTTGCGCTCTTGATTGTCGTCTTGATGATCCCCGTTCGAAACCACTCCCCCCTCCGTCCTGCTTGAGGGTTGGGCTAGGATGTAATAATCTTCGATTCTGTAGAAACATTTAAACACGGTGAAACAAAAACAAACAAAAAAAACGCATTTCTCACCAGTGCTGAGATTTGGAAAAAAACAACAACAACACAATTGGTTGAACAAACACTTTAAATTGGGGATCTCTAGAAAGTTGAGAGCCTCACAATAATATCAAAGTTCACATAAAGTTATAAGAGCTGTCTATGCATTTCC
>JADKLZ010000104.1:12426417-12440671 GCA_021533235.1 Biomphalaria straminea
AAAAAAAAAATGAAATAAATTAAAATTAAAATAATTCCCTTAACATAGTAAAGGAGACGAGTTTGAGCTTTTACTCCCCCCCCCCCCTTCAATAAAAAAAAAATTAAAAGAAAACTACAGTCTCTAAATTGTAAACGTATAGCCACCTAAAACCCTATTCCAATAATAAGAAAAGCAAAGCTACGGTCAGTATATTTTCGCCAAATAAAATCTGAAGACTAACTATAATCGTAGTCAAGTGTGGGTTAGGTGTTAAAATCAGACTTTAAAAATAAAGCAACATTGAATGAGGTTATAAACAGGGCAAATGATAGAGAGGAATGGAGAAAGACGGTCAGCAAGTCTTGCTTGGTGCCCCAACGGTCCACCAGACTAAGGGATAGGTAACAGGTAACAGGTAACAACATCAATTACATTCCATGAGCTTAATCATGAGAGGTTGCACTTTCAAGCCAGCTTCCAATAAAAGAAAAGCAAAGCTACCATCACTATTCATTTTCTTTTTTTTTTCTTATTGTACTATTTCTGCTTACAGTATTGGGGAGGGGAGGGCGTGTTGGTCGTCTGTCCGGTGATCAACGCTTAAAGTAATTGTCATCCAAGTTGAAATTTTCATGTAACGTTCAAATCCCTGACTGGTCACGTGATCACTGCGGGCGTTCGAAGGCAGCCGTGACAACTATTTGCATTACTATTAATTATAGATCAAAAGTCATTAAGAGTGACATCTCTTTGACAATACGTCAACACAGAATCAACAAATAAGTACAGTAAAAAGAAAAAAAACCGCTTTCAAACGGTTAAAGTCACAAGGGCATACATTGACGTTGGAGAGGGCTACACGTAGAACAGAATTTTCTATGTCCATTAATCAGCAAGATCAAAGGAATTGTACAAAATGTAATTCTTACTTTAGTGTATATTGAGATTTTTTTCTAAAAGAAAATGAACTTAAAAAAGAAAAAAAAATTCTACTTGCTAAAAGACTTTTACCACTTGTCTTTTTCTGTCTTATTAAAAATAAATATAAAAAGAAAAATTCATTTGCTTTCATAATTAACGTGCCTGCCATTACATGCTTGCATGTGTGTTGTGCCCTGTAGTGTATGTTATATTGGGCGTTACTGCATAATTTTAAAAAAAAAGCAGCTAAAATTGGTATTAAACGATGAAAATAAATAGGTTCCAATCCAACATTTAAAAAATAATTTATTGCTCTCACTTCAGTCTTTAACATCCACACATCCACAAGTACATTCACACACATCCACACTTACACACACACATCTACACTTACATGCACACACACACATATACACACACATTGCTATGGTCTAAACATTTATTCAAAGCATATTCTCACTACAACACAGATTAGAATAGAAAAAAAAAAAACATGTTTATTAAGTATCGTCATAGCTAGAGGGTTATCTACTCATCAGGTCTAAACACAGCAGACAAGCATTGAATATAAATCTAATATGGCAACTTTCATGGTAGGTGGCAAATCCATAAATACCAAGTTTTTTGTTTTTAATTTGTGTATCCGGTTTATAGAAGACGAAACTTTTGATAGGCTAAATCCTATACTCTTAAGCGAGCTATTCTTGTATATATATATATTTATTTATTTATAAATTTTATTTCGAAAACGATTTTCTTTAAAATTTCTAGGTATGTGCGTATTAGTGAGAAAAAAAATCTGAACTCATCGGCCACATCGGGAAAACTCGAGTTCGACCGTTATTTCGATATGAAAATGTCTCAATTTTATTTTGGTCAGAATAATTTATGAATGAAATGGAAAATTTATGAATGAAAGTTTTCCATGACGTAAACGGGAAAAACGCTGCTTACGTCACTAGGCTTACAATGCAAACAAGAACGAGTTTTAAAGTATCAATGGACCTAATTAAACATTTGCGCACCATCTTATTGAAGATTGATTTATTATAGAACTATGGACCGATGTATGATTAGTTATTGCGTTTTAAGTGCTTAATAAATTGTTTACACTTTAATTGCGTAGAGCGGTGTAGATGCCTCATTAATCTTCGGATTTGATGTCAAGTCTTATTATAATTATAATTTTGCTGGTAAAATTATGACCATGTGTTCATGCTTCAGTGTCTAATGTCCCGTACCAAAACAAAGGAAATGGTGATTACACAGCTGCTCTACTGCTCCTTGCTTTCTCACACTGAATAAGATATCGGGGTTACCGTTAGGGCGTGGTGACGAAAGGCCCTGGAGATATATGAATGGAGAGATGTGTAAGAGCAGGCCATATCTTTCCATGGGCTGTAGCACCAGTAGCAGTAGTATATTACCTTTCTTAGTATTAATTATTTAACCGAGCAAGGCTCGGCCACCTGATATTATTTTACCAAAACCATATCAAAATTTGTGTGCATTTGTTTAACTCGGTAGAATCTATTTCCCTTCATTCCCAGCACTTCGTAATTTTTTATTACGAGTTGTCTTAAGTAATCTTTCAGTATAACGTCCTTAACATGGATAATTTTGTCTTTATTTCAAAATCACTTACTTCTCTTTTCATTTTATCACTTTTTTTTTCGTTACGTTTCATAATAATATTCCACCACATTTCTATCTATTGCTTTCTCTTCTTTTCTCTCTTAAAGAACGTTAACGGGATGTTTGAAAGCCAGAAGAGCAGATTGTTGTGATGAACTTTTAATGTGAAACTTCCCAATTGCAATGCAGACAAGGAAACAGTTTGAGGTAAGAGTTGCGTTGTAATTAATCAATGCCAACTAAACATTTAAGGAAAAATCTATAATCCTATTTATTAGCGTGGCGTAAGCACATTTCTTTACTAAAAAGAAAAGTTTCCTTTAGGGCAGATGATGTAAAGTTCAAAAGTTTCTGTGGACTACGTTTAACGAGGGTGCCATGTGGCCAGCACAACGACCAACCGCCTTTACTTTTCCCCGACTAATGTCAGGTACCCATTAGAGCTGGGTGGACTCAGAGGCGACAAAGATCCCGAAATAAAAATATAAGAGTCTTCACCAGGATTTGAACCCGGGACCCGCCAAGTGCTTTACCACTCAGTCCCCGCGCCTTATATTTCTTAATCACCTACAGAAATAGTTGTGTTGATGTTTGACGATGGGTCTGAATAGCACTCTAAGTTTCTGAACCCAAGCTCTGAGACCATCCCAGATTATATATTATTTTTTTTTCCAGTTTCAGATTTTAAAAACTCTTCTATCCACAATTGGTATAAAACGTACCAGACTTGTTAGTGTAATTCGATGCGAGAATTTCATGCACGTTTCCTCACAAAGTAAGTAAGTAAAGTTCCACTTTCAGACCCGTCTATGGGGCAGAGGATGAAGAGGTCATCTGTTTCTGTGGCTCACGGTTAACGAGGGTTTCATGTGGCCAGCACAAAGACCAACCACCTTTACTTCTTCCCCAAGTAATGCCAGGTACCCATTACACCTAGATAGATTCAGAGGCGCTTAAAGATCCCGAAATTAAAAATCTAAGTCCTCACAAGGTTTTGAATCCGGACGCGTTACCCACTCAGCCACCGCGCCTCCGCTGAATGATCATGAGAAATAAGTCAATACTGCTCTGTAGCAGAACACCAACTTTAAAACAGAGTTATGCCAAAGTTGAGAAGTCTTTACTCATCACGAAATGATGTCATCACCTCTAGAATCAAATGCCAACATACAAATAAGCTCAAGCACTCTCTAAAACCCCCTACTAAATGTGACGCTGAAAATCCTTCAACTATGATGCGTCGTGGACTAGCTCAGTACTCTATTCTAACTAAGTATTCTATACTAGCTAAGTATTCTATACTAGCTAAGTATTCTATACTAGCTAAGTATTCTATACTAGCTAAGTATTCTATACTAGCAAAGTACTGTATGCTATGTTCATACAAAGCTCACTAGCACAGTGGTTAGAATGTCAGCTTGAAAAGGCCAAGTTTTCAGGTCGATCCCCCCCCCCTTTTTTTTTTTAAAACATGACTATAAAATTCATCCAGATATCCCTCCCCTCCCCCTCAAAACAAAACAAGCAAAAAGCATGAAATAGCTTTAACTGAAAACAATTCGTAAAAAAATATTTCTTATCCCAAAGATTTATGAATGACGGTCTACAACTATGGATAATTAATCGCATACTGTGTACGCTGTGCTGTTACTAATACATAATGTATACATTTTGATGATGTTGTTTTTTTAAGTACTCTATTGAGGTCTCTGGTTGCAACGGTAGAAAAGTAGAAGTTATTAAAAAAAAAAGATAAATACCCCTTAATACAGGTGGCTAACTGCACCAAGTGACACCATCCTTAACGACGCCTCTGGCACAACGTTGTGTTCTTTATTCCAAATTTGTCAACTAACCATCTAAATGTTTACCACTTACCAAATTTACTTTTGTAGATTGTCTACTCTTGTTTCTATATTCAAGGGAGGCAAGAGATGGAGGGCATATAAAATAACAGCGTGATCATTTCTCTGTTATAGAAGTAGTTAACTCCCATGAGAGATATATGTCACCGATAACAAACATTGTTATAAGTCTACAGCTCGATGCTCACATTTGTATCTTGACATAACTGTATATAAAGTCATACCGGCCCCAGCGTTACCCTCATCTTTGTTGTTTACACTTTGACAGGTCAGCCAAACTAAAACTACAGATATAAACTCCTCTAGTATTCCAAATTAAGCACAACATTCTTCCCCACCCCCGTAAATGTTTAAATCCTCCTCTCCTCCCCCCCCCCCTGACCAAACTAAAAGTTGTTACCAAATGAAATGTCATGACCCTCTCCACCCCTTACCCATCTCCTGGGACATCCATGTACTGTGCTCCTGGAGGTTTTGTTTTGTTGTTGTTTTACTGTTCTGTTCACTGCAGCGACAGACGCCATTAATTCTTCGGTTCGTCTGATGGATGAGTAGGGGGCTTAGGATTGAATCTAATCACTCATTCACTCAACTGGTTAACTAATTGATCACTTGGTTCATGTTACTGATCAGCTGATTGGATGCAGCGTTCTTCTAAATGTTGGCTTCTTCAGTACTGCAATCAGCAATCAGAGTTCTCAATTCTCTTTCAAGACAAAACTGTTTTGCATCTTACACTAAACCGTTTCCAATGTTATCGTGTTTACAGGTGGTGTTAATGTTCAATTGGGAAATGAAATGATCTCCTTTGATCTACTCTCACGTTTGGAATAGGAATTAGTTTTTATTTTGATGATTCAATCTCTAATGTTTGGCTAGATCTAAATATCACAGCCCATGATTGTATGTATTTCTTAATCAAATGTCTGGAACGAAATGGTCAACAAAATCAATTTGGAATTGCATACAGAATTTTGTTTAGCATTCTTCATTCAAGATTACAGGAGGAACATTCAAAGAGTATCAACCTGCTACCCTTTACGTTTTTGTTATTGTTTATTGAATTGGGAATATTAATGTTGCAGCTACAGATTGTAGGGATTCTAGTGATTAGTTTCTTTTATATGTGTGTATCCTTAATCACAATTGGGCATTAAAGAAAGTCAACAGTCGACCTAGAATTTATTTTTTAATCAGTCTACATTTTTATAGTTCCGGGATCAAATCCTCTAGAAAAATTATATCAGAAGTTTTCGGGTGGTTGTTCCTTCTCGATTCAGTTCTAAATATCAGCCTGGCCGCTATGGACTGTAGTTCGACGTGGAGAGACCATCATCCATCTTTTAGTCTTTGGTTTGCACACAACTTATTTAAAATCAATGTCAACCGAACGTTACAAAAACTAAACGGTCTAGTGGCAGCCCAAAAGACCACGAATGCATTTGAGATTATTATTCTGAGATCAACTTCGAGTATTCGGCAATGTGTTCAATATTGGACGTCTACTGTCATATACCAAAACAAAGGACATTGTCGTAACAGAGCTTGTCTATGATAATGATTGAGGCCTACTAGGTCACACTGAAAAATGATCTTCAGCTCGCGGATAACAAATTTGCGTACACTAGGCCTCTTAGGTTACGCTTCATACGTCGAATAAGAAGATCTACTCATCCCAAAAAAATACCGTAAAAGGACAACCTTAACGTGGTAGACCATTTCACTTTTCTTAAGAGCGTAGTATTAAGTGACGCATCAACTCTGGCAGGGGCCTATAGTGCTTTTGGATGACAAGAGTGTGGCGAAATAAATCACTCCGTCTGCCAAGCAGTGATTCTCTCAGCTCTACTGTATAGATCTGAGACATAGGTACTATACAGAAATCTACAAAGACTTATTGAACTCTGTCACCAGAGATATTCGCGCTCCATTATGGACTTGGGTGGCAAGGTCACACTACTAACAGCGATGTTCTTACGAATGCTTAAATAGACAGTATAGAGGCACTTATAGTCCGACAGTTACGCTGAGCAGAGAATGTATCCCATATGGAGGACGAACGAATACCAAAGGCATTATTTTAATGGTCAGCTGAAAGATGTTCGGCGTAACACAGGTGCCTCGCGAAAACGCTTTAAGACAACTTGTTTACTGACACAGTAGAGATCACCTGGCTGTTGGCGTCAGTGGAGCGAGACAGCTGGAGATCACTTTCAAATTTCGCGAGATAGACATTTAATAACCACAAATAAAATCCTTTGCAGTGGACGGACATTAAACGGCGAAAAGAAAATCTAAATCGAACAGGACAAAAGGTTATGTCTGCGTTGGATGTGGCAAAATGTGTAGGTCGCAGACACATGAACTGCTCCAATCCTCATCAATCTTTGGATTCTTGAATTTTCAATATTCAACTGACAAAAAAAATGCCTTTCATCTTTGCACCCTTGACATTTTACACGTTTTTTTAAAGACGACTCCTCCAGCCCCTGCTCGCAGAGCTCAATTAATCTCCATTACCAAGTGGGCGGCAAGTGAGAAGATAAAACAATTATTGGATGAATGCGCAACTGTATGCGTAATTTCTGAAACACGCTTCGCTTTGACAGATTGATCATTGATTAGAACAACAGAATTAGAATGATCAGCAGAGCCGCCATCATCCATCACAGATCATAATATAGAGACACTTGCAAAGCTGTTCCAATCCGATTCATCAATGTTAAAATGCTGCGTATTGGAACTTAGAACCTACGCAGCAGACACAATGGAAACTACCTACAGGCCACAGTCCAATTCAGTTGTATTTTTTAAACTCTTTTTTATTTATTTTTTTTTTTTAGAGCTGCTACAAAACTTGATAAAGCTAGAATAGCTGTACGGTTGTCTTTCCAAGAGGCCTGAATTTGAAATCACTACCAACTTCCCATCCCACCATTCACTAGGTTTGGGCCAGGAAGTAGTAATCTATGTTTATGGGTAAATATTTTCAGCTTGCAAGTTTTTAGACATTTTTCCAATTCTTTTTTTTTTTACAACTGAATAGCTCTCTTTTCTGGAAATGAAAAGGAGGATGTACGTATCCGAAAGACATTCTTTAAGGGCACATGAAAAACTGATGGCCCCTCAGATATGTGGCTGTAACCGAACGGATCCTCCAAGAGGTGAACATGGATGCTGACTTCTGGGGAGATATTGCCCAGAATCGAATGGCAAAGAAAGCTATGGACCCTGAAGATGCAATGAATCTCGGCTCAGAAAGAAAAACGCTCCAAATGAAAAGAATAGCCTGGTTACTTTACCAACAAATAAAATGGCACCCTTGCCTGTGATATATGAGGACGGGAACATCTCCCCGGAATAAGACTCTAGACTTTATAGAGTCACAGGAAAAAATACGTCACATAGTCGTTTTATTACGTAAATAAAAGTAACCACAACGCAGTGCTATACAGTTGATTCTAAGAGCTTGAAATAATAGTTTGTTGAAACCTAAACTCATACCTATTCAAATGTTCGGTAATCGATTACACTGATATCTTAATTCAATTGTAATATTGATCGATTACAGTGACACATTTGTCTTCATTAAATCACGACATCGACTACAACCTCGTTTCCTTTTCTCTTAAACAGACATTGAGAAAGGTGCGTGCGTGTGTGGGGAGGTTGATTAGCATATTCGATTTCATTACGCTCTTTCGTAACTGATGTCTCACTTTTGTCTGTTCTCTTGTGTCAATATTTATCCCTGTCCTGGACTGCCTTCAATAATCATTCTCAAATGGTTAAAGGTCATATTGATTTATCTTTTTGCCTTGTTGGTACTGTACAATTATAAAAAAAAAAAACCACTATACATTACTTCTTACTGACGCTTAACTTTGTGTTTTCCTAATTGTTTTCGCATATCAACTAATATTAATTATTTTTGTTGGCAGCGCTACCAAACATTAGAATTGAAAATTTATTAAAATAGCAAAGAAAGCAATAAATTATTATATTGACCTTAAAGCAGTTTAACAGTGTAGTCCAACTACTTAGATGCGCTTCATGCTATTGTGACGGAGATCCTGAGTTTACACCCAGCCTGCCGTCGTCCCTTATAGCGTTTTCCTTTTCTTAAAACGTTTGATAAAGTTGTAAAAGTATGCCAACGTTCATGTATTATTGATTCAGATTTATCTTTTGCAAATTATTTTAATTTATAAACCTTTAAAATTGCTGAATTAATTTTAATCGAAATATAAAACAAGGTTAAAAAAACAGTCTTGTTCAAACACAAACTCAAAATTGGCTCCCGAAGTGGTCTACCCAAGCAGGTAAAACGGCAGGTTTCAATACTTTCAGAAAGAATATCAAGGCAAATGACAGAGAAGAATGAAGAAAGAAGGTTGACAGATTCTGTGTGGTGCCACAATGGTCCAGCAGACCAAGGGATAGGTGAGAGTCTATTAGGAGTTAGATGTGTACCTTGCCTTAATGATTATCTAACTAATCTAATTGTTTTGTAAAAGACCAATTCAAAGTCTCAACTAAAATAATTTCGGAAAACAAAATTGAAATCCTCCCTTTCTTTGGTTTAGTTCGGGGTGCTATTGATGTTCTACTTATTAATTGTTGTTTTAAATTGTTCCTATTATATGCTTACTAAATAGATTTTTTTTTCTCTTAAAAAAAGTTAACATTTTTTATGCAAATGCAGTAGTTATTATGACAGAACTTACTAAACAACAATACAATTGTAAAACAAAATAAAATATTTATGTACAAACTATCTAAAACCGTTTGCATAGATGTGTTAAAAATATGGCGAGTATGTACCTCCCTTACTAAATAGCTTAATGTGTTTGTTAGTAATAATAGTGAATAGTTGTAAAAATGGTGTATTTTTTATAACAAAATGCTTGCATAGTTAATTTAGAAAAGGGATTTTTCGCTTTCAGAAAAGAAATGAAAAAGTTATTACATTAAAACTTTGAATGGTCTAAAATGTTATATGTTGGATTTTCACTATAATAAACTGTTTTAGTTTACGATATCTAAATGGGACGGACGGACGGATAAACCACACAAAACTAAAAGCGTCTTTTCCCCTTTCGGGGTCACTAAAAATCACAGTTTACCATGAAATCCGAAGACGTATAAATCTACTATACGTCAACTAAGTTTATTACAAGTCTATTAAGTCGACTATTAGTCAACTAAGTTTATGAAGACATTTATAATTATTGTAACATTTGTATTTATGCCGCTTATTGCCCTTTGTTTTGTACAACATGGTTTTAGTGATTATTTTATTTCTACAATTTTCTTACAATTTATTTTAGATTTCATTTGCATATTAAAACAATATAATCAAACAATAGCCTGTGTTCAAGTTTAAAAAGAATTGTAGTATCTATGATAATGAGGTTGCGTGTCGATGTGTTTTGCGCAAGGAGGCCCATTGACTCCGGCTTCAGCCTGCTTTTCTTTTTGGATTTGCTCTATACTCTTTAAACATCCAAGATCATCTGCAAGGCACCAGGTGTTTATTTTCGGAGTCTCTCCTAGATGAACGGCTATCCCTAGCTAATGAGCTTCATCTATCCGGGTTTAGAGCGCCCTATGCTCGCTTTTTGCAATCATTTCCCTGGATTTCTGAGATGTTTTGTAAATATCCTAACCACTGGAATACTCCACCTCATCCTCCATGACTGCAAACCAGTTGGTCCGCGGCTGTTTATTTGCTATTCATAGCTAACCTTTATATCTAAGGGTCCTTCACTATCCACCAGGGGACGCGCTTGGTAGAAGGTGGTAGCTTCCCCATTCATCCATGAGATCCTACTATGAGACAGTTTCCACGTCTAGTTTTACACAAATGAAACCAGCTCGCTGGACAGGTCATTTACTATCACTTTTCCTTCACCTGTATTCAAAATTAACAGTTTTAGTTTTTATTCTTATGAAGGCCGCCATAGGCTTTGGTTAACTCTAGCCACCTAGGGCCTATATGTGAAACATGAAATAATCTCAAACATAGTAGAACTCTATGGCTCTTTGAACTCTATGGTTCTATGATCTATATGGCTCTATGAGCTCTATGGCTCTATGAAGGGCCGGTCCTACAGGTTGCGGGGCCCTATGCAAAACGGATTGCGCGGGGCCTTATTGAGGTTGTGATAAGGATAATAAGGGAAAATTAAGATTTTGTATTAGAACTTATATATAAATACGTTTTTGCATTTTATTTATACTTTACTAAGTACAAAATCACTGTCGAAAAATAACTTTACGAGACACCTACAACAAAAAGATGATAAACATTCAGAGCTACCTTTTATTTACTATCGACGAGCAAAAGATCGCTTTTTGTTTTCTGTTTTTAGCGGCCCCCGTAAGGAGAAAAAGCCGCTATTAGGTTTCTGCAAAATGTCCGTCTGTCCGTCTGTCACACTCAGGGCGCCAAAACTAGAAGAGATACGAAAAATATTTTTTCACCATTAAATGCGGCTTGAAAAGTTTAGGTGCAACGGCTACTTTTAGTTTTCTAAAAGCAAACCGTTTAATTTATAAAAATTATTATGCAAGCGATTTTTTAATAATAAAACACCAAATGTGAAGCAATTAGGTAAATGTAAGGGAGGAAATGTTACTAGAAAAAATGCTCTCGGCATGTAGATATCATGCACATTTTTCAAAATGCCTTTCTGTCTGTCTGTCCGTCTGTCCGTCTGTCAGACTCAGAGCGCCAAAACTAGAAGAGATACGAAAAATATTATTTCACCATTAAATGAGGCTTAAAAAGTTTAGGTTCAACGGCTACTTTTAGTTTTCTAAAAGCAAACCATTTAATTTATAAAAATTATTATGCAAGCGATTTTTTAATAACAAAACACCAATTCTAAAACAATTACGTAAATGTAAGGGAGGAAATGTTACTATAAGAAACGCTTCCTGCATGTAGATATCATGCACATGTTTTAAAATGAACTTTTAGCAGCGGCTTTCGTGTACTAGCGTAAAGCCCGGAAATGACATGATGCTAAACTAATTTCTTAATTTTTTTTAAAAATCAGATTTTTAAAAAGAAAATTGTTTAGTGCCCCCATAGCCATGTTAACTGTTAGATGTTAGGAAACCATCGCTGCTATTGTAAATAGTCGAAACATCATTTCTATTATTGTGATCATAAATCGTCCATGAAGCATATTCGTGCTATCGGAGCTTGGATTGAGCTGGAAAATTGGTTATGACATCTGTACAAATAAAAGCTTAATGAGCGTTAATTAAACGCTACGGAAATGTGAAATTTACTTTTTTTTTTTTTTTTTCATTTAGATATTTATACACGAAGTGTCACGAAGTTTAATGTCTGCAAGATGTTCTAATCCTTTAGAGGAAATTTATTTCTAATTTTTCTATTTCATTTGGGGACATTTTCAAATGTATAACATCAAAGTAGACTAACATGCCCATGTTTTATTGAAGTACACAAAGTATTTAAACAAGTGTTGGCTTTTGCCCCCTTTCCAAAACAAATATTTTGATCCAGTAAATTTATCGTTCAAATTACTAAGCCTCGAATCACAACTTCTAATCCTTTCCATATCGGAACTATCCACGAGAAAGAGGGTGGAGGGGAGATGACTCCGTGTTGTCCGAGTCTAGATACAAGTGTATATCATCAAGCTTGGTGTAAAGACAGGAGAGGGAAACGGGGGCCGGGGGCAGGGGGGGGCCCAGACGGAGGAAGGCTTGAGTGTCAAGCGTCACTATCTCCTGGTTGATTACTACAGCGTAATCTCGACTGGTCAGCCTTCCAACTCCATTAGGATGATTGCTGCTTGGGTTTAGAGAGAGGGAACAGAGGTGAGGACATGATGTCCAAACAACTTGGCCAGGGAAAAAAAAAACATTTTTTTCAAAGTACAAAAAAATTGATTGTTGATGTTGTTCGCATAAAACCAAAAAAAAGGGGAGGGGAGGGGTCTCCAGTGTATCCAGTGTCTCGAGTTAGATGACTATCTCTAATATTGAAGAGGGGAAGACACGTGAAATGTATCTCGTCAACATCTGAAAGGAAAATATCGAGGCATTTTTTTTTCTAAGAACAAAATATTGAGAGACAACTGATTCTGTAAATAAAACTATATGTGAAGATTAAATTATATATATTTTTTTTCAGAAACTATAATTTTTATTTTAAATCAAATATTGGGGAGTGACTAGGAAGACACCGTGGCTGCCTGGTCGTGATGTATGCGCACTGGACTGTTGTTCGGACATCTCGATGGTCCCGGGTTCATACCCTACTCTCTGTCATGCCCCGTCGAATGGGGGGGGGGGGGTTGGACAAGGAAGTAAATTTTCTTCAACTCTGAAGGAACATCCGAAACATTTAAAACATTTAAACAAAACACTTGCCTACGATTCCTGAGCTTGAGCTAGAATTGAAATAGCTTTGCGCAAGCGGATTTTTTAAATCGGGATTTTAGGACTTTCCTAGGTGCTGCCATCTTTACTGTCTTTGTTATCATTGTTTGTTTTACATGTTTCGAATGTTCCTTTAAGTTTTGAAGATAATTACATCCTAGCCGTAAACCTCCTGCATGACGACGTGACATTGTTCGAACCTTGGACCATCGAACTATAGTCAAGAGCGCATACCACACGACCAGGCAACCCTCCTGTCTCAGCTGGTTATCGTTGCAGTAATGTGTCGTTCTTTTCAATAAATAATGGGGATTATCTAAATGCCAGGAGATTATTATAAAACTGCATCCACAGTTTGGGAGTTCTTAACTCATGAGAACACTTAAAAACTAGAAGAGAATGCTTAGTGCAACTTGAATTTCAATGATGTAGTTATATATACTGATCATTACAATTACACAATGAATAGTATGACTCCATTGGTAAGCAGGTCTGCCAGAAGATGATTATAAATGAATTATAAAACGGCTAATCATAACATTAAAACATCATAATTTATGAATACGAAGAAAAAATATAAAATCGAATGTAATGCTCGAAGATATAATAAAGATTAAACCATTTTTGTCTCTATATCTAATGGGAAACAAAAACTCATAAAAGAAAACAAAGTTATCTCCCCTAAAGTTATCTTGGTAATGATTTTTAATCGTCCAGAACCAAAGACATTGATAAGTAAAAACTAAATAAATGGAAGGTCAGACGTCAAAGGTAAATCATCCGTTGGTGTCTAAATTAATTATAAGTTAAGAGAAAGAATTCATTTTGTATAATGATAAAGTTTGTTAGGATACATCATGTATTTGTTCAGATACATCATGTATTTGTTTTCAATCAACACTTGGATACATCATGTATTTGTTTTCAATTAACAATTGGATACATCATGTATTTGTTTTCAATTAACAATTGGATACATCATGTATTTGTTTTCAATCAACACTTGGATACATCATGTATTTGTTTTCAATTAACACTTGGATACATCATGTATTTGTTTTCAATTAACACTTGGATACATCATGTATTTGTTTTCAATCAACACTTGGATACATCATGTATTTTTTTTTCAATTTACACTTGGATACATCATGTATTTGTTTTCAATTAACACTTGGATACATCATGTATTTGTTTTCAATTAACACTTGGATGCATCATGTATGTGTTTTCAATTAACAATTGGATACATCGTGTATTTTTTTTTCAATTAACACTCGGATACATCATGTATTTGTTTTCAATTAACATTTGGATACATCATGTATTTGTTTTCAATCAAAACTCGGAGACAAACCTTAGAGATAGAAAGCTAGGCAACATAACTGACAAGAGCAAGAATGTTAGACTCACAGATAGAACTGACAAGA
>JADKLZ010000104.1:12440915-12454864 GCA_021533235.1 Biomphalaria straminea
GATAGAACTGACAAGAGCAAGAATGTTAGACTCACAGATAGAACTGAGCATTGAAACTCCTCAAAATATTGTAGGACTGGGAACTGAAACAGCGCTCTAGAGCTTAGAATAAGATTTTAGAAAGTCGCTTAAATTAAAAAACGTGACGTTTTTTAGAGGGTAATGAATTCGTCGTTCATTTTGAAAGGAAGAGAAGAGTGTGCTCTAAGAAAGGAAGTAGCTTAAAATTGTTTTTTCTAATGTCTATGCAATTTGATTTTTTTAGAAAAAAAAAACCACTGAAAAACATTGACTCAAATAAATAAACCAAGAGACAACTATGTCTACGTGATTTCGAGATGATGTCTAGTTGATGTCTAGATGATGTCTAGATGATTCCAGAGTGTTTTTTTTTCGATGGGGATGGGGTCAGAAAAGAAGATATCTGAGTTTTTCTAAATGTTTCGCTAGGTGGTGGGGATATGGCAGATATAAATGGGTGACCAAAAACTGGCACAACGTGACATCCTGTTTCTCATTCCCTATTTTAGCGCCAGATTATGAATGTGTGTCAACCCCTAAGCTTTATTTCCGAACTTAGGATAATGTTAGATCAAATAATGAATAAGATCTCAATAAAAAAAAATTAAAGTTCTGATTTTTAAATTAAATTTTTTTCATTAATTCCAAAATCATATAAATTACTCTGATTAAAAGTAAACATGTACTTTAAAAGTTAAAATCCTGGACGTTCTTAATGTGACATCTTTTCAGTTTAACAATGCATGTACAAATAAAACAACAACATCTCCAGTGGGTGGGGTGGGGAGCATTTCGCTTAATCCTGAAATTGGAATGAGACAAGATTCGCTCTTTACGTCAAAGAAGAATTCTGACTAAGGGAGATGGAAACTGAAATACAAATACATCTTTTGTTAACTTTCTCATTTTGTAAATGGAGAAAAGGGAAGAGCTCAATGTCAAACTGAATAGAAAAGGGTTTAACTTTATGCTAAACCAAGCTGTGTATTTCTCTAGGGGGAGGAGGAGGCCTGAACAGAAATCTAGATCACAGATCTCAAACTGTCCAGGGGACAACAAAAGCATTGAAAGAAAAAAAAATCCTGGTTTTATCAAAAGAGCTCATCAGCACTAGAAAAGACATATTTGTGAATATGTTGGTATAGTTTGAAATAATTAAACGAATCAATAGCTATTTATATCTATAATTATGCAGAAATTGAAACACTAAATCTGAGTTTCAAAATAAACGAAATTAACAAATATGAATGTGTGAAAGTGATGATGCAAATTATACATATCAGCATAGATAAATGTTAACACCTTGTGTCTATTGAACCCTCGGTCTGGAATCCCCGGTTACGCTTGGATATTGTGTCACCAGATTTATGTCTAGAATTGCAAGTTCCCGGGCATGCTAACCTGCCTCGTAGTGGCGCCCGGGGGGAAACGATCATAGGAGGAAACGATCAGACCAAAGGGTAGCACAACAAAACTCCTGTGGGGGTGCCTAATGGGGTGCATTGTGCATCGTTGTAAAAAAGCTCCCACAAGCTTGTAACAATCCAGGCGTCGCTACTCAAGGGGCCGTTACATAAATGCCCCGCACGGTTAGCCTGGTATAGAACAGGATAATGTCAGGGGTCTCGGTGTAGAAGCCTGTGGCAAGACAGAACAGCCTCATTAAGGCCGGTGAGAGGGAGCTCTAGTTAGCTGTTACTGGTCTAGAGTTCCAAGAGCTGAAGGCTCAACTCTACCTGACAGTTTCAAGAAGAAGAGTTAACAAGTTTCAAATCAAGACTATCGAAACGTTACGCTGTATCCGATATAGTTGACTAGGGTTGAAAGCTGATATGACAGCTAACTAAACATTTACAACACATGTGTAGGCCAACAAGAAATGAGTTGCTCAAGACTGGATGCAATTCTCAACGTTGAATGCATCAATACGTCCACTGACCTGGACATCACTATAAAATAACTGTGTCCGAAACTGATTGCTGGATAAAACCTCGGCTATCCTATCAAAGAAGTTGTTTTCAATCTATTCCTGTTACACGTTTTTAACACTTACGTCATCGTTGTCAAAACAAAAAAAAAATATGAAATTACATTTTGAAAAATTGAAAACTTACACAAATCATCATCAATGTATTTCACATATTGACTACATTTCTGTTTGATAGAAATTGGGAATATTCCCAAACATTTAAAACTGTGGGAATCATACAATAATTATAGTGAATTTAGTATATCACTTATAAAAATATTTCAGTCAAATATGTGCGGTAAACATCGTTTTCTAGCCTAGATTTGAATATTTTAAAAATGTTTATTCTCTGAGACTTTACGAAATAATATTTCAAGAAGGAAAAGACTTTTAAAATAAAAATTTCTATTAAGTCTTCCAATTTGATGGTATCATCTTTTACCACCATAATCATTGGACCCCCCACACCCACCATTCATCCCATATTGATCGCCTGTGGTACTAGTGACTCCCCTGTCATCTGGAACATTCTTGCCACTGTTCAATTACAGTGTACTCTAAGCGGCTCCCTGACCCTCATAACTTCAAACATAATGTCGTCAATGTAATCACATTTTCCTTGGTTCTTTCCCTTTTTTTTAAACATGTTTCTTCTTGCTATTGAATAACGACTTTGACTGATGGAACCAGTTTAGTCTAAGCGTTCCTGTGTAAGTGTGTGTGTGTGTGATCAGATAAAAGTCTTGGTTGACGTGACATCGTCTGAGAGTTGGGATGTTAGCCAAAAGTCAGGATGAAGACATTTTCTTAAGAGGAAGAAAAAAATGTGTATCAAATATATAGAAAAGGGGAGAGAATTGACTCACAAAAAAAAGAACGAGAGAGAAAGGAAGACAATATATATATATAACACATTTTAAGGAGTATGTTTGTATGTATGTATGTTACTAATAGAAATCAAAACCGTTTGACCAAACTTAATCGAGTTAGAGATGAATGTTCTTCGTCACGATAGGGTTTCTGTGTATACCAAAGATTCCGCTTACAGCGGAAGTTCATTCTTCAATACAAAATTATCCATATTGTAAGAGATTTTCCATTTCTCTTTTCTTTTTCATTTTCATATAAATCAGATATACTTTTTTTTCCACAATATTTTATATTATCAACTAAACTAGCGACAAAACGGGTAAACGCATTTTCATGTTGTACTTTCATTTTCGTGTGAAAATTAAAACGTGTGATGAAGGTAATAGTTCGCCATGTTTCACATAGATCTAAATCCAACGCATTTGATCAATTATATAACTATTGCCAAAGCTCATATCCGGATATATGATCATAGTTAATCCATAGTCGCCATGAACCATATCTTCATTACAATTGACCCTACATAACAGAGGCGTCCCACGGAAACGCTTCAAAGACTGAATCTTAAAGTGTCCTCCAGCTGTCTCGTTTGAAGGCTGCATGTAACCAGGTGCTCTATTCTACGTCTGCTAAGGCAAGTTGGCGCCTAATCTGGTATTTGATCCCTAGCCGACAACAGATTGTTGGCACAGTGGTACGATAGCTGGGACGCTTCCGAGAAAGGCCGAGAGCTTCACAAGCAGATGAGTAGACCAGACCGAAAGGACGCATGGTGGACGCTCTGCCGTGCGGAACAGGCAGTCCTAGCCCAGTTCCGAGTCGGACACTGCCCAATTGGTGCGTACTTTGGGCGGTGGAGGGAAAATTTCGACACACGGTGCCGCCATTGCTTCGAGGACGATGAGACAATAGAGCACATTCTCTACGAATGTCGCGCTCTGCAAGAAGAACGATCGGGACAAGGTAATGAGAGAGAGATAACTGGTCCATGTGTGGCAAAGGGTCTGTCCTTGTACGGGGATAAGGCGACCCTACAACTCACTGCACGCTTCCTCTTCCGTGCTCTAAGGGAGTAATCTCAGCACGGTTTATTTCAAATGGGGTATCTGATTCGGTATTTGAAGCGTATTCTTTCTGTTTAAAAAGAAAAGTAAATACTTTCTTTGAATCCATCTTTTTTTCTTATTTATCAAAACTTTTAATTTAGTCAAACAAATGTAATAGGAACATGATATTAGAAAACAACAATACCCATTTCCCTTCCAGAACCGAATGATTCACCTTTTTTTTTTAAAAAAAAAAAAAAGCGCTAAAAACGGTGTCATTTAAAAACAATTTAATTTTTTTTTTTAATTCAACGATTCGCTTTGAGAACACGCAAAAAAGGAGTCGTTGCATCAGAACTTTTGCGAAATCTAAAATATCAAAATATCGGATTGTTTATATCGTTTCTAGTTCTTTTAATATAAACAAGACGGACAGACTGACAGACTACACGAAACTAATACAGTTTATTTCCCTTTTAGGGCGGGGGTCGCTAAAAAAAGTGTGAACGGAAGAGAATCAAGGACATTAGAATGATATCACGAAGTGGCCCTACTTACGTTGCCTACGGCCAATAACTACAAACAGTCCAGACTTCCACTCGATTCGGAGACAACCAGAAAAGAAAGAAGTCATATAATACACAAGTAGACCTACTAGTTTATAACTGCTATGGCTTTCTTGGGGGAAAAAAAACTCCATACCTAATGACATACAAAATAAATAGATATTTAGTCAGACAGACAAACAGACAGACAGAAAGACAGTAAAATAGATAGATAGATAGATGGATAGATAGATAGATGGATAGTTAGATAGATAGATAGATAGATGGATAGATAGATAGATAGATAGATAGATAGATAGATAGATAGATAGATAGATAGATAGATAGATAGATAGATAGATAGATAGATTACAACCACTTAGGCAAGTATCTGGAGGTTTTCCTTATTCCCACTTGTCTTCTGTTGTCCTGCGTGTCCACAGGTGAGATAAAAAAAAATAAAGGGGCCAGTTCAGTTCAATCTGCACTCATTGTCGAGACATTGGCTCTATCAAAGGTGATAGACAATGTGCAGTGAGGTACGTTTTTAGGAAAATACGGATGGGGGGGGTAACAAAAAAAAGGGGGAGCCAGGCGGGGAGTGTCCGAAAGGAAATCTAGAAAGGAAGCAATCTCTTAATGGAAAAGCTTGCCAGGTTTTCAACTCCGGAAGTGCTAATGGCGAGATCCGGAAGTCTGCTTACGAGACGAAAGTGTAGCTTTGCCATCAGACCTTCGCTCGTTCCGGTCTCCTGACTGTTCCCCAGATTTTTTTTATTATTCGTGTTCCCCACGAATTTTTATCCCTGCTCCCCCTACCCCCCCCCCTCCTTTTTATTTTCGTTTTCATTTTATACTTATAACATAGTAAAGCAACAACATTATTGAACTGAAAGAAAGGGAGATTATTGAAAATGGGTAAACGAAAGTGAGATCATCTCTCTTTGTGGAGGGAAATTTCAACCATTAAAAGGCAAAATATCCTATTCTATTAAAACTTATAACACATAAGTAACTGCAGTACATAATGTAACATAAAAAATGATACAAAACATTACCATATTTTGATGATTTTCTTCTAAATAAAACTATAATAAAAATGATATAGATTTGTAACATTTTGCCTGTCTACACTAGACTGTATGAACAACATAATAAATGATGTACAGAATTGTTTCTATGGCCCACAGTTAACAAGCGTACCATGTGACAACCATAACGACCAAAAGCCTTATAGATTTTACAACAGAGCAAAATTCTTTCAGACTATCTGGATTCAAATAAGCGTCGGCTCCTTTGCAGTCTGAACCGATCAAAGATTGCATCCTGTTCAACTGCTTCCCCCTATCAGAGTTCTGACTTCACAGTGTGTCTTATGTAATAGGCTCTGTCTGAGATGAAATTATTCGACGATTGTCAAGACAAAATAGTTTGATACCTGTTTAAAGCATATGTGTCTATTAAAAGCATGACAAGTGAATTACTAAGCTGCAAATCCCTTGCTGTTTTTTTTTAAATATATTTAAACCTTTTGTTGGGACCTCGGCTGGTGATTGCACCCCCCCCCCCCCGCAACCTGGTGAGTTTGTAGGTGTGTATTTAGAAGATTTTTTTTTCTATGTGCGTCAAATCCAGCTCCAGCAAATTAACGTCTGCTAAAGAGCGTTGTGGGCAAGTAACTTAATTTCAATAGGCGGAACCTGGGAGTGACACCCAAACTAAACTTTGTTTACGACACTGCTCATTTTTACCGTAAATCAGTTAGGGAGTTGAAATTCCCCTATGAGCTCGGAAACTTGTTAGGGAATGTCGCTAACATGTAAACGGAAGCTCTAACCCCTTTGTTTCTAAAAGAGTACGTGTCAGTTCAAGAAAAATAAATTTTGCGAGATAGTTTATTCTCTCTACATTGTTCATAACATTTCAGTCCGAGTGTTAATGTCGAACACATTCTAATATTACAAAAATTTCATAGGTCAGTACAAAAACAAGGAGTTAAAGAAATGTTCGAATGTTTATTGAGCATGGGACAAATTGTGTTTGTCAGACTAATCAATGTTTTAGAAAGTACAATTAACAAACATAAATGGAAACCCTTGCTGGGATAAAGTACTTTTGGCCCAGAAGGGTTTCCTAAATGCAAGTTTAATATTGTGTCATATATATAAATTAATATAGGCTGGCCGATAAAAGAGTTTTATGAAATGAAAATTTGTGACTTTGCAGTTTTTTGTACTTTATTTATGTCTATGAGTTTTGCAATTTTTCAATGTTTCAAAATTCGGAAATCCGAATACAATAGATATACATGTTTTCAAGTTACATGAAGTTATTTCCTTTTTCCAGTCTATATTTATTTATGTCTATGTATATTTTCTGTAAGTTGTCCACCCCTACTGCGTAGCTCTTTTTATTTGGAAAATCAGAAATATCGACTAATTTTATCACAGGAGAAATCTATTGAAATATTTAGTCTCAAGAATTAATTACTTATGAGCATCCAATTGAGTGTAGTCTATTCCCATGTAAATTTTGTTTCAATTCCCGTGCATCCCAGAATACACTAGTACAGCAGAAATCAATAGAGTCTTTAATGCATCTTCCTAATGCATTAGCCCAAGGGGCAATACTTTGCAGTCCCCTCTCAACTCAATAAACACATACACATTTACAGGCAAGCGTGATAAATATACATTTAAAAAAAAAATGTTTTTTTGCAATAACATTTTCTTTATATTATGTCCCAGCACTTGACTATATTTGGACATCAGAGGCTGTTAAAAATGTTTGGTCTATCTTTTGATCTCGCTAATATCAACTCACTCAAACTGTCTGTTTATCTGACTGTGTGTCAGGTTAATTTTTTTCTGCACCTATTTACACCCGCGTCGAATATTCGGATCAAGTTAAAATTTTATTCGTAATATTTCACTTTGAAAGTAGCCTGGTAAACTTGATCCTTGTACCGTGTTATTACAAATGATTGTATCTTGTACCGTGTTATTACATATGATTGTATCTTGTACCGTGTTATTACATATGATTGTATCTTGTACCGTGTTATTACATATGATTGTATCTTGTACCGTGTTATTACATATGATTGTATCTTGTACCGTGTTATTGCATATGATTGTATCTTGTACCGTGTTATTACATATGATTGTATCTTGTACCGTGTTATTACATATGATTGTATCTTGGTTCCTGTCTCTACGTCTTTGTGTTCCATGGCGCCCTTCAAAAAATAAAATTGTTACCTTTTTTCAAAGACTTTCTTTTCGAACAAACGTATAACTATGATACTATTTGTGCAAATTGCATGTAGCTAAGACATTTTTTTATAAAGTCAAATCTGGTTAATCGGACCAACCAGTTTAAAAAACTAAAAATATCAAGTCCCTATGTCGTTTGATTTACCGGATTGACTGTACCATACTTTTATAAATATTTTTTTTTCAATGTTGCATTATTTTAGTATTCTACACTACTTTTAATCGTTTGCGGTTAAAGGAAAATACATCAATAATATGAGTTTAAACATTTCGTTCACATCTTTATTCAAAGTAATATTTTTTTAAAAAGACTAAAATAATCCGAGTGTACATTTTAAAATTTGACGTCACCCACGTGTCTATTTCTAAATGTATGCTTCTATTACATAGACATAAATAAATATAGACTGGAAAAAGGAAATAACTTCATGTAACTTGAAAACATGTATATCTATTGAATTCGGATTTCCAAATTATGAAAAATTGAACAAATTGCATGCTCTTCAGTCTTAGAGACTAAACAAAATTTATAGACATAAAATAAAGTACACACAATTGCCTGTCACAAATTTTGGTTTCATAAAACTCTCTTATTGGCCAGTCTATATTTATGTATGTCTATGTTCTATAGGCTTTACAGCATTCTTGTAAGCCTCTCTTATTTTGAGAGAGAAAGACTAAAAGACAGGATAGAGAAATAGAGAAATAAGAAAGACTTCTTTTTTTCTCATCCTTCGGACATATGTCTGTGCGTTCAGATGACTATACCAATATGTGAGATGAACTGCACAGTGGTTTCCAAATCAGGGAGCTCTCCATATAGTTTTCTTTCTACTGGGGTGCTTTGGGGCCAGTGTCTTGTACGGGCCTCTTGTCCTCTATTGGAGGACATGGTCAGCATTATCTGTTACACTCCACATGGGCAGATTTCACTGGTAAAAAATTTTGAGCTTCCGGTACATGTGTTGACTAATTCTGTTGTGTCCGGTCCTGAGTCGAAAGATTAGACCTTGATCTTGTCATAAGAGAGACAAGATTGACAATCAGACACAAAGTGGGAATGAGACGCTGATATAAATACAGACACATAGACAGACACAAAGACAGAAAGATGATATATGATAAAAGGATGTGTAAAAAAAAAAGTAGTAAAGTTCACCTTTCAGACCGTGTGATCTGTAGGGTAGATCATGTAAAGGTCATCTGATTCTGTGGCCTACGTCTAACGAGGGTGTCATGTGGCCTGCACAACGACCAACCGCCTTTACTTTTCCCCAACTAATGTCAGGCACCCATTAGAGCTAGATGGACTCAAAGGCACCCAAGGATCCCGAAATAAAAATCCAGATCTTCACCAGGATTCGAACCCGGGACGCCCGATTCAGAAGCCAAGCGTTTTACCGCTCAGCCACTGCGCCTCCTAAAAAAAAGGATGTGTGGTTGAGTGGTATAAAGCACTTTGCTGCCTACCAAGAAGTATCGAGTTCGTATCCCGACTCGAGATGAGTTATATTAACTGATCACCTAAAGACAGTATGTAAAAATGTTAGGAACATCCGCACTGAGGCACACTATAACTTGAAAAATTAGCAAAAGCAAATTAAAATAAGAAAAATATAAAAATATTTCTTTCGAAAAAACAAAAATAAGAACCGCGAAATCATTGTCATACGTAATTCCATACATAATTAATTAATTACCACTATTTGATAAGATGATAATTTTTTTTAAATTAATTCATGTATTGACTTCGACTATGAATAATTAGGCACAATTTCAACTTCCTCCGAGAATGGGAAGTGGGAGAAAAAGGGTGTACAAAATTTGTATGGGACAGACGGACAGACAGATTGAATAATACAAGCTTTGTAATAAAAGACAAATACATGAAAAACTGTGTCGAAAAAAAAAGTTACAACTCCTTTTTTAAAAGAACATTTATTTCAACCAAAACACGTTTCAAATCTCGATGTCTCCCTAACGTACATGTTTTCTTTAGTTTTTTCTCAAAATATACTACTTTTGGAAACAATCTATATTTTAAAAAAGTTTTGGGTTGACCTTAGTGTAAAGTTCATAAAAAACACGTTACGCATGCGTGGCCCATTTCGTTTGAATGCCCGTGTATTTTTTTCCCCGTCCTAATCGACTCATGTTTCTCCGCTATTCATAAACTATGCATGGCATCGTAGGGTATTAGAACTACGCAGCACCGTACATTCATAGCTTCCGGTCAATCGACCAGTACAAATCAACTTTCGAAATGAACAGAAAAACTTGAAAACAATATTAAACTATTGATCTTTCAACCGTTGTTTGGCTATTGTGTTTGGAGTGGCAATCAGTCCTATTACATTTGCCAGGTAGAGCGTGGAAATATAATTTTTAAGTTGGGGAGGGCAACCATCTTGTTGCTCTAAATAAGAACAGTTTATAAAGAGAACAAAGCGTTGATTGCTCTAAATACCGAACAGTTTATAAATACAGAACTTTGAGCTGGTTACTCTAAATACCGAACAGTTTATAAATACAGAACTTTGAGTTGGTTGCTCTAAATACCGAAAAGTTTATAAAGACAGAACTTTGAGTTGGTTGCTCTAAATACCGAACAGTTTATAAAGACAGAACTTTGAGTTGGTTGCTCTAAATACCGAACAGTTTATAAATACAGAACTTTGAGTTGGTTGCTCTAAATACCGAACAGTTTATAAATACAGAACATAGCGGTGGTTGCTCTAAATACCGAAAAGTGAATTAAAAAAGAATACAGTGGTGGTTGCTCTATTCAACTAAACATATCAACTAGTAAAGACGGAAAATTGTCACAAAACGTATAATACGACCAATACTCGCATTTATTAGCTCTTTTTTTAATGCTATTGTACCATGGAACGGGTTGCCAGAATGAGTCAAGAAAACCAATGACTTACTGTAAATCTCTACTTAACATTTTCGGCTAAATAAAGACAGATATTTGTAGGCGGTAATTCTTTTTTCTTCGACAGTAACATTTGTATTTCGTAAGAAGTTGACTGCTATAAATGTAAACCAGTTTAATCAGTACGAAATTTTGGTGTCTCTCAATACAGAAAAGTTTATATCAGGAAGCTTACGCAGAAAATTTATTTCTTTATAGCTTGTGTACAAAAGAAACTCTAGACTTTTAAAAAAGTTGGAACTTTTTACGAACAATTTATTTTAAATATTGTAGTCGCTCTTAACATGGAGCCATTATAAGTCATTATCTTAAGTTAATTGCTTTGCTAATCAGACCTGGACAAAAAAAAGTTGATTGAAAGATTTTATTTTACAAAAAGAATTTGTTTCTAAATTATGCATTATACTTTGGCTCTTAAACAAATGAAACGTTATTTTACAGTCCAAAAATAAAATAAGTTATTCCGCATATTTAAATAGATATTATATTGCGTGACGTATGAAAATTGACGAAGCCATGTATAGTGAGTCTGATTGAGCACCACTTGTTTCGATCCTGGGCGTTGAGAGTGAGGCAGTGTAGACAGCCTCTATGACTTTATGTAACTTTGTACACGATTCATAAATCCCAGATAAAAGAAAAGAACGCTTTGAGCTAAATAAAACAACGAAAACAAAAATGGAACAGAAGTACACTATACTGGGCAGTAATGTTAAAGGAGTAATAAGGGGGGAAAAGAGGGGTGATGATGATCACATTAAATATAAGAAATAAATTGAGTGCTAAATGGGGGGGGGAATATAGGCTTAATCACTTAATTGCTGCTTAAGTCATCACTGGAAAAGGAGGAGGGTGGGGGGGAAATCAACAGTTATTGTGAATTGCAAATGAAGGTGAACTAATGACTGCAATGAATCCTTTAAGAGTAATGAATGGGCCACACCTGCATCCAACATTACAAAGCAAGTCCTCACCTGGAACCCCTAACGAAAGGGGAAGAGGGGCCGGCGTCAAGGAGATGGGCAAGACATTGGGGCTGTTGGAAAAACTTGCCCAAAAACGAGATTCCTAGAGAAAGCTGTTTGGTGGCCTATGTATTCTAGTCCATGCAACCAGAGTGCCAAATGCATCGGAAATAGCAATGTCTTACACAGACATTGGCTTGGGCCTCTTCCAGACATAACGGCTTGTTCAAGCAGGCTTACACGAGTTAGAAGAGCCTTTAGCTCAACTCTTTTGACAATCACACGATATGAATCGCAGACTTTATATTAATTTAAAAAGTTGAGAACATTTTTTTAACTGATAAATCTTGATAAAAACATATTTCAATTGACTTTCCCTCAGACGAACATAACTATATAAAAAGTACTTGATATTATCTTTGTCAAAAACTATAGTCAAATATCGTGGATTTTCACAACGAAGTCACAGAAATCACTTTGATGACAATTTCATTTTGAAGATTCGGTTTAAACAATAAAATACACTAAGAGAGCGAGGAAGATGAAAGACTGACTTGAAGAAATCAAATAAAAGATCATGAGAAATTCTGAAATAATTTGACACAATAACCAATATCAAGGTCACCTTAGTGAAAAAGCACTGTTGTCAACTAAAAGAATTCAAGTTACGTTGGGCTATAAGTGAACGTGCTCAGAAAGTAGATTCTAAGATGATAAAAACAATAGCGATAAAATGATTATGTATCTATTTAAAATTTAAAAAACGAATTACTGCGTCCATTTTCTGGACACCGGAAACACCAAAGTAATCTATTGTTTTCTTTACATATTTTACATCCTTTTTAATTTATTAATATTATCGTTGGCCAAAGAAGCCGGCGACTTTAACATCATCTGCCCTATGGGCCGCGTTGACTGAAAGGGGAACTTTAATTTACTTTTAATATTATCACATACATTTATATGAAAACCTGAAGGAGGTAAAGGCTGCCACAAAAACCCAGCCCAGTGGCTCCCCCAGGCTCAACATAGTTAAATCCGGCACTGTGTAAATATTTTCAGATATGACTAAATGAGAGTGTGTAACAAACAGCAGACAAACTTGGAACAAACTCAAACAGTGAGGTTTACCTTTAAAAACAGCAAGTAATGATTAAACATTGCGTCATTCTTAC
The DNA here is from genome assembly GCA_021533235.1 of Biomphalaria straminea. Lineage (NCBI taxonomy): Eukaryota > Metazoa > Mollusca > Gastropoda > Planorbidae > Biomphalaria > Biomphalaria straminea. Next base: position 12,453,720 of record JADKLZ010000104.1, read on the forward strand.
ATCATTCTGTCACCCTTTCATAAGTAAAATCACTCAGCATGCTGAGTCTCAGCTTTAACGAAATATTACCCAAAAAAAAAGTCATTAGCCATTACTGCCTATGTGTGAAGCACCTCCCCCCCCCCCTCTAAAAAAATCATCCTAGAGGGACAAACATCGAGGAACATCAAACAGTCATTTGCAGATCTGAATGGCACGTTCTGTGCCATTAAAAAGCGCAGGTCAATCTAACCCAATTTGCACGTGAAATATGTGTACTCATTCTGACGTGCAAGAGTTTGTTGAGTTAATCGCCAGATCGTCGGGTAAGTGCTCTTTCGCAAAAATCAACACAAAAGAACTGATGCTCGGCGATCCCAAACATTTTTTTTAGAATCGATCCCATTCACTATTTGAAAAAACAAAACAAATATACAGAATGTGATTGAATTTTTATTTTTTACTTAATCTTCAAAAATGATATACATGTTCACTTTATATCTATTATCAACGTGATAAAATTATATCCAGATAAAAAAAAAAAAAAAAGGAACACATATCCTTGTATCTACATAGCGTATATCTTAAAACTTCAAAACAAAACATGTTTCTAAAAGTCATTTTGTAAATGAACTATAGAAGAATCGATTCTCTTATTGTTGCGATTGGAATCGATACCTTTGCTGCCTCCAGTACAAAGAGCTGTTCTAACGTTTTTAGATTCTCCCAGTGAAAGATCATTTTCCTGTACCGTGAAGTTCGATACCCTCGGACAGGATATTTTTTTGTAGGCAATAAATTTAAAATATTTTTTTCTCTCTTTAAACCGACAACAACGTTAGCACATTTATCTAATACTAAAATCAAACTCATTAAATCTTAATGTTTAGCAAACACGCTATGTCAAATGGGAACCTTTTTTTTTTTTAAATCCCACAGACTGTTAACTTTTTATGTAATTCAATCAGAATTACTCAGCACATAATGACATACAAATATAAACAAAGAGTAAATTTGATTTAGCTGATGTGAAGACTTAGAAGTGGACATACAATCACAACAGCGTTCCATTAGCTCGTCTTGCCAAGCATACTCATATAGATACAGAGAAGAGAACATTACTTATATGTTGTACATAACAGTACTTATATGTTGTACATAACAGT
>JADKLZ010000104.1:12459348-12469471 GCA_021533235.1 Biomphalaria straminea
TAGTTGGACTGTCCCGTGCGCTAGGACCGATCAAGCCAGCCCACCCACAGACAACTCAGCATCAGTCACGCCGGTCTCGTCAGAGCAGCATAGGACTCAAAGCTAAGCAACAAAGCCCAATGACACTCAGACCACTTGGTTCTTAAATCTTATGATGATAGTCCCATCTATGTAAATAGTTAGGCCCCGCCCTAACACTGTACAGCTTTTTACCTTTCACTTATTTTCATTCTTATTATTAAACTGTACATATGATTTACATAAAAAGTATTTGTTGCCTGCATTCATAGCAGTGTGCCTGTAGTCCTTATGTGCAAGTTAAGGTCCTCAAAATATTTAATTCCCCTAGACACCTAAACGGCCACCATCTTTGACCTACTTGTCACACTGGGGTAAAGAAACAGTTTTAATGAATTTTTCCCCCAAATGAAACGTGTGAACTTATCACATGCTATTTTGTATACTTACATTTTATCCATCATAAATCTTAAGCTTATTGATGACAAACATAACAGGACAAATTTCATATGTCATCACAGTTCAACGAACAGGTCAATCTGAATGCAGAGAGCGAATCGAAATTGACAGCGATGACTTTTAAGATAAACCACTTACAATTTTGATTGTCTTAAAATTAATTTTACAATGAAATAGGAATTATGTTTTTAAATTGAATGACGTAAAATATGTTTAATGGTATTGAGTTTATCAAATATTACTTCATAGGGAAAGCAGGAGCCGTAGAACAATGTATTTTTTGTAACTTGTGTATAAGTTTGGAATCACATAAAGAAGTAAAGAAGCTAAATGTGGCTATGACATATATATTCTTTTTCCATCTTGGGCTTACACTGTCGTCATTGTGTCTCTAAATGGTCGATAAAAGATTGTATATCTTCTAGTAGTAGTAGTAGTAGTAGTTCTAAATGCAAACAGACGAAATAATTTCGGAAATAAAGAAACTCGATGTCTCATAGTAGGTCATGTGAATATCAATTGTGTCCTACAAGGTTTTATTGATGCATTTTAAATGCAGATTAAACTACTTCTTTTAAGTCTGGGCAAAAGAAGTTTGTTTTCTCTTGCTAAAATGTAATTTTAACCTCGTAAACCAATAAAATAACTTTTAATTTTGCTTTCTAATGTATGAAAGTTCATGGATCTTGGGAATATGTATGATTCTTCAATAAGAAATCAAAGAATTGAAAATCATTGGTTCATCAGTCAAGCAATCAACCGCTTGATCACGGATGGTTGTCTACCTGCGTGGTATGCTCTCTGATCTGTCTTCTCAATCCACCTAATTTAAATCCTGCCGTCTGCCATCTCCCGCCTTCTGCTGAAGGTTTAGGCAAAGATGTAACAACATTTAATTCTCAAGAAACATCCAAAACATATAAAAACAAAAACAAAAACAATCTATTTATATGCTTTGCTAATATGAAATGTTGGTTCCCCTTAAGGAGTGCTGTCTTACCTTCTTAAGACACCTGAAGTGAAGGGGAACCACTGATCAAGTCAGTCGACTAGATTCAATCAATAAATCCATTATACAAACTCGCATTACTCTCTAATTACTCTTTCTACGCTATTTCCTTTTTGTTTTAATAAGCACATCGCTGTGAGAGTACTCTGAGGTACTCATGGATCGATGACGCAATAATTGAACACGGAGTGTCAGAAGACATGCACCGTATAGGGGCTGGGGGGGGGGGAGATAAAACATGGCTCACAATTAGATCGTCACAGATTAAAGGTGAGCACGCAATGCCACGGATTCAATACCAGCGCGTGAGTAGATCGTGGGGTGTGGTGATAGGAACTGAGGAATGAAAAGAAACCACTACATTACCCCCGCAACTGAAATAACAGGCAAATACGCATGCGTGTTCATAGCCTTATAAGCATGTGGAGAGCTCTTCCAATAAGGAACCGGCCCTATCGTATGTAATAGTTGTAGGATGGCCTGAATATATTAAAGTCAAATGTTAATAGATAAATCTGAAATTCATTTTACCAAAGCTCTACAGCCAACAGTTCTTATCTTATCTTATCTTATAAAATACTGACGTTACTACAAAAAAGAAGACGATTACGTCCTCCGCGTCATGCATCTAGTAATGCATGTTATAATAATAATAATAAGCTTGTCTTCGAATCCGAAGATTATTGAGGAATACAATGTTTCCCGTGGTTGTGCAGTCCCAGCTCTGACCTACATATTTTGCCACATCCAGAGGAAGCAAAACCATTGTCCGCAGGTGGTCGGTTTAGATTTTCTTTTCGTCGTCTGCGTTTGTCCTCGGCGGAAGATTTTCTTTTGGTCTCAAATGTGTATCCCGCGGCCTTCGTGAGTGACCTCCAGCTGTATCGTTCCGACACCGCATGCAGCCAGGTACTGGTCTTTGAAGCGTTTCCGTGGGTCGCCTCTGTTACGTCGACCACCTTTTAGCTCACCAAAAAAGACTGCGTTTGGCATACGATCGTCTCCCATACGGGATACGTGCCCTCCCCAGCGTAGCTGTCGGACCATAAGAAATCCCTCATGCATGTTAACCAATGATTAAATTCTGCCAAGTCATTGGTTTTCCTGGCTGTTTCAGGCAACCCATTCCATGCTCTAAAAGCACTAGGGAAGAGGGATCATTTGTACCAATTTTTCCTAGCATATGGAAAGAGGAGTGTGCCTTTATCTTTGTGTCTTTCTGAGTATTTAATAGATTTTCTTGAACTTCTTTAGTTGTTTAAAGTAAAAACGGAAAAAGGAAATAACAAGATAAACATTAAAAAATACACCTTTGTACAAGACAATACCGCCATTATACAACTTAAGATAAAATACAAATAAAAAAAAATGTTTAGCTCAATCCGGGTATTGAATTAATGATTTTTTTCACTGTAAGCTGTACGAACGATGCTACCAATAAGCCACGGCCCAGCAAGGGACCAACCTGTACGCTGATCTGAAAAGCGGCTGTAAGATCTACTCTTCAGCAGCATTCACTTTTCAACCCCACAAAGCCCCTTAATCTTATGTATTGCCATTAAAGTTTTAGCATAGTAGAATAATTTATTTTTTGTAACTTGTGTATAAGGTTGGTCTCCAATTTCCTACGTCACCAAGAAGTCGAAGATTTGAGAAAACCACATACAAAATAATGCTCCCAAAAGGGGGCTCGTTCAACAGTTCATAATACAAAATAACTAAGTCAAATCTTGTATCGCTTTCTGAATAGTCAACATTTCGACAGCTAATTTAAACTAATCCGTTTGATGTAAATCGGAATCAGTAAATATAATATCCAATATGACATGCAAAGATTTCAAATGACTTTGGTAATTGATATTCTGAGGTAGTTATTCACTTGTTACTCAATAAATAACAAACGTTACAAAGCCAAAACAATGCAGAGAGATTTGACAGATCTCCCAATATAGGAAACATAGGGCTCCAATGTAAAAAGAAAGATTCTATACAAGATGAAGAAAGAGCCAGATGGAAGCAGGATGGCAATTTAGAAAGTTTGACATTCCGTCACAAAGGGACACAACACAAGAGGAAGGAAGTGATTCCCACTGACAAAAAATTGCCTAGTCCTGATTTTATCACCCCCCCCCCCAGGCAAGGGCAATCACCGCGCGAAAGAAATTTCTTACCATTCCGTTAAGTATGGCAGAGTCACATTTCCCTGAATCCGTGTTATAATATGATTATTTCCCATTTTGTCCATTGGTCTCTTCTTCTCCACCGACTCCACACCCTCTCTCCTCTTATTCGGTCATCTCCCCCCCCCCCTCAACACTCGCAGCCGTCTTTACAATATTACTTCTATTTTTTTTTCTCTTCCTTTAGTTATAGTAGGATTTCTAGAGCCAAATAAACGAATTATCGGTAGCGATAGTGTTGGCTTTCCCGACAGACTTATCTCCCATTTTATAAGGAAATCTACTAGTTTCATTTTTCTTTTTATTTTCCTAAGGGAAGTAACCCAATAAACGGAAATATTTATTATATTTAGAATCGGAGGCGTTCTCAGACACGACAAGGGCAGTAACAACTAGACCATAGTGTCGAACTGGTTTAGTATTGTGTATGACATTGAATGTAACGTAGAGGTTTTTATATAAAGTAAAGGTTCACTTATAAAGTGAGTGTTGGACAATAAGCTGTGTAGGATTAGTGGTTGTTTTAACACGTGTTGTTGAATGAGACACATTCACTTCAAAATCATACACCCTGACATCTTGTTTCCAAAATGCACATATAAAGAATTTAGTATGAAAAAGGTCCATATGTGCATATTTAATATGTATCGGAATAAAAAAAGACGTTTTTTTAAAAAATGATTACGTCTTACGCGTTATGCCTCTAGTCACAATCTAGTCATGCATTTTAACAAACGACTTCATATATTCGAAATCACTGGTTTTCCTTGCTGGCTCATTCTTTAATAGCATTAAGGGAGAAGGAGCATGTGTACACATTTGTCCTAGTATATGGACCGATGAATGTTCCTTTATCTTTGTGGCATGCAGCTATGAGTTGACCAGGGAGAACCTCTATTTTCTTTCGGAGATGACAATGTGGCATTATAATTAATGCACACTATATTTAAAAAAATCGAATTTTGAAATAGGCCAAATGCTTTTTGCAAATTATGGTCATGTTTAATTGACACTTTAAAGTGCCAATAGTCATCGACACTGTTTATATATATTTATTTGATAAATACATTGAGTATCATTGTTTTCCTATAACAGATGAAAGGTGAAGAAAAGTAATCAGAGGATAGTCTTCAATAAGTGAACTTCTTTTGGTACCCCGTCAAAATAGAGCGGACAAAATAGCGCGGACAAAATAGCGCCGACAAAATAGCGCGGACAAAATAGCGTGACAAAATAGCGCAGAAAAAAATATATTCTAGTCATTTTCAAAGAAATAGTTTAGAGTTCGTAAAATAAGAATATACATCATATCATACACATCATATATGAGTCTGCGCTATTTTGTCTTGCGCTATTTCGTTGGGAAATTTCGCGCTATTTTGTCGCGCTATTTTGTCCGCGCTATTTTGTCGGCGCTATTTTGTCCGCGCTATTTTGCCGGGTCACCAAAAGAGATTGCTAAGTGTAAACATGTGAATAGAGAAGCCAATGAAGTAAACAAAATAAAGAGAAAAAGATTGAGAGAGAGAGAGAGAGAGAGAGAGAGAGAGAATGAGAGGGCAGCATTCTCAGTTATTTAAATTCAAGAGAACAGATGACAACTAAGGGAGGCAAGTATCTTGTGTTCTTCCTATGTATTATGGAAACCGAGTGGGTGTGGACGTTCAATGACAGAGGTCAGGGTTCGATCCCAAGTCTTTAATGCTGAATGATTGAAGTCTATGTTAAGTAAAGTGTCCAAATATGATGTTAAGGTCATCTGTTTCTTTGGCCAACGGTTAACTAGCAGGGTTTTATGTGGCCAGCACAACGACCAACCGTCTTTACTTTCCCCAACTAAAGTCAGGTACCCATTAGAGTTGGGTGGACTCAGGGGCGCCCTAAAAATCCCGAAATTCAAAATCCGAGTTTTCACCAGGGTTCGAAAGCAGGACCTCAAGTTCGGAAGCCAAGCGCTTAACCATTCGACCACCGCGCCCTCGAAGTATATTGTATACATATTGAATCGGGGTTAGGGTTAGTTCAATAAGTTTTTTTTTATTTTTAATTCAATCAGAGTGAAAGGAAAACGGTAAAGTGTGTGAAGGAGAGACTTAGAGAGTGAGAGAGACAGAAAGAGAAAGAAAGAAAAAGATAAAGGAAGAGAGAGAGAGTTAGAGAGAGAAAGAGAGAAAGAAAGAGAAAAAGAGAGAGACAAAGAGAAAAAAGAAAGAGAGAAAGAGAGAGAGAAAGAGCGAAAAAAGAGAAAGAGAGAGAGACAAATAGAGAAAGAAAGAGGGAGATAAAACTATAAGTATACTGATGTTCCGTTCAAAGTGATCCGCGTTAAAGATTTGATCCAAAACTCCAACAGACATCAATCCTGATGTTTGCCAAACGTCAACATTAGAAACTTAATCAAGGTCACTGTGAACTCATTCATCTTCAACTTGTTCGCCAGGGGACCTGGTAAGGGGAACGCGGGAAGACAAAGTTGTACTGAGGGGGGGAACGGGACGATCTCAGGTCACAGGCTGGTCCACAGACATTGCGCTACTAATGAACTCAAATTGAAGGTTTTTATGACAATCACGTGGGTTGTACTCAACTAGGGACTCGTACATTTCAACCAATCGCTGGGTAACATTGAGTTATATGCTTGTAGTGTTGTTGTGGCGTCTCAAACATCGTTACTATAAACAATACAACTAAGAATTGATAAGTTGAATGTTGGGTTTTAGTTCCAGACATTTAGCCCAAATAAACCTTTGTAGGTGTATTTACTAAAAGAACATAAAGTTGTTTTTTTTTAACAAAAATTAACTTAACTGTAAAGAAGAATATTTAAATGCCAGTGTTAAGCTTGCGTTTTTTCACTGTAGTTAGCAGGTCATCATGGGGTCCGATCGCTGCAGTAACTCTGTTTCTAATCTCTTGGTTTGTGATGCGGTCTTTAAATGTGATGCCTATGATCCTTCTGTAGCATCTCAATTCCATTGCTAGGATCCTCCTCTCTAGCTCTGCAGTCAGCGTCAAAGACTCACAAGCATATAGAAATGTGGACATGACCAGGGAGCGCATCAGTCTGATTTTGGTGCCGAGGGCTAAGCCTTTGTCTCTCCATATTAATTTAAGCTTAGAAAGGGCTGCTGTGGACTTTGCTATTCGGACCAGTAGTTCGAGTTTTGTTCCTTCATCCGAGAGCTCGCAAAGACCTTCCTTCAGGGAACAGTACCAAGAAAAAGAAGAAGAGGCAGACAGAGAAAGTGGTGGGAAGACAACATAAAAGAATGGACAGGCCTACCATTGAAAGAAGTTCTAAATAGGGAAAAGGATAGAGAGGAATGGAGAAAGATGGTCTACAAGTCTTGCTTGGTACCCCAACGGTCCACCAGACTAAGGGAAAGGTAAAAGGTTATAAATGTAGAAACATATGTGTATAATAAGATTTTATTTGTTCGTGATCATGAGCTTGGTCACGTTCGTAGAATGCCAGTAGGTCGACTTCCACAAGACATTGTGTGTAGCGATCTAACAGAAGGAAGGAGAGCCGCAGGTCGCTTTTACGTTATACGGATGTATGCAAATGCGACATGAAGCTCTTCAAAATTGACACTAGTAGTTGGGGAAAATTAGCACTGGAAAGATCCACATGGAGAGAATCATAAAGGAAGGGTCTCGGATTGGAGATGCCATACACAACAGCAGCAGAAAGAAGGGTAAAAATGCAACGTCGCCTGGTGATTACATATGCTCAACCTGTGGCCGCGGCTGTGTATCAAGGATTGGCCTCTTTAGCCACACAAGAAGTTACAAAGGTAAATGATTGTCTCTCGAGACGTAAAATGCCACGCATGATATACTAATTAACTGGAGAGATTTAAAGTGCAAGAAAGAGGAGTAAAGAGATCTAAGAAATTCAAACATAGAAATCCTCCCCTCCTACTGTGGACATACGTGGACTTCGCCTTTCAACTACACACGTTATCATTAAGTAGCCTTGACGTCATAATGGCCAGAAGCCATTCTTGACATATACCGCCCCTTCCATTGTCTGATTATCCTTCCTTTACTCAGGCTTTACTTCCCAGCTCAACTCTGGCAACACGGATCATTTTGAAAGTACTTCCTCCTTAATCCCATAAATACTCATACATCTAACAACTTCTATTAAACTAACTAGTACAACCATTCATCACAGGGACAAGTCGTCTAACTCAGCGGTTAAATAGTGTACCGTTTTTACGAGAGGCGTAATCAACACTATCGAATCAAATCATTTTTCATTTAAATACGTCTCCCAAAATGCGATTCTTCTTGTCTTAATTATGTCAGAAATGTCAAATCTATAATGTTGTACAGCGTTATGGCGAATACTATTTGTGTGAAAAAAAATGTCCGAGACAAGACAACTTATTTAACACAAAGATGATCTTGCGATAATAACGACCATTACAGAAGTACGTGCGTTTTGTGCACCTGGAACTTCCCTCGAATAATAGTACAGATCAGTGATCTCTTCTAGAATAGACTTAATTTGACATGCAAACATTCGTCTTACTGTGAGAAAAAGTGTGTTGTAGAAGACAAGAGACTGAATTTCTGAACATCAAAGCTCCATAGAGGGAACCTGCTGCCTATCCAATACTTCATTGAGATTTTTTTTTTCTAGTATGCAAAATGCTTTTAAATTATCAACTAAAAACAATAAATAAAAAAGAATAAACAGAATTTAAACGGGTTTAATGATTTTCATTGTGTACATGTGAATTCCAAACATATTGCAAATGTAAATGTTAAAGCTAATCTAGTTGTTGAGAACTGAAGTAGAGAAACGGACGGACGGAAGGACGGACGGAAAAAAAGGAATAGGGTCTTTTTCTTTCCTTTATGGGTGCACTTAAAGCCAATAAAATTAATTGTTATCTGAAACTCTTCAAATTTGTATCTAAACAAACTGAGTAATACTTCCGCATTTGGGTGCGATGATGTCTGCCAAGTGTTTGTTGAGATATCGCTCTAATATTCTAGTATTTGTTAGTTCGTTCCATTGGTAATGATACATAGATGTAGATCTAATCTAGAAGTATGAGCTAAAAGTGTTTTATTTAGAGAACAAACTATTTACTTGGTACGTAATAATTTCTTTAGTTCACTTTAGTATATGGAACGTTGTATTTAAGTTTATTGCTACAGTTACCTAATCTCCAATTACAACTAAACAATTAAGATTAACTTGTTTATTGTTTTGATGTTGTTGTTTTTTTTTTTATTAAAATCAGTATTAAAGAATTTTAAGGTACAAGGGGTTTCTGGTGTGATTAAGAGAAGACAGGAGGAGGATTTATTTCTGGAGACTGAAGTGCTAATAATTACTGGTATAAAAGAGAAACGTGAGACAGTAGGGACGTGTAACTTCAGTGAGATTAATTTAATTGTGTTTCTACCACTTTCAAGTTGAATCATTGTATATGTATAAGGTAAAAGTTACCCTTTCAGACGCTGAAGTATACTATGTAAATCCTGTAAATGTCATCGGTTAGCAAGGGTGTCGCGCAATGACCAACCGTCTTTACATTTCCCCAACTAATGTCAGGTAACCATTAGAGCTGGTTTGACTCAGAGGCGTCCTAACGATCCAGAAATTAAAAGTCAACAATCTTAACCAGGATCCGACGTGGATACCACGGTACAGCGGCCAGGTGCTTTACCACTCAACCCCTCATCAGATATTTCCCCCTTTTTTTTTAACATGATGATTCAGTCACATACTAACTAAATTTAGGCCAACATTAGAATATGTATACTCTATTTGGGACCATTCAACTTAATAGAACACATGAATACTGGTACAGACGCAAAACAGAGCCATGAGATTCATAATAAAGAATATTTACATTTGTTTAGAGTTTAGAGTAACACCATTAGTAGAATCCCTTAATTTAGAGACACTTAAGGATTGAAGAATCAAAACTACAGTATCAGTAATACGTAGAGCACTGAAACAATAATTTATTTATACAAAAACAAAACCTAATAAAATATTCACAAAGACATAAAGATAGAGGCACATTTCTTGTTCCATACGCTAGGACAAATTCGTAAAAGTGCTCCTTCTTCTCTAGTGCCATAAGAGAGTGTAATGGGGTTGCCTAAATCAGCCAGGAAAACGAAAGATTTTACAGAGTTTTAGTCACTGATTAACATGCATGACTAGATAGACACGTGAATAGGGTAGGACATAATTATCTTCTCTTTTGTGTTAGCGTATGTAATTTATAAGAAAAGATAATATATCAACAGGCACAAACAACCCATAACACCATGTTATAGTTCGTCCATCGTGGTTCGATGATGACCACTTTGTCATCCAGTGGGCTGAGGGCTTTGCACTGGGGTTTTGTGCCTCCTCATGTGGCTGGTGAGACCTATGCGAGCCCGGAATGTTCGGCCGCACTCTGGGCAGGTAATTCCAGCT
>JADKLZ010000104.1:12521085-12538087 GCA_021533235.1 Biomphalaria straminea
ATGACTTCGGGTATATAAAATTATTTAACCGAGCAAGGCTCGGCCACCTGATATTATTTTGTTAAGCTCTGAAGTTTTAAAACAAATTGTACTGCTTTTTATTCACAATATTTTTAAAAAGTTTAAAAAGCAGAAATAGAAAAAAAAAACAAGTGAAAAAATTAGTTCATTTCATACTTTGCGATCTATGGGACAAATGATGTAAAGGTTACATGTTTCTTTGGCCAGCGGTTAACGTCAGGGTGTCATGTGGCCAGCACAAAGACCACACGTACCCATTAGAGTTGGGTGGACTCAGGTGCGACCTTAAATTCCGAAATTAAAAATTACAGTCTTCTCCGAGATTCGAACCCGAGACCTCATCAACGAGAGTAATGTGATGCACTCTTCTGAAGTTTTATATGATTACGATTATTTTTTTTTTATTTTATTTTCTTGTTATTTTGAACGTAGAAATCTTAATTGCAGTCACTAATAAAAGCGAAAAAAAAATCTGGATGAATCATGACTAAAGAGATTCAGATGATGTGACAAAGCATAGAGTAGACCACACGGACCACACGGACCTCACCTTTGTGGCACAATAACAACATATCTATTCAGTATATCAACAATCAATGCATTCTCTTATAGGTGAACCTCGACAATTCACATGTCAACTACCTCAATAATTTACCGATGTAGTACCTGAACAATCTATGGTCTATAGTAGGCCAAGAACTCACATTTCAATAACATTGCCCCAATGATTGAGTCAATAAACACATAATCAGAACTTATAGTATAACCCAGTAACTAAAAGTACTTATGTAAATGAAAGACATCCAAGAATAGTGTATCTTATCTTCTTATCTTATAGATTAAAGACGTTACTTCAAAAACAAGATAATGTTATGGCACGATTATGAGTTAGTTATTTGTTTCATTGAAATGGAATTTTTTTACTTAGAGACAATGTCGCGACCATAGACGTATAAATATAGACCAAAAAAAATGGAAAAAGGAAGTAACTTCATGTAACTTGAAAACATGTATATCTATTGAATTCGGATTTCCGAATTATGAAAAATTTAAAAATTGCACGATCTTCAGTCTTAGAGATTAAATAAAATTTATAGACATAAAATAAAGTACACACAATTTTCGTTTCATAAAACTCTCCTATTGGCCAGTCTATATTTGTTTATGTCTTTGGTCGCGACTAGTAAAAACAAAACTATAATTTTATGAAGAATAGCGAAATATAAACACTACTTTTGACGGATATAAAAAGAGGCAATGTTATGGACTTCATTATCTTGATGACATTTGATTGTTCCCTTCCTTATTAACAAACTTCTTGTTCAACATTCGCTCTCAGCGTCGACTATCTTTATTGTTTGCCTTTCACCGGTGTTACTTGATTTCGTTATTTAAGTGTTGCCTCTGTTTAACTTATCTGAATAAGGCACAGCGTGGAAGCGCTTAACAATAATTTCGTCCTGCGCATTTCATGAGTCAATCTAGTCATGCATTTCATGAGTCAATCTAGTCATGCATTTCATGGGTCAATCTAGTCATGCATGTTATTATATCTATACTCCCCGTTTTACTTTCTTATACATTTGAACTTCAGATATTTAAACCAACCAGAGATTTAAAACGCAACAGAAGCACAGTATCTTCAAGTATTGATCAGACCTGAACATAGAGCTCCTCTGGCTTGGTGTGACATTTGATCAGATAGTCCAGCGCCCATTTGATACTTTCTAAGACATGGTCCTCCTGTCCTGCAGCTTTGTAAGCCTCCTCATATAACAGGTACCCCCAGGACAATATGGTGGCGGAGTAGGAGATGGGGAAGTTGAACTTGACATGGCCGTGACCTGGAAGTAGAAGCAACTCGTTCATTTCAATCACTTGCTTTTGTTAACTCGACTTTCCATGACAAGATAGATAAGGAAATCGATTCCAAAGATTACGAAGTACAAAGGTAAGCACATGAAAAACAGATATCTCGGATTTTTCAAATAGAAAATTATGTTTAGGAAGATAATTAGTTTATTTTCTTAGTTTGTTGAAATGGGGGCTTCGCTACTTCATTCAGAATAATCTATGGATATTTATATTAATTTTAAATAAAAAATATGCACGTTAAAAAACAAACAACATGTTTAAAGTAGTAAATTATACCCTTGGAAGCTATATTTAATAGATATGCACATATACATATCTTATTGTTATTACCATTAGATCAATAGGAAGTTTCACAATGGCGATACATTGTCCTGTAGAGACTTCATTTTGATTTTAAAGATGTTGCGTCAAATAATGAAGTACACTTACATAATGTAACGAAAAAAGATTAGCCGTAGATTTACATAGTTAAATAGATTAAATGAAAATATAATCTATTTGGAAAACAGTTTCAACTAACTGATCAGCTATTTTTAGTCGTGTACAAATATTTAACATTTCAAAATTTCTACTTAACATTCTAAGGGATGATTGTAATAAACATGTTTTTTTCCCATTGTTGATAACATCAAAAAATCATTTCCAATCTCAAGACATTTGTCCTGCACATTTGAACACCCATGAGCCGGGTAAATGTTATATTTTTAACCATTCTTACTTAGAGACTTGAACTATTGTGTAGGCCTACCTACGAAGTAACCTCCAGACAAATCTTCACCACCATCGCCTTTGTCGTCAACAAGGGAGTTGTTTCTGTAAGGCAGTCTGTTGGTGGCAGGAAGTTTGCCAGTTCTCTGAGCTTCATAAAACAGAATAGACTTGAACAGTACATCATTGTAGTTGTACTTGGACGTGTCACCTAAAAATAGAAGCACAAAACATAAGAAATAATTTTTTTTTAAATTAAAAAAAAAACAACGACAGAGAATTGGCAGAAAAATGTGTATTTAGAAAATATGAGACTCAAGATGGCACCACAGTGGTGAACAAGACAGAAGGTGAAGATGCAGAATTTTTCACTGACGTTTCTAATACAAAAACTAGTATCGTGAAGTTACCTAACTTCGAATTAGCATTATTTTAAGGGTATAACTACTTAACATCGTCATCTTGTGCTATTTCAAAGAGCAGAGAATAATAAAGGCCTAAATCATCTGGACAAAAGTTACAAGTACGATCTTCTTAGGCCTATTAGATTTATCCAAACAGTTCATTTTGCGACATTTTGTTTTTAGTTTTTAGCGTATAATCATTAACGACATCCTTACCCATTAGATAAAAAATGTTTAATGATATGTTTGGAAATGAAATTTTCTTTATTTTTAGCGGCCCCCGTAAGGGGAAAAAGCCGCTATTAGGTTTGTGCAAAATGTCCGTCTGTCCGTCTGTCCGTCTGTCCGTCTGTCCGTCTGTCACACTCAGGGCGCCGAAACTAGAAGAGATACCAAAATATTTTTTCAACATTAAATGCGGCTTGAAAAGTTTAGGTGCAACGGCTACTTTTAGTTTTCTAAAACCAAACCGTTTAATTTATAAAAATTATTTTGCAAGCGATTTTTTAATAATAAAACACCAATTGTGAAGCAATTACGTAAATCTAAGGGAGGAAATGTTACTATATGAAATGCTCTTGGCATGTAGATATCACGCAAATTTTTTAAAATGACTTTCTGTCTGTCTGTCCGTCTGTCCGTCTGTCAGAATCAGAGCGCCAAAACTAGAAGAGATACGAAAAATATTATTTCACCATTAAATGCGGCTTGAAAAGTTTAGGTGCAACGGCTACTTTTAGTTTTCTAAAAGCAAACCGTTTAACTTATAAAATTAATTATGCAAGCGATTTTTTAATAACAAAACACCAATTCTAAAATAATTACGTAAATGTAAGGGAGGAAATGTTACTATAAGAAATACGTAAGGCATGTAGATATCACGCACATTTTTTAAAATGATTTTTTAGCAGCGGCTTTCGTGTACTAGCGTAAAGCCCGGAAATGACATGATTCTAAACTAATTTCTTAAATTTTTTAAAAAATCAGATTTTTTAAAATAAAATTGTTTAATACCCCCATTAGAATGTAAGTAGCATATTTTTGTGCGTTTCGTCTGTTGGTTGGTATGTCCGTCACGGTTAGAAAAAAACACTAAAGTCTTTTGAAAATATGATTTAACCTTTACTGTTATTTCAGAAATATTGCGATAGTTTAAGGATGGGAGCATACAGGAATTGAGCCAGGGACTTAGAAGGAACATCCAAAACATCTTGCGAATAGGCGGATCTGACAGGGATCCGACTCCGACGGGGGCCGCCTCTGAGTTTGTGTATTACACAAACTCTCTTTGTAATCTTGTTTTAAAATTATCATTATAAATTAACAATCTTTTTAAAAATCTATTGCCTAACGTATAAGAGTAATTTGACGTAGGTGGGGTCAGTTGGTAATCAACTGTATATACTCACTTGTAGGTGCAGGACTAAATGACCACTTATCTCTTCCCATATTGGTCATTGTGGCGTGACCATGGGGTATCGTGTGTCCGTGATAGTTAGCGGCAATGCTGTTGGACGAGAAATAAAATACTACGAAGTCATGAAACTGTTAATTTTGATTACTGATCAAACTGCATCGATGTCTCTATTGTTCTTTAAAGTCATTTTTAGTCCCTTTCTGTAGCAGTTAAATCAACTTTCATTTTGTTCTTGTTAACTACTTACAAAAGTAAATATGTTGATCCTTTGGGCAAGTACGCCTGGTGACCGAAACTGACCATTGTCCAGTGAAGCTTGTCTTCTGATATTTTTTCATAGACTCCATTACCACTCTGAAAATATGAAAAGCGTTGCTTATGCTAAAACTCTTCGAATAGTTATGGAGCCAACTCAGATAGTCACTCTAATCACTTATTTTTCACTATAAGGTTAAACTTGTGCTTCGACCAAATTAAGTAAAAAAAAAAACGTCCATTGACTAACATCTAACATTAAAATAGTGAAAAAATTGTTACTTCAAACAAAATAAGCATTGCTATCAAATTGACGTTTAAGGCAAAACAGTTAAATTTGAGAATTTTGGTGATGACTTAGATTTTCAATTTCGGGATTTTTTACGGCTCTTAGTCGACCCAAGTCTAATGGGTACCCAACTTAAGTTGGGGTAAAGTAAAGACGGGTGGTCGTTGTGCTGGCCACACGACACCCTGTTCGTTGGCCAAAGAAACAGATGACCTAAATATCCTCTGCCCAATAAATCGCAAAGACTTAAAAGGGGAACCTTACTTTCTTGGGAAGGGGAAGAAACGTTTTTAGAGAGTTAATCTTTGAGAGAATCAATCTTTTAGAGAACCGATGTTTTAGAGAATCAATCTTTTAGAGAACCGATGTTTTAGAGAATCAATCTTTTAGAAAACCGATGTTTTAGAGAATCAATCTTATAGAGAACCGATGTTTTAGAGAATCAATCATTTTTGTTGCTGCTGTTGTTGCTGTAGTAATGTAGGCTACACTTTTCAAACTTAAAATTATATATTTTTTTAGAATCATTGCTCTAACCACTAAAAAGTAATTACGTAAATTAAGAAACTGCCCAAACAGACCTCAATAAAGTTGATGGGTCCATCAAATGTAATGTTCACAATCCACCCCAACATATCTTCATCCACAGTGAATTTAAATTCGGCGTAAAAGAAGTCTCCTTTGTCCTCCACAAATACCATGTCTGAGTCGTAGGTACGACTAGGTGGCAACGTAGCTGTTGAGAAATAGTTAATGAAAGCGTATATTATGAGTATGATTCATTGGTAAAAGTTTAATAACCAGGACACTGTCCAAGGGGTTGGAGTATAGGCTAGAGTTTTGGTCGATTCAGGTTCACAAAATGTCACCTAATAAGTCTGTTTCATATGTTCTGTCTTGGAAGTAACAAGGAGACTCAAGATGCGTTGCTTGGTGTTATCTACAACGGAAGTTGTTTTGTGACACTATGATTCTAGATCCCAATGAAATATTATTCTCTTTATAACCCGATATTTATTAACTATCACACCTTACGAACTTAGATAGCGGCACTGACTATAAACAAATAAGTGCAAATAGAGTTCAAAGACTGAATTGATTCTAATTATGAAATTAATAAACTTTCTTGTTTTTTTTAACCTTTATTCTCTTTATTTGAAAACCCATACCCGCTCAGCTGTGTCTCATTTTTTTTGTCAATACTGGAATGACGTACTGGGGTTGAAATACAAGGTGTAGATGTAAAAATTATTTCCTATTGAACTATCTTAGAAATCAAGGCAACGACTTACTTCTAGGGGAGTGACTTGTCGTATGAGCTGAAGCTGTTGGGGCTGAGAATTATGAGTAAAATGAATACATAAGTTATTTCGGAGATTTAAAATTTTAGTAATTCAAACCTTTATTCGCTAGCAGAGATACTGCATTATGCAAAGTAAAGAAAAATGTTTTAATGCAATTGTGATCATGTTTTTAATAACAAAAGCCGTGTTAAAACCCCATAGTATGTATCCATTGGAATAAAAAAAAAACACATCGTAAGCCACGCTAACCTGCGATATATGTGGACAGGAGTGACTCTCAAAAATAAGACTCCATATTCACATAAAAACGTGTTCGATGAGATGAACCATAGTCGTTCTATGACTGAAGGAGGCTAACAATAAATGAAGTAAACTTTCAACTTTAACCAAAAATGGAAAAGTTCACACTAAGTAACCCTCGACCCCTTTTACACACTCAAAAAATATTCTATAATACCAAACTAGAATGAAAACGAACGTTTATCATCACATGATCTCGAAAGAACCCCCTTGGGTGTGAGTTGTGTTCAAATATTACGTTCCAGACAGACTCCTAACAAACCGGCACTGACAGCAGTACCTCGATGCCATAAAAGGTCGTTACAGACTTTGTACATAACCTTCCTTCCTGTGATCAATGAATACAGCTATATCAAGTTACACCAATTTTTGAATGCGGTGAAGAAGATAGTGATATTATTTTTTAGAACATACATATAGACTCACACTGTCTGTCTGGTCAAAATATTATACACATTTTTGCCCTTTCCACTCTCGAATCAAGTAGAAATTGTACACAACTATTCAATGTTGTAGAAACATATAAATAAAAAAAAAAGCCAATCATTTGTTTAATTAGTGGTAATTAATTTTTTTGAAATATAGAAAAGGGGAGATAAGCCTTGGATTATTGTGAAATATTTCAGCAAATGATTTCTTCTCTCCCTTAGCTGAAAATATGCTTTTTTTTTTTTTCCAGAAGCATTGTATATAATTTGTATATATTTTATTCAAAATTAGTTCGTGAGAAATACGTTGAATTTTTAAATAGTTCTCATGAATATGAAGATAATTTATAAACAACTTACTAGCAGTACTTGCTGATGCAATGGCTGTTGTTGAAGTGGATGACGTATCACCTGGAAAAATAAAATTAGGTCTACATGAATAGCAGTTTTCAATGTTACATTGTGGTGATTAATAAAATACCTAGCAGTCATTACCATATACAGTTGTTTTTTTTTTCTTTTGTTATAGAGAAGCTTTTAGTCTGTGTGCTTATTATTATTTCGTCTGAATTCTATCAAAGACTACTTCCAAAACAAACAAAAATATGGAAAGAATAAAATTCATCGATATCTCTAGCCAGATATTACAAACACACAATGCAGCCAGCATAAACATCTATTAGATCTCCACTTGTAGAGCTGTTACTCCAATGACAAAGGATTGCCTTGATTTGATTTGAACCTAAGGCTTTCTACTAAGCGTCACCGCGTCTCTTTAAGATTTGTAGATCGTGAGCCAAAATGTAGTCGTATGAAGTATTTTTACTTACATCCAGGGGCGTCCTTAGCAGTGCACAGGGCCCTGGGCGAGTGTCATGTGCGGGTTCTTAGCCGTAAGGATAAACTATATATATATATATATTAAATATATAAATACAGTACCACATCACGCTAACCGACTAATCCGTCTCTTACGCTGTAACAATAACAAGACAGTATGTCCGCCTTAACGCTGTGGGCATTCCTTATTTTTTTTACAAAACATATAACATTGCGTAGCCATTGTTGGTTTACCATTGGCCTCGCTAAGTGCTATATATACTGTATTGTAATTACTCTGCATAAAGAAAATTCTTTCAACTAAAAAAAAAAGTTTAAAAATTACTCCCATCGCCATAGCCTATTGGGAAAAAAACACATAGGTGGAAACAACCAATCCAAATATTTTATTTCGTATATTAACATTGACATCCAATCAGATTTTATTAGGAAAATGTGTGGTGATCAAGTTTGTGACAATAAAAACTCCGATATCGAGGCCCCCCTCAAGAGCGTGTCCTGGGGCGGCTGCCCCACTTGCCACCCCCTAAGGCCGGTACTGCTTACATCTTCACTACTTATTACAAAGCTAGTAACAACTCATTTTGTCTGGTACAAATTTTGCACACTTGATTTCACCTACTTCCTGATCTCGGATCAAATTGAAACTTCGTATAATTGAAACTTCGTATAATTGAAACTTCGTATAATTGAAACTTCGTATAATTGAAACTTCGTATAATTATTTGTTGTTGATGACAACAAATGAATAAATCCAAAATATTAACCAATGTGTTAATTAAATTTTGGAAGCATGTACCGGCTGGCGTTGGCGTCACCGAGTGTGTGGTCGATGATGTTGTAGCTGATGTTGTCGTTGATGTCGTTGAGGTGGTCGATGTGGTTGAAGCCGTGGTCGTTGAAGCCGTGGTCGTTGAAGTCGTGGCTGTGGGTGTTGGTGTCCCTGAAAGCAATGACAGATTTATGCTCCAAGCTAAATGAAAACAAAAAACGATGCTGGATTAAAACAATAAGAATAGAAGCCATTATGCCTTTGTGTAGTTCTTTTCGTTTTTTGAAGCTCACCACTTTTGTTTTTGGCTACTAAAATTTTTTATTTTTTAGTATTTTTTTTTCTTTGGACACTTTTTATTTTGGACTGTCCATTATAAATGTTGTTTTTCTTTATTTATTGTGTGCATGTGAGCTGGTTTGCATTAAATTTGTATTATACCAACTTTAGCTGTATCCCTTTTGAATTTTCATGAAATTAAAAAGTAAGTAACTAGTCCTTTGTCAAAGATTGATGGCTGCTGATGATGTCAAAGACAGATGCTATAATGGTTTAAAGAATTAATAATGCTGGTGATGTCAAAGATTGATGGTAATGGCTCTGTCACTCTCCCATGAAGTATTATTGGGTCATAGTCTAGTTTACCTGTGATAGGGTTGCCGCTGACGTCACCAGCTTGAAGAGAACCGGTTACAACTGGACTGATGTCTCCAGATCCTAGCAATAGTTTGGAAACAAAAGGAAAAGTTAATTTACCAAACATTTCTAAGCATCTAGTATAAATGTATTTTATAGAATTAGTAAATAACTTATTTTAAAATCTTGTCCTTCCAAAGTTATAGAAAAATGAGACTGTTTGACACAGTTTAAACTAAAGATGCTTACAAAGCTCTATCAGCAATTCAAATTTACAAAATTGATTTGTAGATTAGTATGAGAGTCTATTAACGTAACTAGTATACTTGGTTGTTAAACGATGACACTTAAAAGATGGATAGGTTTACTCGGACTGGAATGGTAGTTGAAGAAAACTGTTAATTGTATATTTCGGTTGGTCAAGAGATGTGGGCAGTGGGTCTCATTGTGCAGTGACATAAAAGTTACATAATTCATGATAATGTTTAGTACAATACAAGGTTCAGTCTGCTTGTAGAGGACAGTGTACATTGGGACAAAAGCTTTACAATATGTTCCATCATTGTTTTTGTTAGTGTAATTGTATATAAACTAATATCACTGTGTATCAACGCATTTGTCGAAAAAAAAAATATCCTTATTTACCATAGAGAAACAACTGATTATATGTAGGCACTCTCTGTGTGTGAGAATGCGTGCGTCCAGGGCCGGTCCTAGCGATTGCGGGGCCCTATGCGAAACGGATTGCGCGGGGCCTATTATGGGTAGGGATAAGGATAATACATGAAAATTAAGATTTTGTATTAAAAATAAATTCATCTTAGCATTTTATGTATTCTTAACTAAGTGAAAAATCACGATCAAATTAACTTTACTTTTATGAGCCTTGCGTATAGCGAACTCATACAGTAAATCATCAAAATTCTGTTTACTACATAGATCACGCTCAATAGCAAGAATTGCTAAATTGTTCAATCTCTCTTCATGTATTGGTGACCGTAAGTAATTCTTGATTAGTTTCAGGCGAGATGCTTCTTTCACCAGATTCCACAGTTACGGGTATTGTTTATAAAATATTCTGAGTGCAACAAATTAAAATGGGAAAGGACTGTACCTTTCATTACAAGACAGATAAGCTAAAATTTCTATCAGGCTTTTGTGTAATTTAGTAGAATATGCCTTAAAGATTCCATTTCATCTGCTAATTCTCGCCCACATATATCTGCTGACTGGTCTGCTGATGACGTCAATGCTTTCTTTCGGGTGTCATCAAGCTGAAGGCTCTTGAAGCTGTCAAGAAACCCAAATAGATTGTGGTTTGATATCAGCTGTTCAGATATCGGCTGCAAGGATTAAATTGCAGTGTTCACAATTCGGTTGAAGCAATCTATTCTGTAGCCATCTTCAGCTTTTCCAGGTGCAAAGTTTTCATCAGATTTAACATACTGCCTTTTCCTTTGACATTAGGCTGGAAAGATTGCAACATTCATGTTTCCAGCCAACTTCTTGGCTGTCATAAGAATCTGAACCAACCCTTCCATCAACTCTCAGTTTCTTTAACCAAGTCATCAAGTTGTTGTACGAGTCCAGGTTTGGTTTGCAATTCATTCTAGAGAAATGTCTACCAAATTTTTTTTGGAAAATTCTCCAAAGTAATCTCAGGTGGACCTTTTTAATAGATAGTATATACAAGATCTTTCCATTTATTTCTACCCACATGGCAGGCTCTTCCAGATTTCTCAATAAATCGACCATATTTAGCTCATTATCTATAACTACATGTTGATCAGTTGTTACATTATTGTCTTCTGTTCTTACGACATGCTTATCAGTTGCTACATTATTGTCTTCTTACGACATTCACCACTGCAGTTTTTCATTCTTCATAGAATCTGTTTCAGCTGTCTCACTAGAAGGGATTATGTTCCAATTTTCGGGTTTTGATCGTTTTAAAAACTTATGTAAGGCGCCCACCTGATTCTAAGCTGAAGCATCATTGGCTTTCTCTTCTTTTTCTTTTCCCAACCAGATACATATTGTCTACCAACATCCCTTGACTTTTAGGTCATTTCAATTCCATCTTTCTCCAAAAAATCTGCTAAATATCATCTCGATCTAATAGACCTATATCGTTCTAGTATAGTCTAATAGTGACTGGTATTTTATACCAAATCTGTCTAGATTTAGATCTAGACGTAGACTCTATATAACATTTTCATTGTAATTCTAGATGTAGGTCTCTAGATCTAATTCAATTTTTTTTTAATATCGCTTTTCATAAAATTTCATTGTTTTATGAGATCCAGATAGATTTTGATCTACTTTTATATGCCAGTGACTATTAATGTAAATAAAGTATTGGAACTTTTGGTTTCGGTTTCAATTCGCCTTATTATTATTATTTTTTTTAATTTGAAAGTTGACAAGGCTTATTTTTCGCGTAAGATTGGTGTTTTCCATATAACAAGTTTGTCTAGTTTTCAGGAGATTTTAATAATTTCCACGACTTTTTCGTATATTTTGCATCATTATGCGATTACACATATACTTAGCGCGGGGCCTATGAAAGCGCGGGGCCCACTGCGGCCGCATAGGTTGCAGTGGCTTAAGACCGGCCCTGCGTGCGTCTGTGTTTCTCCAAAGTAAAGCAATATTTGAAATTTTCAATGAAGTATGAAGGGGAGAGTATTTAGCTTCAGAAATGTTTTTCTTATTAGTTGTTAACAAAATGTTTACTACTCGTATTTTTAGAATTACTTCCCATCTTCCACATTTTTGTAAAGACGTGCGTCGAAATTTATATTACAAAAGCTATGTAATGGATTTCAGCAGTATTAAGTATAAGTATAAGCTTCAATGTGGTGTTACTCACCGTGTCCTTGAAACTCTATACACAGCTGGTCACCCACGTGCTCATCTTTATTCCAGGCCTTGTTATGTAAGACAAACACCTTACCCCCGTCCAGTGTCTGGACAATGTCCGCAGTGTACACCTGTTAGTAAGCATAAAAACACCATTCTTATGTACTGCTTATTTAGCTTTTTATGAGCAGGTCGAGACTGTATTTTAACGTCAGTACATTGTAATATTATTAGATATTCTGTAGGAACAATTCAGCTCTTTACTGAACTCCAACATAGATGAGGTTACGTGTCAATGTGTTATGCGCCAGGAGGCCCATTGACTCCGACTTCAGCCTGCTTTTCTTTCTGGGTGTGCTCCCATAGCCTTTGATCATCCAAGATCATCTGTAAGGCAGCAGGTGTTTATTTTCGGAGTTTTCTCTCCTAGATGAACTGCTTTCCCGAGCTAACGAGCTTCATCTACCCAGGTTTAGAGTTAGAGCGCCCTAAACTCGCTTTTTGCAATCATTTCCCTGGATTTTTGAGATGTTTTTAGTAAATATTCTAACCACTGGAATACTCCTCCTCATCCACCAGAGAATGCCGACCACGTCTTCCAACACTACGCTCTTTACCAAGACGCCCGTATCAGACACTGGCCCCAAAACACCCTAATAGAAAGAAAACTATATGGAGAGCTACCTGATTTAGAAACCACTGCACAGTTCATCTCATATATTGGTGTAGTGATCTGAACCCTCCAACATAACAATGAGAACGAAGAAGAAGAAGAAGCTCTTTACGATAAACTTTAGATTGTTCACTCCTGCAGCAGTAGGCCTTTTAACTTTTGATATGTATTAAGATAATTTATCTTACTGTGACTCTTGTGGATAGAATTTAGCGAAATTTTAATGGAAAGTGTACCAACCAATTTCTGATCTCAACGACATAGAAATTTTAATCTCATCAAAGTTGTTGTGCAGAAGCGTAGTACACTACATGAAATATTAACCCTTTATATACTTTACATTAGCAAAACAAATCTTCTTATATTCAATGATATATTTATTCACGTTACATCTAGATTTGATTTTATTGCAATTATAAACTAAGTATAAAAGAATCATCTTTTCCTTTAAAAAATAATGAATACAAAAAAAAAATAATTAATACTTTAACATTTTTAGCATGAGCAAATATAAAGATTATAATGATTTTATTTTTTAAATTTGGTTTTCAACGTTTTTTATTGTTGGATTTATTGGAAATTGTAATTGTGTTCTAAAAATACATACACTATTAGCCTTCTTAGAAAACGACCAAATTTGAATGTCTTATGTCAATAGTCCTGATAAGAATCAACGGTTGGAGTGAAGATTTTCTATTGAGATCAACATTCACTATTGAGAATTTTACTTCTGCCTTGCGAGACTAACTTTGACATACCCTGCTGTTTCTTATTTAAATCGTATACATAGGCCTAGGCCTACTTACATCTAGACTTGTCAGTGGCTGGTCAAAGGTCAACGTGACCGTCCAGGAGTGCATCTCTTGTGTAATGTCAAAGCAACCTTTGCCTTGAAATCCTCCGCTCCAGTGACCAGTAATAGGAATATTGATGTCCGCAAAGACGGTCACAGCTGTGGTGACCATCAACAAAATGACCTTTGGCCACATTCTGAACAAAAGAAAAAATAGTCAAACAATATGATATGTCAACGATCACACTACTAAAGTATAATATAGCTTTATTAATTTTTTTTTATAAGTGGAAATCTGATGCAAAAGACCAGATATAGATCTGAATGTGAAGTTCATTTAAACGGACATGGTTTACAGTCTAGGAAGTTTCTCATTCTTTAGCTGGGGCTTCGTAGCCACTGGAAATACTGTAAACCTCATTAGATATAGGCCTCAAAGACAAGCCTTATTATTACCTTATTTTTTAGCCTATTCAGTAAGAAATCAATACATTTGGTGGAAAAAAAACTAAATAAAAAGAAAATGGATAAAAATTACCTGCCTCGACTATAGCCAACTCCAAGTATATCTCATTGAATACGATTTCATTGTGCTTTTAAAAGGATAGCCTTATCTCGCCATTGCTTTAAAAAAAATCATGTTGAATTTTTTTTTAAATGTAATGTCCACTACACTGAGATGTTATCGCAACATATTTTTTTTTTGCGTTGGTGTTAGAGTAATCAGTCATGTCTGCAGGTCAGACAAAAGAAACGTGCGTGGCACAGTCTCGGACCGTTGTGACACAGGTTTAGTGTGACGAACGTAACAGTACACAAGTGAAATACAAAAAAAAATTCATTTAAAAATACTACAATAAAAATAAAGCTTATATAAGAGAAAGAACCACACATATATCGTAATGCTGCAAGATTTATCTTCCTTTTCTCTATAAACATCAATTAACGCTAATTAATTAACTAATTGGGGGCGCGGTGGTCGAATGGTTAAGCGCTTGGCTTCCGAACCTGAAGTCCTGGGTTCGAATCCCGGTGAAGACTGGGATTTTTTGGATTTCGGGATTTTTAGGGCGCCCCTGAGTCCACCCAACTCTAATGGGTACCTGACTTAAGTTGGGAAAAGTAAAGGCGGTTGGTGCTGGCCACTTAACACCCTGCTCGTTAACCGTTGGCCAAAGAAACAGATGACCTTAGCATCATCTGCCCCATAGATCGCAGGGTCTGAAGGGGTCACTTTACTCTTTTACACTAATTAACTTAATTGGTTAATTGTTTAATTGTCTCGTGTGTTGTCATTGACAAGGAATAATTGTGCGGAGTTGCAGCTTGCTCCGAGAAAGGTAAAAGGGGGGAAATACGTGTACACAGTTTGTACAAGACAAACAGACAAACAATAGGAATAGATAAAAGCTTTGTAAAAAAAAAAAAAAAGCTTATGTTGAGTGCCATTGCATCAACCCAAGGTTTCATAACTCCATCATATAGATGTTTACATACTGGGGTAACTAAACGTTATGTGGAAACATATGGTTGAAATACTTTTGCTAAAAAACAAACACGAGCCTTGATGTGTTATTTTTTCTTTGAGATATTTATATTGCAGCAGACTGCAATAGTTCACGTGATTAAAATGGTCCCTTGGTGACCTACATTTATTATTATAGTTACTCAAAGGACTGAGATGTTAAGACGTGTTGCAAGACATTACGACAGAGCAACTCAAGAAGATATAATCCCTGAGACGCCCCTGATGTCAAATTCTCGATTCTTTTATTTACTTAATGCCCCTGATAGATTCAAGAAATTAATAGGCCGTTATTTTGAACTCGTTTATCTATGTCATTAAAAAAAAAAATGATCTTCAGAAATTGACCTCATAAGTTACATATAGGTCAGTTATCCAGTATCTTGTTCAATTCTCGATCAATTCAATTTCCGTGGGGTCAAATTCTGCGGACTCGTCGTGCCCACGGACATTAGCCTGTGTTTTGATTTGAAGACATGTGTGGGTGCAGCTCTGGGACATTCTTAAGCTGCTAAACTAATACACAAAAAAAATATATTTTGAACTGGATTTATCTTATCTTATAAACTACAGAAATAATTTCAAAAACTATAATGATTACGTTTAAGTAAGCCATGCTTCACATGACCTATACATAATGCTATACTCTGTTTTCTCAAATGTATGGCATTGACATCATTGTTATGGTTAGATTAAATACATGGGACTGAATCAAATGTAATTGATGTCTCCAATGTAATCACTTTTTATAGGCTATGCCTGACTGACGTTTAAATATTTTACATATGTGCAATACATGGGCTGAAAATGGGCCTCGCTATGCAATTGTTTCTTTGAGATTTTTCTACTAAAGTACATTGCAAGTGATTAAAGGGACCCTGTGGTGACCTACATTCAACATTATTGTTACGTAGGTTACATGCAATTAAACAAGGGATGCAACCTCTGTTAAGTAACTTGAAAGAACACGTTTCTTGAACCTTCTGAAGACAATGGCTTACGTATTTCCAGTCAATAAAATACACGTTAAACGTGTCTTTCCATTCGCGTTAATGTAAGGAGTGTCTTTTTTTTTTAAACAGAATGTACGTTTTGAGTGAGTCTACTACATCCACCCATTTCTACCTTTAAACAAAAATATAGATAAAAGAAAAAAATCCGTTTTTGTTCTGAAACATTACAGAATGTAATTAAAGCATGTAGGAGAAAAATGTAAGTTAAGAAATGAAAATATTAACATCAAATGCCAAGCTGTATAGGATTTGATGGTGTCAAGTCTACAGGGGTGGAAAAAAAAGTAAATTTAACCGTACTTTGCTTTGTTACTATTTATGCTATTGGTGCAGCTATTACTTAGTATATTTACATTTTTAATTAGCCAGTGTGTCGTCATAGGGATACAGATATTCCCGTTCCCCTGAACACATCAGCTGCGTGGAGAGGAGGAACTGCTGTGTGGTCGACATCGACACCGATCATAAATATTGCATATGCTTTCAACTCACTTATCCAAAGCCCTAACTTGCTAACTAACCCATATGTGGACGTCTTTCCAGAATATAGCTTTAAAGTCACATGAAATAAAGTGTTCCACAGGATGAACTATCGTCGTTTTACGACTTAATGAGGACTTTTATTTATTGCCCTCCAGCTGCTCTTTCTCTCTCTTTCTCTCTCTTTCTCTCTCTCTTCCTCGTCTTTTTCTTCCTCCCCTTCTCTCTCTGACCATCTATCTCTTCGATATTGCTATTGTGCGATGGTGTTGGAGCATAAATAAAACTTAACAATCGATTGAACAGTCCCTGCCCTGCCTGAGTTGACGGATGTGATCGAGTAGAGAGCACATTCCTTAAACCTTGGGGTCAATATGTCACGTGATCAAAAGAAAAGGTAAAAAAAA
>JADKLZ010000104.1:12542938-12587707 GCA_021533235.1 Biomphalaria straminea
AAAAAAAGAGATGACACTAAACAACTGAATCATAAAGTGGACTCCCAAGGAAGTAGAAATGAGAGAAAAATGGTCAAGCTAAAGATAATATACATATACACTTTTACAAGCCATTATATTGATTGTTATTTGCCACAAATACTTAATTTACTACAGTAAATTAAATAGAATGAGAACTCAAATATTAGGATTAAAATCAATGGCTTTTTTTCCATCAGGATTTAAACCTGACAGATCTCTATAAGCAGCCAAAGTCTTCACCATTCACTCAATCGAACAACAAGCCATGAAATAGTGCATATTGAGTGAAACTCCTCCAATTCCAAACAGGCAGCTCTTTAACTTATCGCAGATACCTGCCCCATACAATGGTCTTTAAATGTAATGTAGGCCAGAACACAATCTTAAGATATGATGAGAGACTTGCTCAGCAAGTCAATTCATGTTGAAAAGTTCTCTTTGATGATTATAAATAAAAAATCAAAGACTTTCCAGTGAGAAGCTAATTCTTAAACATGCATCTACTAGTACTACAAACTTTTTGCAAGTTAAAAAAACAGATGCATATTGCAGCCCGACTGCACTACAGTAAACATTGATGTAACATATTTACATAAAAATAAAAGTCAGAAATACCTTGGATGAATTATGTGTCATTGAATAGATGTTAATAATACCAGCAGTGCCAGCACAGAACAGCAACCTGCAGTCAGGAACTGACTCCACACAAGTGATCTGAACAAGTGAATAGTGTTTAGAAATAATTTAGAAATAAATGACCTTACTTTAAAAGGAAAAACAAAATGAAATAAAGATTGCAATTTTTAGTTTACTATTCAGGTACTATAATAGCCAGGTACGTTAAAATGAGAGAATTTTTCAATAACTTTAATTTCAATCATATAACCAACTAACGTTTAACTCAATAAATCTCTGCTCTATGACAAGATATTTAAGAAATCAAAATGTATATATTTTACCTGACCAAATGACTTCTGTGGCATAAAATTGATAAGTGGCTTATCTTGATAGCTACGAATGCGGATTATGTTGTCATGATAATCCCATGTTATTACTCCAGCCCACATGACATCAACATATTTTACGGCTAAGTCTGTGGATACATAAGCAAAAAAAAAAGTGGATGCATTATAATGAATGCAAGTTTATGCAGAAGCTGATGAAAGATACATTGAAATGTATAGCATTATTTTCTTCTATGTAAGCACTCATTCTTCTATGTAAGCACTCATTCTTCTATAGAATCACTCAGTTGGTTTTCAAGTTTAAATTCAGGTGAAGGCTGGGATATTTATTGTTGGGCTTTAGGAATCAGATCTCAACAGTCACAGTTACCCAAGGTGGGGAAGACATAGGTCCATGTACTTGTGATAGCCACATGTTGGTATAATGATGGTAGTCAAGAAAAACAAACGAGTTTTAAATCAAATGTCATATCATAGAGTGTCCTAAACTGTGTTCCACAGGACACTTGGCCTGAATAGGTGTTCCAGGAACTATGGGAATAATTAACTAGTAGGACACACATGTGAAAAGATAATGCTAAAAATGTGAAACATTACATTTCCAAACAAGTTTAGGAAACAATGTCTTAAAGGAAGACCAATTTTTATTGAGACTTGTATCACTGACTTTTAAGGTTACAAACATAAAATTTTATCTTAAAATTTTTAAGCCCACATAATTTATGCTGAGTACTTCAAGAAAAATTGTGATTTCAAGAAAGAATCAATCTGACTAATAAGCTCAACTAGACTCTCCAGCTAAATAAAACCAATGCTGGAGATTGTCATAAAATTATTGCTAATCAACTAAAAAAAACTTTTCAGCTTCTGTTCCAACATGCAGCAACATTAGAATAGAAATCACTACTAGAAAAAAATTAATGAATAAAAATTAAATTAAAAAAAAAACATCAGTTACAGTATCATCTTTCCATTCCAAATACAAACTTAAGTAATGACTGACCTCTCTGTTTGCTGTGGAGTAACAAGATATTGGCAGACTTCTCAACACCAAACACAATGCCGTTGGGCAGCGGCACCAGCTTCATGATAACCTTTGGACTGACATTGATCAGTTCTCTTGAAATAGGTAAAGGCAAATCAGGTGAGCCCAGGAAGTTGCCCCACTTTAAGCCATAAATGCTAGGTACTGGTCGAGGCTTAAAAAAAAATAGTTGGCATTAAAAAAATCAAGGGCAGGGTCAAATCTCTGCATGAAATAATGTGATGACAAACATGAAACAATGAAAAAGTTGAAGCTTGGCTGGAAGTACACAAATTCACAAAGAGGATATCAGTGGCGTAGCTAGGGGGGGGGGGAATTTGAAAATACCCCAGTCTCCAACTTGAGGGGCTCCCAAATTAGTGTTTTGTTTTACATTTTATTCAAAATGCAGGGGCCCCCAAAGAGGTCAAGCCCCCCCAGTACCCCCAAATGATGGAAAATTCCTAGCTATGGAGAATATTGTGAGACTGCTAAAAGACAATGCTAAGACTAATTCATACCAATTCTCTACAATAGTGCCATTATAGTTAGTCTGAATAAGCTAAGAAAACCAATGACTTAGCAAAGCCTCTAGTATAAAGTATGATTCAGTATTTGAAATAGAATATGTAGTTCAAGTATATAAAAAAATATATAATAGTACAGTTTAATTTACAATTACTGCACATGTTTTTTTTGTGTTTATTTAATGTAATTATTTAAGTAACTAGTTCATTATTTCAAATTCATTTTTAGCGGCCCCCCGTAAGGGGAAGCCGCTATTAGGTTTGTGCAAAATGTCCATCTGTCACACTCAGGGCCCAAAACTAGAAGAGATACGAAAATATTTTTTCACCATTAAATGCGGCTTGAAAAGTTTAGGTGCAACTGCTACTTTCAGTTTTCTAAAAGCAAACCGTTTCATTTATAAAATTAATTATGCAAGCGATTTTTTAATAACAAAACACAATTCTGAAACAATTACGTAAATGTAAGGGAGGAAATGTTACTATAAGAAATGCTCTAGGCATGTAGATATCATGCACATTTTTTACAATGAACTTTTAGCAGGGACTTTCATGTACTAGCGTAAAGCCCGGCAATGACATGATTCTAAACTAATTTCTAAATTTTTTTTAAAAATCAGATTTTAAAAAAAAAATTGTTTAGTGCCCCCATTAGAATGAAAGAAGCATATTTTTGTGCGTTTTGTCTGTTGGTTGGTCTGTCCATCATGATTAGATAAAAATAAAACAGTAAAGGCTTTTGAAAATATGATTTAACCTTTACTGTTCTTTCAGAAATATTGCGATAGTTTAAGGATGGGAGCATACAGGAGTTGAGCCAGGGACCAACGATAAATCCGAACTAAAGTCTAGTGCGCAAACATCAAGATAAGGCAGGTTTATACCCTGCTCGCCATCCTCCGTCGTCCAGCGAGAAGTTAATTATTTTCAACTTAGAAGGAACATCCTAAACATCTTGCGAATAGGCGAATCAGACAGGGATCCGACTCCGACGGGGGCTGCCTCTGAGTTTGTGTATCACACAAATTCTCTTTGTAATCTTGTTTTCCTTTAGCTTTTATTCTTTCAAAACTTTACTTTCGAGAACATTTTTCTGGATCTAAGTGCTACATTTGAACAACAAATTTACAGTAAAAGGCATCACTTACCACATATACAGTAGGCCTTTCTTCTAGGCCAGGGTTCTGGAGGGAGGGAGTTTGACAAGACTTGTGTGCCTGCTTAAACAGTTGCTTAGGTGTCTGTCCATAGGTTTTGATCATTGTCAGCAAGGCATGGCGCTTCAAAGGATCCTTGATAGTGCTGGCATCCACACCAAAATAAGTCTGAAAAATAGATTGATGGAATGAACACCTGTCTTTAAGAATTATCTGAGAGAATGTGTAGGCATCAAACTAAATTTAGCATAAGCAAATTTAGCATATGTAGATTTGGAATAAGCA
Source organism: Biomphalaria straminea (assembly GCA_021533235.1). Lineage (NCBI taxonomy): Eukaryota > Metazoa > Mollusca > Gastropoda > Planorbidae > Biomphalaria > Biomphalaria straminea. Next base: position 12,546,918 of record JADKLZ010000104.1, read on the forward strand.
GATTTAGCATAAGCAGATTTAGCATAAGCAAATTTATTAATAAGCAGGTTTAGCATTAGCAGATTTAGCATAATCAAATTTAGCATAAGCAGATTTAGCATAAGAAAATTTATTAATAAGCAGATTTAGCATAAGCAGATTTAGCATAAGCAGACATAGCATAGTCAAATTTATTAATAAGCAGATTTAGCATAATCAAATTTAGCATAAGCAAATTTATTAATAAGCAGATTTAGCATAAGCAGATTTAGCATAAGCAAATTTATTAATAAGCAGACTTAGCATAAGCAGATACTGCATAATCAAATTTAGCATAAGCAAATTTATTAATAAGCAGATTTAGCATAAGCAAATTTATTAATAAGCAGATTTAGCATAAGCAGATTTAGCATAAGCAAATTTATCAATAAGCAGATTTAGCATAAGCAGATTTAGCATAAGCAGAAGAGTGAGCGGCAAAAGAATATAATTTTTTTAAAACATTTCAGTGGATTGAAAAATAGTGGATACACTTAATACTGCAGCCAACTAAAAAAATTCATAACTATATTTTAAGCAGCTTTTTAAAAACTAACTCTGTTAATAAAGTCCAAAAGCTTAAACATTTCTAAATGTTAGGTATAGGTCATTTAAACAGTTTATTACTGAAAATGTATCTCAATAGAAAGTAAAACTAATAATTACATTAATAACTTTTATAATGACATATTATAGTTATACTTACAGATGGGTGGAACACATTGATAGCCTTGACAGCCTCTTCCCCTTGCTGCTTGTAGCCAAACACCAAGTCCAGCCAATGGTTCAGATGGGAAGTCACATAAGGCGACTCCAGGGCTTGTCGATGTATCAGCACAAACAGACGAGGGTCACCCTCACACCAGGGGGGGAGGTTGACATCATTTACAGTCTCACCATTCTGACGCTGCCCAAAGTCAAAACCTACAAAAAAAAGTCAGGTTGAAAAAAAAAAAAAAAAAACATTTAACAAAATTGTTGCTGAGTGGCCTAAACTGCTTGGATGCCTATTAAAAGGAAGCTTTAGTTTAAATCCTGACTTAAGCTGAGTTGTGTTTGCTGATGGCAGCACAGAAACCATTCCCCACCCCCCACACAAAGGTTCACACAAGAAATGGAACCAGAGTGCACTGTGCATTATAAAAATAATTGAAAAAAAAAAGTGATGACTTAGGCAGATAAATATGGAGTTTACTTGCAACATCTTAATCACAACAAAGACAAGCTACCCTTATCTCTCTCAGATCTCACATTTCCATTAAAGTTTGGTAGATCTGAGATCATCCTAAATTTTCAAGTGCCTTAAGATATTCAAAGCCAAAAGACAAAACAGAAATTTTTATAACTTTATAACTACAACATTACAAATTTAAACAAGAAAATCTAAAACATATTTTAAAAAAAAAAACAAGCTTACATTAAGCATAGTTGTATCAATTAGTTTGGATTCAGTCATGTAATTAAATTTGTACTAGATCTAGACTAACAATAAAAAATCTGTGCAATTAGAAAATATTTTTACAGATTATTTTTATTTATTGCAATTTTGTGCTTTTAGCATTCTCACTACGCTATGACCCAACACTAGTCTGAAACTGATATATAGGTGAATATCACAGTCATTCATTGCTTTTGAAGGCATTTATATATAAAAAAAAAAGTTGAACGACCTGAATTTGAACCTGGGGGCTCAAGTCTCTTTAAACCACCTCAAGCCAACACAGCGCAACAAAGAAGAAGACAGAAGGCTTTATAGTTATCTACTGTTAGTTTCAAACTTTATAGTGGCCACCTATTTCTCTCTACTAAGTATAAAAGAGACTAACTCAACTTATTCACCACAACAGTCTAGTACAATGTTTTTCCCTTGTTCAATACCAAACAAAATAATTAATTACCAATTGTTAATTTTTTTTTTTTCATTTGATTCTGTTTTTGTCAGATTTAAAAGAAATAATTGCGCAAAATTTCAGGTTAATCCATGATTGAGTTTGGGATTTTTTTTTTCCATAATCACTTCTTGATAAATAATTAAATAATAATTGATTAATTTCAATTAAAAACACTTTCATACCTTCACTGTTTATGAAAAATTCTGGCAAAAAGAAAAACTCTGGAATCAGCTCCTTTACATCTGTGGTAGACTCCAAACTGGATAATTTCCAGGAAGTGCCTAGACTGTGAAAAGTTCGGTCAGGAATGTCAAAACTACTGTCTGCAAAACAAACAAAAAAAAACAACACTTACATAAATATTCATAACAATAATTAAAATATTAATGACAATGTAAATATTTATAACAGGTGTGTTAATACAGAGTGTGCAGAAATTTGATGGGGAAAAAAAAATCTTGCTTCTTGCTATGAATGATTTGAGAAAGTTTTCTATTTGGATTTCTGATTATTATCTTTCAAAATTTGCAACATTAAATTGTTTCTTTGAAATTCTGAATATTATTTTAATGGCCTTTATAAAGACATTGGGAAAATGTTTAAGGCAGTACTCAAGTCGTTCACCTGGTTCTAGTTAGGCAGACTTATCTGTGACCTACTTCTTTTTTACTGCTATAAAAAACTACCTACAAACTATGGTCTCTTATCATTAATATTTTACTAGAAAATTGTAATAACTCTATAGAATGAATGTCTATTGAACAGAATATTTGGTAATACTATGAAATCAACAGAATCATTGTTAATACTCATGTATAGTAAATAAACATTATAAAAAAATATATATAAAAAATTCCTTCACAAATTTCTAGTTCTAGTTAGTCAGACTTATCTGTGATAAAGAGAATTGCAAATAGCAAAGCAAATAAATTCAGAACAGATACAAACTTAAGACTATCTAGTCCAGTTTACATTCAAGCCCTATTGGATTATGACAATTTAGTCTTGTTAACTTATGACAATCTCATCCAGTTTACTTATGTCCTGAATGAAATTGACTTTTCAGGGTCAAAATTGGAATGGACATTCTACACAAACCTAGGGCTTCAAATGACTCAGAAAACTGAAGTTCAAAGTATTAATAGTTTACAAAAGTGGAATGGTTTTGTATGTTGGGCAACACATTACAGACAGGAAAGCACTTTGGTTTCAAGCCAAGGGCAACACATTACAGACAGGAAAGCACATTGGTTTCAAGTCAAGGGCAACACATTACAGACAGGAAAGCACATTGGTTTCAAGCCAAGAGCAACACATTACAGACAGGAAAGCACATTGGTTTCAAGCCAAACAGAAATCTCTAGAAAGTTTTTTTTTTTAAATTCATCAATCAATCTATCAAAATGTATACATTAGGAAACTGATTCAACAATGGATATGACTTGCCTTGGTATGAGAGAAACATCCCAGTGAAAGGAGGCAACCTGACCATATAATGCAGGACTGTGCCACTGTTAGAGTAATGGCTGCCATAATGAAATGGAGCTACTCTCATCATTTCATTCTCATTGTGAGGCTGACTGGCTTCTTGGCATAAAAACTGGAAAAGAGATTTTTTTAAAAAGTACTAAATAATTTTATTTGAATTAGCTATGATAATTGGGTTATGTATACTTTTTTTTTTGTCTGTATTATACATAATATAATTTTAGTGATTTACTTTACCAGTAAGTGAAAAATTACAAAATAAAAATTTAAATACATGTTCTTTTATTCGGTTTCCCAATCCTACTTAGGAGAACAATCCAAAGAAAGTTTGCCTGGGCAACAAGAAGTCTAAAGGACAGGAGGTAAAGCTAAAACTTATCTGTGTGACCTGAAGAGGATGCTATGTGTACAGTACACTGACCAACTTTACTGTAAATGTTAGCTACTGATAAAGACATAAGAGAACTCAATAACGTTTTAAATTACCAAATGTAAAAACTTGATCTTTACCAGGTTTTGAAAATAAGATCCTCAGTACAGAATCTAAATGTGTCATCATCATTGGCCTCCTTCAGTCGTAGAACGACTATGGTTCATCTCGCACACTTCCTCGTGTGGCTGTGGAGCCCTATTTTGGAGAGACACTCCCGTCCACAAGTATTGCAGGTAAAGGTGGTCTTCGCTACAGTGGCAGAGGAGTTGGCCAGTTTCCGCGTTGTCCGCTTTTCTTCCAGAGCTGAGGCCCATGCTCTTTCGCTGTCCATAGCCTTCTTGGTCACTGTCTCTCTCCATCTGGTGCGGTCTAGAGCTATGTCTTCCCACTGGTCAGTACTGATGTTCACTGATTTGAGGTCGCGTTTTATAACATCTATGTAACGGAGGTGGGGGCGACCAGTTTTTCTTGAGCCAGATGCAAGTTGTCCGTAGAGGATGACTTTCGGTATGCGATTGTCCTCCATCCGGCGAACATGTCCAAGCCAGCGCAGGCGGCGTTGTCTGAGGGCTGTAAAGATGCTGGGAATACCTGTTCGTGCAAGGATCTCAGTATTGCACACTTTTTCTTTCCATGTGATTTTTAAGATCCTGCGAAGGCATCGCAAATGGAACGAGTTCAGTCTTCGCTCTTGCTTTGCGTAGGTGGTCCATGATTCACTGCCATACAGCAGCGTGCTCATAACGCATGCCTTGTAGACTTCCATTTTGGTCGCTGTAGTTAGCTTCTGGTTTTCCCAAACTCTTGACCTGAGTCTAGCGAAGGTCGATGCAGCCTTCCCTATACGCTTTTTTATCTCCTCATCTAGAGAAAGGTCGTCTTGAATTGTGGATCCCAGATAGCAGAATTCGTTCACGGCATCCAGCTTGTTATCGTCTATGAGAATGGAGGGTGGTGCTGTAGCAGGAGGTCCCATAACATTTGTTTTCTTTGTGCTAATAGTTAAGCCATATTCTTTACAGGCCTGAGAGAAGCGGGACATTAGTAGCTGAAGTTCCTCTTGTGAGTGTGCCACAACCGCTGCGTCGTCCGCGAAGAGCATGTCTCTTATGAGGGTTTTTCTGGTTTTAGTTTTGGCCCTCAGTCTAGCAATATTTAGAAGTTTGCCATCAAATCTGGAATGGAGATATATGCCTTCGGTGGAATTATCAAATGCGTGGTGGATTAGCATTGAAAAGAGTATTCCAAAAAGGGTTGGGGCCAGGACACATCCCTGTTTTACTCCGCTGTTTATATTGAAGCTTTCGGAGCAGGCGCCATTGAACTGTACTGTACCCATCATATCTTGGTGGAAAGAGACAATAATATTTAGCAGCTTGGGTGGACAGCCTATTAACTCTAAGATTTTAAAGAGGCCTTCTCTGCTGACAAGGTCAAAGGCCTTGGTCAGGTCGATAAATGCGATGTACAAAGGCATTCTTTGCTCTCTGCACTTTTCCTGAAGTTGACGGATAGAGAAAATCATGTCAATTGTGGATCTCTCGGAGCGAAAGCCGCACTGTGATTCTGGATAGACTCGATCAGCAAGTTTTTGTAGCCTGGGGAGTATCACTCGAGCAAAGACTTTGCCTACAATGCTTAGGAGAGAGATTCCCCTGTAGTTGTTGCAGTCACTCCTGTCGCCTTTGTTCTTGTACAGGGTGATGATCTTTGCATCCCGCAGATCCTGTGGCACAGCACCTTCTTGCCAACATTTACAAAGCAGGTCGTGCAGAGGTTGGATAAGTGTAGTCTTACACTGTTTTAAAAGATCCGGGGGTATGCCATCACATCCGGGTGCTTTTCGGGCAGCCATGTTGTCTATGGCTTTGTTGAGATCTAACAGGGTGGGTATTTCATCTAGCTCGTACATTATGGGTAGCTGTATGATAGCCTTAAGAGCTGAGGCAGAGACTGAGCTTGTTGTGGCGTAGAGTTCGGAGTAGTGTTCGACCCATCTATGCATTTGTTGACACTTGTCTGTGATAATTTCCCCAGTGGTTGATTTAAGAGGTGCTGACTTGTTCTGGGAGGGTCCGAGAGCCTTTTTAATTCCTTCATACATCCCTCTTATGTTGCCCACTTGAGCTGCAAGCTGGATATTCTCACTGAGCTAGCTCTACCCAGTATTCATTGGCACATATCCTTGCTGTCCTCTGTACAGTGGCTCTAGCTTCTTTTAGGTTTAACAAGTTGCTTTGGGTAGGTTTTGCCTTATATGTAGCGAGTGCATCTCTCTTTGCTCTGATGACAGGCTCTAGGATAGCTGATTTAGAGTCAAACCAGTCATTTTGTTTTGTAGTTTTTCTTCCAAAGATGTCCAAAGAAGACTTTTGTATGGTGGACTTGAGGTGTTCCCATTCTTCTGTTGCTGTGTTTCCAGAGAAATTTTTGTACTCGCATTCAAAAGATTCCGCAAACTGTATCTGGAGATGAGGGTGACACATCTTGCTCACATCTGGTTGGGGTCTTCCAGTCTGCTTGGTATGGTGGATTTTTTTAGGAAGAAGATTTATCTTGCAACATACCAAGGAGTGATCTGTGTCGCAGTCTGCACTGTGATAGGACCTGGTAAGTTTGACAAATTTTAAACACTTTTGTCTTACCAAGATTAGGTCTAGTTGGTGCCAATGTTTGGAGCGAGGATGCCGCCAAGATACTCTGTGCTGTGGTTTGGTTTTAAAATATGTATTAGTGACACAGAGGGAGTGTAGTGAGCAAACCTCGAGGAGTCTTTGTCCGTTTTCATTTATTTTGCCGACACCAAAACGCCCAATACAGCTGTCCCATGCAGAGTTGTCAGATCCAACACGTGCGTTAAGGTCGCCGAGGATGATCACCAGTTCTGTGTTTGGGATCTCGCTGAGAGCAGAAGAAAGGTTGTCATAGAACATGTCTTTTGCTTCTGATGTGGAACACAGAGTAGGAGCGTAGGCACTTATCAAAGTCACGTTTCCAGTAGATGTGTTAAGGCGTAATGATAAGAGTCTTTCTGAACCGTTGCACTTCAGCTCTACTGTGTTCAGCAGTGTGTTCTTTACTGCGAAGCCAACGCCATGCTCCCTAACTTCACTTTCGGCTTTGCCTTGCCAGAAGATGGTGTAGTCTCTCTCTCTGATTGACCCAGAGTCAGCCAAGCAAGTTTCCTGGAGGGCGGCAATGTCTACTTTGAGTCTAGACAGTTCATTGTTTATAATAGCGGACTTTCTGGCATCTTCTATGTCCGGTAAGTTTTCGTTAAGTCCGGTTTGTAGAGTTCGCACATTCCATGTGCCCAGTTTAAGAGTGGAGCTCCTCTTTTTCTTTTCCTTTGTGTTGCCTGGTACATTGGCTTTATGCCTGCTTTTCAGATTTTGTCCTATCCTCGTGTACCCAAACGAGGAAGACAGGCATGACGGGACAGCACCTTATTGGCTGGGGGCTGCCCAGCTTGAGGCGGGCGGTAGCTGTCCATTGGAATCCTAGGATCCCTCCCACCGACGAAAGTGGCCCCTGGCGCCCAGCTCTACGTCAATTGAGCGTTTGGACTTATAACCGGTGACTGCCACTTCCCGTGTTTGGCCGACGCCAAAAGGCGAAGCTGGAGTGTCCTCTCCAGTTTTCTCTTTGAGGTTAGGGCTTTGAATGAGTGAGATGAAAGCCTGGGCATTGTTTATGGTCGGAACGATGTCGCCCACACAGCAGTTCCCCCCTCTCCGCGCAGCTGATGTGGCCAAAGGAACGGAATATCCAATACAGTTTGGGATCAGTAATGCTGCAGGCTCTGCCAGTTTGTAGCACAGTGTGCCACAATCTGCCTAAGGGTCACCAGCTCCTGATTTTTCCTCAGAGTTGTCTCCCGAAGCCTTTCCCACGTTTGGGTATAGCCGCAAGGCAGCGGAGGTTTGGATTCAGAGTTTTACCTTCTCCTAGATGGGTAGCCAACCAAGGCTAACGAGCCCCTTCTGCCCGAAGCTTACTGGTTTAGGCGCCAGTTACTCGCCTTTGCCCCTTCTCCTGTCTGTGGTAACGGTTCCGCCAGGCTCAATATCTGAACCACACGTGAAGGCCAGGAGTTGGACTGGTTGTCAGAGGCTATTTGAGACGCATGCCGTTGGAAGCATTTTATAGGTAATGATGGGCTTAGGCTCATTACCACTTCCGGCGTTAACAACCTTGCGGAACTAAATGTGTATTACTTGGTTAAAAGGGCTAACTGCATAGACAAGATCAGCTGTTTTATTTTAATGTAAAAAATAATAATAATAATAAAAGCTAATAGTTCCAACAATTCTCACCTCATAATTATCTTTGTAACGTTTTTCCTTTGATTCGTGTTGGACAGCAACAGGTTTTCTCAAATTTCTGATTTTTTTTAAAGAGATAAAAAAAAAGTGGATTTTAGCAAAAAGAAATAAAAAAATGGCTACAAAAGACTAAGGTATTGTTTCAAAGTGTGCAGCTGTTGTTATAAAAAAAAAATCTGCAAAGACTACAAGCTTCTGCCACCCACCAAAATTTAGACATACAAAAAAAAAAGGAAAACAATTTATTATTTAATACTTTATCATTTAAATGTCAGACTCAAAGGCAGCTAAACAAGAAAAAAAATCTTTTCTTTTGCTCTTCTTATTCTATAATCATTACCTATATATATTTGAGTCATTCAAGTTCAGCCGGCTGCTTTGGTAATCTTTTAAGATGTAAGGGAAGACTGGGTACTGCATGAGATCAGTGTAACTGCGGCCAGCCATCTTGTTCAGGTGCACCAGGTAGTCATAGTTGGTGACCTCCCCTGACAGCCAGCCCTGATGGATGGTCTGTAAGGTCTCAGCTGCCACGAGATTGGGGAGCTCCAGCGTGTTGCTCAGTATGTTGTACAGATCATCCCTTTCCTGAAGGTGACAGGACAATAGTATTGTACAGTTAGAAACAATAAAACAGTGCTACTGATCCATTCTCCTTTTGTTACATTACAAATCCAAACTATACCTTTATACTTCATTAAGCTACAAGATATTACTGGGAAAAGATTTTTTAAAAATGTACACAACCTTCATAGACTGGAAAGCCAGGAGACAGGTACGGCCACTGATGAGGAAAATTTCCAGCCCAACATCTTGCAGCTGGTACCAGCGTTTGTGGAGCTCCCTGATGTCCGTGTGGGGCAGAGTGATGGACAGCTGGTGGAGATTGCCCAGCAGTAGCTGTGTGTAGCTGGACCCAGTAATGGCTCCATCAGCCACAAAGAAAATACAGACTTCTCCTGAGAAATACAGAAAAGGGAAGTTGAAATGAAGTTTCTCTGCCTTTTAAGTTAAAACAACAATAGCCAACCATATTAATATTTTCTATGATAAGTACCTACTTTGTATTTCATATTTCATGTATCATTTTACATTATTATTCATGTAAAAATAATTTCAAGCATTCATTAAATGCAAATTCAAGCTATCATTAAATGTAACCAATTCCAGCACTCATGAAATGTAATAAATTAAAGCTTTCTTATTTACAGGGAAACAGCAAATGTTTGATAGCTTATAATATTAAAGCACACCTGTATAAAAAAAAAACTCAGATAAATGAAAAAAAAACAACAACTTGTCATTCAATAATATTTTAAGTAAATGTGACCTCCAGTTTATTTTTTTTTCAATGATTTATATTTGTCTTGGAAAGATCACCTTAGATACTTTGGGCTTCATGGGGCAATTAATGAAAAAGCTTCCTGTTTTAATGGATAATGGTTAAAAAGGTTGTCATGTGAACATCAAAATGACCATTTTCTCCATATAATGTCAGGCATCCATTAGAGATGAATAGACTCAAAATAGACTAAAAATCCTGAAGTTCAAAATCCCAGTCTTAAACTCATTGACTCCTCAGTTTAGATACCAAGCATTTTACCACATTGCCACCGAGGCCACTGTCTGCACAAGCATTTTAAAAAGTTCTATGCACACCTGGAGATACTATTTAAAAGAAGAAAAAAAAAGAGTCATCAACTTACCTATAAGAAGTTCCCCTTTACTTTCACTAGCTGGTGAGACTGCTATACACTTACAGGTATGTCTGATAGAGCAAAGGAGAATGGAAACCATTAGACAGTCGTAGAAATGTAAACAGAATTACACATTTGAACCAAATATAGATTGTCAATGCTGCCAACTTACTGAATTTTCTCATTGGTGTATAACCTGTAGATCAAAGCAGCTGAGTCAGACATCTGGTAGTCATCTTCAAAAAGGAACAAAAGTGGCGGGTCAGCATTGGCAGCATCTGCAGAAAATAAAACAATTTGGTTTATATATTCTTTTATGTTTATAAAATTAACACATTATAAAACAAAAGATGGAAATTGTGACATTTTAAAATGTTTTAAGTCAATAAATTAAATAATGTGAACTATGATTATTCAGGAATTTTAGTTTATGACATTTTACATTGCGCTATTTTAACGTTGAAGTTTAAGGTGTTCATTCAACGGTGAAGATTATCATATCCTAGCTTATACATCCTTCAGGATAGCAGGATATGACAGTAGGTTGTTTAAATCTAAATAACAAACCACATGACCAGACAAACATCTATTTTCAAGTGTAGTTAAGGCAACTTTTTTGTTAAATAAGTTTAGTATGTAACAAATTTCTCAGTCTTCACAATTGTTTTTTTTTTTTTTGGTAAGGCCATGATTAAATTTCTAAAAATTCTATACATATAAAGTAATAATTATATTTTATAAGAACATGTAGAATGAAATATGACAATAAATGAAGGATTTCAAATGAACTGCATCACAGTCTTTCAAATCTGTTTTTCATAAGTAAATTTTAGTTTGGCAATAAAAAGTGTAAATAAATATAATTTTAGCAGACATAAAAGTCTAATAGCATTAAGGTTTAAAAGATTAATATTGTTTTACCAATTTTGTACTGGTGCTCAGGCAAAAGAAATTTTTTAGGTATGTTAAGGTGACATCTCTGAAGCCTCTTTCTCACTCTTCCAGGACCTTCTGTTGGATCCAGTTGCCAGGACTGTGGGTAAGATGCAGCCTCATACCAAATAGCTCTGTGTAATAACAACAAAATATTGAAGAAAAAATTATTATTTATTATTATTCAAAAATATAATTAAAAAATACAATAATATTTGTGGTATGTAAATCTAAACTTTTAAAATTAAATTGTAATTTATGCATTTATGAGTAGACAAATCCTCACCAAAATTTCACTCAATTTTTGCATCAGTCTGTTGCAGCTTATTTTACACAAACCAGCATTTCACATAGAGTCTAGTATGCATTGGAGATTCTAGCACTAACAGTTAATCAGAGTAATATGCTCTTTGTCTATACTTTGAATTTCAAGATCCAGTTTACATTCTTTAGGTAATCAAATTCAGTAAGAGATAAAAAAGGAAGAAACTTTATGAAGAAATGTAAATGGAATGGAATAAAGAAAAAAATCTAAAAATGTAAATCAGAAGACTTGGGAGAAATTTTGAAATAAAGAGACAAAAACAACGTGACAGACAGACAAAAAATCACTGCTGCCAACTACATTACAACTTTACTCTACGATATGCAAAATCTGCTAACATTTGGAATAACTTGTTGGCAAGGCAACGCTTCATCTAAACTGTTGCGCCGCCTAGAAAACATTACAAAGAGGGCATCAAAAATCATATGCGCAACATTATCATATTTGAAATAACTTTATGAACAGAAATGCCTACGAAAAATTGGAAAAATCTTGGAAGACAACAGCCACCCGCTCCATCATAACTACGTCAAGTCGTCACGAAGTGGACGACTTCTGTCAATAAAGACAAGAACAGAGCAGTACAAACTAGTTAATACCTTACTCGGTCAGACTATCTCAATGCCAGCTGTTGATCAGGAAACATAAAAAGGACCAAATAATAATGTGTAATAGCTGATGAATGAACTCTTTATGGTGTCTGTTCTATTTATGTGTATGTTTCTGTTGTGTTGTCTTTTTATGAGAAAAGAGTCTTTGTAATCGCAACCAACTTCCATATTAAAATACTTTGTGTTATCAATATTTCAGTATAATGAATGCACCAAAACCTTGCTATTTATAGATTGACTTCATGTATGAAAATCTCCAATACATATTTCACAGGGCAGCCCACATCTACAGGGCAGCCCAACATCTACAGAGCAGCCCCACATCTACAGAGCAGCCCCACATCTACAGAGCAGCAGCACATCTACAGGGCAGCCCCCACATCTACAGAGCAACCCTTTCATATATTTCTTTAAAATATTTGTCAAACATGATGAATTGTTATAGTGAACCAGCTGCTAGCGAAACTGACCTTTCATGGGTCAACATTTGAACCACTTCCTGCCATTGCTTCTTTAGCTGGATCTGGGCTGTCATGCTCTGCTTAATGTGAGTCACAAGTTTTTTCCTCTCCTCAATCTGAAGCCTGGTCACATCCTGTGTCACACTCATGGCATGCTCCGTCACACGTTTACGCACAGCTTCAAACTTCTGGGTGACTCTTCAAACACAAGACAAATACATAATACAAGTTATGTGATAGAGTGAAATAGTCTTAATTTTAGAAAATAGCAATAAGTTGGAGAATGAAAATCTAGATTATTAGATGTCTATGTGTCGAATATTAGGTAGAGTGTCTTTTGATTAAAATCCAATAACATTCTGGTATACATTGATGAATCACTGGTGTGACTAATGTACGATGGAAAATATGCTGTTGAGTCTCACACCCACACACCCTCAGTATATTGTTTCTACTAAAAAGAATTGCACCAACACTTATTGTACTGTTCAGTCACAGACAAGACTTTACTTAAATGCCATGAATATAAATCACAATCTTGAAATGTGTAGAAAGCCAATCAATGAAATAATTATATTTCATCCATTTAAGGAAACTGGAGCTTGTTTCCAAGCATTACTGTTGATATTATTTATTAATGATATCTAATAATAATATGGCATACTACTTTAGTTAAATCAGTGCTTCTCATTCAATCCAATTTGTAAGCAATGAAAGACAAGGATTATCGAGGAAAGGCTGTCTTAAATGCATGAAAAAAAAACTATTCTGATTGAGTTAAATTTTTTAACTTGAATCCTCCTTCAGGATTTTAAGCAGTTTATGAAACCTAGCCACATGACCTATACATCATTCTAGACACATGACCTATACATCATTCTAGACACATGACCTATACATCATTCTAGACACATGACCTATACATCATTCTAGACACAAGACCTATACATCATTCTAGACACATGACCTATACATCATTCTAGACACATGACCTATACATCATTCTAGACACATGACCTATACATCATTCTAGACACATGACCTATACATCACTATTTGACAGTATTTGTAATAGCTAGCTTAATACTGTGGTGACCACCATATTGAAAGTTTTGATAGACCACAAATTAAATGTACACCATTCCAAATATGAATGTTGATGTCATGCTTAACTGCCTGACCAAATAGAAATGTCAAAGAGATGAGAGCCATTACTTGTTCTTGCTTGCATCTCTCTTCTGCAGCCACACCTGCAAATCTTTTCTGTACCTGGAATCAATTTGAGTTTTATCCTGAATGGGAAAAAAAAACATTAAATTAGTTTAGAAAAAGGGTTTAATTTAACTTTTTAATTTTTCCCAATTGCACTAATAAACTTTCAGTTAAACCATATTGGGTCTCCTGAAATTGATTCAATGCTGTTGTTGTTTTTTTTAGATAATTTAAGAACATTTATCCGAAAACTAAAAATGTTTAGTTTAGAGTTGGCTACTTTTCAAATGTCACCAAATCAGCCGGCCTTAAGTGCAGGCTTGTAACATAATGGTGGTAATAATAGATATTTAGCCTGTTATTAATCTTTGTCTTTCAATACTACTTATTTTTTTCAGAACAAAAAGTAGTGAGATTTACAAGGTTTGTTTCATCAAAACTATCAGGATCCATTGTAAACAGTTTTTCCCCTAAGTGATCATGTATTTTAGAAAATTAATATTGAAATTGATTTTAAGTAAAACACTTTGAATAAATTTTGCTTTTAAACTTGTTAGCATTCTTTTGATGAGCATAGTTGATTTTCAGGTTAAAAAGAGTGCTGTACAACAAATTAAACAACTGAGTACAATATTGTCATAGTCAAAGAAGAATTCACAACAAAAAGGAAACAAAGTGTTTGGTTTTCGACCATAAATATTTGTCAATATGCATGTAAATGTTATTGGTAATTATGGAAATCATAATAATTGCCAGAAATTAATTAGAGAAACTGTAAATTTTGTGAAGCCTTGAAATTCAATGCAAAATGCAAATATACTTTGGTTCAAACTTAAATGTACTTCATTGTGCAAGTCAAGTATTGATAAAAAACCATTTCATTTGGATAACAGATGTATCTTGGGAAGATGTACTGTTTATAATGAAAATGTCACTTTTATCTCAAATTTGTTGCAAATACTTCTAGAAATGTTCAATGTTTTGTTACAAATGGGACCAAGTTACCTCCATGAGTAAGTTCACTTGGGTCTGTGTCAACATTTGGTCAGGGGAGTTGACAGTGTAACCAGCACGCCTCAAGGTCTGCATCACTGTGAAGCCCTGCTCCCTCTGCACAGAGTTCAGCCAGTCCTTCCACTGAGCCAACAAATTGTAAATGTAGAGACTTAGTTCTGTCCCCTGGGTGTAGAAAACAAAGACCAATTTTAAAACAGAATTACATTGTCCTATGCAGCATTACCTTACTGTTGTTTAGAGAGCCATGTTAATGGTAATAAGTAAAAAGAAAACAAATGTTCTTAGTTTTGTCTGCTGCTTTATTTTGTGTATCTTTTTGTTAATCAAAGCATTTTAGACCTATAATTTCTCAGAGATGAAAATTTGATAGAAAAAAAAGAAGTAAATTAGTTCTACCACATGCCAGCATTCTGATAAATCAATTACTTTAACATTTCAACTTGTAAAGCTGTTACCAAGCATATTAAATTTTCAATTGGCAAAAATGCAATAATGTAACATTACTGAGGCTAACTCCCTTTAACATAGCCTTGTGTAACTGATTATTAACATTTATTGTCTTCATTGCCTTACGTACTATTTTTGTGTAATGTTATTGCTAATACATCTACTAAATTCACCATTGATTAATTGATTATGATTAATAAAGCAAGGTTTTTGTTCTGAGTTTCTATCTAAGAATAAGCATTCTAAAGTTGTTTTAGCAGCTGACTTAAAATGCAGTACAGTCACTCACAGCTGCCTTATCAGCTATCACAGCTTTCAAAGCCTCTGGTCCTAGAGGTTCAGTCATAATGAAGGCTAGAGTGAAGACTCTGAGGTCAAAATGCACTTTGAGGGACATCATGCACAGGAACAGGCGGGTGAACTGTAAAAAATTTATATACATAATGTATTTTGAATTTAAACACAAAATTGTGACCAAAAAAATCTAAGGATATAATTAACAAGAAAAACATAAAAAATACTTTAAAAAAAAAAACAAAGCTTATATTAAGTGTATTTGTATCAATTATGTTATGTTTACATAAGATAATTACATCCTACACATTTCATATGTCATTTTAATTACATCCTACACATTTCATATGTCAATCTAGTCATGCATGTTAATCAGTGAATTAAACTATGCTAAGTCATTATTTTTTGGGCTGATTCAAGCAGCCCATTCCATTCTTTAATGGCACTAGGGAAAAAGGAGCACTGGTATGATTTTTTCCTAATTAGTTTGGATCAGTTTTGTAATTAATTTTGTAATAGATCTAGAATAACAATAATAAATCTGTGCAATTAGAAAAATATAATTATTTTTTAACGCAATTCTTACTTTTAGCTTTCTCAATGTGTTACGATCTTATCACTAATTTAATTGCAGATAGTTTAATAGTATAATTGGTTAAATTTTTAAATTTCTTCTTGATTTGTGAAGTAAAAAAAATAATTGGTTAAATTTTAACTTGATCCGAGATTGGGTGTGGGAGAAATAATGTGTACAAACTTTTTATCCCGACAGACAGACAGAGTTAGTATATATAAGCTTTGTGGCAAATAAGATTGTGCGCTATCAAAAATACAAGTATTAAACTCTTTCTTTTATTAAGTTCTCTGTAAAAAAAAGTACTAAACCTGTGCTCTGAGTACATCCTTAGCTCCATGTTTGATTGGGTTCCTCTTTTTCTTGCTGCTGCTATCTTTGCTCTACCAACACATTGGAAAGAAACAAAAGGATGAGTTTATTTTAGTCGTTGAAACTCATCATGCAGGCAATAATACATTTGAAAATATAATATATTTGAAAATATAGAAATAAATCTCAAATCAATACAAGTGAGTCTACAGGCAGCTCAAGACTTGCTATTATCTCTTATTGTCTTTAAGGATATCTTTAAATTGGCTTGGCATGAAGAAATAATTTCTCAAAAAAATACACAAGTACAATTTGTATTAATATTACAAAACTTCAACTCATAATTCAAAATAGTTATGATTAATTGAGCAAAGGAGGCTGAGTGGTAAAGTGCTTAGAGTTCCAGGTACAAATCTTAGTGAAGTTTGAGATTTTTAATTTTTGTATCTTTAGGCACATCTGGAATCCACCCAGCTCTAATGGTACCTGATATTCGTTGGGAAAAAGTAAAGGAGAACTTTATTTTTTTAATTGAGCAAGACACTGAGAACATGAGAAACTTAAACAAGTGCAACCTGTCAGGCTTACCAAAGGGTGATCATAGAAGCTGGAGAACCTGTAGACTTACCAAACAGTGCTCATAGAACCTGTAGACTTACCAAACAGTGCTCATAGAACCTGTAGACCGTTATGAACAGGAACTTTAAGTAACGATCCTCCAAACAAGGAAGTTTAGGTTCTGACAAGAAATTCAGAGTTCTCTCCTCAGTGGGTCGCATTTTCTCTTCTCGAGCTGCATGGATTAAAAAAAAAAAAAACTCACATATAAAGTGGGAAATGATTTATAAAAAAGATAGTAAACGTTATAATCAGATTAATTATTGATGAATATCATGAATGTAAAAAAAAAATTGGTATAATTATTTTTAAAATTAATCCCTGAAATATTAGTTTTAATATTACTATCTAATATCAATAATGAACATTTTTTACATTTCCATAATTTTTAAATTCGTTTTTGTGTGGTGCAGCTTGCTCAGTGCGCAATGGTTAAATCATTTTTTTGCTCAGTGAGGAGAGGGGTATTAGAGAAAGAGAGCCACATCATCCCAGTCATGATCCACACCTCATTGCTCTAGGGGCCAATCTATGGCAGGTCTGGAACACTGAAGGAATACGAAGGAGTTTTATCAAGAATCTTGGGATTTACTTAAGCCACTGGAAACAGAGAGACATATCTGCATCTGCTTAGATCTCTCCCAGGCAGTGTAATTGTTCAGAAAGGCTATTGAAAAGGAGATTCGGTAACAAGAATCTTTGACTCTATTCTTAAGACAATTACAAATTTGTTAAGCAATGCAAATGTTTTCAGCACAAATATCATAAGCTATGAGCAACAAACTACCAATCCTCCCTCCCTCCATTCAAAATGTGAATTAGGAAAATGATTGTCTGCTATCACTTCCACCCAGTGCACAAGGTCCTGCTGTTTAAATCGAAATGATGCCAGCTTCTGGTGTATGTGCGTATGTTTTTTTTCCCAGCTTCATCCTGGCATTCTTGTAGAAAATCATTCGGATTGCAGGGAAAAGGAATCCAAACTTCCACTAGGCTCCCCAAGTACTGGTTCATTGAATGTGTGGTAAAAAAAAACATGTTTAGTGGTTATATATAGTAGGACTATGAAGGACACCTTCATGGGACTAGGCCTTTGGTCTTGCCATGGCAAGGGGAAATGGATAATTGCTGAACAGGCCATGACTCTGAAAAATGGATGTGATTAAATGACAATCAAAGTGGATGGGAACCTTGACAAATAAAATTCTGGAAAGAGCACATCTCTCATTTCTTGTCTCTGGAACAAATACTTCCCTTTGTCTCTGCAGCTTAGTAAGAAAATGTATCACTGACAATCAAATTTGTTTTTGAAATCTGTATCAGAAACATCACATAATGATTTATTTAGCTAAAAATTTTTCAAATCAGACTGCTACATCCTTAAAAGAAAAATAATTATTTTCTGAGCATTAGTTTTTAAATTGCTTAAGTGTTACAGTAAAATTTTACTTACGGTACATAATGGCAAGATCCGTTGCAAGAACCAAAATTTTTCTGAACCGGTCCAAAAGATCTGACTGGTTGACCTTAGCGTAGATAATCTTCTTTTTACGGCTGAGGAGCGACTCCAGCAGAGAAAGTTTTGGCTCACTATCTGTGGCACGAGGGTGGGTGGAGCCACGGGACGAGCTGGACGATTCACCGCTGTCCCCATGAAAGACAGAGTTCCCGGAGAGAATACCCATCATATCTGGTGATGAATAGGTCGACCTTTTGATCACATGGGAGTCTGGCGTAAGAGGGCGTTGGCTTTGTGGTGTGGTATTGGCAGCTGGCTTAGAGGATGGTGAAAAGGACTTGGAGAGGGTTTGATGGCGAGACACTGGGCGAGGGGAGGATTTGGTAAAAGAGGAAGAGGAGGCTGTTAAAAAAAATTGTTAACACAATAAATAAAATGGGTTGAAATATGTGGGTTTAAAATATAAGCACTTACCATTATAAACTTCTGTAATCAAAACAAAAACATTAAACAATCATTGCATTAAAAGTAAGTTTAAATTTAGAGATGATTTTAAAAAAAAGAAGCATAATAAAAGATGAAATAATATTTTTAACCAACATTTGTTAGTAATATGTTTTTTTACAGTAAACATTTTGTAAAACTTTTTTTTGTATGTTAACGAGCATTAATTATTAATTAAAAAATGTATTCACAGCAATTAGAGACACATGTCAGTTTTAGTTCTATATCCACACAAACACAAATTAAGTTAGGAGGGAGAAAAAGGGAAAAATAATTCTAAACAGTATTGAGAGTTGGCTAATACAAGTTGAGCAAAGTAACAACTTCTTTGACTATGTACAAATCTACTTTCATTTTTACTGCACAAACAGTATAGAGATCATTTTCAAAAGTTTAACTACATAAATATACTCTTAATTAATCTGTCATGCTTTAAGTCAAAGTTACATGAACTGTTGCCCACCTTCCCCTCACCAAGTACACTGGCATAGATAATCATATTTCAAATATCATTTTCAAAAATTCTTTTGAAATCAAATAAAAATTATAATAAAAAAAAAAAAAGTAAATGTGTATAATCAATTCAAAGTTAATGTATAGAATGAATGCCTCAGGATGGTTGGTAGCATGCTTATTTATTTTTTAATTGAATAAAATGTTTCAATGAGGGTTAAGATTGGACTTAAAAGAACAAAGCGAGAAACAATAAAGTTGTTTTTATAAAATAAAATACACATAACTCAAATCATTTATCAAGCTTTATCTTAGTGTAAATATAGACTTTTACTGAAACCTTTGCCCTACAGAACTGTGAGCAAAATATTTCAGTATCTCAATCAGAAGTCAAAATTAACACAATAAGATATGCAAAATTCTTAACTACTCAAAACTTCCCTAGGCTGTGTATTCACAAAATGTTAACATGAGGTAAAGTGCTTGGCTTTCAAACCAAGGAGTCCCGGGTTCAAATCCTGGGATTTCTTATTTTTGGATCTTTAGGGTGCCCTTAAGTCCATCCAGCTCTAATGGGTACCTGACAATAGTTGGGAAAAAGTAAAGACAGTTGGCCATTGTGTTGGCAATATGATACCCTTGTTAACCATGGGCCAAAGAAACAGTTGACTTTTACGTCCTCCGCCCCGTAGATCACAAGGTCTGAAAGGGGAACTTGATTTACTTGCATTTACTACATCATTGGTGCTTAAAAAAAAAACAAAAAAAAACAAGTTCAACATGTGATGACCTATATAACTCTCATTAATTTGAATATGGCTCTACTACCTGTGCTGCTATTGGTGGATGAGGTCATCCAGCCTTGAGATGTGGAGCTGAGCTCTTCACAACGTTTCTCTACATAATCCATTATTTTCACCACTAGAGAGATCTGAAATGCCCTGGCTGTGTCTGACCTTTTGATGTTGAACTCTAGAAACATAAACAAATGTTTGTGATTATGGTTAAAGAAATTAAGGAATGTATTGGTATATAAAGTAAATAAATACTATATGAAGTAAATAAACACTATATGATAGTATTTGAAGTAAAGGAACAGCATATTTGCAATATTTTGATCACATGTAGTCAAAGGTCTAAATTATTAAGATGTTGCTTCTTATTTTCTTCTTCAATTTTTTTTTCCCAACTTGTCAATAAGTGATCTATTATCATTTTAGTGTGACATTTTACATCTTGAGAGATAATCTTTTTCCTTTACAACTTCTTGTGTGACTAAAGAGGCAGATTCTTGATACACAGCTGCGATCACAGGTTGGGCATATGTAATCACCAAGCGCTTTTCATTTTCACTCTTCTTTCTGCCTTCAGACCAAAAACCGAACCCTAGCTATAGGTCAATAGCCACACTGCCTTGTGTGTGTCCCTGTAAGGTCTAAGGTTACGGGAGTAAATCCTAACAGAAAATCCGGTCTTGGAGCCCTGTAGGTGTACTGCTCTCTGGCAAACTCCTGCATCCACCTGACCCCAAATTGTGATGGCTTGTCATCCCTTTGGACCTGGCCATTATCATTTCTACAAATTTGGAGCTAAGATCTCAATAAAACATTTTTTAAAACCTAATGCTTAACACAACACATCAGCCAACACTTGACTCAAAGAAGACACACACATGAAAATATTTGTAAAAAGTATTTTCAAAGCTTGAGACATCTGTTTCCTAAGTTTTGAACTACAGGTGAAGACAATATTATTTCTCAATATTAAGATACAAGGGTTTCTAATTGTCTCTTACATTTTACCTTTTGATAGAAACAAAAAATTACCTGAAATTTGGCTGTATTCATTGTCTTCCAATGCCTTCAACAAGGCAAACAATTCTTCAACATTCTGGAAATGGGAGGGACCCATCCAGCTGAGAAACATTCAAACATCAAAAAAATTATGCCAATAAACACAAAAATAAAAAAAATCACAAAATTAACTATAAATATTCACAGCAAATGCTTGTGGCCTGATGAGATATGAGCATAACTAAACACAATTGCAAATATCATTAGCAGCACAGTTTAGAAACACGATGAGTACTTTGGTCAAACCTCTTTGTGGAAATGTGGGGGAGGCTGTGTCTGGGAGACAGCTTCTATGCAGCTCAACAAACAAAATCAACTTGATCAAATCTTAAACTAAAATTTTTTAGTCTACATCATGCTTTGAATTCAAGTCTCCTCAGTGAAGTAGCCAGGTAGTTTATGCCCCTCGGTTTAGGCTCCTCAGCCTCATATACCAGGTGGTGGCCTAGACAGTACATCCCATCTTTATATATTTAAATAATCATTCCCAGAGAACTTCAAAATTCTTTTGTTGAGAGAAAGTGACATCCACTATTTTAACACATCCCACTCACTATTGTGATGTCTATCCAACTCACCTAAACTCTGATGTGGCGGCACAACACAGGACACGCTGGACTTCTATCAGCAAACTTCTCATCACTTCTTCATTTTCAGGCTTTGGATCACTACAGCAAGAGAAGAAGCATTGGCGTTATTAGTAGGAAAATAAAATGACAACTACATAGACTTTTTACTAATTATACGACTATACAATACTACATATTGCTGGTCTTGCATGACATAGTGTCTTTCATAAGTGTCTTGCATGACATAGTGTCTTACATGACATAGTGACTTACATGACATAGTGTCTAACATGACAGTGTCTTACATAACATAGTGTCTTACATAACAAAGTGTCTTACATAACATAGTGTCTCTGTATGGTGCTGGCAAGATTGCACATTGTTTCAGCCAGGCCAAGGTCTAAGAGAAGAGAACTCATGGTGGGTGTAGACTCCAGAAGCTAAAAGCCAAATTGTATAAAGAGCATGTTCAATTTAAATCTAAAAAATTATTGCCAGCAAAAAAAATGTAATTTTTTCTTAAATAAAATATTCAGAGCATTCAATGAAATTATAGTAATTATCAAATAAAAAGTTAATCTTCCCTCCAAGGCTTGTGGAAAATAGAGCAAATGATATAAAGAACCTGTTTTTTTTTTACTGACAATTAATGATTGTGTTATGGCCAACACAATGATCAATTACTTTCCTCAACTAATGTCAGCCACACATTAGTTAGACATCCTAAAAATCCACAAGTTCATAGTCTTTACCAGGATTTAAGCTTAAGACCCTTGGTTTGGTAACAAAGTGCTTTACCACTCAAAGTGGCCATCTAGATTATTTTTCTCCTTCCCATATTCAAGTCACATGTATAGAAAAAAATTAAAATGTTTACTAGTATTATTTTTTTTTTTAAATTATATTCTCATAAAACTAGTCTCTTGATTTAGAAATTAGAAAGAACATTTTATTAGAAAGAACATTTTAAATAAATATATCAAAAACGTTATTTAAGAAAAAAAAACTCTAATCCTATTGACAGCATTTATGAAAAAAAATACCTCAGATAAAATTGTAAGGGAAGAACTACACAGTTTTGAGTCAGATGCAGTGTTATCAAGAAGTGACAGGAGTAAAACAGGAGCAGCCTGCTGAATAGCAGATAACTCTCCAATGTCTCCAATCATAAAACTGGAAATGAAAATGGCATTTAGAAATAGTGATTTACATACATATATAAATATAGATAAATATATTAGATAGATAGATATATTAGATAGCTAGATATAGTAAGTGTTGCTCCACTAACATTACACAGTTTATGTGTTTTCAAAAAAAATATGTACAATATTTATTTATTAATTTCACTGCTTGCTATTATTTTTTGGGTATTGCTTTTTAAGTATTCTTACACTTACATTCTATGTATTATACAATTATGTAGAGATTTGATGAAATTCACACCAAAAATGATTAAATGATGTACAGCAATATATACTGGTAAGTATTGGCTGCAGTCTAAAATGACATGTCTAGTGTGTTTATTTTAAAAGATGTACAGTACAAAATTTTGTATTAAAGTATTAGAAGGATTTATAAGACTTCAAATAACTTATAACTAAAAAGATTTAAAGAAAGAACAGCATCCCAACTTCACTAAGCCTGGGTTGGCTTGAAACAAAAAACTATACATTGTGTCCCCTTAGCTTGAAATAAGCATTTATCTTTGCCAAATTCTCATTTGTAGAAGTATCATAGTGTTACTCAATATAAAGCAAATAATCAATTCTTCCAATTTATATTAGAAACAAAAAGACTTACTTGCTGTCAAATGCAAACTCCTTGCCCAATAGAATAGAGATGGCAGTCTCAATATGATACTTGTTGACAGGAAATGAACGAAGCTGATTGGCTAAGAGGTAAAAACCATCCATTTTCAAGAATGTGTCTATCAGAGATGGAGGAGCCTTTGTCAAATAAGCACCAAGAAGCTGCAAAATAAAATATTAGATCCCATTCAATAAAAAATTGATCAATATTTTTAAATATTTTTTTTTTCTTTCCTTGAAGTTTGTAAGAATTATTTTAGTTAACAGTCTACAAAATCGTAGCACTGACCTTCATAACAGCTAATCTCATCTCACTTGATGGATTCTTGGCTAGCACAAGCAAAGACTTTGGGCTGACTACTTTACTAAAAACATTGTCCAAAGATGGCTCTGGAAGTTCACTGATAATCTTGGTCAAGTAATTGACCAAACCTAATAAATAATCATATTCAAATGAGATATGGATAGAGTCTTCTTTATGCAATGTTTATATATATCTTTAGGCTAACCAAAACAAAAATAGAAAACTGACTGAACAACTTCTAAGTTATTCATCATTTTAAAATATTCAAAGAATGAAAGCAGTATTGGAGATAATGTGAACTGAAATATTGCTATCTTTTTTTTTCTTACTTAATATCTGTCACTTCCTATCAATCTCACACCTTCTCCTATAATACAAACTCCCATTGAGATTCTGATATATGAATAGCAACAAAGACTTAGCGGAACTGTGAAAGAATTTAAGACTAATAGCAAAGCAGAACTTAATCCAAAGGCTAATAAAAGAAGTGATGGCTAGATGCATTAAAAAATTCTCAGGTTTTTAAAGATTTCGATTGAAAATTGATGTGGAGTATTTTTTTTTCAAATGTGCATAACATTACCTAGCATTACATTGGTAAATTTAGTATTTCTTTGACATGGATTACATAAAATGAATTAAGTTACTGTTTTTACCCCCCATCCCCAAAAAAAAAAAGGAAAAAGAATACCTAAAAATAATACTGAATTCTTTGCTACAATTGACCTGCTTTAAAATCATTTTTTTTGTAATAATATTCCTCAAGGATTATTTTCCTGTTCAGTTGTGTGTGTTTATGTGTGGATTGACAGAGTATTTAGATTTAGCAAGATATAAACACACACACAGACTTTTTGTTTTTTTAAGCAAATATTTGGTCGATCAAAGTGCACATTGTAAAGTGACTTACAGACACAAAGTACCATAAGTCCTTTCTCACTGTCATCGTCACCTTCTGCTGTCTCATGTCTGAAGGCCTCTTCAACATTTTGAGCTGACTCCTTATCAAGCTCAGCTTCTGGATGATCTGCAACTGTCAGTGCATTTTCTACTAGAGAATGTTGTGACTCAGTGGCTGCTTTCTTTACACTGGATGCAGTGCCGTTTTCCCCTTTTTCTAAGACCTTACTTGTGGGGGATTGATTCTCTTGGTCAGACTCAACTTCTCCATTAGTGTCTTGGCTGCTGGAAAGGTCAGGGGTAATTTCACAGTGAGAAAGCCTGTCCTTCCTCATCATAAGCAGTTCAGAATCGCTCTCCTCTTGATCAGCATCCATGTCTTGACTCTGTTCTGAAGTGGGATTTATAGGTTTCAAGGGAGGAAACTTGAATTCGCTCTCTTCATCCTGAGAGTTGTCCTGGCTATCTGCCATTACAGATTTGACTATCCTACTGGACCCTGAAGCTGCAGAAGCATCATAGACCGATACAATCTTGGGACCTGTAATGTTGACATTTTTATTTTAAATCATTTTAAACTTACAGAAAAATTTTAACAAAATTACCAACATATTACCTAAAATCTGAAAATAAACACAATGTTAAATCATAATTGCACACTATTACATCTTCATGTGAGAATTCAAAATAATTCACATAAAAAAAATTAGGCTAATAAAAAATAAAATAGAACAAAAATGGTTTTAGATTGAAGAAAACGTTAGATTTACTATAATCCTAAATATTAACTCATTATGCTCAAAGTAAAGAAAATAAAAATGAAAAGTTAGTATGAAGTAAATGAATTTTGTTTTTTTTTAATTTGGCAAGCTGAATAATAAAACTTGCAACTGGGACTAGACCAGACACACCCTGTGTCCTGTGTATGTCATCAGGCCGCCACTTGACAGTTGGCCACAACAGACCTGGAAAAGATCAAACTTTTATGGAGGTTTTGTATAACTAGTAACTGCATGATCCAGCTAAAAGAACTGCCAGGAATCAAGTTCAACACAGCAGGAATTGTAGTCTTAATCAAGGATTCACAGAAATAATATTCATCAGGTCCAAGAATATTTTACTATTTGAGTTAAACATAAAATTGAAGAACCAAATAATATTAAAAATCTATATACTATTTTAGCTAAGCTATTTTACATAACACATTTTTTTTTATCATATATAATTAAATAGGAAGAAAAACTCTAACCCACCAGTGGTGAAGTCTTTAACATTTTCTGGAGCATGCTCAGATTTTTCACTAATTGTTCGACTTTGTGGTGTTAATTTTTTTTTTCTTTCAGAACTATTGGACCGTGGCCTTTCTCCATCTGTTGACATAAAAAAATTGGGAGAGGTAATAAAAAAACATCAAGAACATGAACAAATCTTTGAAGCTATCACATTCTTACAAAGCTTTTATAAGACTATCAACTAGGACAGAAATGAAGCAATGAGCTAAGTACATTCGTAGAATCACACTGTAACTAGCTAACCGAA
This sequence comes from Biomphalaria straminea, assembly GCA_021533235.1. Lineage (NCBI taxonomy): Eukaryota > Metazoa > Mollusca > Gastropoda > Planorbidae > Biomphalaria > Biomphalaria straminea. The sequence goes on from JADKLZ010000104.1 coordinate 12,572,967, forward strand.
ACCCAGTGTATCATTAAGATCTATACACAGATCTGTACAAACAAACACTTACCCCACCAGAGCTTGAAATAGAATGAGTTGGAATTGAAATTGATAAAGCCGCTGGGGGCTGGATGAACAAGAAGCAGGAAGTCCATGACAGCCATGAGTAGGTGAAGGTCAGGAGGAGATCCCAGCAGGCTCTTAATAACATTGGCAGCTGATTGGCTCACTGGTATTGACAATGAGGGTTGGCCATCTTGAATTCTTTCCTGCACATTCCAGACAAATTCAAATGTAAGAAACATTGTGTGCATAAGACCATCAAGTTTTACAGATGAAACAGAACTAAACTGCTCATACAGTATATTAAGAACTATTAAATAGATATGACCAACTAAAATTTAGGATCTTTTTTTTTAGTCCAGAAGCTATTTAGCTTATTAAAAGTAAAAAAAAAGTTCCCCTTTCAGACCTTGTGGTCTATAGGGCAGATAATGTAAAGGTCATCTGATTCTGTGGCCTACGGTTATCAAGGGGGTCATGTGGCCAGCACAACGACCAACCACCTTTACTTTTCCCCAACTAATGTCAGGTACCCCATTAAAGCTGGGTGGACTCAGAGGCGCCCAAGAATCCCGAAATAAAAATCTCAGTCTTCACCAGGATTCGAACCCAGGACCCCCCGGTTCAGAAGCCAAGCGCTTTACCACTCAGCCACCATGCCTCCATTTAGCTTATTACATAATTAAAATTTTGTAAAAGACTCAATAGGCAAGTAAAGCATTAAGTTTGGGATTTGTTTTTTTTGGCACCTCGGCACACATGTCATGAAAAGCATTAAGTTGATTTAATGCTTAGCTGAAAACTTTTTTTTTAGTATCTCAGTTATGTTGTATGATAATTACAGAACAAATTTCTCAGCCAGACCACAATAAAAGTTTTGTTCAAGGAAAAAAAATGCATGTATAAAAGTTTGCTTTTGAAAATGCCACTATGAGTTAAAATGAAAAGTTTAAAAAAAAAAAATGTAAGTATTTATAATTCTAAGGAATCAATATCAATCTAAAATGAGATACACCTTTTTCTAATGGTGTAATTAGTAAGATAAGATTTTTAAAAATTAGGAACAAAATCCCCCAAAAATTATGTTTAACAAAATCTCAACTTTATTCTCATGTGGTCCACCGCAAACCTCATAGCTACAACTGAGACAAATTTATGCCCACACACTGATGCTTACCAGATAGATGTTGAAAATCTTGTTGACCACGCCCCCTGCCAGCATCTGCTTGATGTTGAAGTTGCGATGCTGGTGTTGTGGGCTGACAAGGGCTTCCAAGGTAGTGAATAGGATAGTCATGACCTGGCCCTCAGCCCGTTGCCAGATGCGCCAGTTAAGCAGCAAATGGGTGAGAGCATCCAAATCTCTGATGACAGCCTCTGTTGTGTTGCGTAGTGTGAGGCAAGAGGACGTGGGAATGGTCTTGTAGACAGTCTCTGTAGTGCTGGCATCCATCAATACCTTTGAAACCAAGAAAGTATTTTTAAGCACAAACATATATGACAAAATGTTTCTTTATATGTGTAAGACATAACCCTAGGACTTATTTATTTCCTCAAGCATAATAAAGATTATTATTATAATAACATCATTATTATTATTACAAATGTCTACTAGTAAAATAATCTTTAAAAAAAGTTAAATCTGAATAAGGAAGTGAGAACACTGAGAGGACTGATTCGTGTCCCAAATAATTTTAATTTGATTTATTTTATTTGGTCACTAAAGAATGACCAAAAGAAGAGTAAATGAGATGGTAAAAGTTAAATTTCATAAATGGGTTTGAAAGTTAAACATACTTTTAACAAGTTGTATCCCACAATGCTTTTAGAGCTTGTAAACACTTTGGCCAGCATGGCATAGCCATTAGCTTCTTTAAATGACCAGGCCAGTGTGGGGAACTGGTGAATAAGCTGAAAGAGTATGTGGGTCACTTTGCTCTGCAAATGGTCAGCCATCTCCTGGTTTCCACCTTTATCCATTTTGTGACTGTCCTCATAGATCTGAAAATATTGAAAGGGGTTGAAAAAAATGGACAATTAAAATGTGAGCACTAACATTGGTCTTTCACAGTCAAGAAAATGTTTTCCCTTTCTGAAAAGACATGCAATTTGAATGCTTGTTAAAAGATACCGGAATTCCATATAAAAATTTTTTTATTACACTTTAAATCATTTTAAAGGCAGAAGGTTTGGTGGCAGAAATAATCAAAACCAAAGACCAAGATGTTGAAATTGCATATCACAGTCTGATGACAAAGTTATGTCCATAATGTTTTTAATTGAAATTCAATTTTACAGTTAGAGAATGTACAAGCCATACTTTGAATGATTACAACAACTTCAGTTTATTAAGAGGTAATGAACTGATACTGATCTACTGAGGTGTGCTTCAATGATTCACTTGAAAATAGCCAGGTTTTTCATAATAAGCAATTTTGGTGTAACAAGGTTTAACAAGAACTAATAAGAACCATACTAAATGATCTGACCTTAGCCACCAGAAAGAGAAAAGCCTCCACTCCACCAGTTTGTTCCACAGCCTTTTCCAGGGTGTTGGTGTCCCTGACCTTGATTATCCCACGCAACCTGGCTCGCATCAGGACAGGTTTCTGTGTCAGCAGATCTGAGAAAGAGCCTGTCGGAGGGACAAGTCCAAGGTTATCTGAGGCTAAGGTTGTCGGCATCTGAGGCATGGCAAAACCAGAGTAGACGTCTGGTTGGCCCACTTTATACACCAGTATCTGCAATGTCTGCAACATTTCAAGCGATAATTTGTGTTTTTGTCTGTTAACTAAAACAACTTAAAATGAACTGACCTAATAGAGAATAGTTTTATTGCAACACTATCACATTTTGTCTGTTAAATAACACAACTTATACCGTTGAACTGACCAAATAGAAAATAGTTTTATTGCAACACTGACTCATTTAGGACATTAACATTAGAGATGAGTAGAAAAAAAGGCTTTGATGATGAGATGCTTCAAAAGTTAGTTAGGCTTAATGATGGCCTGACTATTTTTTTTTTATTTATACATTTAAATTGTGTGGTGGTCCTATTTATGGTGTAGAAGGTTGTATACTTTTTCCACAATTTTTTTTTATCAAAGTAAAGGAGCTCAAAGGACCACTTCTGAAAATGTACTTAAGAAAAACTTTATGAACAGTGTTGATTTACAGACGAGGGATGATCGTCTCAGCCTCAATCTCATATCCAAAAAGTCGGCTTCTATACTAACAGATTTATGTACAATGTAAGTGCTAAAGAAGCCAAGCACATACTGACTTTTATGTGCTCTACCTAATACGTCCTTCTTAGTGTCACATCACTGTTATTGAGCCCCAATGTGCATTTTTATATTTAAAATACAAGTTAAGTTTTTCTCTAACCATTAGTCTAGACCTGCAGACACCATCATAATGTGACATCAAAATCATACAAGCTGACGGTGGTCTCGATTTGATCAGATCTGGATCAGCTTGGATCTTATTGGATCCAAATAGGATTGAATCAGAATATCATATCAACATTGAAAAAAAAAATTGACTAGTATGGGGATCAAACCCATGACATTTGTGTACTAGTGTGACACTATAAACTTCACTGCCAGTTTTGGAATTTCCTGACTTCTACCCCCCCCCAACCCAGCTTTTTAAACCCATGAAAAGAGTGTAAGCTAATAGTAGAAACTGAAAAAAGCAAATCTATCAGAGAAAAATACTTCAAGCAAAAATAGATTTATTTTTTTAGGTTTTACATATTGATTCAAAGATCAGTGATTCTCTATATATTAAATAAAAGTGCTGGGACAAAATGTACAAAAGAGAGAAATAAGAGTTTTGTGTTTGTACTGTAACTATCTTACCCTGGCCAGGTCAAGGTCAGATACTTGGGTGACTCCAACTAGAAAGTCCCATGTCACCAGCGAAGACTCAATCATACTTTTGAACCTAGCAGGCATATAGCAGGCCTGGACATCTCCACAGTCACACTTGCTGATACCACTGCAATTTGGTCCCAGACAATACAGGTGGAGCCACCAGTCACCACTAAGGGATACATCTGTGAGAAAACAAAGAAGTAGATCAGTTGAAAAAATCAGTAGCCTTTAATTACAAGACAGTTGTTTGCCCAAATTGAAATGATACTACACCACACTATAAATACTACACCATTTGATGTTAATCTAGTTAGTTTTGATAAATGTATTAATTCACTGGTTTTCTTGGTTAATTTAGCAACCACTCTATACTGAAATTTATTTCCGTAATATTTCAATTTTTGGCGTTTATACATTAAACCTAAAAATAAAGATTTTGTTATGTAATAAGTTCATAATAACAAGAGAGGTAATAGAGAAAGATCATTAGTCCCATAAATTTTATTACAATAGAAAACCCACCTAATAGACTTTTATTGCTTTAAAAGAAATTTTTTTATTAAATATTAATGAGATATCTGGTCAGAATTGCACAGTCCACAGCAGCATAGCTCTCGACAATAAAAGGAGACTGGTGTGTTCCCTGGTCATGGCCACATTCTTATATGCTTGCAAATCTTGGACAGTGACTGCAGAACTAGAGAGAAGGATCCTAGCAATGAAATTGAGATGCTACAGAATAATCCAAGGTACCACATACACAGCCCACATCTCAAACAAAGAGATTAGAGACAGGATTAGTTCAGCACAGACCCCATGATGACCTGCTAACTACCATCAAAAAAACAAAGTAAAACTCTATGGCCATATCACATGGTCTTTAGTACTGGCAAAAACCTTCCTTCAGGGAGCAGTACCAGGAAAAGAAAGTGATGGAAAAACAAAAAAAATGGATGGGCCTGTCATTGAAAGAGATTCTATCATAGGGAATGGAGAAAGATGGTCAACAGATCTTGTGCAGTGCCCAATAGACCAAGGGATAGGTGAATGTGAGATTTCACAGGGATGTAGCATTTAAGGGGTAAGATTTACACATATTTTAGAAAATCTATCAATAGCTTAAATAGTTTTACCTTTAAACAATCTGACATTTCCCAGCCTCCACGTGCCAGTGTGGAAGTTGGCGAGTCTGTGTCTGGCATCACCAACATACAGAACTGGGGAGCGTGGTTTCTGCTGTCTGTTGATGACAGCTGGGTGATCCAGTATGGCCTCTTTCACAAGGCAGCCATCAACAATCAATTTTAACTGGAGTATTATAATTATAAAGCATAGGTAAACAAATGAGTGCTACTAAAGGTTAGTGAGTGGTAATGCAACCAGTTTTAAAGTATTGATAAAAAACAAATATATAAAAAGGACTATTATAAAATGATTGCAAAAGTTAGAAAAATTTGCAAATTTGTTACGAAGCAATTACATTTAGATTTAGTTTCAGTGTTTAATAATTAAACAATAATTAAATAATTAATTAAATTTTTATTCAGCTTATTTATGCACAAATTTACACATTTTCAAGACATAAGGTTTAATAAATAAGGAAATAATCTTATCTAATGGTTTTAAAATCAATAAAATTTTTGTTTTGAACTTTGATTTAAATTTAAACCTTTTCTTTATCAGTTGCTTTAGCCTCATAATTTCATTCCGACACTAAAACACTAAAAACAGACTTTGGATGATTTGAAATGATTGAATATACATCTTTATCTTTCTATGAGTAAGCCACTACTTACTTGACCAACATATGTGCTGCCGTCCAAGATGTCAACATATCTAATCACCAAAAGTTGCCAACTACCAGGTGTCAACAGATGGTCGAAGCTCACATCCTTCAGCAGAGTGAATTCCCCTTGGCATGAGGTAAGTCTTTGGAAAGAAGGTCACAAAGAGATTACTTAAATAGCAATGAAATAAAGTCTTAGTGACAGGATTAGGTGTTAAGATGCAAGATCCAGGTTTAAACTCTAATCTGGTTAACTTTAATTTCATTGCAAAATTTTATGTTACTGAGTCCAACTCTGAGAAATTAACCTTGGTTGGTTCTAGTGCTTACTAGAGATTACAGACATTGTTGGACAATTTAGATCTCATTAAAAAAAAAAAAATTTCCATGTCTGTAAATGAAATGGCAAGTAAGATTACTTTGGTTATAAGTTTCTTTAAATGACTGTCATGTCTATTTATCAAATTATTTTTACGCAAATAGTTTATCATGCAAAAAATGTGCCAAAAGTTTAAAGACTTTGAAAATGAAATATTTCTTTACCTGCAAACTAGTGAAGCAGTTTTAGGGTGTACCCAAACTTCTATTAGTTTCTCTTTATTGCCAATGGCAGTCACCAGTAAACACTCATTTAGGGGAGGTCTTCTTGTAGCCACTTGCTGCCTGTCATTATCTGAACACATATTCACACAATTTTAGTTTGAATAGCCAAAAGTAATTCCTTTTTTATTTACAAATGTTTGCTAACCATAGAAATAACTATAAAGCAATATCAGACTGATTTTCTTAGATCATTCATATTTATTATTTAATCATATTTTAAGTGTTGATTTATGATTTATCCCAAGTAAAATATACCCAGTGAAATTTTTAGAAAATTAATAATAAATATTATCTCTGATGGCTAAATGTTAATGATACATCAACCTGAATAATACATGATTAATTGTTATAATATATAAAAATCTAATAGTAATTAATAAAGGATGATCTTGTAAACGAAAATAATGTGTAATAATTTCACATTTTTTAAATTAAGCAAATGTTGAAATAAATACATTTACTAGCACTGATACAAGTAGCCTTGTTAAGTTAAGTGTCCTGGGGCTCTATGTTGACTTATAATAAAGCATATTGAATAGAAAAACTTGTTCGTTTATTATAAAATTATACAGACGGGATAGAAATTCTTAGATCTTATCAAAATATCTATTTACTTCTTTCAGTATCAGAGAACTTGCTGCCAGTTGTATGCGCAGAAGAAAAATGGTCAACACACATCCAGAGTGCCAAAGTAAAACCAGTCTGAGAAGGAGGCCATGCCAGCCCATGGACGTTAAGCTCAATAGCAGCATGTTGTCGAACTGGTACATCACAGAATGGATCCTCTTGGTCATCTGACACTTAAAATAGAATCCCATTCTATGATGTTAAACATTTGAAGCACAGGTAAAAAAAAAAGTATAACAAGAAACAGTTGCTAGATGGGATTATGCTCACAGTTACAGAGAGAATGCATCGTGTTGTGAACGTAGCATTGTCTGTTGGAAAGGAAATTTATATCAGAGATGAGACAAGTGAACAAATACCATGGATTTGTATTCTATTTATTGATTATACTGTACTAAAATTATTTTGTAATTTGATAAAAGTCACACAGAGATAAGAGTCTTGTGTAGTTGCAAATGGCATGTAACTACATAATCACCAAACTGCAGTCCAAACATAACACTTATTTTAACAAACAATAAAATTTACTTGTGTTACCTACAAGGAAACGTAACTTTTCTCCAAGTGATACGATTTATTCTAATATGGTTTATTTATTGAAAGAACTGAGTGATGAACTGACTTTATATGTAATCATGCTCTGAACACCTATCACTTTTAAGGCTACTCAACAGCATTACATTTCTTAAAAGTTACATAAAAACAAAAGCATCTCATTGACTGCTATAACTTTTTTTACCATTCTAGTAAGCTCATCATGTAATAACTATAATTGTAAACCATAAATCTAAAAAAAGGAAAATTGGACAAAAAGAATCTGCAATACATTAATTTTGTCAATCTTCATTTCAACATCAGATTCTCCAACAAACAAAAACATGACATAAGACCTGTGCATGAAACTTAATATCTTTCGTAATTAGATACATATCTTCACTTTCACCCAGTACTAAATGAAGTTAGTTGGCAAAATCTGTAGAAATTCTTAGACACAGTGTACACCTGATCTAATTAGTTTATTTTAATTCATACATTACCTGAATTGTTATTCACTGGACTAGTGCTGGCACTGCAGTGTTTTTTTACAGGAAATATTACAGATACATTTGGAGAAACAGAACTTTTTTGCATTATTGACAGAAGTGTGGACAGCAAGGAATTCTGGGTATTCCAAAAGAAAATAAATTTAAAAACGTGAAAATATTGTCCTTTGAATTATTTTTTTTAAATACTATACAAGTTTTTAGAATGTTATAATTTTCAATAAATAAGTAAGTCATATTTTGATGAATAGCATACAGATAAAATTTACTTTAAAAGAAAATACACTTATTGCACACACAAAAAATAGTTTAAAAAAAAGACCACAGTAATCATAATAGTTTCAATTTACCGTAGTTTCTGATGTCTCAAGAAACAATCTTAGAAACTGCCTTAACTCTGCCGATGAGATCTCACTCTGAGCAATGATTTGTATCAGTGATAAAATAATTTCCTGCAGTGTGGCTTCTGTAGAATAATTGATATAAATCTTTGTTTTAGTTAGATTTTATGAACATAATTCATTGACTTGGATATTCAAGCCTTATTAGAAGGTCTTCTAGGCTTGCAAAGACCTTCCTTCAGGGAACAGTATCAGGAAAAAGAAGAGGCAGATTGAGAAAGTGATAAGGAGACAAAAGGCCTGCCATTGAAAAAGGCTCTATCCAAGGTAAAAGACAGGATTGAAGAAAGGGGCTTGACAAATGGTGTATGGTGCCCCGATGATCCAACAGACTAATGGATAGGTGAAGGTGAAGAATGTTCACAATAAAATGAATATTTGATGGAGTGATGTGTTGAACTGGAATGAACTGAACAAAGGGAATAATGAAATGTGTAAGTTGATGGGTAATGTGACGTTCTTTTCTCTTTGTCACACGCCGAGGATTGTCAATAATTATTGAACTTGATAACTTGAATTCAATCTCGTGTGGAGTTTTTGATCTCCCATCGAGCGCCTCCCCAGGTGGCGGATAGGGGAACGCCCTCCAGATATGGTGGGTACCGGGGAAATAAAATACCCGGGGTGGACCAAAATCAAACCTGCTGCCTTGCAGGAAGTGGAGGGATCCACAAAGGCTAGGGCACCTTACCCGAAAATAAAGGCAGCTATCCAGAGAGCTGAAAGGGGCAGCCCCCCAGATGGTTATGCACAGGGCTAACAACTCTGTCATATAAAAAAAATTGTTACGAAAGCCTATACACACAAGAAAACCCGGACAGATCTCAACGGAAAACGACATAGGCCTGGAAAAGGACATGATTTTTGTTTTGCGACATGGAATGTGCTAAGCCTTTATAGAGCAGGTGCGCTTGCCCAACTGACTGAAGTGTTAAAGAAATATAGGATAACCCTTATAGCCCTACAGGAAATCAGGTGGAAAGACTCAGACATTCTCAGAACCAAGGAGTATACTATATTTTATAGTGGTGGAAGCACTAACAACCTAGGTACTGGATTTGCTGTTAAAAAGGAAATGGTAGGTAATGTAATAGGATTCAAACCTGTAAGTGATAGACTCTGCTCACTACGTATGAAAGGGAAATTCTTCAACATATCATTTATCAATGTTCATGCCCCTACTGAAGATACAGATGATAACACAAAAGAAGCCTTCTATGATGGACTGGAAAGAATTTATGATGAAGCACCAAAGCATGACATCAAAATAGTCCTAGGAGATTTCAATGCAAAAATTGGAAAAGAACCAGCATTTAGACCAACCATTGGCAAAGAAAGCTTACATGAAGAGACTAACAATAATGGCATAAGATTAGTGGATTTTGCATCAGGAAAAGGAATGTCTATCTGCAGCACAAAATTCCAACATAAGAATATTCACAAGGTAACCTGGATCTCACCTGATGGCAACACCCAGAACCAAATAGATCACATACTCATAGATAAGAGGCATGGATCAGATATACTAGATGTAAGAAGTTTCAGAGGAGCAAATGCTGATTCAGACCACCTACTAGTAAAAGCTAAACTTAGACAAAGAATAAGCACCATACACAATTACCAAAGAAAGAGAGCACAGCAATATGATAGTCAAAAACTCACAAAGGACCCACTTGTGGCAGAAACTTACAGAATTGCACTCCAAACGCAACTAACAACATTAGAAAAGGACAGCGAAAATAACATAAATGAGCATTGGGAAATAATAAAGCATGCTATCAAAAGAACAGCAGAAGAGGTAGTTGGCTTTAAACAAAAGAAGGAGAGATTGGGATGGTATGATGATGAATGTAGAAAAATTATAGAAGAGAAAAACAATGCTCGAATAATAATGTTACAAAGAGAGACCAGAAACACAAGACAACAATACAATGAAGCAAGAAGAAGGGCCACAAAAGTTGTGAGAAAGAAAAAACGTGAATGGGAAAAGGCCAAGATTACTCATATTGAGGAACTAGCAAAGGAGCGAGATATGAGAGGAATGTATATGAAAATTAAAGATGAAAAGAACGGATTTCAAGCTAGGTCACACATGTGTGAGAATAAAGATGGTCAGCTTATTACAGAAAACAGCAGGGTCATTGAGAGATGGGCTGAATACTTTGAGGAGATTCTAAATACCACTGAAGATGGAGACAATGGAGAATATGAACTGCCATACAGAGGACCAGATCCCTTAGTGAACCCACCAACACTCATTGAAACATCAGAAATAATAAAGACCATGAAGAATCACAAAGCACCAGGAGAGGACCAAATTACAGCAGAACTAATTAAATTTGGAGGGAAAGACTTACATTCCCAAATACACAGACTAATATCAAGAATTTGGGAAGAAGAAGTAATACCAACAGAATGGGAAACTGCTCTTATAACCCCAATACACAAAAAAGGATCCAAGCTTAAGTGCAGTAATTACAGAGGAATATCTCTACTAAATGTAACTTAGATCCTATCTAGGCTTATAACAAAGAGGCTTGGAAAATATTCAGAAGAAATCTTAGGTGACTACCAATGTGGTTTCAGACCCAATAAATCCACAACTGATCACATCTTCACACTAAGATGTATACTAGAAAAATGCCATGAATACAACATACCAATCCACCAACTCTTTGTAGACTATAAAATGGCCTATGACAGTATCAGAAGGAAATATTTATATGACACCCTACAGGATTTTGGAATACCTAACAAGCTGACAAGACTTATACATATGACATTAAACAACACAAAAAGTAAAGTCGTAATACAAGGAGAACACTCACGGGAATTTAGGATTAAACGAGGATTAAGACAAGGTGACTCACTTTCCTGCATGCTTTTCAATCTGACACTGGAGAGAGTTATAAGAAATGTACATATAAACACAAAGGGAACTATTACTAACTACTTCAGGAGAGAAAATACGGGTCCGCAACCAACCGGGACAATATACAGCCAACCTCTACAATACCTTGCTTATGCCGATGACATTGCCTTATTGGGTAAAGAAACCTCTGACATCGCTAGAGCCTTCACACAACTAGAAGAAGCATCTCGACCAGCAGGACTTGAGGTCAATGACAGTAAAACCAAGTACATCTCAATGACAAGAAACAATCAAACAGAGGAACCATATATAAAAATCAAAGACCACAAATTTGAAAATGTCCAAACTTTCAAATATCTAGGAAGTACAATTGATTTCAAAAACGACCTACTAACAGAAATAAAAGAAAGAATATCAGGTGGCCGAGCCTTGCTCGGTTAAATAATTTTATATACCCGAAGTCATTTTTGGATTTTTTTTTATAATTACGAAAATGAACGATTGGATAAAGACTACTAATTCGAAAAATTTCTTTAGTATTCTGTTTGTTCTATATGTAAATTGGTACGTTCAGACATTTAATTTTGGAATTAGTATATTCAATTATGGCTTTAGTACGAAACATCGAGTGACGCAAATTTCTACGTTATTGGGGAAAACTTCAAAGACTTTCTTACAAGCCAATAATAGTAGGCCTACGATAGTTTTACGCTGTCTAGACTGTAGGAGGACTTAAGAGACTTGATATTTAATCGCCATGTACAATTACATATAGAACAAACAGAACACTAAAGAAACTCTTCAGATTATTTTACGGGATATGTGCCCTGCTCAGCCAGACTGTAAGACTATAAGAAGTTCATACCGGCTTTTGCCATCCATCTCCCAGTGGTGCTACTGGTGCTACAGCCCATGGAAGGATATGGCCTGCTTTTACACATCCCTCCATTCAGATATCTTTTAGGCCTTTCGTCACCACACCCTAACCCCAAGTTTTTTACTGAGGTTTATAGTTAAATCAAAAGTGGCTGCAGCGTACGCAAACTCGTTGACCGCTTAGAATATTGTGTGTTGGTTTCCTTTTCGAGTCGATGTGAAGCTCGAAGTCGCAGATCCTCAAGTTTCCTTAAACGCTCCTCAGAATTTTCTAGCTTAAAGATATTACTAATGATTGCATTTGCTATAGCTGAAGATGCTCTGGGATTTATCGTATTTGAAGACTGATGAGTCACTGGAGACAAGCAATTTATCGAGGTTGAAGGCTGGTGAGTGACTGAAGACTGGCAATTTATCGAAGTTGAAGAATGGTGAGTGACTGAGGACGGGCAATTTATCGAAGTTGAAGGCTGGTGAGTGACTGAAGACAGGCAATTTATTAAAGTTGAATCCAGTTCATTTAAAATCAAAGAAAGGCGAGGGACTTTAGCTGGATCAGCGTCATCGTTTCCTTCTCTTGAATCTTGGTTGAAGTTGAATAACTGGCGTTTTCTTGGCCTCGGCATCATCCTAGTAGCAATAGTTTAAATTGTTTTTTTTTTATTTTAAAACAATACAATTGGTATACTATATTATACTACTGAACATTAAAATTACGAATAATAACGTTATGTCAATAAAATATTAACTTCACGTCAATAATAATAATAATAATAATAATAAAATTATTATGTTTATATAAATAATGTTTGTCTAACTGAATCTATATAAAAGACCTTCTAAAAAAAAACAAAGATTTAGATCGAACAAAATTATAATAATATTTGTCTTCTATAAATTTAGAGTGGAATTGGCAATGCTGTTACATCTAGATCTAGTCTAGGAAAAAAAGCGATTGAAATCTGGCTGAAATCCTATAGCTCAGACGTAGACGTCTAGATCTATTTGTTTTCTTCTAGAAATTACATCAGAAAACCTATTAGATTATTATTAGATCTCTTCAACGCCGCAAACCTCCTGCTATTAGGGAAGAATAACGGCGAGCAACATGGCGGTTTTTTCGACGGAGAACTGAGAATCTAGTTGTAAGTCTAGAATCAAGACCTAGATCTAGACGTAGATTGTTTGTTTGTTCTTTTAGGCCTACATGTTTCGGATGTTCCTTCAGAGTTGAAGATAGTTACTTCCTAGTCCAAACCTCCCGCAGGACGACGGGGGATGGGAGCGGGCAGGGTTTGAACCCGGGACCATCGATAAATCCAAACGACAGTCCAGCGTGCAAACCGCTCGACCAGGCAGACATCCAGATTCCAGATTCGGCGTCCATATCTTTCTTTTCGGCCTACATTATAGCTAATTAAAAATATACAATTAATCAAATTCTTATTTTAACGTGCCTTATAATAAAGGGATCAAGCGATTAATTTGTAGAAACACTTGGAAACACTTGAGTGTCTTCAGATAACCACGTGTTTGATTGATGTTCACTGTTTTAAACCTTCAACTACGGTGCGCAAAAGTTGTCTATTCATTCATTCAAACGCAATAAAACTTGTTGCAAAGAAATGCTTTAGTGAAAGGCTGTAAGCCAGTGACGTAGGAGGTGTACTTTTTTTTTTCATTTCTTGCTGTGAGCCTAGTGACGTAGGGGGTGTCAAGTTTTTTTCCCTTTGACGTCGTGGGAAAAAAAATTCATTCATAAATTTTCCATGTCATTCATAAAACCTTCAAACCAAAATAAATTGTTCGATAATGAGACATTTTTCAAACCGATATAACGGTCAAACTCGAGTTTTCCCGATGTGGCCAATGAGTTGAGAATTTTTTTCTCACTAACATTTAGATACGTTGAAATTTTAAAGAAAATCGTTAGAGCTGTTTTCGAAATAGAAGAAAAATATATATATATATATATATATACAAGAATTGCTCGCTTAAGAGTATAGGATTAGCAGGAGGCAACAGAGCATTTTATAGCACCCATCATTTACTCAAGAGCAAAACAATTTCAAGGAAAACCAAGAAAATAATATACAAAACCATCATAAGGCCAGCAGTAATGTATGGAAGTGAGACCTGGACACTGACCAAGACATCTGAAAATTTACTCAATACTTGGGAACGGAAAATCCTCAGGAAAATCTATGGTGCCATACAGGATGAAACAGGGTGGAGGACACGCACCAACCATGAGATTTATCAACTATATGAGGACCCACCAATAGTGACTGAAATAAAGAAGAACAGACTACGTTGGGCAGGACACCTTGAAAGAATGCCAGACAACAGGGGAGCGAAGATCGTATACCGACAAAAACCAAAAGGCAGACGACCCAAGGGCAGACCCCGAATGCGTTGGATTGATGATGTGGAGGCAGATCTGCAACAGCTTGGGGTTAGGGCATGGAGACGAAAGGCCCAGGAGAGATCCGAATGGAAGAATGTGTGCAAGCAGGCCAGAGCCCTCCAAGGGCTGTAGCGCCACTGGGATGGATGGATGAACTTGAATTCAATGAAAAAGAAACTCTGTGATTTCTACAACAACAA
>JADKLZ010000104.1:12587717-12601346 GCA_021533235.1 Biomphalaria straminea
GGTTTCTAGAACATACTCTAAAAAGGGACACAACCTAAATCGTTACAGGTAATACTGAGCATGAGGAGCATGTATAAAATATCTGAACATTTTCAGATTAAAATGTGTATTAAAACAAACATACCTTGCCCATTTTCTGGCTTATTTATCAACACTTCTTTAAATCCATCCACCAATATTTCTAGAAGATTTTCTGAACACACAGCACTTACAGCTTGTCTATTTGACCTTAAAGTCTGCAGCAGACGCAAAGCCACGGAGTGAAGGATGACTCCACGAGAAGCCTCCCTGTGGCAAGCTACCATAAGTTCTACAAAAAGTCTAAACACAGCAGGAAAACAGGGACAAGTTGAGGGACAGCTGCCTGGTGAGTTTTGTAAACTGAACTCCAGACCTGAAACATTACAGTCAGAATAGTCTTAATTAACTTTCTACTTTGTAAGAACTTACATTCATAAACATTTTTATTTTAAATGCAGCCAGTATTTGAAAAATATATTATTTTAACTAATAATTAGATAAGAAGTTAGGAGTGTATGTTAGAACACCTGTACTTCAACCTGGTCTAACTTAGCTCTATGACAGCAACAATCTATTACTATATTATTAACTCTTTCTCTCCTAACTGAGGATACCAACATTGATTTGACCTCATTAAATTAAATTAATTTTTGGTTTTGTAAACTTTAATTTGTGTTATATAAAAAGAGCATGCATTCTTCTATAATTATATACCTAATAGAACATTTCCTGAGTACATACAAAAAGTTAATGAAGTTAAATCATAACAGGGTAGTGAACACACAAATGAACAAATGAATATTTTCATAGGAATGTGGAAAATGATTACAGAGAGAAAGAGTTAAGTGTGGCTAAGGGAAGTCAAGACCTTTCAACCTTTGAGGACAGTTAATGTAAAACTTATTTCTATTGCTTTCTCAACATATGCCAGGAAAATGATGTTTTTAATGAATGACAAATCTTACAAAAATCAGGAAGGAGCTCATGTTGCAAGTGTAACTGAATGTATATGTAAGTGAATGTATGAAGAGATCCCATTTACTGAAATATTTTCTTTAATTTCATTTATTCTGCCCTTTTTTTTTTTAATCCAGAAAAAAAATATTGAGAACCCAGGGAATTGTGAAATTTTATATTTGTACTTTATTTGCAAAAGAAACAAAGACTCAATCTATACATTCTATAGGGTTTCTCTGTAACAAACTTTTTTACCTTTCTTCCAATCAAATGAAACTGATGATTCTGTGTCTCCCTCATAGCCATGTTCAGTGTAAACAATGTCCCCATCTTCTTCTAGCTCTTGCTTCAATAGCTGCCTGACTTCATCTTCATCGGCAATGTCTTCACGTTCTCGCAAGTTCTTAATTTTAAAAAAAATGATTTGTTGAATAAATATGTACGCCAAAAATAAAATATGTATATTTAAAAGCTTCTTAAAATTTCTTATGTAGAAACCTGAACCTCTGATTTCCATTGAATGAATTTTTTTTTGGTTTAGTAAATTTTTTTTTTGTCTTTTTCTTGTATGGTGTTTTTTAAGTTGTGATAATTAATAATTAAGTGGTAGCTGTTTCTCAATTCACACACACACACACATATATGTAATTTTATTTGTAGTACACCGAAGAAATGCAGAGTTGAAATTAAATTTGATTAGAGTTAAATATCATTAAATATCCTCAATAAAAGAAATAAATAATTCAGCAAAGAATCAACATCTAACTAACTCACTTCTATCAATGATATAGGAAATTAAGGGAGCTAACTAAGACTGACTAAAAAAACTATGAAACTAAACAATGACCAATAACTAATGACTACTGACCAACAATTCCATTATCTTAGCCCTTTTTCTTTTTATAGTCTTTCAAATAGACTTTTCCCTATGAGTAAAATATACTTGACCCTTCTTTTCAACTGTTTTTGTTCAAATTTTTTTTGTCCTGATGACCTACATATTAGTCTACAAAATAAGGGTCCAAGGATTCCCCAACACTTTGCTGACTAAAACCTTGACACAGTTTAGCAAGTCTACAGAATGTGATGTGCAGAAGAGTGCAAAATAAAACCATACAAGTCACTATTTCAATGAAGCATAAGCAATCATATGTCAGGAGCACTCTGTATGTTCTAATCTATATGTCAAAGACAACCTCGACTGCCAGGATATTAAATTTACTTACAAGCAGGGAGACAATCTGTGAGTAAGAATATTCCAGAATTGATGGGCAACTAGGGAGGGCAACATTCAGAAGCATTTGAAATACTGCAGACAATTTGCATGGTCCAAGATATATACAGCTTCTAAGGGCAGTGTTCAGGCGAAGCCAAAGATCATCCTCTGCTCCTTTCTAACAATTTACCAAAAATATTGTTAAAAATTCATATTGAATAAAGTTATAAAAATTGTTTCAAAAAATACTTATTAATACTGAATTGCGAGCTAGCACTAACATGCTCCCAGCAAAATACTTATTTTGTCTGTGAAATTAATTTATATTGATATGAATATATAGAAGAAATATATTGAACTTTAAGATTTCACATTTGATAAGAATTTCATTAGCAGCTTTTAGGAGAGTGAAGTTTTTTTTTTATTTTAATAGCATTTATACATCACAACTTTCATGTTAATAGCCTGCTCAGTGCAATATGGTCCAATATCTTTTGTGGACCAGTGGGGTGAAATGGTTTTCGATAAAGGTCAGTTTGGGTTTTAGTTCCAGCCCCCTTGTTAAGTAGCCAAGGCCAAGCCTAACAGCTTAAGCCATTCAGCCACACATCTCACACGAATAGTTGGGAATTTCTATACAAAAGTTTTTTATCTAAGTTAGATGAAAAAAAAATGATCAATTGTTCTAAGCTTTTTAAGTAAAAGAGATAAGTAAATTCCTTGATTAAGTAAAGCTACCTTCAAGAACTATGATCCAAGAGAAGTATAGTGACCAATGGTTAACAAGAGTGTCAATGTGGCCAGATGAAGGACCAACAATGTTTACATAAGTCAGAATTTAATATAAATATATATCACTACAGGATGGACTGAGTAACATCCTCTAATCCCAGGTAATATTTATGCCTCAACAAGAATAGAACATGGGACTTTTGGCTGAACAGTCATACTTTTCCACAAACCTATTAAAAAAAAATATCAGCATTTTGAACACTAAGAAGTCTATGATTTAATGTAAGAAAAAGGTTCACAAATGCTTCAACGTTAGAATGAACTACTACCTTTTGAGAAGTGCCAATAGTGTGACAGGAGAAACAGACCATCATGACTGCCTCTATGAACTCTAACTTGGCCTGGTGGCTCAGCAGCACTTTGGCATCCTCTTCAGTCTCTAGGTCAGACTCCAGGCTATCTTCTTCTTTAAGGCAGAAATCATTGCCTTTGAAATGTTGATGTGCAGCCTTCTGTTTGTGACACTGTGGTTTGTGCTGGGATGGACAGTGACCATTGTCAGTAAGGTCACCAAGTAGGTTTAAAGCCAGAATCAGTGTCTCCTGAAAAGAGAAAAAATGTAAAAAAAATAATTGAAAATGGTCCTCAAAACATCACAATGAACTCGTTACAAAAATGTAAAGATTAAATATTCTATATGACTGCACATGAAAACAATCTATTGATTTGTTTATAAGAAGTGAATTTTTCTTTATAATTTTTAAAATATAATTCAATATAATTACAGTACCCCTTAAAGCTTCATATCATAGAATTTAAGAAAATATGGATATAACATTTTGCCATTCGGGCATTTCTTTGACAAAACCTATGAACGTCTGAAATAATTTTTTTAAATGTCTTTCAATCATTCTCCTTTAAATGTCCTTCAATCATTCTCCAACTTAAAATTG
This sequence comes from Biomphalaria straminea, assembly GCA_021533235.1. Classification (NCBI taxonomy): domain Eukaryota; kingdom Metazoa; phylum Mollusca; class Gastropoda; family Planorbidae; genus Biomphalaria; species Biomphalaria straminea. The sequence continues at coordinate 12,591,597 of JADKLZ010000104.1, forward strand.
CAACATTTTGATGGCAAGAAAAAAATAGAGGGAAATAATAAATTACCTGAACAACATACAGACAAGATGATTCCCGGTAGCATGTCCTAAACATGTGACTGTTCATGCATAGCTTGGCGCAAGTCTTCCACATATCCAGCAGTACCTGAAGGGTCTCATGTCTCATGGTGGCAGATTGAAGATCATCAATCTCCTCTGCTTCTTCAGTGTCCTTTTGGGACTCCTGATCTCCTAATACTTTCTGGACTATTCTGGGTGATGACAAAATGTTGTCATTGTAGAACTTAAAGAAGTCATTGTCCGAATCTAGTAAAGGTGGAGATTCACTACGGTGATTGTCTTTCAGCTTTTGTAAACTTAACTGCTGAAGAGTGGCAGTAACTGTACAGGTGCGTTGGGCTAGAGTGTCTATGAATGTCTGAATGACACTTCCTCCCTCGTAAACTGTTTTGTGATCTGAGGCATTTCCACGAAGCCTCCTCTCGTCAATCATAATGAGAGCTTCAAAAACACTCATGACTGGGGGACGCAGCGGTTCATAGTCCAGTAGATTGGTCAGCTTGGTGAGCCCCCCTCTGGCCAAGAATATGGACATAACTTTATCCACTTGCAGTACATAGGGCAGAGCTGAGACACTGAGAAGCATAATGGAGCTGGGAACAGACCTGTCCAGACTGGCATCTTCTGCGGACGATCCATCTGCAGATGTTTGAGAACCACTTAGCAGTGACTCCTGGGAAGTTATCATAGACACAAGTATGGGCTGACTTTCCAAGGGATTAATGCCGCTTTCTGACTGCTGACTTAACAAAGAAGGATCAGCAAAGGAAAGTCCAGGAAACTGAACTTTCATTTGTAGAACATGTAAATAGATGCCAAAGAAGAGCTCCTCTTTGATTTCACTATTGCCTCTTATTGCAAGAGTTATCAAATGTTTAGCACAAGTTAGGGCCAGGTTTTCCTCCTCTCCAATAATCAGCTTTCTTAAAGCTCTAAGTGATTTCCACCTGTCCAGCAGCAGCTGACGTCTCATCTCTTCAATGCTGGTGCTGGAGAAGCCAGAGTCCATAGCATTTGGCAATCCAGTAAACAGCGGACTAATGCCTTCAAGGAAACAATGAGTGCAGTGATTGCCATCCTGAATCTGCTGTGATCTGTCAGTGCTGCCAATATCTTTGGTTTTGCTGCAACCTTTATCCCCTTTGTCAGAGGAATGCGTCCCTTTTCTTTCAGGGCATTCTTGTGACCCTTGAAATTGCTCCAGTAATATATAGGTCATTGTCTCTAAAGCATAGTTTCTTAAAGCTGGTGAAAACTGGGTTAGATGGGGTACAATGGCATTGACAATCCTCTCTGGCTGTAAGCAGCAACAGACCCCAACAGAACGAATGATGGAAAGTATTTGTATGTGGCTAGATTTATAATGAGCTACAGAGATGAAGTCTAGCAAGATGTTAGCTACTTCAGCGACTACACAGGAATAGGACATTTTACTATCTAAGGAGCCTCTTCGGCTACAACCAGACTTTTTCTGAGGTCCGACTTTACTGCCACTGACAAGGTCAGCATCCTCATTCTCTTCATTTAAAGGGTGGATGCTGGTATAATACGGTGAACCCATTATGTCGTGGTGATGGTCAAAGTAAGAGCCGTATTGACATTTCCTGTGCCGGTTCTTCAGGCATTTCATGGAGTGAATGTAGTTGACCTTGATGCCCTTTAAAGTGGTCAGCATCGACCCAATGACTTTAACTGGGTCAGCTGACACATTCCGTTGTTTAGCATCCAGTGAATGTAGGCTAGTGTAGAGGTCACTTCCAGTACTGCTTTTTTTGGAAATTGCCTCTTTGAGTTCAGGCTTAGGAATGTTAAGCTCATTTAAAGTCTGTTTTTTTTCATATTCACTTATGTCTACAGGAGATCCTTCAGGTTTATAAACATTTGAACCCATTAATAAATCACAGACTACTGAGCCACCTGCCTCTTGGTCACGAGAGCTCAAAGTATCGCTGCTCTCCCCTATCAAAACCTGTTCTCCAGCGGAATGCCTGGAACTGTTTAGAGATGAAAATAGTTCTCGCTCGGTAGTTTCACTGCAAGGCGATGCAGACTCGTGATCTTGAAGTTCCAAGCAAGTCATCAGGCTCATAATTTTGGCAGAGACCTGGGGCTGACACAGCTTACAAACAAGAAGATTGGCATCGTTGATGTTGGATGGGTTAAAGGGCAAGTTAGTGTAAATAACCTGTGTCAACTGTATGAGACCACAGATTATATCAGTGGCCACATGAAGGTCACCAGATGAAAACGTCATTGACCCTGTCCTTACATCAATACAGTATTCTGAAGACAATGTAGGAATAAGATCATCCAAAATTTTCCTGGGAATTATAAAATCATTCTTTTTCAATATGAATGAAGATTACAGAAAATGTTCTCTAACTTAAAGGTAAAAATACATTATTAATGCTAGTGTTTTCTACTATTATGTTTTTACAGATAAAATATAGTCAATTACATTCTGCAAATTATAAAATCATTCTTTTTAAATATTATTTTAAATATAGTTTCATATAGATTACAGAAAATATAGTCATTAAAATCAGTATTTAAAAAGTACTATAGACATCTTTAATAATTTTTGTTAGTTCTATCTCAATTATACAGAATTGAAATCTTTCTGTGGTAAATCACTATTTGTTTTAACATGAATTCGTTTCCAATTCATATGAATCACATTCGCTTAGTAATTTTTTTTTTTGCTCCATAAGCTACTTTGTTGGAAATGCTCCTTAATATTATATTAACTTTTTTTCATTATTATGTTTGAAACATTTTGGGGAAATATTAAATCATACTATTTTTGTAAAACATAACATAGGTATATCTATAAAAGGATAGTCTTTTTTGTGTTAATTAATGAAACAGTTTAGACCTTAATTGAATTTTATCATTAACTTTTTCTAGAAGTTATATTTTTAACTTGCTTGTTTTCACCAAAACTACCTCAACTGTAGCCTTAAGACTAGGCTGCTTAGAAGAATCTTATAAAACTTACTCATCCAATAAGGTGTCATAGACCTTGAGTTTCATGATAATCTTAACACCATTCTGCTGAGTGGCCACAATCCCTGCCAATGAGAGAACCGCTCTTACAGCCTGTTTGAGGAGGGACACCTTCTCTTGCCCAGCCCAAGGTAGCCCCTCAGTCTCCTCATCGGACTGGTCATCAGGGGGAAAAGAACTTTCTGCCAGCTCTTTGTCATGATTCATCTGGTGACATCCATCAGAAGAAGTAACCTTTTCTATCTCCAGCTCCTGTTTTTGTGAGTCCAACCACTGCTCACTTTTTATAATACCTGTCTGGTCATCAGGTATGGACGTCTGGTCAGCAGGTATGGACGTCTGGTGGGGAAACTGAGAGATGAGGAAAAGAAGGTGTGGCAAGACGTTGGCTGAGATGGCTCGCCCCCTCACATTCTGGCTCATGTCCATCTCACAGAGAGATAGGAGGAGCCTCAGGATGATCTTCACCAAGTGGTATGCTGTGATGGTCAAGGAAGAGTCCTGAACAGATTTAATAAAGAAAGTGTTATCATCATCTGTCTCAGAATCTTCATCCTTAATAAAAGATGGCATCATGTGGACCCTTAAGCTCCGTTTGAACCTTGGCTGTTTAGATCTGTGGCCCTCAACTTTTGAGCTTCCGTTTTCAGATTTATTGTCCTTGTGGTCACTTTCTGATTCAGATATAGACATCGCTCTAATCCTGCAGAAAAAACAATTAGTCATTTAAATACAACCTTACTATTTTTGGAAAGAAAAACATTAATTTATTCTTTGAAAAATACTTTTATATTTATTTAACTTAAATTGGTGATGTTCAACAAAAGTATTCAATTAATAAATTTTTCTTTTTAGCATTATGTGAATTAAAATGGGTTAAAATTTCTACCCTTGAAAAACAAAATATGCTTTGAGATAAAAGACTTTTAGAAAAAAAAAAAAAAAGTTTTAATTGCAAGCTGAGAGAGAAAACGAGCAATGACCTCTTAGATGGTGTTGACCTGGTCATACGTTTTTTAGCCTTTCCATCTTTGTGTCTTCCTGACATTTTTCTGTCCCTTCTCAAGACGTTAGCTTGAGAGATGTCCCTCTCTAATTTCCTGAGCTTCATCGTCTGTAAGTTTGGACAGCCCAGCTGTTTCAACTTGGAAGATTTGTTCACCAGGTGAAAACATGAGCTCAGGGGCTGACTGGAGTTGTCTGAGGCTAAGACAGGAAGAACATTTGATTTAACATCCCTATCTTTCTTGAAACACATCTCTGAATCATTACAAAGTAAATATCATAAAGTGTACCTTGTGTCTTTGATGCATATTTTTAGCTAATAAAAATACACATCTCTGAATCATTACAAAGTAAGAAAACTTTCATTAAGTGTAAATTGTCTCTTTAATTCATATTTTGAGCTTATAAGTAAGAATGTGTCTTTAAACCTTGAAAGGTGAAAAGAAATCTTGTTTGATATACTGCACTACTAAAGAGTGACTGGCAACTTTAAAGGTAATTTGACCCATTGTAGGATTCCAAGCCCAAAGAAAGAATAACTACTTCAAGTTCTAAATGATCAGACCACTATCAATAAAATATAGTTTCATATGAAGTGAAGCAATTAAGTGACGTATGAAATCTTCCTGAGACTGACAAGCAATAAAATGAACATGTGTTGTGAATTCAGAGCACTAAATATTTATCAGACATAACAAATAATTTATAGAAATGAAATTAAATGAATAGTGTTATGGATAAAACAAAAAGAATAAAAAAGTGACGGATTAAATTAAAAAACAAGCTTGAAAGCATGTAGTTACTCGACCAGTAACATGTAAGAGAAAAAAAAATGAAAAAAAAAAACTACCAAAAGAGACGAGTCCAGAGAAAGCATGGACTGTTAGATAACATAATTTGCGGTGAAATTATTTAGCTTCTTTTAATTGCTTCAACTTTGTTGACATTGTGTCACAATTTTATTTCCTCAAGTATCTAGCGGAGAGCTTTTATAATAATGTGAATCAATTAATGTAGCCATAGCAAGGCAAAAATAATCAAAATTAAATGACACCCCCATCCGCTAAAACACAGCACTGCAGAAGACAATCTAGAAGTATTCAATATCACTTATTGCTCAATGTTGTTACATTTTAAATGCCTGCCACTTCAAGTCAAGAGATCACTTAAAGGCCCAGGCTCGTGACCTACCTTCCAGCGAGCGTACAAATATGTCAAAGTGAGACTTCTCCTCCTCACTCCTGACTTCCTTCTCCCAGTCAGCGGCACAAAGTGGCTTCATGTGGTAGCAGTAGGGCAGCAGGTTCAACAAGATGTCACACAGGTCCAGCCTCTGTGTCACGCCCTAAAGTGGGACAGGAAACACAGGGAATGAGCTTAAAGTAACCTTAAAATAGATTGTATTGTTATTTTATTTCACTAATAACAGGAGGCACGGTGGCCAAGCGGTAAAGCGCTTGGCTTCTGAACTGTGGGGTCCCAGGTTCGAATCCTGTTGAAGACTGGGATTTTTAATTTTGGGACCTTTGGGTGCCTTTGAGTCCACCCAGCTCTAATGAGTACCTGACATTAGTTGGGGAAAAGTAAAGGCGGTTGGTCGTTGTGCAGGCCACATGACACCCTCATTAACCGTAGGCCACAGAAACAGATGACCTTTACATCATCTTCTGCCCTATAGACTAAACAAGAGGGATGTCATGCACTAAAATAGAACAAGTTACAGGACGAATGTACATAATTATAGTTTGTATTTTATTACAGGACATGTGTCAATTGTACCTGCTTCCATGGCCAAATGTAATAAACATGTCACGATAACCAACTTTTACTTTTCTGACTTTTTAAGCCCTAGTCTTCGCAAGGATTCATTAGGAGTGGTGGCTCAGTGGTAAAGTGACCAACTTCTGAACCAAGGGTTCTTGAGTTTGAATTCCAGTCAAGACAAGGTCAATGATATTGAGCTACAGGAATTTTAATATGCCCTAAAGTCAACAAAACTCAAATGGGTAACCAACATACGCTAGGCAAGAAAAGGCTATTGGTTGTTGTGATGGTAACAAGACACTTTTGTTAACAACAAGCCACAGATTAACATCATCTGTTTCAGTGATGGCAATGTCCGAAAGAGATACCTTTTTTTTCCCACTAGGATTTGAAGCTGACAAGAATATTCATTTATAGACACCAGGAGTTGCTCCATATATTTTTGGTGTCTGTAACATTGTATTCTATTCTATTATTTTATTACAGTTTAAAAGTGTATTACTGTTTAAAAGTACCGTGTATCACACAAGAAACTAGGCTGTAATCAGAATTATTTATTAATATATTATCTTTACAGTTTCAATTTATCTTAACAAATGAAAGCCTACTTTTCTTAATCATACATTGCTATACTCTTATTTCTATTTGAAAAGTTCATTATAGAAAACACTTATATTATATATGCTATCAGGTTTAATTGACAAGTGAATTTCATTTGATCACACTATGCAACCTATAACCCTGTGTTGGTTTTTAAGAACAATATTTAATCAAAAGAAAACAAGTTATATTCTAAATTTTAATATTTAATTGTGTGGAATTGTGAAATACTTTATTTACTAATTCTGTATTTTTTAATAATATTTGATTAAGGATTTGTTATGTATAAATAAGCATGAACTGAAGTAGGTTGACTAATATAAGTGCTAATTTTTTAAAAGATATAAATACATTTCATTTCTTGGAATTAAATGTTTCCAACATTACATTAAACAAAATTTTTAACCTTTATTCCAACTCTATCTATCGTGTACAGCAAACGCCACCCTCGACCACGCAGCATATAATTCTCAAGAGAGCTGGTGGCATCCTTCTCTGACAAGTTTCTGGTCACCTCGTCTACATTGCGCATAAACTCCTGACTCAGCTCATTGCTAATGTTCCTCATTTCTCTGGTTAAAAAGAAAAATAACATATAAATGGTGCCTCACCTAAGTGTGGTTAGAAGCTTGGACAGCAGGTTGACTTAGACAAAGTCTGAATGGAGGAGGTCAGAACAAACAAATTAAGGTCCATTTAGACAAGGAAAACAGATGATAAGCTTTGATTAGAAAAATAATTTCAAGAAATGTTCAGAAGAATGATGTCCAGAACTGATCAAAAAGATAATGAAAAAAATGAGCAAAAAATGTTTTAAACAGGGTTTATTTTCTATTGGAATAATGATTTTTAAGGTATCTTTCAAGTTTTTGAGTAAGTCCTTGTGGACGAATTTTAAAGTCATAGTATCACAGTAGAAAAGCAATAAAATAGATAACATATACAGAAAAGAAATAAGTAAAAGGATGATCTAAAGATTAATAAAAATATTTATGTTAGCATTCAAAAGAAAGCGATAGTTTGTATCCAAACAAAAAAAATATCTAAAAGATAAAAATAGTTAAAAGATTAATCAAATTAAATACAAATTATTTTATAAATCCTATGACTTCTACAACAAACTGAAACTAAATCTATAAGTATACTTCTATTCTGAATTATAAAGAGTTTTTGTTTTTTACAAAAGAAACAAATTTCAAACTATCATTAACAGTTGTACAATACATGTAAAATATGAACTTTATAATGTTCCTGCAACTTACTGCTTCCAGATCTTTCTACTTAAATGCTATCCCAATGTGAGAGTGATAAACGGTTTGATTATAAATGACTGTGAAAAATTATTTTTTTCCTCTTCTGCTTTAATTCTTTTAAGAAATGATTTTCCACTTCCTTCCAGATGGCAACAGAAACATTGACTCATCTAAATGCAAGTCTTTAAGGAAGTGATATGTCTTGAAGTCTAACACATTCATGTAGTTTTTTTCTTTAAATAAAACCTCATTTACATTTAACATGTCCAATTAAAACCAAATTTAAGTAAATGAAATGTCCCGATAAAACATCTGTAAAGAAAATGACATGTCCAAATAAAACAACATTTAAGTAAATGACATCCACATACAACCTCCTTTAAGTAAATAACATGTCCACATAAAACCTCCTTTAAGTAAATGACATGTCCAAATAAAACCTCCTTTAAGTAAATGACATTTCCAAATAAAACCTCCTTTAAGTAAATGACATGTACAAAAAAAACTCATTTAAGTAAATGACATGTACAAATATAACCTCCTTTAAGTAAATGACATGTCCAAATAAAACCTCATTTAAGTAAATGACATGTCCAAATTAAACCACATTCACAGTCCAGAGTAAGAAACAATCAGGTCTTCCAATAAGAAACTGAGATAAAAGTGAAAACATCCAGCATCTTTACATTCAAACAAACAGTTAAATACACAATGAAGGCCAAATATCAAAGACCACACATGTCACTGACACAGTAAAATAATTGCATTACTATTACAGTACATCACAAATACAGCAAATCAAAAAGTTGCAAACAAAAAAAGAAATCTATTTTTTTTTTGTTATTTCACATCTAAATGACAATATCTGACTATAACACATAACATTTTTCTCCCATCACTATATCAAATCTAAATCACAATCTCTGACTATAACACATAACATTTTTCTCCATCAATATATAAAATCTAAATCACAATCTCTGACTATATCACATAACATTTTTCTCCCATCCCTTTATCAAATCTAAATCACAATCTCTGACTATTAACACATAACATTTTTCTCCCATCCCTTTATCAAATCTAAATCACAATCTCTGACTATAACACATAACATTTTTCTCCCATCAATATATAAAATCTAAATCACAATCTCTGACTATAACACATAACATTTTTCTCCCATCAATATATAAAATCTAAATCACAATCTCTGACTATATCACATAACATTTTTCTCCCATCCCTTTATCAAATCTAAATCACAATTTCTGACTATTAACACATAACATTTTTTCCCATTCCTATTTTAGAACCCATACAACAATTCAAAACACTGGAGTAAAACTAAAATAAGGTCATTAGCATTTGTAAAACGTCACAGCCAAAACAACATTAGTTACAGTCTACAATCCTACCTACTTCTGGCAGGTAAATCTAAGCAAGCATTTATTAATTTACCTTGAACACTTGGAGACACATCTTCATTACACGAATGAGTTGGACAGGAGGAGGGGGGAAGGCTAAGGTCTATCTGTAAACATTACCAAACAAAAATAAAACCTAGTGCCAACCAATGTACCAACACTCACCCAATACAAATAGCCTCTTTATCCTCCAAGCTGATGCTGACAAAGAGCGAGAGAAACTTGTCCAGTATAATCCTTTGCTGCTGTAGGACAAAACAAAAAAGTTATTAGAAACTGTATTTTTAAATTAAAAAAATGTTAGCTAGAGGTTCAAGGCTTTGGTAACAGAAAAATAAAACAACTCTCTCACTTGAAAGAAAAATAACATTAATTTAGTGTTTTTCAAGCGCTAGACATATAAATATGTGTGATAAAAATATTTTTACCAATTGTTTTTGTTTAGTTTTTAGCTTTCTAGATTATTTTTTTATAAGAATATTGCTCTTTTATACAGCTGACCAACCTTTACTCTTATTAATTATTGAATGTTAGATTTTAACAAAAATAGAACATTTTATACCCCTCCCGGGTACCCTACTCCTCTCAAAAAAAAAATCCTGGTTAAGTAATTGTCTAAATCTGCTCAGAGTATA
>JADKLZ010000104.1:12601356-12629288 GCA_021533235.1 Biomphalaria straminea
AATCTGCTCAGAGTATATCAAATTGTAATGATTAGCTTATAGACCCAGATTTAGAAGACAGTATGCAAAATTAGAAAAGATACCAGCAACAGAGCTAGGTAGGCCTTAGAGTGAAACCCACAGAGAACAAGACGTAGAGGAAGACCAAAAAGAACATGGCGACGCAGTACACTAGAGGAAGTTGAGAGAACCGGAAAGAGCTGAGAAACCATAAAAAAACTATCAAGAGACCATGGAGAGTGGAGTGTTTTTTGTTGAGGCCCAATGTTCCATGAGGAACCCAAAGAAATGATGATGATGATGATGATGCAAAATTATTGACTGTTTATTTCACTCTTTTATCATCAAAATGTATTGAACTTTACATCATAATGGTCAAACCAGAGATTTCTGTTCTCTGTCTATTAGCTAATAGGGAAATGTTAAAAAATCAATAAAAAATAAGCAGTCAATCTCTAGTTTAATGAGGGATTATTGTTTTTCTGATGAAAATGTGTGCCTATCCCACTTAAGATTATGTACATGATAAAACTATTACACTTTTTGTTTACTGTGCTTGCTATGCATTTGAAGCTGTTATGTTGTATGACCTATTCATCTCCATTAGAATGTCTTTAACTATTTCTATTTATTAATCAACTACACTAGTGCTTTAAAGTCAAACATGTTTATGAATAAATAAATACGTTTTGAAGGCTGGCCAGTGTTGTAAACACTATTACCTAAATAAACATTAATACGTTTTGAAGGCTGGCCAGTGTTGTAAACACTATTACCTAAATAAACATTAATGCTTTAAGCAAACAAAATATGGAACAGATCTCATAGAAAGCATCACCTGGTAGATCAGCACACCTAACATTGAACTATTAAAAAGAGTATATTAAAGTAAGAACACAATGATTAGTAGTTATTACCAGAAGGAGCAAGTAATTTATCACAGTAGACAGCTGGAGAAGAATTATTAATGTATGTAAAGCTCCTCATTACACACTGTACACACCATGAATACTATGACCAACACACACTGTGACAGAGACAGAGAGCTGTTACAAATCGCTATTTGGTTGCTGGCCTACATTGTAAAGCATATCATTATCATCAGAAGTAAGAATGCATAGCAGTGATAAAGTGGCTTTTAAATGAACCTAGATATAAACAAAACAGCTTCAAATGATAACATCACCCAGCCGAGTTATACTTGTGTGAGTGTTTATGTGAGCAGGCTTATCACTAATCAAGGCAGAGATTTAAAGATCCAAGAAAAAATGTATTGCATTACATGAATAAAAATATTTTTTTTAGAAATATTAATTTCAGCTGTTTTTCTTTTCTTTTTTTTTTTTTAAGTTGAAGAAATTACGTCAACTGTGTTTAAGAGTTTGTAAAGAATTAACATTCTGTTCAAGAAAATAAAATAAAGCTAATATGTTCTACTTACGTAATTATGAGAGAAAACTCTTGCCAAAAATAAAAATGATAAGATCTTTATTACTTAACCATGGTGTTAAATTAGGGATAAGAATTTTGAAGTCTCTCAAAAAATAACAACTAACTTTTGTGCAAAAATCCTTCATATTTTATACAATTTAATAGAAGCTTTCAGGATCTCCCAGTTTAAAAAAGAATAACAATTATATCATTCTTGCCTTAAAAAAAAAACTATAAAAAAAGCCTGTTAAATGAGTTGAAATTTTTAAAATATGTACGCTAGATTTTTCTCACAGCACACATTTTAAAAAAACGTAAAACCAGTGCATGAAAATAAAGTCAGTTAACTTGTGTTTTTTTCTGACCTACTTTCTCCTGGCTTGTGAAACATGATACTTGGCTTACATAATGTCTGAACTGTTTACAATCATGTACTAGTAGCCCTCACACACAGATTCTACTTTGAAGTAAAACAATTCTAGGACTTTTTAAACTGGTTTTTGTCAAGTTTCTAAGATTCTTCTGCTCAACTGAAACATACACACATTTACAACAGTAAACAATTGGTATACACATTCACAGAAAATGTGTATCCGATGTTCATATGGAGAGTGCTTTTTTTTTTACATGATCCTAAATGTATTGTCTACATATATGTAACATGGCAGGTCTATTTCATTCACAACAAATGTCTAGAGTTGTAAGTGTTTGTAAAAGCATGCATGGAAAAACATTGTAACTGTATCTATTAATTTAGTTTTTCTAGGAGCTCTTATAGGAAAGGTGGAGACAAAGAAAAACAAATCCCTAAACTTGTTTTAGTTTGTGCATTAGATTACTCTCCCCTATAAGTTCCACATCATGTGTTTCATGTTTCAAAAAAGATATTTAAAAAATATTTTTAAAAATAACATTACCAAACAATTTTATTGCAAAAGTAACTAAAGTCTCTGTAGTTAGGAATGCTTTGAGTACAAAATAATGTAGACCATTAATAGCCATCTATCTATCTATAAATCACAATTAGCATACTTAACCTTACATGCTTTTAATAAAGTGAGAGTACAATAAAACTGTTCTTTTGTACACTTCCAAGGTTTGTTACAGCCATAGATATACATATGCTCCCACTGCCTAAAATGTTGAGGGAGGTGTTGTTACTTCTAAGAAAGTTGTAAATCTGATGTCACTAGTCCCCATTTCTAAGTATAAACTCTCTCCCAACAGAATAAATAGAATAATTATAAGTTAATACAGCCTTTTAGAACACAATACTTTATTACAAAAAAAAGGGCACAGTCCACGTCATCAGCTTAATAAAGAAGGTTCTTTCCTTAGCATTACTATAAAAGGTCTCATTCATCTATAAGTCTGTCTCTAAGCTATTTTTGTGTAAAGTTTTTGAATGTACTGTTGCGTTACTAAGGAAATCCCCAATTAGTTTCAACTTCTACGCATCATCTAAATATTACGTCATTACAATAAAATACTCCTAAATGGCATTCATCTCAAATAGTTTCATCAACCAAGTGCAATGTAACTCTTTTTTTTTACTGGGGCCATATGTAATGAAAATTCCTTTTTTTTTTATTACTACTATTATTGTATTTTAGTTTGATCTTTTTTTTTTTTAAATATAATGTAATTTCAAAGAAAGTGTTGGACAAAATCTAGGATTTTTATAATTTCTTTGCATTTTTTTAGAAGACACTATGGTCAGTACAAAAACTTGATCTATACTCTCACATAATTTTATTAACTTAATTAGTTCAATGTCTTATAATGTGAATGTACAAGACATAGCATGAATGAAAACAATTAAAGTTTATGAGGTCTCAGCATTAGAGCTTGAAGTGTCGATTATATTTATTCAATGAAAAACAAATTACAACTCTGTTAAATGATTTTATTTAACCTCTATGTTAGAGGTGAATAAAGTTTTCAAAATATGTTCTTCTGCAATTTGTACAACTTAAAGAGAAAATGCACTCAGGTGGGCCATGGTGTGATGCAGCATAAAAATATGTGATGTCAAGTTCAAGACCTTTACTAGGCCAATTCTTTTTTTTCTTCTAAGTATCTCATCAAAATGTATTTTCCCAGTAAAAGAGCATAGAAGCTTAAGAGTTTAAGTGCCTAGTTTGAAAAAAAAATCAAAAACTGAAATATATGGATTCAATATTCAGGGTGTTTCTTGCTGTCACAAGAGGGCATAATCACCAGAAATTTAGAATGGCAAGAGAGAGGCGGCTCATGTTTGAATCTCACAAAAATTGGTTTGGGGATGTAAAATATTTGCTTACAAATTAATGGACATGGATTATTTAAAGCTATATAATGTTTAATTGTTTAATGTTAAAAACGTAAATGAAAAGAAAGTCCTTAAGAAAATAATAAAACAAAAGAATGTCTGCTAAAAAAAAATGAGTAAAAAAAAATTACTAATGAAAGATTTGGTCAAGGTGAAGAAAAATAGATTCAAGTGAATGCCCATATATATATATATATCCTTTCTATTTATTAATGCCAATTTTGTCAATAAAAAATTATATTGTAAGACTTAAGAAGTTTAGATTTATGAAACTCTTTAGAAAAGAAAAACAACTAAGACATGAATGATTTACAATTAAGACAGACTTTTTGGTCCCTAATCAACACACAAAAACAATGACCATACTAAACTACCTTAATAATTTAACTTAGCCACATCAAATCACTCTAGAAATGGATGGGTGGGACATGTAGTCCACATGCCAGACAATCCCCTTCCCAAGTGACTTCTGTATGGAGAGTTATGTACAGGAAAGTACTCCCAAGGCGGCCAATACAAGCACTACAAAGACGAGCCCCCAAATATAAAGGAACATTGTCCGTTTATCAGGGTCGTTGTCTTAGGGGTATGAAGCTCGCCTGCAGACCTTTAACATGTACATCAAGTATACGTTGAATACCACTCAACAAAGAAGTATAGCTTTAACATTTATTTACAGCAACAATGATTTACACATGTAACATGGCATACATAGTCATCACTATTAATTACTAACGTGCCCACATTAAACTACTGGGCGCTTAGACTAGAGTAAATAAAGGACTACTTAAATGATGAATAAATGATTACTTATAGGCAACAATGCCACAATACATTATTACCCCAAATAGTCAGTACACACAATGTAGGAATAATAACTTACGAGCTAGGCAATACAACTGAAACAATAAAATAAAGACACCCTACTCAGACCAGGCTAGCTCTCCAACTAACTAGACTGACCCCTACAAACCTTATTGTACCCCCTTGCAAAACCCGTGCCAAAACAGTTCCCCATTCACAACAAAATAAATAAACAAACACACAATCCCCCATCTTACACACCCCCTGCTCTTGACAACCCTCAAGAGCTCCTTCAAAGAATGCGGTATCGACATTCATGGCTGGGAAGCATTAGCTCTAGATCGCTCCTCATGGCGAGAAGCTGTGAGTCTCGGAGTCTCAAGTTTTGAAGCAAGAAAAGTGGCCAGTGCGATAGAGCAGCGAACCAACAGAAAGCAGAGAGAAGAAGCAGGCCCACCTGCAACTGACAAAACCCACCCATGTCATATATGCGGCCGGCTTTTTAAAGCGAGGATTGGACTTTACAGCTATCTTCGAGTTCATGAGAAATGTGCTCATCTTTGAACAGGAAGGAGGAGCTATATATATATTATAGTTTAACTTAGCCACATCACGTCACTCAAGAAATAAAACAAGCAAAAGAAGAAAGAATAATTTTTAAAACCAAAGCTTATCTAAGGGGAAATAACCACTAATTACTAAAATGTATCTAATAATTATCAGGTTAGCTCCCTTTCTTCTATATACAACAAAATTAATTAGTACTAGATGCTCAAGTAATTGGTTAATTTTTGGATTCATTCGTGTACTGTTATTGACAATGAATATTTATGCAAAATTTCAACTTGATCAGAGAATGAAAAGTGGGGGGAAATAAATGTCAAAATGTAGTATGTCCACATCTTTCATTAAGTAGTATTTATCCATCTTACTTCAAAATTAAACAAAATAATTAATCACCAACAATTATCTATTGTTATTTAACTAATTGTTGTTGTTTTTTTTTAATTGATTCATGTCTTGTCAGGTTCAATGAATAATTGTGTTAAGTTTTATTTGATCCAAGAATGGGAAATGAGAGAAAAAAACGTGTTCAAACTTTTTACCAGAGTTAGATGATATTTATATATAAGCTTTGTAAAAACTCAAGATTTTAAGAATAAGAATGTGCCATCCTAAGAGAGGTTAGGTCCAGAATATAATAATCTGTGCTGTGTCTTGAATAGGCTATGTTCAAATTGGAGGCAATAACTAAACTTCCAACTGATAGATAAGCAAAGGTGAATACCAATAATGTAATAAGACAAGCAAGAGCAATGTCAATTCATAAACATTTAATATATAATGGAGGGAATCAACCAATGTCATGTCAACTAAAGTCCAAAACCTTCTCAGTGAACCAAACTTGCCTATCTCTAAAGAATCTAACATATGAACTTTTTTTTTCCATAAATAATCCTAGTCTTTGCTTTTATTATAAATGAAATTATTGTTGTTATATAAAACCAATAATCCAAAATAAATAAAATAAATGACTTTTAACTTTTTACGCCAAATCCCTTATTGTAAACTAGTGTAGCCTAACAAACTCTTTACAAAGAAACAACCCAAACATGGGTAAAACAACAAATGTGTCCATAAACAAATAGTGTAAGCATTCATTTACAATAAAAATTTACATCTAGATCTTCAGCTCTAATAATATTTTTGTTCAATAGCAATTTTGTTATCTTGTTTAAAAAAAAAAGCACATATACAGCCAATCAACTTAAGTAGCATTGTGAAGAATAAGGGTTACAAAATCTCATGGGGAATATAACGGGGACCTGTATAGGAGCAATGTTTAATGTTTAGAATTTCTTCTTGTCACGAAGAGTAAGTCATGAGTGAGAGAGTTGGAAGGGCAGGAGAAAGGTAGAAAGTGCATGAGATTGACTATTTGTCCACAGACGTCAGCCTAAAGGGACCTGACAGAGAGAGGTTTGAGTTACAATATGGCGGAAAACAGATTTCCCATTGAAAATGCATTTTTTGAGTTGATGGTTCATTATCTCTTTATATAGGCCATCTGTAGAATATTTGGTTATACTGAGGTATGTTTGTATAAGCTTCCTTAGCAAAAATTTGTAGAAATTCGTTTTTATAAAGATTTTATGCATTTGTGAATGTCTCCAAGTATCAATATCACGACGGACAGGATTTACTTACAATAATCTTCAATTCTGAAGAAACAACTGAAACTTTCATTCAAATTTGGGATTCGCATCTCTCTAGATTGGATTCTGAACCTGGAGTACTGGGTTCAAATCTTGGTGAAGCAGCCCATCCAACTCTAATGGGTATCTCTTTAGTTGGTCATTGTGCTGGCCACATGACACTCTGCTCATTAACCACTGAGTAAAAAACGATGACCTTAACGTCATCTAGATACCCAATACGGCTGTAAAAAGCAAGGTCTGTGTCATGAGTCGATTCCGTGACCTATTTCGACCAAGTTCTAGAAACGAGGTCAAACCATTGCTGGTCAGCATAAAGAAGTTAATTTTAGGTATCCAATCAAAGAAAGAGGTTAAGTAGAAAAATTAGCATATGTCAGCTTCTAGAAGATCAAAGTTACTAAAATAATTAGCTCAGACGTTTCCATGATTCTGGAACATACGGCTGAAAAAAGTTTAAGTTAAGGGAAAGTGAGTTTCAGTTAGTCTTGGCCCTCGCTTAGTAATGGTTTGGCAGAGTTATAAGTTTTTTTATATTATAGTGTCCAATAATTAGAGTTTTATTAGTTGAAGTGACATTTGTCGAAGTAATATTAGTTGAAATTACAGTAGTTGAAGTTATCATATAAGTGAGGTTTTGTGTATCTTTAAGATTGGAATTGAGAGCTTATTTATATAAGAAAGTTGAAGAAGTATGATCAAAGAAGTTTTTGAGAAATATTGAGATGGTTCTGTCTTCATTTCATTTCAATTAACAAGAAATTACAAGTTAGTTAATGTATAATCCCCAGCAGATGTTAATCATCACAGTCTGAAAGGGGAAACTTTAAAAAACTTAAATTTAACATAGAATTAGATTTATATAATGATCTACTAACTACTATCTTACTCTTAGATCTAAATTATTCTATTTTCTATTCTAAATTATTATTTATTATACTATAAAATTATTATATATAGAATATAGATATCTAGAAGTCAGTATGATTATCTGAGTCTGATACTCTGATTTAGTAACAGTGTATGTGTATGAGATATTCTAGAAGTAGTAGAGACTCTATTGTACTATAGTACGTTTGAGTAATTAGTAACTAGACTAACTAGACTTACTAGAGACACTAGAGTCTACTGTAGTACTACTAGTCTAGATTTAAAATTTATTTTCTAGAATAAATGATAGAATCTAATCATCTAGAACTAGCTCTAGTAGATGTAGAATAATCTTTAAAAATCTACTAGTCTAGATGATCTATTCTAATTCTAAACAGACAGTCAGATGAGTCACTTGAGTCTAGTGACTAGTCTAGACAACTCAACTAGAGACTACTGTCTTAGTGTCTACTAGGACTAGATTATCCAGATCTAGATTTATGTCTCTACTCGACTACTCAGTCTACTGACTCTAGATTCTGGAAAAGTCTCTAGTAGTAGTTCTACTAGTAGTACTAGTAACTAGATCTAACTCTAGCTAGGCAGTCTGAGCCTAGGACTCAGTTCACTCAGTCTAGAACTAGAGTGACTAGAGTGTCACTAGAGTCTAGAAAGAATAGATTATAGAATCTAATCTAGATTTATTATCTATATTTGAAGTAGACTTTTTTTTTAAATAGAGTTCTCAGTTGTCACTCTCACTCAGTCTAGAGTCCTAACTGTCCTAGAGTCTAGATTTAACTAATTATCTTATTTAACTTTAAGTTAAACTTATTAATAATATTAAAGTTAAAGTAAGATTTCTTAGGTCATAGACATAGTGATTCTAATTCTACTCACTACTGTAACTTTAATTACTATCATCTATTATGCATTTATGATCTAGATAACTACTAGTAGTAGTAGTACTACTAGATGATCCTATGTCACTATGACTATGACTATGTCTCTACTCTATGTATGACTCTGTCACTCTGTGAGTCTGTCTACTCTATACTAAGTCTATGTCTATCTCTATCATCTATGTGACGTATGTCTATGTTAGTTGTTAGTATGTAGAATCTATATAGATTCTAGATTAGATCTAACTATTAGTAAGTTGAGTCAACTTGAGTTACTAGATCTATTTCTAGATCTAGACTGACTAGAGTTGACTAGAGTCTAGAGTCTAAGTCTAGATCTAGATTCTAGATTGACTAGATTAGATCTAAATGGTTAATCCTATTTAGGCTATTAACATACGTGATGCATTCGTGATCACTTTCTTAAAATGCTTTTTCAATTAGTCTAGTCTAGATCTCGATCTAAATAATTTAGAAAATCAAGAAGTTGTCGTGGTAGATTGCTCTGCTTGATGTAAACAAGACAGAATTATGAACAGTAGAGTGTTCACGTGACTAGAATTTCCTTTTGACCTACTTTATCTAAAAATAGGAACGTTTTGTGAGAATAGATAGCATAGTTCATATTTTTAGAATACCAGTAAACAAAATAGTTTAAACATAAATTGTGAATATAAAATCTGGGAATTCCCTTTTTTCCTCAGCAGTTGAGAGATCTGGCTAGAAGAAAAGAAATGTTACTTATTTTCGATTTCTATTTTTCCCAGAAAATACTAGACTAGTTATTTTTTGCTATACTTTTTTTTTCAAATAATAACAATGTCAACATTAACAGGTTTGATTTGTTACAAAGAAGTTAGATTAGACTAGTAGTAGATCTACTGAAATCTATCTATTAACATTAAAATTAAGTCTATTCATATTCATAACAAATGATCAAATTTATTCAAATGAACAAAAAATATTATTCACATTTGACTTTTTGACTAGAGTAACACCTTTGCCTTTAGTAACATCATTAAATTTAGAATGCTTTCAGGAGAAAAGACTCATAAGTAAAGCAGCAATTAATATCAATGAACACTGAACTATAATCTTCAAATACAAAAACACAATCAGATAAAATACATATACTCAATACACAAACAACACAATGAGATAAACATAAAGGCACATTCCTCATTCCATACAACAATGATACATGAATGATGATATATGCTAGAACAAATTTGTACTAATGCTCCTTCTTCCCTAGTGCTATTAGAGCATCAGCATGGAATGATTTGCCTGAACTAGCCAAGAAAACCAGTGACTTAGCAGAATTTAAGTCATTGGTTAATATTCACGACAAAATAAGACGTAATCATCTTCTTTTTGAAGTAATGTCTGTATGATAAGATAATGAAAAATTGAAACAACAAGAGTAGCACCATTAATAAAGGAGAAGATGATAAGGTTCAAGGAAACTAAAGCCAACAGATCCTAAAAAATACTTTGCATCAGCATTCTCAACCCCAGGAGACAAATTATGAAATATATATATATATTACTTAATTTAAACCAAGATCAAGTAGACAACATAGGAGAAAAGGAGATCCAAAAACTATTAGCGAACATTAAACCAAATAAACATTTGGACCTGAAGATATTCCAGCTAGATTGCCAGATAACTTAAAGAAATAAATTCCACTAATCTTATTCATGGTACACCAGTAACACAGACTAGAAACGTGAAAAATGAAAAATTATCATGAAATCCTCATATTAATAAAACTATTTAAAAAAATCAAATCTAGCATCAAATAAAATAAGTACATAAAACTGTAACATTATCTAACCTTGGTTAGGCCAATGATAGAATATGCATCCTCTGTTTGGGTTCCTTGAACTCAAGAAGACATTAAGAAACTGGAACAGACACAAAATAGAGCAGTGAGATTCATAACAAAAAGAATATTCACATTTGACTAGAGTAACACCTTTAGTAAAATCACTAAATTTAGAAAACCTTCAGGATAGAAGACTTAAAAGTAAAATATTGATTATAATACATTTAAACACTGAACCAACATAATTAATACTCAGAAAGACACAAAGATTCCTCACATTCATTATTCCATGCTCTTTCTTCCCTAGTATAGTGTTATTAGAGCCTGTAATAGGTTGCCTGAGCCAGCCAGGAAAACCAATGACTTGGCAGAATTTAAGTGATTGGTTAACATGAATGACTAGATTGACCTAGGAACATGTGTAGGATGTAATCATCTTTTTTGAAGTACAAGCTGTATTTTATAAGATAAGAAGATAACATCTATATAATTATGCTGATTAACAGCATAATAGTTACTATTACCACTCTAAGTGATTGTCTTAATCTTAGTCTAGATTCTAAGCTTTTGTCTTGATATTATAGAGTAGATCTAGTATAGATCAAATAGCTAGTATATTCTAGATCTATATTTCTGACTAATCTAGCCACTCCTCTTTGTGATTGTTGATATTAATATTGTCCCTAGGTTAAGGTAGTTAACAGGTCTATCAGGTTGTTCCATAATGATCCTGCTTTTGATAGGTTATCAGCCTTTTTGATGCCAATGTGTCCAGGGATCCACTGTAATGTGATATTGATATTTAATTTTGACCATCATCTGATGAATTATTATTATTATGATTAGTGTTGTCAACTCTCTTGGGCTGGATGAGGTGCTACTGTTAAGTGCTTGCAGAGTGGATTGGGAGTCTGTAAAGACAACATTTAATGGTCATTGTATTCCTTCATATAATTATGTCTTCAACTGTCTCTGTGTCTGCTATATGGTAATCGCCTCAATTTTGGCTTGGATGTTTGAGGAGTAGTCACCACTGGGTGCACTTATTTCAAAGTGTTTATTTTTGGGGGGAAGACCAGGAAGGCACCAAGACCAGCATTGATGGTGGCTTTGAAGGCTGTTACATCTGTATATGCATGGATAGCTGTTTCTGGATTCCTTTCAATTGTTTTAAGAGTGTCTACTTTGAGCTTCAGTGGATTTTATTCTTTTGTTAGTGTATTATTTAATAAATGAGTTTTAATGGTTGGTTGTTTTTAGTCCAGGAGTTATGCTGGAAAATCTGGTAATTTTTTCTCTTTAGTTGGGTAGATGCTGTTTTAGGGCTAGTTCATCAGTAAGTTAGATCAGAATTCTTTTTTTTTCTCTCTCTCTTTGTCCATAGTATAATAGAATGGTCATCCTCTTACCTTCTGTATCTCTCAATAGCTTCTAGTGCTGCTCTGTTGCTCCCCTACCAAATCATTTATTCTTTATCCATCTTGATGTTGAGTGAGTAATTCTATATACAAGTCTTGATTGGCCCACTTGATACTGAATGTATCGCTCCTTTTGTTTCACAAGACAATGTATTCAACCAGATGAATTACTGATGTTGGTTTCTTTTCTTTGAATTCAGGCAGATGCTGTAAATAAACAAGCCAGTTATGAAGCAGCAAACTTTGTATGTCACAACTGCAACTGTAGTCTTTATAGTTTGTCTCCATCTCTGTAAGTTAGTCTTGGGCATCCCATGGGTCTGTCTCCCTCAACAAGCCTAGCGTAGAGGATGTCCTTGGAAATTCTTCTGTCTGGCATGTTGTCCATGCAAAACTTCCTAATTAGAGAGACACAATCTTTGCAGGAGTTGAGATGCACAATATGTGTCAAAAACAGCATATATTATATATATGAAAAGTACCAATCTGTGCTCTAACTCTTCTACCAGCTCTTACTACCCTATAGCAGAGTGCTGACTATGCAGGCATTGCACTCTATCATTTTTAATGCTGACATTTTATTAGGCATTTTCCCAGAGTTTTGAGATGGCTGCAGAGACCTTTTCAATCTTTTTGTATCCTCACTGTATAGATTTAGGTTAAGGGTGGATTTTTTTTTTTCACATCATAAGAGTGTGATTTCCTACCTTATGCCAGATTGAAAAACAAGGCATTCTTTGATGTCACCAAAAGCATAATGCATATTTTCTATAGGATTAAAAATTAATAGTAAAAAGCAAAAGCATAAATAGTGGCAGAAAAAAAGAAATATTTCTGTATTACTAATAGTAACTTTGAACAAGCCAAAATAAGTTTTTTTATAAGGAGCAAAGACTTAAAGCTAATAGCTTTTTAGAAAAAAAAAAATGTAAAATATTATTTACACTAATTTATTTCTTGGAGAAAGAAGGGGTTGTGAGTAAAAGCCTTAATTGTTACCTTAACACTTTATCAAGACACAGGGAAGAGTCGGTTGTTGTTTTTTTAATAAAATATTAACGATGCTTTACCAATGTATTAAAGTAAAATATTATTCATAGCTGTAAAGATTCTGCTCCTAAAGATATTAATATGTATTCATTTTATTTGTTAGATTCCGAAGATGAGGCTGATCATCGCCCATCGTTTGGAAGGGCTACGGCAAAGCAAGAACAGTTCATCAAGAAGAATTCACCAAAGAAATTCCCATTTTCAAAACGACCATTTGCCAAAGTCACAGCAGATGGAGATGCTAGCAAGAATTTTGAAATGGACGACAGCCAAATACCATCAAAATTTGTCAAAAAAAAGGAAACTGCTCAAATTGAAATGTCGGATGCAGTTAGGAAAATGATGGTAAGTATGTTGACCACTTGATTTAAAATCTGCATATGTCAATGTGCTGATACCTCAATGAAAATAGTGTATGACATTTCAAAACATGAAATATAAAATTTTTCTAGTTTGCTGCCTCACTTATGCAAAAAAATATTAAAAATAGAAGGCACAACTCATTTGTCTTTTCATACTGGTATAGATTAAGGCAGATACCATAATTACTTTATTAGTGTTTTTTTTTTTTTTAACGAAGCAAATGCATCTTTGGATGGGATGGTACCCACATTTTCAGCCTTTAAATTTTATTGTAGCACTCTTGACACATGCAGAAAACATTTCAATTATAGGACCAGCATTATAAATTAGCTTTTCAACGGATGTCTTGTAAGGTCTTAATGTCATATTCTCCCATTCCCCTCGTAGTACACATACTTTAAATTTAAGTAAACACTGTTCCAATTATAGATACATAGTTGTGTTTGTACAGTGCCAGGCTTGTGAAAATATGTTTGTATGCCTTTACAAACCTCCATTTGTTAACATCTTTAGGTAAGAGATAAGAGACTACCATAATATCTAATTCTTTTTCATACTCTCTTCTACACTGTATTTCTAGCTGAAATCATAAACTAGCTCATGCATTAAAAAACAATTTGTAGTGTTCTTGATTTTGTTTTAGCTTAGGCTGTTTTTTTTTTTGTTTTTTTTACCCTTACCTGGTGATACAAGTTGAAGTCATCCCCTTAAGTCCTGAGTGAACAGTTTTTTATGCATTTAAATAATGATCATATAAACATTCACCAAGACATCCACCTCCCCCCTCAACCGCCCTCACAACTGGTTGAGGCACTTGATGGCATTGAGAAAGTTAAAAGCTAAGCAAAAACAATTGGTAAAAATTGTTCTAATCACATAGAGTTATTATGTCTAAGTCAGTTGTGTGTTTAATCTATTCTTGATCCAAACTAATTGACACAATTACACTTAATATAAGCTTTGTTTTTTTTTTCTAAAGAATTTAAATTTTTTGGTGTTTAACATTTGTCTATGTTTGTATTTCAATAGTCCAAAAGGTTGGTGTTTAACATTTGTCTATGTTTGTATTTCAATAGGCCAAAATGGGTCACAAAGAAGGCGAAGGACTGGGTAAACATGGCCAGGGTAGAACACAAATTGTAGAAGAGTCTAAACAGAGAGGCCGCAGAGGTCTAGGGATGGTTGTGCCTGGCCTTGAACCTTCTGATGTTGAATGGGACTTCAGTAAAGAAGAGGTAATTTTTTGTTGTTGTTGTTTTTTAACCATTCTACTTTTTAATTTAATTTTCCAAATCGTATTTTGAGTTCTCATTGGTATAACAATGTTTGTGTCATATCTATTAGATTGTGATTGATGAGGAAGTGGAATGGTTGCCTTCATACACAGGTCCCATGCCAGATTTGGAAGAGTTAAAAACCTGGATCACAGTTGGTCCTGTGAGTAATATCTAATGTTGTTTTATTGATTTGTTGTTTTGTTTCTTTTCTTAAATTATCTTCTTTTGTTTTCTGTTTCCTTAGAAAAAAAGAGAGATTGATGATGAGACCAATTTTTGTTCCGAGAAGACTCTTGAACTTGTGCTTAATGGCAAAGTAAGCAAATGTTTGTCTGTAATGAAATGATACATACCAAGATTGTAATTGAGTAATTGTATTTTTAACATTGTCCTTTTTTTTTTCTTTTTTTTTTTCAATTCCCACAATTAGCTCACACTTTCTAATCGAAAGTCAAAAATGTAAAATTTGAATCGTTTATTTAAACTCCTTTATTAACCTATTTTACTGAAATTTAGGTTTTTTTATGTCACTTGTTTAAATTTTTTTTTTTATGTCAAAGTATTTGGTATATATGAAATTTTCTGACATTGTGAGGTTATTAGAAGGGGAATGTCGTAAAACAAACAAAGAAAAAAAACTTTATCGAAATACTGAACTTCTAATTGAATATCATAATTTAATTTGTAATGTTTCAGAGTGTGTTTGATGTGCTGGAGCCGGAAGAAATGCGTAGAGCTAGGACTCGGTCTAATCCTTATGAGACAATACGTGGTGCCTTCTTTTTGAACCGGTGAGCAGACGTAAAACTCATTCCTGTAGGAAATTTGAGAAAACTAAAAGCAACCATTGAATCTAAGTGGATGCTAGTGTTAGAGAACTTATTACATAATTGATAAACAATTATTAATATAATTATCCTAATTAGGTGCATATTTTTACATACAATTCTTTCTTAATTTCTTACTTTAGGGTGTCTTAAAGTGCTAGAATTTAAACTTTATGCATGTAGAATATTTATGTGCTCAAAACTAAGGCTTGAATGTGGAACCATGGTGTTGATACAGGATGTTGTTAGGTTGTATCTCCAGCTAGACATTTATAGGTGTATTACTTTACTGAATACAGAAATTGGGAATAAAACTTGTAGAAATTTTTTTGAAACAAAAATATGCAAAGCATTTTTTGGCAATATATACAGTTCTTAATAACAAAATATACAGCTATATTAAATATAAACAGAATATGTTAAGTATCTTCAAAATTACAATTGACACACATTATTCGGTCACTCATCTCCTTATTTTAATCTATTTCCCAGTTTTGTTATATTCCCTCCCCTATTTATGAACTTCTCTGATGTAGTCTTACTCATGGCTATGTCAAAATACATCAGCCAATACAACACATACACAATCCTTAAGACATGGGTCTTATTTGTTAATCTGATTGACGCTAGGATTTTTTTAAAGACAGGATTTAGGCTCTTTCCTCTTGAAAAATACCAATTTATAAAGAAAAGTAATGGACTTACATTAATGTTCTGTCCATGTACTATTAAGTCTGGTTAGGGCGCATAACTTTTTTTGTCTTGTTTGTTTATATCATTTAAAAAAAATAGTTATCTTTCTTTGACCATCTGCATGTCATATACCACAAATCTTATTTTAGATTTAGATTTGTTAGCTATTTCTGTAAAGAAAGTATGCTAGCATTTCCATCTCTTTTCAGGGCAGCAATGAAAATGGCAAATATGGATGCAATATTAGATTTTATGTTTACTAATCCTAAGGATGCCAGTGGGGTATGTTGTATATATTAATATAGTAACATGATAACTAACTTGATAGAAAACTGTTAAATAGTTTTTGAGATAATTTTATTTCAAAGTCATTGCATCCACAAAGCAGAAGTAGTTAAAATAACTCTTTGAAATGTTTAGATATTTATTTCTAAGTACATACATAAGAACCAATTAATTTTTTTTTTACATTGTATAGTTCTCAAAGTTGTATTAAGTAGCATTTTAAGCCTTCTATAATAAAGACTACTCACTAATAACACTTTCAAATTTATCATAACTCATAAAGTATTTACTTGAAGTAAATTTATAAGATGGTTCAAGAACCATTATAACCGTTGTCTAATAATTATTTAATTAAAAAAAAACATTTTTCTTAAACCTGCTACTATTATTTAAACTTACTTTCAAGGAACCCCTGGTGAACCCCAATGAGCTACTCTACTTTGCTGATGTGTGTGCTGGACCAGGAGGGTTCAGTGAGTACGTACTGTGGAGAACAAAGGGAGAATCAAAAGGTTTTGGACTCACCCTGAGGGGCAGCAATGACTTTAAGCTGGAAGACTTCTTTGCAGGACCCCCTGAAATGTTTGAGCCACATTATGGTGGGTATTAACAGCATACTTGGTATTTAAGTAGAGAAACCCAATATTACTAAATCGCTAAACCCCAAGCTCCTAGGTTCTCAAGTAAAAAAAAAAATATGTATAACTTATATTGTAATATTAATCTTATTGTGTTTTCCAGTTGACATATTCAGATATCAAATGGATAAACTTCATACCATGCAGTACATTTATTTTCAAATTAGTGTCTATCTATGACAATCTATGTTAACTCTTTCTCTCCGTAATTATTTACCACATTCTAGTGGAATCATCGTTGGTATCGCCAGTCAGGAGAGAAAGAGATATAATGTGTCTTTGACAGTGTTAATATCATATTTCTAGTTAATATTATGCAGTTCAGTTGTGACCAAAAAAGATGCGAATTTAAACTGTGCATTTTTTTTTTTTTTTTTTTTTTTTTTTTTTTTTTTTTTTTTTGTTCCTTCGGTATTTATACATTATTATTTGAAGTGCGTAGTTAATATTCACTTAAACATAGCAGTCTCTCTAAAAGTTGGATCTTCTTGACATGCTCTCTTAAAATGTTTCTTGTTCTGGTTTCTATGCACTGGCGTTAACAGTATGCTGTATTGTGTAGGTGTTGGTGGACAGGAGGGAGATGGAGATATCTTCAATCCAGCCAATCAAGCAGAGTTTGCTAAGTTTGTGTTGTCTAGTACTGATGGCAAGGGAGTTCACTTTGTCATGGCTGACGGAGTAAGTTATCTTTCTTCAGTTCATTTTCCATAACTCTTTTTGAAATTACTTCGTGTTGTTTTTTTCTTGAGAATAATTAATTATAAATTAATTAATTATAAAATGTTGGCTGATATCTCTCTTTGGGTGTTTTGTTATAGGGCTTTTCAGTTGAGGGCCAAGAAAACATTCAAGAGATCTTATCAAAACAGTTATACTTGTGTCAGTTCCTGGTTGCAGTCATGATCCTCAGGCCAGGTACTTTGTGACATGTCACTAGCTAGAATATAAATATATATATATATATGCTAATATGTTTATATTGCTCTGTTCCGAGGTTATCATGTATTATCACCATAATCTCATTGAAGTCTTTTCTTTGAATATTGAAAACCTTATTAGAGACATAATACATATTCTACTTTTAGTCTAGAATCACATGCAGCACACACAAAAATATTGTAGTAACTCTAACGCAAGTAGTCCATGAAAGGACGGGAATAATTAGAAAAAAAAAGTAAAGTTTCCCTTTCAATCATTGCGATCTATTGGGCAGATGATGTAAAGGTCATCTGTTTCTGTGGCCCAGGGTTAACGAGGGTGTCATATATCCATCACAATGACCAACCGCCTTTACTTTTCCCCAACTAATGTCAGGTGCCCATTAGAGCTGGGTGGGCTCAGAGACCAAAGATCCTGAAATTCAAAAACTCAAGTCTTCATCCTGATTCAAACCTGGTACCTCTGGTTCAGGAGCCTTACCAGTCAGCCGCCATCCCTCCAAGTGAATAGTTTAATCATTAAATAGCAAAATAAGATAAATAGTGACAACCCAACCATCGGGACACAATGTCTGTCTCTAAGACTTAGCAGAAATCAACTGTCTCTCCTTGTTTGTTTTTTTTGTCACAACATTCTGAAAAAGATGAATAGTAAAAATATGTGGGTGGAGTTACACTATATGAGAATGTTATTGAAAATTCCTTTTATTTTGGAAGTACTTGTTAGATAATGCATCTTTGTTTCTCCCCTGATGAAGGTGGAAATTTTGTCTGCAAGTTGTTTGACCTGTTCACACCATTTAGTGTTGGCCTCATCTATTTGATGAACATGATATTTGAGCAAGTGGCTCTTATTAAGCCAGTCACCAGCAGACCTGCCAACTCTGAGAGGTAAGTCTTGTTCCCCATCAAGACTGGAAATTCCTAATGGGCTATTGAAGTTAAGTTCATCTAGTGTTCATCCCCGTAAATAATTGAATGGTAAAAAATTAGTTGGAGCTCAATAAATTTAAAAGGTAATTTTTAGACACCAGATTAAAAAAAAAAAATTCTAATTCTTTGGTAGGCTCAAAGGGAAGACTTTTGGGTTATAACTTTCCCTTTCATATTAAGGATCTTGGGGTTAAGTGCTTGACTTCCTAACTAAGAGGTCTTGGTTTTGAATCTTGGTGAAGACTGTGATTGTGAATTTCAGGATATTTAGGACACACGCGAGTCCACCAAACTCTATTGGGTATCTGAATTTAGTTGGGGTAGGTAAATAGTTATCACCAAGATACGAATCCAGGACTCCAGGATTGGAAGTCTAACCCTTAAACTACTCAGCCACTGCTCCCCCTATTTTTTTTTCACTTACTCAGAAACTACATAAATAATTTGTTTCATTTTTGTTATCACTGTTACTTTAATCAATTTTTCAGATATATTGTGTGTAAGAATCTGAAAGCCAACAAAGATACCGTCCAACAGTATTTCCACCTGATCAATGTTGATCTATGTCGCTACCTATCTGCAGTATCCAATGAGGACATATTGCATATAGTGCCGTTGAATACGATGATGAATGATGATCCCTTTTTTAACTACATTGTCAATTCAAATGAGAAGTTAGTCTAACAAATATTTCTTGCTTAGATTTTCACATTTTTTTTTCTTTTTAAAATTCAGTTTTAGTTAAAAGTTATCTGCTAAACAATATTTTTGTGTGCAAACATTGAAAGAATATTTTAACATTGACATTGCCAGTGTCAAAATTATAATTATATAATTAATATGTAACCTCATTAGTAATTTTATTTATCATAAAATGTTTGTTTCTGGTATTTTAATTTAGTGTGACCCATAAATTAGTTAAAATGTTTGAGTTTATTTACATGTTTCAATCAGGTTTGCAAAGATTCAAGCTATCAATCTTAAGAAGATAGAAGTTTTTACGAAAAACAGGTGATATACTGTTTTTTTTTGGTGTTTTTTTTTAGATTTTTTTTTACATTCACCTTCACCTATCCCTTAGTCTTGTGGCACCACACAAGATCTGTTAACTGTCTTTCTCCATTCTTCTCTTTTTTTTTTTTGCTTTCAATGACTGACCATTCCATTTTTTATGTTGTCTTTCCATCATACATCATATGAAAAAATTTTTTTGAATTAGGCAACTTTAGACATTCGCAATGCATTATTGTGTTAGAGTTAAACTTGAAGAACATTTTTTTTTTGTTATCAGAATACTAAATTTGGTCTAGAATTTAATGGAAATAGAATTCTTTTTTGTACTAAAATATTTGTGGAGAGTAAAAAATTAATTTAATCAAATGAAAATTTACAAACAAATGTTTATTTCATTTCTAGATTTAAAAAGTGTTTTTTAATAGCCAAATTTAGTAATTGCTTTAAGGACACCTTATCAATTGAACAGACAGAAACTTGCTGCATTTAATAAGAAATATGTCCTCAAAAAGGGAAAATATTAATACAAATGTTTGATAGCTTGTCAGTTAAAAGACTAATAAGTGCTTAATGTTTACATTGTATCCAGCTAAGAAGTTAAAATACATGATTTAAGGATTAGGTATGTTAAAACTTACTCTTCCTGAAATGGCATGACATTTAACCTATTTAAATTGATGTATACATCTCTGCATGAACTGAATTGAATCTTTCTTTCATGGACACAGCCAGCTGTATGAAGCACGTCAGCCTGAGGTGCGAACAAAATGTTTGGAAAAATGGAAGGTAAGTTTTGTACTTTCATTTTCATATCAGAAGTTCTTTTTTCATATCAGAAGTTCTTTTTTTTCTATCAATATAACTGACACATAAAATAATGTGTTGTTTTTGTTGTGTTTTTTTTTTTATAATATGAAATATAGTTTACAGTATTGTAGAAATAGTCTACTGTAGGAATCATTATTGTTGTATTGTAAATTTGAATTCTTTTGTTAGATTCCTGATCAGTTAAGAACTCCTCCAGGTCGACCTGACCCTAAAGCTACAATCAGAGAACTCCTTAAGGTAAAACAGATATTATTATTTATATACTTAAAGATATGTCATTAAGATAATATACAGACTTTAAAAATATGTCATTTAGATAGTACACAGACTTTTAAAATTGATCTAGATGCTGGTACTTGGCTGATTCAGTTATATAGACACTAGTTAAAACACATAATATTAGCAATTATTAAATATTTATAAAAAAATTGATTTCTATTTGATCAAGCTGATGGTGGTCGATGGTTTCTCGTTTTATTCTTTTCTTGTAATATTACATAATTGCAAGGTGCTCATCTAGTGAGCTTCCCCCAATCATTACTGTAGAATCTAGTCAAGATTTACATTTGTATAGTGCAAGCTTACACTGGCTGTTCTTTTAGAAATGTGTTGAACTTGTTAAAACTCTTTTCAAATGAATTAGAAGTTTTGTAGGTATTTTATACATGCTTTCACTTTTTTTTTATATAAATGTATTGTTTAGTAGTTATACAATTTATTGGATTGGATTGTTTAGTAGTTATACAATTTATTGGATTGGATTGTTTAGTAGTTATACAATTTATTGGATTGGATTTTTATTTGTTCTAGGGTTCTGATTCTATTTTTGAAAACAACACAGAGATTTTAACTCACAGTAAACTGAGTTCAATCACTAGCCTATACAATTACAGCTGTTTAGTTAGAGGAGAAGGAGCTAGTTATTACCTTTTAGGTTGTGGGGTAAGTTTAAAAATATGGATTTGAGTTGTTATTGTTGTTGATGTAGTTTTTAAGTTGTTGTTCTTTTTTCAATGAAAAAAAAAGCATTGATAAAGAAAATAAAGTAAAATTACTTGTGGTCATTATATTTTAAACTTCAAACTGTTAGAATGTATATATAATCTCTAACTCACTCTTTTTCAGAGATCAAACTGTTACAAGTGGGAGGGTAGGGGAGCCATGAACTGGCACAGGGCAGAGAGACTGGAGCTACCCAGCAAGACGCTGCTAGAAGTCCAGTCTTTTACAGAACTGAAAGGAGAGGTTTGTGCAGTGCATTATTTGATATTATGTATAGTCCTGCAGTTCTAAGAGCTTCCACATCTTTACACATTTGACAATAGTGTTTTATTTTTTACTTACTTTGATCTTGGCATTTTAGGGCAAGGGTCAAAAGAAAATCACCACCAATCATGTGCTGGATGCTTTCTTCCTTTGTGGAGTTGATGTCAGGGAGATGTCATTTGAGAAAAGGTAGATGTGCAGGCAAAACAACATTATCTATTGGAGATACTCATCGTAAAGAAAACAATGTCAGGGATGCTAAATTAAACTTCCAAATTGTCAGCTAAGTCAATGTTGCAAATAGAAAAGCTTCAAAAGTTGTTTTTTTTGCAGTCTTAAATAGTGCAGGTATATAGTTATGTAATTTTTTAAAGACATAGCTTATCAACACTTTATTTATTTATACACAGGAGACACCAAAAATCTAGTTATTGAAAGGTTTCTGCCATGTAGAGAAACCCCCAATAACAAGCCTAATAATCTAGATTAGAACAAACCCAAGGTTTTGTAGAATAAATAAAAAGATTGGTATTAAATAATGTAAATAAATTGTTCAGCTTGAACAGGAAACACAATTTATTTACAAAGTTTAAAAATGGTCATTGTTGAATTTTAATGAATGTGGCATTATTTACTATGTTTTTTCTCTGTGTGTCTACTTTAGGCAAGAGAAGTTAAAAAAATTTATCAAAGGTTTAATGAAACCAACACGCTCAGACTTGCAGCAGCTTGTCACAATGAGTATATTTCCACTTCATAAATTTGAACAGATTTTTGAAAGGTAAGGATTTAGATTTATGTTGTTGTTGGTTTTTTTTTTACAATTCCTCTATTTAACTTGTAACTTTTTGAAAAATAAAACCTGAGTGTACATGTATCTCAAAAACAGCTCTAATGATTTTCCTTGAAATTTGACAGTTGATGTTTATCATTAGGAAAAGATTTACTAGATCATTGGCCACACTAGAAAAACAAGTGGGATGGTTATGATTTTTCAAATTATAAAAAAGAAATTATATTTGGCTAAGGAACAAGAAAATGTTTATCTTGGGTATTTCTGCATCTGGGCCTGATTTATTGAAGAGTTAAATAAATTAATGTTCAGGAACATTTTGTCTTCTAACTATAGATCTAAATGGCTTTCATTTGAATATTATAAAGTCTAGTACAATTATACTTCACTACAAGAATATTTGTCTTGAGGAAAGGGGGGGGAGGAGGAAATGACCCAGGGTAAAAAAAATGTTTCTTTTTTTTTTTAATCTAACATTCATTAGTTAATTGCTCTATAAGAAGTATAAATATATTGCTACCTGTTACCTATCCCTTAGTCTGGGGAACCAAGCAAGACTTGTAGACCATCTTTCTCCATTCCTCTCTATCCTTTGCCCTGTTTAAAACCTCTTTCAATGGTAGGACTGCCCATTCTTTGATGTTGTCTTCCCACCGCTTTCTCTGTCTGCCTCTTCTTCTTTTTCCTGGTACTGTTCCCAGGGAACAGTAAATATATTGTCTTTTTTTTAAAGTATTATTCATGTTTTTCTTTTTTATCATTGGATTATTTTGTGTTGTTGATATGTTCATCACATTAATGGATGGTAAATGCAAAATTGTTACTTAAAACTGTGGCCAGACAACATTTAGTGTGATAGCTTGTATAATCATAGTCAAAATATGACTTCAGTTCTAACAATATATTGAACTAATTGGCAGACTCAGCATGAAGCTGGTGAAAGGGGTGAGCAATCCTAGGTTGTGTTACAGGACAGAGTCTGGGAGTTATTTCCATCCAACTGGTCTAGACATTATCAGAACAGTCAAAGGTAATTAGTGACTTAGAACCATTGCCTTTTTTTAATTTATATTTAGTTCTGTCTACAGGAAGTTCCTGATTAATTCATAATGTGAAGATCAAATTTCCCTGTAGCATGGAGACCACACAAAGTCACAAACATTATTAATACTGTGTTGTGTAAAAATGTCTTAAAAGAGAAGCAATGACCACATGTAGAAATATTTATTTTTCCTTGGCACACTCTGCAAAAGAGCTTAAAGCTTAGCTGCAAAAAGCTGGCTAGAAGAGGAAAATATTTATTTAAAAACTAATTTGAGTGTTCATTTGTTCTGAGATTATTATTAGTTTCTTAGAGAATTAGAATGACAAATATTCCTGCATTGAAATAGAAAATGTTTTAAGTTAAGCTAATTTTACAATGTTATTGAACTAAAAGAGGGCGTGGTGGCTGAGCGGTAAAGCGCTTGACTTCCATACTGGAGGTCCCGGGTTCGAATCCTGGTGAAGACTTGGATTTTTATTTCGGGATTTTTGGGCGCCCTTGAGTCCACCCAGCTCTAATGGGTACCCGACATTAGTTGGGGAAAAGTAAAGGCGGTTGGTCGTTGTGCTGGCCACATGACACCCTTGTTAACCGTGGGCCACAGAATCAGATGACCTTTACATCATCTGCCCTATAGACCACAAGGTCTGAAAGGGGAACTAAAAAAAAAAAAATTTAACTAAAAACTTATCTTCAACTTTTGTAGATTTTTTTCTATAATTTTATATTTAACAATAATTCTTTTGCCTGCCTTCTGCCATTATTACAGTAGCCTTCTGGAATTTTTTTTTATTTGTTGAAAATAAATAATAAATTAATTTGTATATAATGTAAGATCCATACAGTCAGAGGCAGGGGATTATTTCTTCAGTAGTTAATGAAGTTCTAGTTTATCCTTAACTAACTATTGGCATTATAAATTATTTAATAATGAGCATCAGTTCATCTGCTCCTGTGTTATGGTCAATGCTAATCAGCTTAACTTATAATATATGTGTAGTAGTATTACCATCTGGTGACTGATAACTACTATTCCAGGAACTACTTTCTTTTTTCACATATAATAAACTGGACTCTTGAATTCTTGAACCTGATGCATGTTTGCATTCATTTACTACATACTAATGGCAATATAAATAAAAAATAAGAGGAATATAGTTCATTAGATAAGCCACAATAATATTTCATATTTCATATCTTGAATTATACAATGTTACTTCAGCACACAATTCTATGGCACTGCTCTCTTATTGCCTCATTCTCTTGACTTGTACACTTGATCACTTAGGATAACTTCTCTTTACATGATTATTTGGTTCACCTATTTACTTCTATATTGACTCTGACCATATTGCTACAAGACTGACCGACTAGAATCTTAGACGAACTCTTTGGTCAACTTCATAGTAAATCTCTCACTAAAGTCATGTTCACACATTTTCTTGTGCATCTTGTCATCTGATACCTGGTGTTCATATATGTATATTTTGATGCTCTATATTCAACCAAATCACATTTAATTATTACAATTTATCTGCTCCTGTGTTATCCTACAGTGTATAGAAATAAAACATTTTCATTCTACCCTACTCAATCAATCTGCTTTTATGCCAAAATAAGTTGTAGATGTTGTGTTTGCCAGATGAAGAGTAAAACTACTAAGACCATCTTGTTAAGATCCATTTTTTTTTCCTTTGCTTTCTTCTTGCTCCTGTGCTACTATGCTGTATTTTATCTCTATTTAGAACCCTGGACCAAGTGTATCAGCAAATCAACAGGCAACTTTTACTGGTTCAACACAAAGACCAGACAGTCTGTGTATGAGTGCCCAGCAGAGGCCAGAGCCACAGCCAGGTTGGTTCTAGTCTATGAATACATGTATTTTACATAAATT
Source organism: Biomphalaria straminea (assembly GCA_021533235.1). NCBI lineage: Eukaryota > Metazoa > Mollusca > Gastropoda > Planorbidae > Biomphalaria > Biomphalaria straminea. The sequence continues at coordinate 12,626,985 of JADKLZ010000104.1, forward strand.
AAATGTATATGTGGACGTAGGGGTGAGTGATGTCACATTATCTGATGATTTTGTAACACAAAAACCAAGATGCTGGTACTCTAAAGTAAGCATAAACTAATGTATTTATGCTACTCTAGACTAAAAGAAAGTAAAGAGGGTTAGTTGTTATGCTGGCCACATGACATCCTGCTTCTTAACCCTTGCCCTATAGAGCGCAACGTCTAAAAGTGGAACTTAGACTTTAAAAAAAAGTAATGAATTTCTATTAATGATTTTGACATTACCGTGAAAATGCTTTTTGTAAAACATTTTATAAACATTTTCATTTACCGAAACATGTGATCTTCAAAGTTTCTCAAAATTGTCAAGCCAGAAGTTTGTCATTTTCTCTAAATCAAATAATTTTGTTAAATAACAATTAAATCATTAATTCTTTATACCAATAATTTTCATATAGTTTTCATTGTAATCTTCATTCTATACCATTTTTAGTCATTGTCAACTAGTTTCAACCGATTGACCATAGAGATACAAATGTAGATTGTTGTTTTGACAGTTTTGCCATTTTGAAATAAACTTCTCTATATACTTTGAGTGGACTTAAACCAGACTCCTTACACTTAAAACTTCCATATTACAACTGCAACACTATGCAGCCTGTGAATTACAGAAGAACATTGTTTATCCATATGTTAGTTATCTGGAGCGTCAAATATCCTTGACTAGCTTTTTTTACATTTTGTAAGCTATTATTTCTTTCAATAATGTTGGGCTACTATGCATAAAGCTTTGTTCCCTTGTATATTTTACTTAAATAAAATTTTATGTTTATGTATTTTCAGATATCTCCATATGAAGTTTCTTTATATTATTGTTGAAATGGACCATTTATAATATTGCACATTTAAACAATTGATTATCTAGATACCTTATGTCATCATTTAATCTGGAACATTTCTGTTCTATAGTGTAAAAAGATTTAATCTTATTGTAGTTCCTTTGTTGTGTTTTTTTTTCTGGTTAATCTTTTAACGGATGAAATTTTCAGGCGAATTTATTTTTCTGTTGCAGTGACTGCAAGAAAACATTGTTGCATTGGCGCTGGGAACCTGGAGTCAAAGTTCATCCTGACCAGGAGCAGGAAGATCCAGAACTAATCAGTAAATCCCATTTCATTGAACATCTCAACAAACTCAAGTGACCTCCCCTGGACTTGTTGTATGCTTTTATGTTGTTGGTTTCCGTTGAAGGTCAAAATAAGTGAAAAGTTGGCAGCTGTTCCATGTATATAAACACTGACAGGACGGATCTGAAAAGTGGTATTCCAGTTTGTTCCATTCACATTGCTGTTCTAGTTTTGTATGATCTTTGTTACATTGTATAATGCTCTCCTGTAAATCTTTATTGAATTGTGTCAATTGATTTGGAAAAAAAGATTTATTGTTGGTTTGAATTTCTTCATTGCTATTGTGTGTATGTGTCAGAGTGCTGTGTGTATGTGTGCTGTTAAATGGGTGTAACAAAATGTGTATCTTTAGTCACCAAAAGTATGAACTAATCTATTCAAATTTTTACATGGTTATCAAAATATTTTAGAATAAAAAAGTTATGCACTTTTTTATTTTAAGTGCCCGTGTCATTTAAGTCATTCACAATTTCAGCTTACAAGGGCATCATTATCTTTCTTAATAACAACCATCAATGCAGCTAGTATTAATTCTGCTAAGGCCTACTCATTTTCATTCATTAATTATCAGAAACCTCTATCCATATGTACTTACATCACTAACAATTTTTTTCTTTTCTACATTAAGCTTTGTTGCTAAAAAAAAACATTTAGAAAATATTTATGTAAGAACCACATTTAACAGATAATTTCTTACGTATTGTAAATTGTGTGGTCAGTGGAGGCTTACCATAATTTTTTGTCAACTGTAACATATTACTTTTTAAACAAATCTATACACAGTCATTTCAACTATTGTAATTAATGTCACAATTTAATACTAAATGTTTGTTTCAGCTGTAAAAATAGTATAGGTTGTTTGTGTGGAAATGGTAGAAACTTTAACAGATATTTTATTTATTCATGTCAATAAATTGTAAAGGTCAGTCAGTCTACCTACATTACAGTCACTATTGTACGACTGCAATCTACATGTCCTTTTTGGCATCAGTTTCTCAATGCAACATAAATATACATTTGGATTATTAACAATACAATAGTTCAAGAACTATTTAAGGTCATTGTATTTTTTATCTCGACCCTATCCATACATCATTACAAATAGATTAGAAGTAGTCCTTTAAAAGACATCATTA
>JADKLZ010000104.1:12629298-12649270 GCA_021533235.1 Biomphalaria straminea
TAAAAGACATCATTACAAATAGATTAGAAGTAGTCCTTTAAAAGACAAATGGTTAGTTTTGCATTTCTTCTAGCCTAGACTTTATTTATGAATCTATTTTCAATGCAAGAAAAATTAAGAATAGACTTAAGATTTATACAAAGCTCATTGGGTTGTGAGGTTTTAAAAAGTTTCGAAAAGAGTCGAACAAGTTTTAAGATCAGAATTCAATATCAGAATAACAGATATCTCACTGCTTTTATTGCACGCTTGAACAGAACATGATTGTAAATATAAATAAAATAAATGGTTCTATTTTCAGTGTTAAGAATAAATGGCTTCATAATGTTTGCTTTGAATTGATGCATGCCACAAAATTAGGTCATTATTGTTACTTACTTAGCATGAGAACGAAGAAGTTACTTAGCACAAAGACAATTAGATGAAGGACAGATTTTTGCCAAAACTTTGTCTGTCTGGTACAAATGTTAAACATGTTATTTCTCCCACTTCCCATCTCAAGTTGAGACCTTTGCACAATTAATCATTTTCCCTAACAGTATATGAATCAGTGATGCCCAGAATAAAGCCCTGGCCCGGGACACGGTTCCATATGGCCCGCCAAAACTTAACCACAAGGTGAAGAAAATTTCCATCCTCAAAAAAAATGGTTTAAAAATATATCTTTATCTACCATTTTTCTGAAGGATTGGTATTAGGACCTTTTGTGTCTTTATGAGATAGAGCTCTGAATGTAGAATCTAGCAGGAAAAGTGAACGGTTCTTGACTTTTGTATAGAACATGTTATTAGCCAACATATTTGTTTTGCGGAAAAAAAAGTGTCATTTAAATAAAAAATTATATAAACAGTATTGTAAAACAAATAGGATGGCATTCTTGGTTTGAGGCGCCAATAAAATATTTTTAAACTACACCTAGAAATGTGGCCCTTGACACAAGTGTTTGAAATTAAAATTGCCAGTAGATCAAAATAGGTTGGGATTCAATGATATAATAGAAAATGGATCCTCTGTTTGGGACCCCTCAACTCATGGAAATCTTAAGAAACTGGAACAGACACAAAATAGAGCAGTGAGATTCATAACAAACGAATATTCACATTTGACTAAAGTAACACCTTTACTAAAATCACTAAATATAGAAAGCCTTCAGGACAGAAGACTTAAAAGCAAAGTAGCTATTATACATAAAACACTGAACCATAATCTTCAACTTCAAAATCTAATAAAATACTCAGAAAGACACAAAGATAAAGGCACATTCCTCGTCCCATATGCTAGGACAAATCTGTACAAAAGCTCTTTCTTCCCTAGTGCCATTAGAGCATGGAATGGATTGCCTGAGCTAGCCAGGAAAACCAGTGACTTGGCAGAATGTAGGTCATTGGATAATATGCATGACACGTTGGACGTAATCATCTTTTTTGAAGTAACGTCTGTATCATATAAGATGAAAAGATGAATCAATTTTTTAAAAATTACAAAACATTTTTTTGTTATATAGGAAAGAGAAATAAATTGAACAGTATGGAGATGTATGGCTGTACATTTGTAATTTCCCTTGTACAAGCTTTTTTTTTTTAAAAGTATTTTTGTCTAGTTTTTGTTTCTTGTGTAGTGTCAGTTTGTCAGGTTTGGAAAGCAGAGAAGGGTGAGTGGGAATAAGAGTCTTCAGGGTGAGAATGTTATGTCCTGGTTCCATCTAAAAGAGATACCACCAATAAATTGTAATTTTATTCATAGTAGGAGTTAACCTACATTCATTTTGGTTTTGGATTTAGTGACATTCTTTCCTCATGCATTGTCGAGTAGATTGTTTTATTTGTACAACTTTAGTGAACATGTTCACTTTCCACATATTGTTCTATTAAATTTGTTTTTAAAGATAATTGTCTTTCTTTATTTTGTATTTTATTTGAAGCATGCTCCTTAGCAGGGGCGGACTGGGTGTTAAAATCGGCCCTGGCATTACTATACTAACAGGCCCATAAATTGCATATCAGTATATCATATCATGGGCGTCCAATCATAGACATGCCTGACCTCAAAATAATTACGTTAAGTTTTGAGCATCAATAACTGTGTAGCCTATGTGCATACGGTGTATTTATTAAAAAGATAAGCCTTATGTTGCTTTTTAATCGCTAATTGTGTGGGCCATAAAAAGATAAAGCCTACTAGCATCACTGTCCATGGATGTAGGCAATTACATTAGTTCGGAAAATTTGTTACATCAAATGAGTATTACACCGTAGAGAGATTTCTTTTAAACATAACGCCCAGAAGAGAGAACATTATAAAACAGTTAATTTAATACAAAGTGACATCAATGCGGCCTATTCGGTGGCCCTACCGGCCCACCGGGCATTAGCCCAAATGCCCATATAGCCAGTCCACAGAAGTCTGTGTGGGACTTGTTTAGTTGAAGCTGCTAGCTACACAAGTCAAAGTCGTTTCGTAATTCTCTGGATACTGCCTAAACTAAAAAGCTGTATGTGTCTTTGATCTTGCAATACGCTGACATCCAAGAAAAAAAATAATTAGCTGTTATCTTTTTTTAGGTGACTTATGATTTGAATTTATTTAATAAAAAAAAAATAATTCAGAAATACTATTACGATGCCATAAGCACAATTTTCGGATAAGTAGACTGACTTATGAGAAGCAATGATGTAGCAATGAAAGATGTTAATAATTTTGGGCCAATTACTCCCTTTACCTATCTCATTTCTGTTGAGCTCTCTCCCTGTCATACACTTTCTTTCTCTTGCATTTTCTTTTTCCTTAACTTTCTCTCCCTCTTTCTCTTTCCTTCTCACTCATGTTCTCTATCTTTTCTGATATTTTCATTTTTTTTTCTTCCATCCAAACCTTGAAAACATCTGTACATAGAAACACATTCAGCATAAGCTATCTCTTTGTAAGCACATTTGTCATCATTTTAAAAAAAGTGTCCTGGTGTAACTACATTACTACTGTTTAACTTGACAACCGACCGACAAAGCTTGATACTTTAGTCTGAATCTGCAGCAAAAAAAAAAAAAAATCCTTTTTACTTCGCCTGATAACAGTATACGTCACCATATGGGTCAGTATACGACGTCACGGCATTGTCATTAGGAAAAACAAATGATTTTCTGTCATCACTTAAACGTCATAGTTTTTGTTTTTTAACTTTACTTGTAACTACGATTAAGTAGTAGGCTATGTGTGACGTCTTAGCTGACGACGTGAAACCTAAAACTGTATCCGTTATTACCAGACGTCACTAAGCATACATGTCTCATCTAACGCTTGAATACGAACACAAAACTTGACAAGCAATATTGTCGTCTTCTTGATCATTCGTTCAAGGTTTTCATTGCCACATCTGCAACTCAAGTTCTACTGGATTGGAAAGTCGCTTGATGGTCTGGCCTCCTTCCTACAGGAGGTTCTGGCTAGGATGTAGGCTACAAGACTTCTTTCATTGCTACATCTGAAACTCATTTTCTACTGGATTGGAAAGTCGCTTGATGGTCTGGCCTCCTTCCTGCAGGATGTTCTGACTAGGATGTAGGCTACAATACTTCATTTTCTAAAGTAACGTGTGCAATAAAACAAAGCAGACGATTCTGTTATGAACATTGCATTGGACACTGCTATCAGATATGAGATTGTTCCCCTTGAGACACAAGAGAGATTGGGAGAAATAGAAAGGATTGAGAAACATTAAATCTTGAGGATGTAAGCAATGAAGCTTTAGCTTTAGTAGTTTCGCTCTATTTGTTTAAATTATTAAATTAGTGTTGTTATATATGCCTTTCCAGGGGCGTAGCTAGGGGTTCGGGGGCCCGGGGGGACCGACCTCTTTGGGGGCCCCTTGCATTTTGACTTTCGATATATGACATGATATAATGTACGCAAAAAATATATATGACCAAGATCAAATTGATTCAGTATATCAGTAAATTTGACCAAAACAATTAATCATTAAGACTCTTAATGAATAATACCGTTGTTTATTAGCAAAATAATGCATAAGTGATAAATCTCGATTCATATCGCTTCATGTGGTGCATTCTGTTCACCAAGGACATCTATAACATCATCTACATCAGGGGTGGGCAACCTTTTTCAACCGATGGCCGCATTTATACAATTTGGGGATTAGGCGGGCCGCATATATATCATATGAATGGCAAAGTGAATTTGGTGGTTCCGAAAAAAAATAGAAAAATACAAAATAAAGTGAAGAAGCTAAAATTATATAATTTATTAAAGACCTAGTGTACTTCGAACAATAACATTGAGTACAAGTTTCACTATTCCTTCTCTATAATCACTCAGTGCATGTTCCCCAACAACCTTGGCAGCTGCTTACATTACCTAAGCCTAAGGACAGCCCTGTGAATCTTTTTAACTCTTTTTTATGTGTTACCTCTTAATTCGCTCGAATTCAATGTAGCTTTGTGTAAAGTTTGCAGTTACTAAATTATGGTTGGGATATTTATTTTGTTTTTACTAAAAAGGTTTTTCTCAGTCAAAGCTCCATCAGTTGTTACCCTTGCCATCATTACAAGCCAACCCAACTCTTTCAACACATTTTTTCATAGCATTGAATAAATAGATACTGGCCTGGGCTTATATGTTTTACTGAATTTATGGAAATACTGCTTTTAAATACAATCTTCGTTTTCTTTAAACTTTTTAGAAGGAAGTTTAGAGACGTTTCTTTAGCCTCATTATTCTAAGTGATAAGAATCAAAAGTTTCATTTCTCTATAGATTTACCATTATTTATTTTTAATGTACTTGCATTTTTAATATGTGTAATGTGTGGGCACACTTGATTTAGTTAGGTTTTCGCGGGCCGCATAAAACACTTCGGCGGGCCGCATGTGGCCTGCGGGCCGTAATATGCCCACCCCTGATCTACATCGATACTTTCTAGTATTTGTGACTTCACTGACATTAAGGCCATGATAAGCCTTTCTTGCGTCATTGTGCTCCTGGGATAGTTTTTTTTTTAGAATGACGCAATGGTAGTGGCCTGATTTAGCGGTACGGTATTCAGAGGATGTTGCAAAGGTTTGAACCTTTTTGGTGATTGTATTACTAGTTTGTTGGTGAAAAGTGCTCGTGCATCAGTGACATTATTGAAAAAGCGATTTGCCATTTATTTCACTAATAAAAAATATGCTATGATTGTGAAATTTCCTCTGACGAAAAGACGTACATTTGTTGTTGTTTTTATTCATTTTCCCAACTTTGCAATTCACTCTTTTATCACTCTATAACAACGATTTTTTTTATTTAGAAAAGCCTTTTTCCATTTGATTGCGGATAGATGAATAGAGGGGTAAAAAACTCGAGTGTGAAGTTAATTCTGAAATTACAGAATTACAGAAGCCAAACCCGAATAATGGACAATTCTAGCATTGTTAAGAATAACTATTGGATCTGTTATACTCGTTGCTGTAAATTCTGCTTCAAGGTTAATTAGCGTAGCCTTAAAATACTCGCCATTTAAATCTATTATTAGTAAATGTAACAAGATACCTGGAATTCCCTGTATACAGGGGCGGACTTAGCAGCGCGACGGGCCCTGGACCCTAGTCTTGTGCGGGGCCCGGAGCCGTAAGGGTAGACTATATATAAACCGTACCACATCACGCTAACGGGCTATACCGTCTTACGGCTGTCATTGGCCTCCAACAATAACAATTCTGTATGTCCGCTTTTAACACTGTGGGCCTTATTTTTATTACAAAACAGAATATTACTTAGGTACTGTTTGCCTACTGTTGTATATACTTCATTGTTATTGTTCTGCATAAAAGATTTTCTTTGAAGTTTAAAAAGTTTAAAAGAAAAATACTCCCATGGCCTCAAGATGTCTATGCACAGAAGCATATAAAACACTTAGACGAAAATAATCAATACATAGAGGTTATGTTTGTATTCAAACATCGACGTCTAATCGGATTTTATTAGGAAAATGTGTAGTGATCAAGTTTGTTACAATAAAATCTCCGATTGCGGGGCCCCCACAGGTGCTCCACTTGCCACCTCTAAGGCCTCTACTGCTGTATATCATACAGTTTTATTCGTGGCAACAAAGAGAGTAATATTCTTTGTTTTTGCTGCAAGAACATGTTTGATCTCTTTAATCGGCAACAAATCTATTAAAGATTTGTATTTCAAAATGTAAAACTGACTTTAAAAAAACAACAACTTTGATCTCTGTGGGAAAAAAAATATTTTAAAATGTCAACAAAGTCAACGTACTGATAGACCTAGATCTAGATTTAGTATTTGATATAAGTATAATCCATAAATGTTGAAAAAAAATACACCCGTTGACACTATTTGTCAATCAAATATATTAATTTATGTATTTTGAAACACCCATTTGGGGGCCCCCCCTAGGCGGGGGCCCGGGGGGATTTCAAAAACCTGCCCCCCCCCCCCCCCCCCCTACGCTACGCCACTGTGCCTTTCGTTGAGGATCCCACTTCTGACAGCAATAGTTAACTTTTGGCTATATTATTACAATATGAAGGATCGAATTCTATTGTTTGATTAAGTCATTTACCATTACACTAACCATAAGAGAAAAGGAAGGACATTTTCACATTTCAGGTCAACGCCCGCCGGACAGTGGACATGATCTCAAAAAAGGAAGACATGTCCTCCTTTTGCCGGACGTCGTATCCCAATGCTTGACTAGATTAATACAAAGATACGCGTAGGGCGTACTAATCTTCTCTTTTAAAGAAACGTCTGCAATTGATAAGACAAGAAGATAGGTACCCACGACATTTGAGTTATCTGCAATGCTCTATCAACTCAGCTTCCTAGCCATATTAATATCTGGCAAAACTTAAGTTTGCAATAAATAATTCAACTTTTTATAGGCCCCCTAAAGGGGAAAAGACGCTATTAATTCTGTGTGGAATGTCTGTCCGTCTGTCCCGTTTAGATTTCGTAAACTAGACACGATAGTGAAAATCCGACATCATAATATTTTAGACCATTCAAAGTTCTGGTGCAACGGTTACTTCTTTCTTTTCTGAAACCGAAAAATCTATTTTTAAAATCACTTAAGCAAGCAGTTATTTTCATAAAATTACACTACTTTTACAACTCACTATTAATAGTTTTAAACACGCGAGGCTCTTTACTGTGAATAAGATTACTACAAAGATGGATCACATTTATGCTAATGGTATTAGAATTTTTGAATATTTTTTTTTACGTATTGTATTGCGAAGTTACTATTACTTTTACACAAAAATGTTTACTTTTTTTTAAGAGAAAAAATCTATCAGTTGGGCATAATTTAAAACAACAATTAATAAGTAGTTTTTCATATTATAGCATGAACTGCAGCACATCATACACATATGTCATATGTAAATAACACACTGAACTGAATTGTTTTTTCTTGAGGAATAAAAGATTGTCCCTTTACAAAACAAATAGAGCAATTAGATATTAATTATAAGACATTAGTTAGGCCAGGTTCACATCTAACTTCACATTCACTTTCACCTATCCTAAGGTCTGTGGACCGCTGGGGCACCACATAAGATCCGTCAACCTTCTTTCTCCATTCTTCTATGTCATTTGTCTTTTCTAGAATTTCATTCTGATGTTCTTTCTGAAAATATTGAAACCTGCCTTTTTACCTGCCTGGGTGGACCACTTCGGGGGGGGGGGGGCGATTTTGAGTTTGTGTCTCCACTCAAACTGTCTTTGTAACCTTGTTTAAGTTGTGTCTCTAACCATCTTCCTTCCACCTATTGACTATGAAGAAAAAGTGAGCACAATGTAGGATTTAGAAACAAAACACAAGAGGAGCTGGCTAGAGACGTAATTTGACAAACTCAATAGTATTAATATCAAAATAAAACCCATGTCAACTCTATCAATAACTATTAGCCTATAAATCAATGTTGTTAAGAGCAGGTCCACAGTTAGATGTCTAGGTGTTTCTAGGTTATTCTTTACCCTTCTAGCTAACAAAGACAAACGAGAAACAAGTCTTTCTTTTTAACATATTGCAGATGACGCATGCCTTTTTTTTTTTTTAATGTTTAAACAAAAAACACAACCTTCTATGTTGTTGTTTTGTTGTTGTTTTTTTTTTTTTGCATTGAAGGGCAATTTATCATTTTTACGATAGGTGCCAATTATTCTAGCCGGCGCCTTTCACTTTCTCTGGATCATCCTCCTCTAACGGTCAGTAATGGATTCCTTTTATTTGTACATTTTTTTAAAAGAGATGGTTGACGTTTGACTTGTGAGGCCAGCACTTAAGTTAATGTTGTAGGCTACCTGCTAGAAGGGAGGCTACTATCTTTTTTTTTAACACGATAAGAAAATTAATGCCCCTTATGTTTTAAACACAAAGACAAGCTTATTGTTCTAATGGAGAGTGAGAGAGAAAGAGTGAGAGAGATAGAGAGAGGGAGAGTATGTATGAATGAGTGAATGGGTAAAACTGATAATTAAAAAAAAAGAGTGAAAAAAATAGAGAGAGAAGTGGGAGAAAGAAAAAGATATAGAGAGAGAAGTGGGAGAAAGAAAAAGATATAGAGAGACGTGGGAGAAAGAAAAAGATATAGAGAGAGAAGTGGGAGAAAGAAAAAGATATAGAGAGAGAAGTGGGAGAAAGAAAAAGATATAGAGAGAAGTGGGAGAAAGAAAAAGATAGAGAGAGAAGTGGGAGAAAGAAAAAAATATAAAGAGAAGTGGGAGAAAGAAAAAGATAGAGAGAGAAGTGGGAGAAAGAAAAAGATATAGAGAGAAGTGGGAGAAAGAAAAAGATATAGAGAGAAGTGGGAGAAAGAAAAAGAGAGAGAGAGAAGTGGGAGAAAGAAAAAGATAGAGAGAGAGAGAGAAGTGGGAGAAAGAAAAAGACCTAGACAAAAAAAAACGTTTAGATGTTCTTTCAGAGTTGAAGATATTTATTCCTAGTCCAAACCACCCGCAGGACGACGGGGGATGGGAGCAGACAGGGTTTGAACCCAGGACCATTGATAAGTCAGAACGACAGTTAAACGTGTAAACCGCACGACCAGGCATCTACAAAAACAGTAGGCCTACCCGGTTAGAGAAAGAAAGAGATAGGATGAGAGAGGGGAGGAGAATGACAGTGTGTGTATATATAAATGAGTGAACTCATTAAGTGATGAGTGAGTTTTAAAAAAGTCTGGAGTTAATATAACATTTAATTACCCTTGAGCTTACATATCTCCATGGTAACCAGTATTTCATTTGATACGCGAAAAAAAAACGATGTAAAAGTTAGAATTTTTAACATTTTTTTTTTGACATATTTAAAAAACTATCCTAGCATACGGCATAAGAAAATGAAACGAAACTTTGCAGTCTAATGTTCATCTCAAGATAAATGGTTTCATGTTCAGGCCACCAGTGGTGTTACCCAACTCTGCTGTCACCGGTGACAGAGTTGCGCAAACACAATCAAACACACACACACAATGGCTGGTCTCCAAGACAACTTTAATCCCTCCCTCTTTTTACATTTTTTTTTTCGTCTTCAACCAATCATTAACTCATTACACAATGACGTATGGGGGAAAACAAAAAAGTTTCACCGAACCCAGAATTACGAAAAGTTGCACCTCCAGAAGTTCAAAGAGGTGAAAAAAATAATAATGTTACGTGGCGTCGAGTTCCAGTTTTTAAAATGCCCTGATTTTCACTTTTGTTTTAGATTGTATTACGAGATTTCTCTTTTTACTTTTGGATGATGTCATAAAATTACCAATGGAAGCAACGAAACAATACAAAGGTGAAAATCTAAAAGGTTCAGGTCTCCAGTTATATCAGATGCTAACCTTTCACTTCCCTAGACAGTTCTAGCATTGTATTTCCAAAACTAGTTTCTTTTTTAGCTTTGTTTCGTTAATCTCATAATATTCGATTAGAAGATAATTAAAATTGCATTTTTTTAAAGCTCCCAGTAAGCCCGTGTGAGATATACTGTTTCTCATTTATCATGTTCAACTCGCAATGAGATTAAATGTCTTATTTACACTGGTATGGAAAAAAAAATATTAGGGTGACGAATTGTGATGAAATGCAACTATCGTCATCGCGTGCGTCATTTCATTCTAAGACCTACTGTAACGTAAAGGTGAACTACCTCAGAACATGTCGTCACGTACACTTGACGTCATCACAATCACGTGATTCGAGGACATCGAATTTTGTGAGTAGATAGTAGGTAGATGAAGTGACGCCTTGTCCAATGATATTGTTACTAGATTTACTTGTCTTAGTCCTTTTGACTTCAAGTGGAGCATATGACTCCAACAATAACAGTACTTCGCTATGGGACTCTGTTCTGGGCTGTTCCCCTCAGTTGAGTCCATGTCCATTCTGCCTTCTTTGATTCTAGGTCTACGGATCCTCTCTGTTTACTTTGGTCTTCCAGCCTTTCTCTACCTTGTAAGTTCCAGAGCCTGTTTTGCAATTACTTCTGTTGTTCTTTGAATTGTTTGCCCATTCAGTCCCATTCGCGTCGTTTGAACCAGAATAAGATATTCTTACAATAAGTTTTTCTTTCAGCAAACAGAAAGAATAGGACAGACTTCTAATCTCTTTGGAAATGCAGAAATGAAATCCGCGATGACTTGTGTTGACAAGATGTGACGCAACCTTTCACCCACGTCTGCGACATTCTATCCAGCATTAATGACATTAACTTTGATCATTAGCTATCATTTTCATCCAATGAGCCATTCATGTGAAAGCTTGGTTAAACCCCTGTTTCTTTTTCGTCGCCAATCTCGGGCATTGTTTTTAAGTCACCATCAAAAGTGTTTCCGTTTCTTACTGCTGTTTGCTTGTCCATTTCCTCCCCTCTCCCTTACTCCCCCAAGAATGTTTTTAATGTGTTCAATAATTAAAGAACTCTTCCTATCGTTCAACAGTCTTCAGTGTTTGACTCTCGTTCTATTGGGTACTTCCTCTATCATTAATGTCGGACAGGAATACCCTCCAGGTTTTTTTTTTTGCTTTTGATGGGAAGGGGAGGGAGAGGAAGGGAGTCATACCATTCATTAAGTGAAATTTCTGCTTGCATCCAGCGCCACCTGCGGTCAGTGTAATGTGACGTGAGGTGTCCTTCACGATGACCAACAGACAACAGCCGTCAGCGAGGGTTGTTAGAGGAACCTTTTATGTTTCACGACAGATGACTCTCACGGAAGTGTTTGCAATATCTTTTTGAAGTAGTTTCAAGACCCGTACTCTTAAATCAAACGACTGAAAAAATTGGGTTTGGAAAATTGATTTTGTCATTTTGAAAAGATGTTCTAAGTATCTTTTTTTTTTACTGACATACATCAATTTGTTTCAATTATTATACTAATAACTAAATCCATAGACTTGAATAAATATAGACTGGCCAATAAGAGAGTTTTATGAAACAAAATTTGTGCATTGCAATTGTGTGTACTTTATTTTATGTCTATAAATTTTGTGTAATCTCTAAGACTGAAGATCATGCAATTTTTTAATTATTCATAATTCGGAAATACGAATACAATAGATATACATGTTTTCAAGTTACATGAAGTTACTTCCTTTTTCCAGTCTATATTTATTTATGTCTATGACTAAATCTAATAACGTTATAGCTATAAATAGGTTTCAAATATCACTTCAAAGAGTTCAGGCCGTATGGGGAGACATTTTTCCAAAATGGCGAAAACAATTCGATCTTTCCATGCCCGTCAATAAGACAATGTGCTCTGTCCCAAATGGACAAGTCTGTCAAAGTGTTTAAAGCATTGACCACACTCCCTGACCAGTTTATTGTGTTTATGTCCTCTAGTAGCAAGTTTATGATGAAGTTATTGAACTTGCATTGGAATGTTTTCTAGCAAATGAGCTGATACATAAAAACTACTGGATTTCTTTGTCACACAAAATATGTGTCAGATTTGGGGGGGGGGGAGGGGCCCATCAATATATTCTTGAACCCGGGCCCACGGGTACCTTGCTACCCACTGCTCTCATCCTTATTTAATCTCCCCTATTTTACGAGAATTTTAAGCCTTTTATGTCTTCGACTTTTGACCAAAGTTTAACTAACAAACATTTTTTGTGTAGGTAAATAAAAACCTGTTGATTAATAAGAATTTACCAATAGATAGGCCTACAAAACTTTTACATCTGAAGTGAAAAGATATGTATACAAGATCCACACGACATGCTTAAGAAACATAGAAAGTTTAAAGTCCTTTTTTTTTATTTGGCTCCTCAGTATACAAACTAGTCTGTCAGCCATTACACAAATATTTCTAGTATTGTCAATTCAAAGGTGAAGGCTAGTAATTCGAAGTTATTTGTACTATTTTGCCATGTTTAAATACCCTAAGAGGATCAAATTCGTCCAAATCAGTGGTTAATTAGTCTCGCAAACGTAGAATCTCACGAATCTGTTGTCACGGGACGGCTTCAACGGAAAAGAACCCGGATATTATGATATTAAAATATCATCCGTTTTTGGTTTCGGTGTTTCTGTCTCCTTGCTTTTCACTTCTGCGGGAGGAACAGGAAGCGCCGATTCTTTGACAAGGGCGTTAATTAAAGCGAATGAGCAGAGCAGGGAGCTGGTGACCTGCCTCTCTTTTTATAAGCAGACGAACTAAGGACATGTTTTATTGTTGTCCTGTTTCTCTGGTGATTAGTGGAACTAGCCATTACTAAACAATGGAAAGGGGGGAACACTAATAGAAGCCTCTTTCTGGAAAAGGAAAAACTAAAGAACAGGATTCGCGAATGAAACGAAAATAAAATAATAAAAGAGATTGGGGAAAGGGGTTAGTGAAAAGTGGGTGGTCATCAGTGGTCATATTTTAAGACAGAGACTAATTTTAACAATGGACAGAAGTCAAAGAGTGGTCAAGCTGTGACTGGCAAGTCAAGTAGGAATTTCAAAAAATTAATGTAATGCAGTGTAGGGCAGGCCACCATTGGTCATTGGTCATAGGACATGGCGATACGAAACCCCAACGCGCCATGTAGTGTCGTATTTACAGTTGAAAAGGCGTTAAGCTATTGTATGTAACTACTAAGTATTTCATGGAGGCCCTAAGCTAAAGCTTAAGTTGCAAAGAGGGCTCCTGCACCCATGTTTTTTTCACCATCGGGTGTGGGTCCCAAAATGGTCGTGGGCCTGGGTTCATTTAACCCCTTCGCGCCATGGATGCTACGCCACTTGATGAGAGAATACTAAACATTTTTTTTAAACTTAGTATGAAAATAGAATTGTATCCTAACTTTGTGTTCAGGTTGGGAATGTTAAGTGTCAAACTAAAGGGACAGAACGCAATGTGATGTGAATCTCTTTTCACTCTGTAACTCCTTTTCTTTCTCTCTATGTTTCTCTCTCTCGCTCTTTCAATGTGTGCCTCTCTCTTTCTCACTCTTATTTTCTTTTATGCTTGGTTCTTGTTCTGTTGTCACAGATTAATAAACTACTGTAGACTTTACAATTTAACAATAAATAATATAACGAGACTGTCTTCATTAAGGTAGACATAGAGAGCTCTTTATTTCCGCTCTATCCTTTACGTTCACTCAATAACATAAACAATAAACAATGACGTAATGTATTTTATATTAGCACATCCTTCCTTTTAAAGTTCTTAATAGAGCCTACTGATATCTAGAAGGAATCTTAACAACTCGGCCACTTCTGGTTGTTTTGACTGGCACGACAAGTTCTCTAGACGTTGGTCTATAACTGTCTGTTTCGGTGGTTCTAACAGTTTGTTGTTCATTGTCTTCGTCAGTATCATAGTACCCAGAGATGTCTTCATCAAAACTCTTATTTAAAAACCGTTGGTTTCTTCTGTAGGTTTTTCCATCATTTGTCTTTATGATATAAGATCTGGGTGATGGATGTTTCTTAATGACGACAGCTTTCTGCCATGTTTGTCCTAGACGCACTCTTACTTTCTCTCCGACAGAATAATCTTTAGGTAGTCTTGCTTTTGCATCATATTTTACTTTGCTTTTCATCTGTCGTTCGTTGAGTAATTCAGCTATCGATGGTTCAAATAGTTTGGGATCAGTTGGAATTATGTCCCTGAGTCTTCTACTCATCAGCAGTTGTGATGGTGAATACGGCAGTCCACTTATTGGAGTATTTCTATACTCGAACATAGCGAGATATGGATCTTTCCCACTTCTGACACCATGTTCTGTTGTCACATATTAATAAACTACTGTAGACTTTACAATTTAACAATAAATAATATAACGAGACTGTCTTCATTAAGGTAGACATAGAGAGCTCTTTATTTCCGCTCTATCTTTTACGTTCACTCAATAACATAAACAATAAACAATGACGTAATGTATTTTATATTAGCACAGTTCTTTTACTCTCCATCTTTCCCCTTCTGTAACTCCCCTCTCTCTTTCTCTGCTTATATCTCTATTTTTCTCCCTTTTTAATTCCCTCTTTTTCTTTCCTTTTTTTCTGTATTCACCTCTTTCCACTCTGATTTGTATCTCTTTGTATTCTTGCATCATTCTTATCTTACAAGATAAAGGAACTCTCATGCGCTCAAACAAACAAAATTCTGTCTCAAGAAGTCACCACATCAGAGAAATCTGGCTCATTACCCGCTGACATGTCACCATACAATCCTTGTACCCGCATGACTCCCTTCTGCAACTATGTTGCCATCCTTTGGGGAGAAACGTACGTCTGGAAACATGCGCAGGCTCAGAAAACCAATTAAGAAATTATACACCATAATTAAACTCCATTTTTTTTTATAGGAAACAAACATGTGTACGCTGATATCATGTTTCTTTGTCGGCTGCTGAACCGGAAGTGAAATTCAACACTTACAAAGGCAATGTAGTCGTGAACATTTAATTCACCAAAATTTTCTTGAACTTTGCAAAATCTTTGTCAGTTTTGATAATGTGACAAACTAGATCTATATCAAGTAGGCCTAGTATCTAACAATTTCCATGCTACAGATCATGATCAAGTCATGTGACTTAAAGCATCACTTAGTGGTTTGACCTATTTTGCCATACTCTTAATTGGAGGCGACCAAAAGCATTGTTAGACAGGTGTCTAGACAGTTACGCATCGTTAGAATCTGTGCCACTGAGGTACTTAAAGTGGTCGACAACATTTAGGAAGTAGCCATTCACATTGATCTGTAGAACTGGGGTTCGTTCCGCTTTGGTTACTTCTGAAGCATGTCTTCCTATTTTTTTTTTTAAAGTTTGATGGCCAGCCCAAACAAGGTGGCAGTCTCTGTGAATGTCAAGTTGTGCAAGCAAGACGCAATCATCCGCATGAAGCAGCTGACTAGCAATCATCTCTTTATTTTTAGTACTGGAGAGGAAGTGACGAATGTTAAATATGTCGCCATTGGTGCGGAACTTGTATATTTCTTATGCAGGAGTCCATCATTTTATTTTACATTACTTCAAAGAATGTTGCGAAGAGTGCTCGAGCAAGCACACAAAGCAGATTCATTCCATTCTCTATAGAGAAATAAGCTGATACCGCGCCTTTGTATCTTATTCGACCTTTTTGACACCCATGTAGCTGCTACGGAATAGCGATGAATCATGTCCAATGTACTAGCTCGAAGACCACATTGACTTTCAGAGCACACAATGCCAACTGTGTGTTTGGTCAGTCAGTATCCTGGCAAAGACTTTTCCTGCTAGTGGCAGTAAGGTATTGACACGGTAAATCAGAATTGTCGGACTTGACGATTTTTTTTTTGTACAGGGATGTGATGAATGCGAAGTTCAGGTGGGATAGTACATTTATCCCAGCACAAAGTAAAGAGGTATGTTACACCACTTCTGCTGTAAATCCAGCCGCTTTTTATCTTTTTAGCTTCAACCTCAGCAAGACTTGGATATTTGTCAAGTTCCCTTTTAACTGTTTCCTGCCGGATTTAAGAAAGAGATTCCTCGTAGACAACCCTTTAGTTGCTAAAAAATTGCTCTGTCCACCGGTTGAGTATGTTGTCCTTGAGTATGTTGAGTATGCGGCTGGCTTTTCAAAGCGAAGATTGGACTTCACAGCCATCTTCGAGTCCATAGGAAATGAGAAATGTGCTCATCTTCGTACACGAAGGAGGAGCTATATAATAAGCTATAATGTTGTCCTTTTTGGTGAACAGGAAGAGGCCGTTCTTAGAGGTGCTCTAGTCTCTTCACTTACCAACAAAAATCAAAGTCTACCTAGCAGAGGTTCTCACAACACTTTTGTAGGGCTCTGAGGCCTGGGTACTTTATCAAAATCATCTGTACCCTGAATCGCTTCCATGAAAGTTACCTTCGTTCCTTAATGGGCATACGCTGGCAAGACTACCTCTTGAAACTGTCAGGTAGAGTTGAGCTTTCGGCTCTAGGAACTCTAGGCCAGCAAAAGTGAACAAGAGCTCCCTCTCACCGGCCTGAATGAGAGCAGTGTACACTGTTCTGTCTGGTGGGTGGGTCAGACTCGCGGCAAGAGGCCGCGTACACTAGGACCCCCGCCATTTTCCTTTTCTATACCAGGCTAACTGTGCAGGACATGCCATTTTTGAAACGGCCCATTGAGGAACAGCGCCTGGATTGTGACAAGGTTGTGTGAGATTTTTTACAACTCCGCACAGTGCAATGAGGATGCTCTCGCAAACCCTTAGGCACTCCCTACCTTTTAGCCTAATCGTATCCTCCTATGATCTTTTCCACCCGGGCGCCACTATGAGGCAGGGTGGCATGCCCGGGGCAAGACTGCCTTACAGACAGCCATATTCTGCTGATGATATTTGTTTCTCAAGCTTAATGAAATATATACTAGGAAAAGAAGAGAACTTATGTCCCAGTGAATGGAATAAGAATTTATCTATTAAATTACAAATGTTCTATCAAAAGATAAGATACTTTTGTCCTACGTGTATCCATGCGGCTATCTTGTCATAAATGATAGAGTCTTAAACTTTGCTAGATTGTGGGTTTTCCAGGCTGATTCAGGCAATCCGTTCCATTCTTTGATGGCACTAGGGCAGAAAAAGCACTTATACAAATTCATCCAAATTTATGGAATAAGAAACATGTTCTGTGTCTTTCTGAATATTCTATTTGGTTGTGTTTTTATATTTATTTGTAATTTAATGTTTTAGAGTGTTATGTCTAGGCCTATTGCTACTTTACTCTTTAGACTTCTGTTCTAAAGGGTCTCTAAAGTTTGTGATTTCATAAGTGTGTACATCTAGTCAAATGGGATTATTCGTTTCTTATAACCACAGTTCTCTCTTTGCGCCTGTTCTAGTTCATTGTATGTTTAATTGAACTGAGAGGTCTCAAAAAAGTCTGCATTGTCTATTATTGGTCAAACCAAGGTTGACTGTGTTTTGAGTATTATTGCTACTTTATCTTTTTTAGTCTTCTATCCCGCATTGTTTTTAAGTGGCATGTATGTACCTTTAATATACAGTGTTTTATTTTTTAAATCCTCTACTTTGAAATGTAGTTCATATATCAACCTATAATCGAGCTTAATATTTTATCTATTTTTTTAAAAAGAATAATTTTTTTTTGTTGTTTCAAATATTTAAAGCAGTTTTTTATTTTGATTTTGTTCTTCTAACGTTAAAATCTAAATTGGGGGAGGGGCACCTTGTAGATAGAGCCCTGGTCTCCGAGGAACTCTGAGACATTTTTTATGTCTGCCAGTCATGCATCTCCAACGTAGTATTTAACTAAATCCTGGACTGGCTGCGTTAATTTTCCAAGACAAAAGACCCAGTGGTAATTAGACCATCTCCTGTTCCCTGCGCAGCAATTCTACAGTTTGCTTTCTCCCCCGGTACCGCCATATTTGAAAAGGGAAAGCACAGCTGGGCAAGGGAGACAATTAGTGGGTTTAAAAGTAGGAATTAACGCCCGAATTTCTACCGTCTCTCTTATGCCCTTGCTTTCTCTCTCCCTCTCTCTCTCTCTCTCTCTCTCTCTCTCTCTCTCTCTCTCCCTCTCTCTCTCTCCCTCTCTCTCTCTCTCTCTCCCCCCTCTCTCCCTCTCTCTCCCTCTCCCTCTGTTTTTTTTCCTTTCGCTAACTTTCCCATCACTCACCTTTTTTTTTTTTTTTTGGTCTATGAAAACGTTTCTCAAACTTTGGGGGCGTGTCCAAGTAGGAAAAAAAAAGGGGGGGGGGGGGAAAGTTAGCGGAAGGAAAAAATTACAGAAAGAGAGGGGGGGTGTGCGAGTGGGGAAAAAAAAAAGGGGGGGGGGGAGCGCGAGACCCGTCTTTATTTTTTATATAAAAAAATATGCATTGTACCTTTGTATATGCGTCGCAGTGGTAAATCTATACATAACAATTGAAAATGACAACAATAATGCTTACTAAAATAGATCAATTATTTCATTTCAATTTCTTATTCGCACTTTTCGTGTGACTTTCTCAAGAAGTGTCTTCATTGAGACCGATGTTGAAGAAGAGATCTCAATACGTTCAATTGACATGCGCTGCTAGAATCTATCCATCTTTCTTGCATCAGCTCCATTTCTCCCTACTGACGTGATGTTGACGTTATTTGCCTGATCAAAACAGGCCCGATGAATACGAAGATGATCTCGAAACCCGTTAAAACGTACTTGCTACACTGCCTGGAATTTATTTACTACCTTAGTGTCCGACCGTCTTTTTTTACAGTGTATCTTCTTCCATTCGAGTTTCACTGTTTGCTGCTCCTCATAATGTCGGATTTAGATTTTTTAAAATTCCCTTCAAAATTTCGGAAATTTCGTGAATTTTTAGCGGCCCCCGTACGGGGGAAAATCCGCTATTAGGTTTGTGCAAAATGTCCGTCTGTCCGTCTGTCACACTCACACCAAAACTAGAAGAGATACGAAAAATATTATTTCACCATTAAATGCGGCTTGAAAAGTTTAGGGGAAACGGCTACTTTTAGTTTTCTAAAAGCAAACCGTTTAATTTATAAAATTAATTATGCAAGCGATTATTTAATAACAAAACACCAATTCTAAAACAATTACGTAAATGTAAGGGAGGAAATGTTACTATAAGAAATGCTGTACACAAAGTGTTATCACGCACATTTTTTAAAATGAACTTTTAGCAGCGGCTTTCGTGTACTAGCGTAAAGCCCGGAAATGACATGATTCTAAACTAATTTCTTAAATTTTAAAAAAAATAAGATTTTTTTTTTTAAATTGTTTAGTGCCCCCATTAGAATGAAAGAAGCATATTTTTGTGCGTTTTGTCTATTGTCCATCACGGTGAAGAAAAAAAACAAGGCTTTTGAAAATATGATTTAACCTTTACTGTTCTTTCAGAAATATTGCGATAGTTTAAGGATGGGAGCATACAGGAATTGAGCCAGGGACCAACGATAAATCCGAATTAAAGTCTAGTGCGCAAACATCAAGATAAGGCAGGTTTATACCCTGCTCGCCATCCTCCGTCGTCCAGCGAGAAGTTAATTATTTTCAACTTAGAAGGAACAGCCGAAACGTCTTGCGAATAGGCGGATCTGACAGGGATCCGACTCCGACGGGGGCCGCCTCTGTAATCTTGTTTAGTTTTTATTTAAGCAGAACAACGCTGAAATTCACTCTAAACGGTAAATACGGAACATAAAAATAATTCCAAAAAAAAAACAATATCATTTACTAGCTTTTTTTTTTCTTCTTCTGCTCATTGGTTACAGATCACTTGACATTATGATATTATTATTTGCTAACGTTCTAATTTCTAAGAGTGTCTTTGAATGTGTTTGTGGGAAGAATAGTTTAACCTATAAAAACAGACATGGACATTTTCAATTGGTATCGATCATTCGCGGATTTTCTGTTTTTTTTTGGGGGGGAGAGGATTGGAAACCTGCGCTGACCTGCGCTTTTCTTATTAAGAGAAATAGAGATACAATGTATCCTATAGAGTATTATAG
>JADKLZ010000104.1:12668735-12683005 GCA_021533235.1 Biomphalaria straminea
ACATTTCAAAGTCCTCAACATTTCAAAGTCCTCAACATTTCAAAGTCTTTAAAATTTCAAAGTCCTCAACATTTCAAAGTCCTCAGCATTTCAAAGTCCTCAGCATTTCAAAGTCCTCAACATTTCAAAGTCTTCAACATTTCAAAGGCCTCAACATTTTAAAGTCTATTTCAAAGTCTTCAACATTTCAAAGTCATCAACATTTCAAAGTTCTCTTTTGCTGGCAAGGCTGCTAAAAATATCCTTAGAATTAATAATTTAAATTGTTTGTGTATAAATCTAGACTAAAATAGTCTATTACACTTTTCTTGGTGTTAATATTTTTTCCTCCAGCGCTTTGACGTTGAAAAAATAAGGAAGAAATCCCACGTTGAACTAGTGCCTAAAGGCTGCACCGAAACCTTCTTCCAGACAGTCCTTCCACACATCAACAAAAGTGATTAGACCACAGTACACAGAACATGAGAGAGGAGATATACAAGAAAAAAAAAACAATGTAATGAACAACACTATAGCATAAGTAGGGGTCAGTACTAAGAAGTAGTGTCATGGTCGTTAATTGTTGACATTCTTGGCAGATAAAAGTATTTGCTGTTTTAAATGGTCCCCTACCAGCACTCAACGAGTTATCCCCCCATAGACCAATCCACTCGATACGTGACCAAACATGAAAGTATGACGAGATCTTGTCCACGTAATCCCCTCCTACTTCATGTCTGTCTTCTTGTCTTCGCTTACAAAATACATTCTTTCCTATTTGTCTCACCTTCCTGAAGCGGGGGGGGGGAGACTTAAGATTCCAAAACGAAAGCCAATATTCCAAATAAAGTTTCAACTCAAATCGATCAGGGGACACGATAGTGTCTTCAGTGTGAAACGCTTCCCCCCCCCCTTTTTTTTTTCTTTCCCTCCCTTGACTGGAGCCTCTTCGTCCGCATCATTGCACACCTAACATACTCTTTATTTGTATTTGTGTGTGTGTGTGTTCCCTTCTTTCGGTGACAGAAAGAGACAGACAGGCAGACAGACAGATCTAGAAAGACACGGAAGCGAGGGGGGGGGGCGAGCGAGTTAGAAGATAGAACAGTCCGAAGAATAGAGTTGGGTCATTAAAAATAAACCCTTTAGTATATTGTGTGTTCCTCTTTTATTCTATCTTTGCCTATCTCTCCATCCTTGCCACCTTTCCTAATCTTTCGTCTCCCTCGGCGTTACTATCATCTACCGGCGATCTGCCGCGGTGTCTTCACTATCTTCTTTGGCGATCTTATGCCTTACATTTCCAGACAAAGTATCGCGCGACACACTCACAGCCACACACATACACGCTTCCTGACACAAACACACACACATTTTTTTCTGGCTTTTAAAAAGCGACAGACCATGCGATATAAAAACTTACATTCAAAATGAAGATCCACGCCCCCCCCCTTCCTTTTTTTTTTGTTCCCGCCTGTGGTATTTCTTATTCTTGCGTCTAAATCTCTTAAGGCACTTAGTAACGGACTTTGTCATTCAGTCACCATATTGTAACGAGTCTCGATTCCCATTCTATTTGGCCTATTGTAACGAGTCTCGATTCTAATTCTATTTGGTTTATTGTAACATATCTCGATTCCTGTTCTATTTGGTTAATTGTAAGGAGCATCGATTCCAATTATTTTTGGTTAATTTTAACTATCATCGATTCAAATTCTATTTGGTTATTTGTAACGAGCCTCGATTCCAATTCTATTTGGTTAATTATAACGAACCTCGATTCCAATTCTATTTGTCCCATTATAACCCAATCATTATTTATCTCATGAATTTGTGTTTGAAATTTAATTTAGAAAACAATGCCACACGTTTGTCTGGGGCCGCAGTCTATTGTAATTTGTCTCAGCAGGGCAGCACTACTGGGATAGACAGAAAAACAAAGGGCATTGACATCGCTCGTGTTTGGCGCCGTGGGTGCAAGAGGTGGAACAAGACAATAGACAGATCGCAAGTTTTAGTTCCACACAGAATTATAAGGGTGTAAGGACGTCGAATCTGAAAACTGAAGGGAAAACTCTTTCGGGGACCGCTTCCTTCTCCTCCCTTCACTCCCAGGGGAGGTTATTACGCTCTTATGCAGCGGACGTAACTCTCGACACTTCTGTCTTATTAACTCCAACAGATAGGTCATACTGACCTCTCTGTCTGTCCCTAGTCAGGGTCAAGGAGGAGGGCCGGGCGTAGGGCTAGCAAGCCCACCCTGAAAATTAATTAGCTCCAGAAAGCTAACAAAGTAGAACTGAAAACTTTGTCCCGAGAGCAGAAGGCTCTTCTACACAACGCATGATGAAGCAAAGTGGAGAAAGCCGAATGATGAATATTCTTCTACCGAACAGAAAACCAATAAATAGAGCAACAGCTTTATTACAGATTTAGATTTTAGATTGCATGGCTCATTATCACAATATAGGCCATGTCGTACCCGACAAGCTTTATTACACCAAGAAATAAACAGGGGACTACGAAGATCAAATGTTGGCGCTCCATACTCCAAATAGGATAGGCGGGCTGTAAGCAAGTAATGTCTTATTCTATACACATATTTGTAGCGCGTGTGCGTGTTAAGACATTGCTAAGCAAATTTTAACAATTTGGCTGTTATACAGTCACCCGTATTCATGTTGAATCGCTACTTCTAAGGAAAGAGTGCACGTATGACTTTGTCCCAGCATATGAAATATGAAATGTTTTTATCCTTAATTCATTCTGGGTACCGTAATTAAATCGTATTAAACATTCCAGAATGTAGCACATTTAAAAGATTGCTTGGCCCGAAATGATGTAATTTTATTGAGAAAATTGAGAGTTAAAAAAAAAAACCAAAAAAGTCAAACTTTAAACAGATTACAAAAAATTAAGGACAAAAATTCATTTTGATAAATTGTAACAACGCAAAACCGTACACCAAATGGTCTACTTTATAGGATAGCTATTTTGGGCTTTGTACAATGTCCGAAATTCAAGTTAAATATGACATTAATACACTGTAGACGAGTCGCATTGGCATTTAGAGAAGTAAGCCATAGATCTACATCAAGACTCACCATGGCCAACGTCTCTAGAAATGAAATGGAGAAACAGTGTTTTGAATTAATGGAGGAATCCCCACAACCGGTCCAATAAATTTCCCCCATCCGTTGTTTTATTTTTTCCTTATCCCATCGAGATGTTCTGAATGGGGAAGTACTATTGGTGTCCCGAATGAAGGTAGAGCCATGCAAGTCACTGTTGGTGTTCCGGATGAAGGTAGAGCCATGCAAGACACAATGGAACCACTATTTACATCAGGACCTGCTACCATTCATAAGACCACAGAAGGACGAACGAGGGGGAAAAAATATAGGGTCTACTGGACAGAGGAGGGAGAGATGGGGGTGTAAAGATAATTGTTAAAACTAGAAGTAAAAAAAAAATATAATATTAAACCAGATCTAACGCGTCTGGGCTTCTTCTACATTTGAATCAACTGCGTTACGGGCCGTAGAACAGTAAGTTGTCTTCTCCTGTTTTGTCTTGTCTAACACGTAGATTTGTGTGGGGGGGGGGGGGGAGCGAGGGCTCCGTGATCCCTCATTTTATTTCAACACCCTCCTTCTCTTTCACAGGCCCTCTTCCTACTTGACCTCCCTACATAACTTGACTCAATTTTTTCTTCATATCTGTTAAGCAGTAAAAGAAATTAAACCTACCACCTTCAAATCAAGTCAATAAAGGGAGACCATTTAGGCTTTATATACACATTTCGGTCTCGGAACATTTTTTTTCTTTCCTTCTGAATTGTCGTACTTTGTCTCCCTCTTTTGTTGAACAGGTTCGCCTCCTCTTTTCTCCTCATTATCCACTTGTATCCTACTTAATCCTCTCGTAGTTTTTTTTTAACAACCTAAGCCACAACTTTTTTTTCCCTTATGTATCTGGTCTATTCTATTTCCTCAACGACCCGTAGAGTTGATTTAAAAATGTATCTCTCTATTATATCTAGTCGGTATCCGTTGAGAGGCAAGTGGCTCAGGACTGAGAGCCCATCCAGTCAGAGAGCCACCGTGGAAAGCACCTTGTAATGTCCCAATCGTATATTCAGCTGTCCCCAAGCCGAGACTAACTTTGTTCAATACGGTCAACGTTCTTCTTTTATTTTAACAAAGTCGGTACTTACAGAATTGTCCAGACTTGTAGAGCTAGAACTTGAAGTACTTTTTTATGAATAATTTAAGGATTTTTTTGGGGGGAAGGGGGGGGAGATTTTCCCGCTACTCTAAACAATGTGAAGGAAGCTAAATTCAACATCACTTTTGCCAGTAAAGTCAGCTTTTATTTCAACACTATATAGAGATACTACAGATGCTACAGAAGGATCCTAGGCATCACATTCAAAGACCGCATCACAAACCAAGAGATTAGAGACAGGGTCACTGCAGCGATCGGACCCCATGATGACCTGCTAACTACCGTGAAAAAACGCAAGCTGAAAAATCTATGGCCATATTACAAGATCTTCGGAGCTCGCAAAGACCTTCCTACAGGGAACAGTACCAGGTAAAGGAAGAAGAGGCAGACAGAGAAAGCGGTGGAAGGACAACATAAAAGAATGGACGGGCCTGCCACTGAAGGAGGTTCCAAACAGGGCAGAGAGGAATGGAAAAGGACGGTCTACATGTCTTGCTTGGTGCTCCAACGGTCCATAGACTAAGGGATATGTAACACGTAGTAATTATGGATATTGTAGTCTATGAACTCTTCTGTATTACCGCTAGTAATTTGAATATTTGTTGTTTTTAAATAAGTTTTAAGTCTTTGAATAAACGTCTAATACTTCCCCCATATTAACATTATTTGGTGCTACAAACGGAAGAGTTTAGAAAATGAGATTTCACACTGCTAAAAAAGTGGGAAAAAATATTATCCCATACCTTTGAAATTAGGTAGCCAATCAACGCTTCCTTTAGGGTTGTACGCCGGATATACCAAAAAAGCAAGCTATTTATAATTATGCCGTCATAGATATTTTTAGTAACAATAAAAGTCATGCCACTTCAATTGTTAAAAAAGTTACCCTTTAAGACTTTGCGAGCTATAGGGAGAATGATGCAAAAGTAATCTGTTTTTTTTTATGCTAACGAGGGTGTCATTTGGCCTGCACAACGACCAACCGCCATATTCTCTCCAACTAATGTCAGGCACTCATGAGAGTTAGATGGAATCTGGGGTAGCCTAAATATACCGAAATAAAAAATTCCTGCCTTCGTTGAGAATCGAACCCTAAACCTCTCGGTTCAAAAACCAAGTGCTCTATAACTCAGCCACCTGAAATAAATGTGGTTCCTTTTCGGTGATTGTACTTGAAGCGCATGCGTGTCAATCTGCTACACAGTGAAACAAATGTGCTGTCTAGAATTTCAATAACTCAGCAGTGGTTAGCAGTGGTAGGTTGTACAAGGTTCGGCAGTAGATTTTTTTTTTACACACTATCGCATTAAATATGTGTGTATGTGAAGGTGAAGTCTATGTCGAGACATGTTGACGCCCGTAAATCTTCTCCCTCTCTCTTCTTTCACCCCTCCCCTTCATTTGATTTTTTTTTTAAATATGTGAAACGGTATTTCTGAGACGCATCTCGATTTCGCTGATGTGCCGGAGAAACTCGGCCTACCGTTAAACTGTGTAAACACAGGCAACAATGAATGGATACCTGGAGACTTTTTTTTTTTTTTTGGCATTCTCGTGACCCTTCTATGGAGACTGCTCTGGAGGACAGCAACAAGACTAAAGCTAATACGGAATAAGGAGACAAAGAATCCCGTCAAAAGATCGTTGATGATCTGTTCGTCTAGCCTACATGAACAAAATACAAGTGTCCATTAAATGGAAATTTCAGTTAAGTAAAAAGGCAACAGCAATACGTGTATTATGGTTCAAATGGGGTCCACCAGTGGTTGGTGATTACGGATCGTTTGATACACACGACCTGGATCGAATCTTGTCATCCAATATTCTTAGACATATATAGTTTTAAGATGATAACATTCATTATATAGAAATAGAATAATAATAAGGCTTATCTTCGAGTCTGAAGTTAAGAATGCAGTATTTCTCGTGGCTGCGCAGCCCCAGCTGTGAGCTACATATTTTGCCACTTCCAGGGCAAGCATAACCATTGTCCGCATGTGGTCGATTTTGATTTTCTTTTCGCTGTCTGCGTTTGTCATCGGCAGAAGATTTTCGTTTGGTCTCAAATAGAAATAGAAACAATCCATTAAAAGTCGCTCCCAAACATTGACACGCGTATAAAATAATAATATAAAATTCGAGATAATATTTCGTAGTGTGCCTCCTGGTGTGATCAGAGGTCAAATTAAAGTTCCCTTTAAGAGCTTGCGATCTACAGGGCAATATGTAAGGCTCATTCTTTAGCCAAAGGTTAACGATGATGTAATGTAGCCAGCACAACGACCACCCCCATTTACTTCCTAAACGTAAGCAAGGTGGCATGTTGGGTGGAGCATGTCAGGTACCCCTAGAGTAGGTTGGGGGGGGGGATACGCTGGATAGTCTAAGTGTTGAGCCGAAGCTCTTAGAGCACTAAGTTTGAAAAAAAACCTGTCTGACTCTCGTCTGAGAACAAAAGATCAAACAGTTAAAAAAAAAAACCTGTCTGGACACAGGCCTGTCTGAGAGTGGCCCGAGTCAATGCTTATGGGGCATTGCTATTTCCAATACCGCTGACACTCCGGGCACATGGACTAGAATCATGGCCGAAGGCCAAGCGACACCGGGGGCCGCTTTCATTTTCCTTCGCTTTACCACACTAGCCGTGCGGGATACGCCATTTATGTAACGCTCCCTTGAGGAACGGCGCATGGATTAGGTGACGGTTTGTGGGAGCTTTCTTACAACCCCGCTACATGTGCAATGGGCGAACTCTCGTCTGCCCGTAGGCACCCCCACGGGGGTCCTGTTTGTTACTTTTTAGCCTTGCTCACCTACCCTAGTCAGCCGTTTCCACGCCGGCGCCACGGTGAGGCAAAGTAACTTTGCCGGCGGGGGGGGGGGGATCCTACAAATCCGATGTCCCAATTCCCAGTCGTCACCAGAATTCGAACTCTAAACTTTCGGTTTTAAACCGAAGTGTTTATCACTCAACCATGAAAATGTTGAAAGTCGGTAAGTAATATGACTCTAGATGTACTTCATTGTAAATCAGTTTAAATACTTTTCAATATCCTTGAATACCATTTGATCCAAATGCATCAGGAACAACAAGAACGGAACATTTGAAAGGAAGAATGTCAGTGAGATAATTTTCTAGAAAATATTTCAATGGTAAAAACTGTTTTTCTCAACTCAATCCTGACCTACTTAGAAACATTTAGACTTCCTATTCTTATAGAAAAAGAAGATACTCTTCCCTGATTGCTAGATAAATGATATAATAACATTTGCAAAAGGGTGTAATTGTTTTTAAAGGGAATTAATTATAACCTCCTCAAATAAGAATTTTTTACGTGTACTTAATCTTTGCAGTCACAAAGTTGTGTTTGTACAATCGAGTTTTTTGTTGTCACATTATTTAAAGTAACATGAATATTCATTAGCTAGTATTTTCAATGAAACACAGCAACTACAAACAAAATATAATTCTTAAAAGACAACAATTTCTTACTACAGATAAATAAATAGAAAAAACTTTACAATAGTGGATGGAATAAGAAATATAATCATGTTGTATGTCATATTATGCCATATAGAAGATTATTAAACAATATTTGTAGTGTATCTCTGGTCAGTTAAATAAGGGTGTCTAATGTTTAATTAAATATTCATTGATTGATCCCATTCCCACCAATAAAATTTCAGGACAAAAAATAAATATAAAATATCAATTTATGTCATAATTCACAAAGTAACTTTAAATAAGAGTAATTGTTTTAATTATAAAACAAAGACGTTTTTTTTTTAAAATTTTCAACTCTAAATGGCTTTACAACTTTAACTTTTTGTTATCTCCCTTATTTTTGGTCGTGATGTACATCCTTCCCCAATCAGTGCGTACTCAATAAAACGTTTTAGAATTTGTTTTATTTAATTTAGGGCCTCCCCCCCCCCCCCCCAGGCGAGGTTTTGGAAACAGTAATTGAAACCTACATTTTAAGTTGAAATAATTTTTTTTACAATATATTTATTAACAAAATTGAAACTTAGACCCATTGTGTAATAGTTAATATGAATCGTTAACAATCACTAAACACATTGGAAACTTTTTGTTTTTAAAGGTTTGCAAGCTCGACTTCCATTGCTACGGAGATTATTTTTCATATAGAGATTTGTTGTTTTAGTAAAAGGTTTTACAAAGAGCTGTTTTTCGTGGATTTTTTGAGCCAAATAAAAAAAAATACATCATTACCAGACAAGTTGACTCGGCCAGCTGTATATAGAAATATGTTTTCATGGATTATTCTCAGAAAGCCACCACAAACGAAGGTGCTGGAATACTCATTGAATGGCCCAATGGAGAAAAAATAATTGAAAAATTAAGTGATTTGATTGATTTTGATTTTAGGCACATGGGCACAATTTAGGTAAAAATTAAGATCATTATAACTAATGAGCTCTATGACAACCACTGAGAAGAAATGGGAGCACTGGAGCTAATGGCTATCAGGCTAGCGAATCAGCAAAGTTCACCAAACATTACATTTTTTTCTTGACTACTATAAAAATAGTCCTTCAAAGCTTGACAAACTCTGATGCCTCCTAACTAAAACAACTCATAATGCCTGGACTGACGTTCGGTGGTCACCTTGCCTGCTCGCAACTCCCGTAGGGAGGTTTAGACTAGGATGTAATTATCTACAGAATCTGATCTGAAGGAACACCCAAAAGATTTTTTACAAAACATATTGTGTGACCTTGCAAAGCTCAACAACAACAACAATAACACTGTTCTCCAATGTTTAAATAGAAGGAAATAGAAGGTTCCAGCTAAGGTGGTTTCATGGTGTCGTTACATAAAATGTTGTTAAATAAAAGACACATAGGCAATATAAGCTCGACGAAAAAAGAAGAAACATTTTTAGAAATTAACAGCACTGTCTATTTTATATTTAGATTCAGCCATGCAAAATATTAGTTATCTCTAGACCAAATTAAGCTATTTAAATGAGGTATTAAAATTTAAAATATGTTTTTCATTTCAATAATATAATAAAAGTTTAATGGCCTAGCTATAATAAAGTATAAACAATGTATATTTTTATGATATATTACGTGATTCCATTAATGTGAGATTTATATTAAACTTAATTCCTTCTTAAATGAGATCCACTCTCGTGGACCCCCATTTGCATGCCATAAACCCCCAATTCTTATTTTCACTTTCGTGGACCCCTTGCAAGTCCTCGTGGACCCCTCGGGGTCCATATGGACCACTTTGGGAATCACTGGTTTAGAAGAATAAAGATATAGTTGATACACATTTAAGATGTTTCTACCTTAACTTTAATTCACACTGAAAGATGAAAGTAGAAAGTCAAAACAAAAAAAAAAAAAAAACTTACTGCATGTGTTGAACTGTGTGAGGGGTTCGATCTCTTTGCCTCCTGTTTTTAAACCAGTTGCTAACCTGAGTAAGAGTAAGTCCGGTGTTTTTGGCCAAGCTCCGTTTCTCGTCCGGTGTGGGGTATTTGTTTTGTTTGTAGCAGTCCTTCAGCGCTTGTCGGGATTTTTCTTTGAAGCAGTAGATCGTCTCTTCCCCGTCCCAGATGGTCTTTGGAAGCGGGTACTTCCTGCGCAGTCTGTACTTGTCCACCGCACCGAGCGGTCTGCCCCTGATCTTTTGGGCCTCCATGTAGTGTGCCTTGTACCACAGCTGCTGCAGAAAAGCGTGGTTGGAATTCTCGAACGTGTGGCTCTCCAGGATGGCGTACAGTTCGCGGTAGCTTCCCCTGTGGAAGGCCACCATCGCCCGGGCTTTGAGTACCGCTTCGCTCCCACGTAGAAGCTCGCTGGGAGGCAGCGACCACAAAAACCTGGCCAGGCGGTCTATGTCGTTCTTCTGCTGGAGGGCCTCGCAGACGCAGGCCACCTGTTCCGGGGAGAACGCTAATTTTTTCCCAGACAGCAGGTCCGTGGCGGAGGACGCAGGAGAGGACGGTTTGAGGTCTGGGCTGTTGTTGTTGTTGTTGAAGATAATGCTATTGCTTTTGCTGCTGCTGGATTTGTTCATGGCGGTATTATTCAGCCTGTTGTTCGTCTCAATAGTGTTGCCGCTAAGGTTGGCAGACATAGACGAAGATAGCATGGTCAAATTGGAGACAGATCGATCGTTATTGACCATGCACGTGTTGGAACTGGTCAATAGTCCGGCACTATCCATCAATGTACCTGGACTAGTGTCCATTTTAATTTTACAGTTGTAGTCTATATTTTTGTTTTTTCTTTTCGTAAAACTTCTATCGAATTACCAAACTTATTCAAAGTGCTGTCCAATTTCGTAACAAGCTCGTATAATGAGCCATTTTTTCAAACATGAAGCTCAACACATGTTATGACACTTATTCAAGATAAGTTCAGAAACCTAGAAAACAAAAAAAAATATAGCAAAGTAATATAGCAAATATGACAGTCTATAATTTCATATATAGGGATAGTCAGAAAATAACTGTATTGAAACAAAGAACTAAATTAATTTTACTGCATGTAATGGTTTTCTACTAGTTCGTCAAGGAGATCGTTAGGAAAAGAATACCGAATTAAATTGTTGACAAATCATAGTTAATAATGAATCGTCATTGGCGTGAGTGAGATTTTATTAAACACATGCTTTTTATTAGCCAATGTCTGTTGAAAGCAGAGAGACACGCATAAATTCAATACAAGTAAATGAGAAGATCCCATGGCGCAGCATGGTGTGAATGGAAAATGGTGTATCCAAATCCGCACTATTTTCCTTCACAAAATCATAGCATATTTTTTTTTACTTTACTTTTACTTTACAAAAGATTTTAATAATTTCCGGAGATTTCCAGGACTTTTTCGTTGGCCTATATTTAATAACATTTCAGGAGATTTCTAGGGGCTCCTGGTAAATCAAGAGGCCACTGCGGTCGCATATGTTGCAGTGCCTAAGGCCTGCCCTGCAAAATAGCGATGCCGCCGGTAGACTAGTAAGTACTTATATCAAAAAGAAAATGTATTTACTTTTTAAAAATATAATCCTATGAAGGTTTTAGCTTCATTATAATCAGTAATTCGTTTTCTTTATGTTTGTTTTGTTTGTTTTCTGTTTTGTTTTTTCTTTGTTATCGAACTTGTGTTTTGATTTTTAATCAAATAAGAAAGAACACATTTAAACAATCAATCTTATCTTATCTTATGAAATATAGACGTAACTTCAAACAAGACGTTTTCATTTTAGAACGATGACAAAAGTGTATATATATACACAGTGATACTCAAATATATACGCGCACTTGCACACATAAACATTAAATGTCAACATAATCTGAGACTACGGCTACAAGTATTACATCTAGATGTATCGGAGCACGCCAATCTATTAACTCCACTGAGATCGAAAATAAAATGTGTGGCATTTATCTTATCTTCCCAATAGTCTCACAAAAGAGATAGGGCCATGAGCGCACTGAGCTGGCTGTATGAGCATGGATGTCAAGGCTGAAAAACTATAAATAGCAAAGTTTTCACGCCTTAAACAAGCAACTAATTTGCATTTCACCCACTGATGCTCAATGCCGTATAATGAGACTGATTATAATCTCAAACTAGACGAAATTCAATAAAAATCTTTAGGTGTAATAGGTTCTCGGTTGATTTACAGTCATACTTCTAACTCACAACAAAAAAAGATGTTTCCACACTTAATTGAATCTGTTTAATCGGACAAACGGTTTAGTCGGAACGGTCCGCAACATTCTTGTAACAGAGAAAATGTTTCAGAAATCGGGCCATCTGGTTATTATTATTATTACAGTAACACAAAATGATCGCGCCTTGGTGAGGCTCCTTTTAAAGGAACGAGTGCAAATGAATATCAGATTAGTTTAACACTATGTAATTGTTTGTATACTTAAGACAATTAAGTTTCATCATTAAGGATGTAAATAAAGCTATCTATTTCTATAACAAAGAAACTTAAAATATATATCCATATATAATAATTAAGTAGCATTTAATAATGACAATTATAAGAAACAAACAAGTAATTCCCCGTCCGTGTCTCTAGCACATTTATTTCCTAGAACAAGTTTCTATTCATGTGTCTTGGTGATTAACAGTGATTAATGGTCCTTCAATATGATTCTAACACACATAACCAAATATAGCTGCATTCTATATAGATGGAAACTCATGATTATAAAGCTAGACCTGTTAAAGATAAAATCTTGTTTGAACTTAATCGCCTTGCGAAAATGTTTGTCGGATTGACACTGTAACAAATTGGAACTACAACTATCGGCTTATCTTTTTAATGAGGTATTTATAGTTCAGTAAGGGGACTGAACTGACCAAGGGACTCTCTCTTGTTGTAATGCCATTTGAGAAAGGTACCGGTTGTTTTTTTTTTTTTTTTTATATAAAAAACCTATACGGTGACATACATTTAAATATGTCTAAAATGTCTTAAAGCATGTCATTTGATAGATCTGAGACATCTACTTATAAATTCAGGTGTACACAACGAAGAATTTATACACAAAATTCATACAAATAACCAAATCCGACATTTCCGCACTGTACACATGGATATTGTTCTTTGCTTTGGAGGCAAACATTATAATATACATTTATTATAGAGTAACGGAAGTATGGTTTATATGTCTTACTGTGACGCATAACGAGGATGTTATGAAAACAGCCCAACACTACCTTATATTGCTAACCGCCACTCAACTGAAGCTGAGCATTCGATTCATGTTCCATAAAAACAAATTCTGAGATGCTCGAATATGAATCCGAATCACCCTATGACAATAATGATAATGAAGAAGTCGGACAAAAACTAAAACCAAAGGTATAATTTAAGACATGACTTTCCGCAATGAATAGCAAACAACAACAAATATATTAAATTAAAATAAATTCAAATTATACTTACCAGGAAAGAAACAAAAATATCTAAAAACTTTATTTTGAATCCCCCCCCGCTTCAACATGTGATAAGTATTTTAAATAGCGTTGGGCAGTTCACTCTAGACGGAACACTTTGAAGACTGCCGTCCTTACTAGTCCCTCTAAGACAAGTCAATATTCTGACTTCTGTCTCTTGTCGCCAGTTATGAAAAGCTACACTCGTAGAAGATCACATTCAAGACTTTATTTACTGAGAGCCTCGGAGAAACCCGATCCACTCTACTCTTCACTCCTTCTCCCTCTCTCTCTCCTCTATTTCTCTCTTTCTCTCTCGATCTAGAACGCTTTAAAAAACGAGTATCTGGAAGAAAAGACGAGTCTTTCAAATCACAACAAGATTCTTCCTATCGTGTGCACTCCCGATTCGCCCCTCTTCTTTTCCTGCGGCTTTTTCCTTTAGATTTTTTTTAATATTATTTTTTGTTAGCTCTTCCGCTTCAGCGGTACATTGTTACCTCCCCCTTTCTCTCCTCCCCTCCCTCCCCCCATCCTCCTCTTGGACCGTCTTCTGGTCTCCCTCAGGGCTATCGCGACAAGTGTTGGCATCACCTGCGAGAGGAGGATGGAGAGGTAAAGGAGGCATGGTGGACGGAGGAGGAGGGGGGGAGTCTACACCTATTCCGCCAGTGACTTCATCTTTCTGCTGTGATCTCTGGTTTCTGTCATCTCCTCTCTCGCCCAGTACACTCGGAGAGTTCCTCTCTGATAGGCTGACGACCGGATTTAAGGTCACGCCCACTTCGCAGTAGGCGGGAGTTTAAATTTTCCCCAACTCTTCCTCGCCACTCACCCCCTCCCTTTCCCTTTAGTCTGCTCTGCCTGTTCGTATTTCTGTGTTCTCTCAGCGCGTGAGATGGGCAGACGTAACACTGGGATTTGACAAGACCCCACGTGCGGCTGTCAAAAAACTTACCTTGCGTTGAATAGTGAAGGGATCTTGATATGAGAGAGAAGCTAGTGTAACTCCCGGAAGCTAACGGACACAAAAGTAGAGCTCTTGCGAAATTCAGATAGAAAGATGGTAGGGAAAACTTAAAAAAAAAATCGAATCATAATCTAGAAATAAGACTAGATGACTATAT
>JADKLZ010000104.1:12720635-12733404 GCA_021533235.1 Biomphalaria straminea
AACACAGAATCGTAGCTAGCGACTTTATTGC
Source organism: Biomphalaria straminea (assembly GCA_021533235.1). Lineage (NCBI taxonomy): Eukaryota > Metazoa > Mollusca > Gastropoda > Planorbidae > Biomphalaria > Biomphalaria straminea. The sequence goes on from JADKLZ010000104.1 coordinate 12,720,667, forward strand.
ATAGGTTAGGGCCATTAGAGATTAGTAATAATAAATTCGACAATGTCAAGGACACTAAGTTGAATTTCCTTGCTGCCAACTCAAAAAAAAAAAAAAAGAATCGAGCAATAATTGTAACAAAATCTCAAGGCGTGGAAGTTGGTCTTCTATCAAACCTTCTATCGCTAGTTCGTTATTCATTTGTTATTAAATAAATGTCAAGCCGTAGAGTGAAAATCTAATGCTTCCTTTATCTTGAATTATTCTGCGCTACCTTCAAAAAACATCTATCTTGTCATCACTTCCTTTATTTTCTACAACGGAATATACCAAAAAAAAGCTTGCTAATTATAGATTTTTTTCCCGCCATATTTGTAAATCTCCAATAGAAACTACAATGTGCGTCGACACTAGAAAACCCACGCAGTGTACATGAACATTGCTTCCTGCACACTATTCTGGAATTGCGCAATTCTCTTTCCTTTATATTTATCCCATGTCTAGAAACCGCTCATGCAAATCTAGCAGACGACAATATTTTTTATGTCAAAGGTAACATTTGTTAGGGAACACTCACGATGTTGTCATTTCGTTCATGGACATTTTTTTTATTACAATCTCAATGATATCCTCTTTCTGTTTTTTTTTTTAAATATATTTTTTATTATTTCTTCCCGGTTATAAATAACGTTATTGCTAGTGGCTGTTACGACTATTTACTTTGTATTTGCTTTGTCTCTGGGACAAAATATGTAGGTCATAATGCGTGGCTACCAAGTCTGAGCCTGTGATCTACATATTTTGCCAAAACCAACGCAGATATAACCGATGTTTGCCGGAAGTTGGTTTCAGGTGCGTGTAAACTCAAATGTTGCTTTTCTCGGCTTAGGTTTTTTAGGGCATCTGTGATGGAATATTCTACAATTAGTTCACAGACACAGAAATTTCGTTTACCGACAAATCGTCTTTCCAATAACTTGTTCACTGTGAACCATTTGTCGTGAACCAATAGTAGGCGAACAATTTGTCGTGAACCAATAGTTGTTAAACAATTTGTCGGTGAAAAAGTTGTCTGAGAAACAATTGTCGGAGAACGAATAGTCGTGAAAGATTATTCTGGAGAAGATTTGTCTTGAATTTGTCTTGGAACCATATGTCATGGAAACTTATGTTGTGGAACCATATGTCGTGGAACCTTAAATTGAAACCATATGTCGTGAAACCATATGTCACATGTATTGTATTCACATTTGTAACAAGGCATTAGTCTTATAGGGGGAGGGGCACCATTATTATCCTTATAACCCTACCTAGTTTCCTTTTAATTAACTGAGAAGGAACTAGATGTAGAATCACCGCTAGATTTAAAACACTTTGATACTTTAAACTAGAAGTCAACTTCTGTGATGTTCGGGTGAAACAGGTCTGAATGTAAAACTTGTATTCATGGGTAGCAGGGTTAGCGTTAAACAAATGTCCTCAACGATTATAAAGAGATTATTAATATCATAATTGGTTATAGGAGGGCGCAGTGGCTGAGCGGTAAAGCCCTTGGCTTCCATACTGGAGGTGCCGGGTTCGAATCCTGATGAAGACTGGGTTTTTTATTTCGGGATTTTCGGGCGCCCTTGAGTCCACCCAGCTGTAATGGGTACCTGACATTAGTTGGGGAAAAGTAAAGGCGGTTGGTCGTTGTGCTGGCCACATGACACCCTCGTTAACCGTGGGCCACAGAATCAGATGACCTTTACATCATCTGCCCTATAGACCACAAGGTCTGAAAGAGTAACTTTACTTTCTTTTTAATTGGTTATAGATAATAAGAATAATAATATTATTATTATAAAAAAATTAAAATAAGCTTAAGAATTTGAACCCAGGGGCGGACTGGCTATATGGGCAAACGGGCTAATGCCCGGTGGGCCGGTACCAAATGGGCCGGTCTGGTCGCCACCAAAGAAAAAACCAATTCTATACAGACACAGATACCCTAACACGTTTTATTTATTTTATTTATGTATGTACTTATTTATTTTTTTATTTTTATTTTTTTTTTTTAAATTTAACAAGAATATCAAAACTGTACAATGTAGCATATGTATTATCATTTGCAAAACGTTACACCGTACTTTTCGCTGGTCGGCATGCCCTTTTGATGGCACTCCCTTTTGTTTTTGTTTCTTCCCTCCCCCGTCTTTTGATGGTTCCATTGAAGTTAATGAAAAAAGAGGGATGAGAGAGAGGTTTTATTTATAAAACGCAGAAAAAGATTAAGGGCGACAATTGGCTCTTTTGCAGATACAATGAATACCAGCACATCTAGAACTCGAAGGAAATAAGAAGGTTAACACAGTCACCAAAATAAATGAGAAATGGACAAGCTCTCATCAGAATCACACGAAAGCAGTGGCGTAGCTAAGGTGGGGGGAGGAGAGGGAAGATTTTGAGAATCCCCCTAGCCCCCACTTGAGTTTTTTTTACATTAAAAATTAAGTATTACGCAAAATGCAGTGGGCCCCAAAGAGGTCAATCCCCCCTCTTTACCACGAGACACTGGCCCCAAAACACCTCAACAGAAAGAAAACTATATGGAGAGCTCCCTTATTTAGAAACCACTGCGCAGTTCATCTCATCTATTAAAATAACAAAAATAATTATAGGACCCGAGGCTTCGCTCCGGACCATGCTGGAGGATTTCACAGCGCTTCCCCAGACTCTCTGTCCTTGGTGGTGTGTACTGTCTTTCCACTAATCAAAAGAAGAACCTATTCTAGGCAACGTCCGAAAGAATGAAAGGCCATAATTTATTGAAGATTTATTACATACATATACATTGCAGACCGCGGGGGGGGGGGTAGAAAAAAATCACCCACACACACCGAAAATTGCCTGGCTACGCCCATGATAAAACATGCCATTCGTTTGTGGGCCGGTTTATATGGTAATGCCCGGGCCGATTTTGTTACCCAGTCCGCCCCTGTTTGAACCTCATTTAAGGCATGATCCATATATAGCTAATAATACGACTAAAGATTGAAAAAGAACAAAATAACACGCCATATTGACACATTTTTATCTGAATTTTCTTTAATCAGTTAAGTATGATTACAAATACTAATGTTAGTCCAATGAGGTAACAATAGTACTACTAACCCTGCAACTGAACATGAAACCAAAAGATAGAGAAACTACATCTATCTTTGTCTCTGAAAACTTAAGATGGTGAACTACCTATAACATGCTGTACAGAGTCTCAACTTTATGGAACAATATTGCTGTTTTAGCCGAATAGTAATCTAACTTATAACGTTGACTTCTGGGAATGATTGGTGCAATGATCTAATGGCGCATTCTCCTGGTCGATGGCTGCTGTGTGACCTGGTCAGTTCACAACATCACCACCATCTCCTATTCCTCCTCTGTTTTAACTTCACCTGCAACAGTGGACATACATCTGGTCAACTTGACTTCAGATAAAAAGAAAGAAAGGAAAAGCAGATAATCATCTAGATTTTCTTTCCATATTTTTTAGACATTTTTGTTAAAAAAAGTTTCTTTTAATTTGGTAATGTTATGAGTGTATTTTTGATGCCCATTTTATAATGTTTTCTAAAAGGCGCAACAGTTTAGAATGAAGCGTTGCCTTGCCAACACGTTATTCCGTATGTTAGCAGATTTTGTATAGTCGCGCAGTAAATAGTATCTAGGATCTTCTTGTTTAGTTTAAAGCTATTGAGTCGCTGGGCTGTTTTATTTGTCAGAGTTCTAAGATGGTCTTTCCATGAGAGATTGTTATTAATGATAACGCCTAGATATTTGTATGCCTTCACTTGTTTTGTATAGATGTATTGTTTATTTGCAGTTCACGAATAATTAATTTTTCTTTCTGAAATCTATTATAAGTTCTTTAGTTTTTGTGACATTCAGTGCTAGAAAGTTGTCGGTGCACCAGTTTGTAAACTGAGTGCATTGATACTGAGTCTCGTCTCCTGAAATAAGACCAACTATGTCAGTATCATCAGATAATTTAATGAGTTTAACTGAGTCATAGATGCTTCTTATGTCATCAGTGTAAAGAGTATGTAGTACTGCAGAAAGTACACAACGCTAAGTAGTTACGAAACAGCATAAAGACCATGTTACTTACAAACATATTGATGTTTGTCATACATTTACTTGTCAAACATTATAAGTTGACTTATTTAAATACCTAGATCAAACATAACGAGAGGTTCACTGGTATAAGAAAACTGTGAAAATCTGGAAGAGTAACATCAGCTTCCAAGTCAAATTAAAACTATTCTTCGCTACAATTTTATAATTATTATAAGGTCGTGAATGTTGGACAGTGAATGGTGAGGCTGAAAGAAGAATGCTATACAATAATGATTGGTATCGGATACTAGGAAAAGAAGACAAACGAGTTTGTATTGTTACAAATTAACACTATGGCTGGCAAAAACGAGGCAATCAGTAAAGTGCAAGCTTAGCTCGCTTGTAAATATTGACATGACTCACTATCAAAAGTGATCCTTCAAGGTACAGTGAAGGGAGCATGAAGAAAGGATCGTCCAAAGAAAAGCCGGCTGGATAACGTAAAAAATGGATTGACCTCTTTCTTGTTGTCCTGCTAAGAACAGCTGCTGACGGTAAAGTGGAGGGATTTGGTTACACGAACTGTCACGGTACCTCTACGAGAAAACACACAAAACTCAAGGGACAAATGAGATAAGCACAAACCAGAGAGATGGTAGTAGGCTGGGTTAAACCAACGAGGCGACAGTTTGAAGCTCATAGCACACGACAATGCAGCAATATCGAAATGTTAAATATTTGATATTTAGACAATGTCGTGCCAATCATCCCTCTAGGGTTATTTCCCCTTTATACTCAAGTACTAAATGTCATACAACTAAGTTATAAAAATAAGGTTCATTCATAACTAAAATAGTAAATATTGATCTGTATTTTTTTTTTTTTTTAGGGGAAGGACCCTTAGATATATATATATAATTTAATCAAAATCAGTTATATATACATATACATATATACATATTTATAATTACTTTTCCCAACATCAAATCAAATTTCTGGGTGTGCTACCACCTTTTACCAAGCGCGTCCCCAGGTGGCGGGTAGGGGAAGGACCCTTAGATATAAGGGTTAGCTGTGAATACCAAGTAAACAGCCTTGGACCAACTGATTTGCAGTCATGGAGGATGAGGTGGAGTATTCCAGTGGTTAGAATATTTACTAAAAAATATCTCAGAAATCCAGGGAAATGATTGCAAAAAGCGAGTATAGTGCGCTCTAACTCCAAACCCGGGCAGATGAAGCTCGTTAGCTCGGGATAGCAGTTCATCTAGGAGAGATAACTCCGAAAATAAACACCTGCTGCCTTACAGATGATCTTGGATGATCAAAGGCAATGGGCGCAGACCTAGAAAGAAAAGCAGGCTGAAGTCGGAGTCAATGGGCCTTCTGGTGCATAAAACATTGACACCCAACCTCTTCTATGTTAGAGTTCAGTAACGATTCTAATAAATGTGGCTTCCTACCTGTGGAATCCCGCCGCGCAGATAGGGGCCGCGCTCTCCGTTTCGAAGAGCCCACACAAGCGAGCTGGTGGTTCTTCTATCTCTGCTTGTAGAGCCAGGAGCAGGGACCAAGAGGCCCGTATAAGACATTGGCCCTAAAATACCCCAATAGAAAGAAAACTATATGGAGAGCTCCCTGATTTGGAAACCACTGCGTAGTTTATCTCATATATGGATCTAGTCATCTGACCCCCACCAACATATACAATGAGAACGAAGAAGAAAAACAAAAAAAAAATCAACTTTTATCAGTCAACCCTACCTCTCTGATAAAGCCCAGTATTCTCCCAGGGTTAGCATAATCAGTTCTCTGCTCCATAATCCCTCGCTTTAATATCCTGTCCTGATATATGGAGCAAACAATGAGGATATGTTCCACTGTGAGACAAGAGTCACAGTACTCACACGGTAAGGGTTCCTCTATCTTTAGCACAAAGGATTGTGCGATGTATCCTAAGTCTGGATATGGTCGTGCTTCCACGCCTTGTCAGACCCTTACATTTGGACCGCCACCTGACATCCGCTACAATCCCTTAGCTTGTTGTGGGTCTCAGCCTCCCACCGATTCTGTCACTCTCGGTAAGCGGCAGAAGCTACACTCTTTCTCAGTTCCGAACAGAGACCTTTGGTTCCTGTCACCGCTTCATTTAGGGCTCTCTTTGCTTCTCTGTCTGCCACTTCGTTTCCCTCTATGCACACGTAGGAGGGGACCCAGATGAAGATGGCATCCATATGGTTAGATGTTATTTGGTCTAAAAGTGATGCCCTTTATGTACCAATGGAATGTCAGTCTCCATCCACCCCAAAGCATGCAATGCAGATTTGGAATCAGAGCATCTAAGAAATTTTCAGCTGCCTATTGCTTTTAAAGCCATTAGTGCAAGTGAGATTGCAAGTAACTCGGCCGTAAAGACGAAGCATCCATTGGGGAGTCTAAGGGAGATTGTTCTGTTCTGAAAGAAGAAGGCACACGCGACATTTCCATCCATCATGGATCCGTCAGTATAAATGGGATCACAATCTCCGTAGCTCTCCTGCAGTTCCCTAAAGTGGATTTGTTTGCTTGGGTCTGTAATTTATATTTAAAAATAAAGTGGGTTTATAAGGTTTATAAAAAACAAAAAAACAAAGAGGGTTCCGTAGGAATTCTATTTTAGAGACTTAGTCAATGGGTCTTTTTTAATTTTAAATAGATTTTCTTATTCGAGGGCCCAACGATTGTATGACTTTAGGCCCTTCCCTTTGATTGTATAGTTCTACAAACTAAATATGGATCCGAAAGCAGGGTTCGTGGGGTTGGATTTTAACTTGACTATATACAGCATTGCAAGCTTTTTCATTCTTATATTCATGGGGAGTTCTCCAGCCTCCACGTAGAGACTTGGGATTGGTGATGTACGAAACGCGCCGAGACAGAGACGCAGGACAGCATTTTGTAAAGGCTATGGTTATTTTTAGTTACGATTTCCTAGCTTCTACATATATTATTGATTCATAGTCTAACTTGGATCAGATAAGACTCAGATAAAGAAGCATCAAGGTATCTCTGTCAGCTGTCCAGTCCGTATTGCAGTCCGAGTACTCTAAGTATGTTTGACAACTTGTGGCTTTTTTCTTAAGTTTTAAGTTTTTTAATATGTTAAATATAATGCAATGAGATATTCATATAGCCACGCAGCCTTGCTACTTGAAGAAATAAGTCACGTACACCCACCCGTACATGCTTGAGTTTTGTAGTGATATAGAAACAGACAGATACATATCCTTCATATTGCATTATTTGTGCGTTAGTTGGCTGTATAGAACGATAAATCCATGGTCGACTTTAACAAACAGACGCACTGACGTGCTCTGTCCTTTTATTTTTATTATTTATTACTGGTAAAGTCGCAAAAAAAAGAGTTTGATGGAGAATTAACAAGATACAATGTTAATCTTTATAGGTGTTAGTTATTTCTACTATTCCAAGTGGAATAATAAGTAGTGAATGAATCAATCAGGGCCATTGTTATGTAGTAGATTATTTTTATCCTCTTTTTTCAACGAATATAATTGCAATTACAAGCCAAAATGGAATTGCCCCTGCATATAGGGCCTAAGTATACAAGCAGGATTTCGACCATTGGATACATTTATTTTTTAAACACATAGTTTTATGGAAGAGGCAATCATGGGCTCCTGCAGTTGCCTCTGAATTCTGAGTAGCCACGTTTTAATCGGAAAGAGCTGGGAAACCATAAAAAATGACTAGCGAGAGACTGTAGAGAGTGACGTGTTTTCGTTGAGGCCCTATGTTCCATGAGGAACCCAAAGGAATGATGATGACGAGGAAGAGTCACGGTCAAAGAAGATCTTTTAAGGTGGTTTGAGTAAAAGATATCACATGCTACAGTGTACGTGATCTTGAAGATGGATCTTTTGTTTTGTCTTGAGTAAAGATCTTATGACCGTGATGCCGAGAATCTAGAAATTGTCAGCCGATAAGATGATCTAATTGTATATTAATAGATTCAATGAAGAAATATTTTCTCTTCAAAATACAGAAATTTTTAATTTAAAAACTTGGAACAGCAATTTACAATAATTACAAGAAGAAAAACAAAACAGTAATCAAATGGAGTAGTTAAATAGTTCTACTGGAATACTAAATGATCTACACAATAAAAAAAAGCAAGCTTGATACTATATAATTGAGGTCTGTATTTGGTCTGTATGTCTTCTATCTGTCTGTCTGTCCATCAACTAAATGTCTACTGTATGTCTGTAATTTATTTGTCTGTCTGGTCATCGTCTTGTGTGTTTTGTCTTTCGGTCTGTTCTTCTTTAATGTCACGCTACTATATGTCCTAAGTATGAATAAATATTACAGGGGCCCATTAGTCAAGCCAGGATTTTTTCTCAAAACTATCAAGAGGGGTTTTATACGTTTAAAAATCTCTCTGGATTGGCTACGCTCACATAATTTTTTTAGTGTGTGATTTGGATTTTTTATAATAAAGATTTATCTTTAGCATCAAACTCCCCTGAAAGTGGTTTAACTCAAACCCCTTTAGCAAAGCTAATAGATTTTTAAGTGTGCAATTTGCTTTCTTTTGTTTATATATATATATATATGTGTAATTTTTTTTATGAAAGAGGTATTTTTTAGCTTTAAAACCGCGGAGAATCTAACAGACTTGTTCGCTCTATTCTAGGAAAAGTGCATGGTCCCAACTGAACTTTGAGATTCCGTAATCATACAAAAAGGGTGACAAGTCTAACTGCTCCAACTATCGAGGCATTACACTTCTGTTATTAGCAGAAAAGATATTTGCTCAAGTTTTGCTCGACGACTAACCCACTCTTTAGTTGACGAGGTCTTATCTGAAAGCCAATGTTGTTTCAGAGCCGATAGAGGTACATCTGACATATATATTCTGCGACAGTTACAAGAAAAAAATGTCTCTTAACGTGGTAGACCTCTCACATATCTAGGCCTATAGTGTCAAAGACCTAATCCTATGCGCTGCCTTTGTGGACGTCCAAGGCTTTCGACACGGTCAGTTTATGGAGGATTTTGGCTAGGCTGAGATGCCTACCTACTTCCTAACCATTCTCAAGCAGTTTAACGTGGAACAATGGAAAATGGCGTAAAGCAGCGATGTGTACTTGCCCCTACTCTATTCGCTATCTTCTTTGGCGTAATGCTGGGTCAAATGAGGCAGCGATTGCACGAAGCCATCTACTTTCAGTTTTTGTTCAGACGGCAATTTGTTTAATTTTTGACATCTACAATCACATATAAAAACAAAGGAGTTTATCATAACAGAGCTTCTGTATGGCGATGATTGCGATCTGCTAGCTCACAATGAGCATGACCTGCAGAACGCTGTCAACGAATTTGCAAATGCTGCCGCCTGTTTCGATTTATCTATGAACCTCGGGAAAACCGAAGTCTCCTTAAAGTATACCAATAAAATCTACTCTGTCCTATTAATATCTGTAAACGGACAGCCCATTAACGTGGTAGACCTCTCACATATCTAGGCCTATAGTGTCAAATGACGCCTCACTTTTAAGGGTAGTTGCTAACCGTCTGGCCAGGGCCAGTAACGCTTTAGGACGCCTCCAGGTGAGAGTCTGGAGGAACAAATCGCTCCGCCTGCCTACAAAAATCAATGTCAATGAAAATATATGACTCTGAGACATGGACCCTATACAGAAAGCAACTGAGACTACTTGAGAGTTTTTACCAAAGACGCTTGCGCTTCATCATGGACATAAGGGGCAAGTCAGCACTACAAACAGCGATATCCTTGCAAACGCCAGTATGGACAGTATAGAGGGGCTTCTTATGGTTAGACAGTTACGTTGGGAAGGGCAGGTATCCCATATTGGAGATAAAAGTATGCCAAAGGCAGTCTTTTTTTTTTCTTTTTTTTTTTGGTGAGCTAAAAGGTGGTCGACGTAACAGAGGCGCCCCACGAAAAGACCAGATTGGGCACAAACTTTCCTTGGCTGACATAGAAGAGAGCACCTGGCTAATGCGGCCTCAGAAGAAGATAGCTGGAAGTCATTCACGAAAGCCGCGGGATACACATTTGAGACCAAAAGTAAATCCGCTGCTGAGGACAAACGCAGACGGCGAAAAACTCTAAATCGACCACCTGCGGAAAATGGTTTTGCTTGCCCTGGATGTGGCAAAATATGTAAGTCTCGGCTGGGGCTGCATAGCCACGGGAAATACTGTATTCCTCACTAATCTCCGGACTCGAAGTCTGACCCACCCACCAGACAGAACAGTGTACACAATATTGAGAGGGAACTCTTGTTCACTTTTGCTGGCCTAGAGTTCCAAGAGCTCAAAACTCTACCTGACAGTTTAAAAAGAAGAAGTTCAAGAATAAGAACCTAAATTGCAATTAGATGTTCAATTAAATAGAAATTTAAATTAAAAAAAAACAGAAAGAGACAGTATAACAAATAAATTACACAATATTGATCTTTTATAGTAATTTGTTTTTACTTTTTTATGAATGCTGATGTTTTTTATTATCAGAAAACAACCGCACCTGTCAGGCTGTAACGAAGTTTATATTTCTGGGACTGTATTACTGTCACGGCTGAAGAGTGCGTCTTAAGGACAACGTTGACTTTGATTAACGATGGGTGACATGGTTGCTTGATGGCGTGTTCGAAGGGGTGATCGATGGCGGTTGGGTGACCTGGTCAGTTCACAACATCACCACCATCTCCTATTCCTCCTCTGTTTTAACTTCACCTTCACCAATGGACATCTGATCATCTTGCCTTCAGATAGAAAGAAAGGAAAACTAGATAAGACTTTGCAGATTTAAAAATATAAGTCCTCCTTTAACTTGGCGCGCCACACTTTTATGGAGTAACTCACAGCTTGAGTGTGGGTTATGCTGTGAGGAAGATGAATTGAGCGTAATGCGAATGTGAAACGAAAGACTATATTGGGACAAGAATAAGTAGAGACGTGGTTTTGTGATGAGCTAGATTTCGTTTAAATATCAGATTACTCATTACTATTAGACCTATAGCTCGAGGGCGTATCTAGAAATTTTCGATCGTTTGTAGGCCCGGGGGGACTGACGTCTTTGCTCTACATTTTGCGTAATACTTAATTTTTAATGTAAAAAACACTCATTTTGGGCCCCCCTCAAGTGGATGCCAGGGGAAATTTTCAAATTCTCCCCCTCCTCCCTAGCTACGCCACTGCTATAGCTCATCTAAAATCTGTGAATATTTATTAACTGTAATATTATAGTATTATATGTACATTTGCACACTAGCGCGTCAGTGCAACACCGCAAGTGTTTACGTAATAAATGGAGTTCCCAATATGTCTTCCCTCACACTAGTCTGTTATTTGTGTAATACAAATATTGTACATTAACAGTTATATTGAATTTTTTTTTCTTAAAAGATTTTTGTTCAAGTTATTTAAAATGTATTTATTTACGTATATATAAACCGCTGGCGGATCCAGGGGGGGCGGTAAGGGCGATTGCCCCACCCACTCGGCCGACCCCCCACCCTCGGAGGGGGGGGCCGACGAATTTTAGTATAGAATTCACACAATTGGTATATCCTATACTCTTAAGCGAGCAATTCTTGTATATATATATCTTCTATTTCGAAAACGGCTCTAACGATTTTCTTTGAAATTTCAACGTATCTGCATATTATTGAGAAAAAAATTTTCAGCTCATTGGGCACATCGGGAAAACTGGAGTTCGACCGTTATTTCGATATGAAAATGTCTCAATCTTAGAATAATTTATGAATGAAATGGAAAATTTATGGATGAAAGTTTTCCGTGACGTAAACGGGAAAAACTCTGCTTACGTCACTAGGCTTACCCTAGAACACTAAAATATTTCTTTGCAAACATTTAGAGATATGAATGAAGGTATGTGTAAAACTAAAAGCAGACCATTAATTTTGGTTAGAATAATTTATGAATGAAAGTTTTCCATGACGTAAACGGAAAAAACGCTGCTTACGTCACTAGGCTTACCCTAGAACACTAAAATATTTCTTTCCAAACAAGAACGCATTTAGAGATACGAATGAAGGGATGTGTAAAACTAAAAGCAGACCACGGGCTGTAGCACCACTGGGATGGATGGATGGCAAAAGCCGGCATGAACTTCTTATTGTCCGACAGTCAGGCTGGGCAGGACATTTAATTAACCGAGCAAGGCTCGGCCACCTGATATTAAATATATTACTAATGTTAATAATATATACTAATTATTTTATATTTGTATATACTTTTAGATGATTTTGCTCCCCCCTCTAGTATATTGGCCAATATGGTGGGGTCGGGAGGGGGCGGTGGCAAAATTCCGCCCCCCCCCCTAAGCTTTCGAGTGGGGGGGCGGTCCAATTTCGGGTGGAGGCGGACACATTTTAGTATAGAATTCACACAATTGGTATATGAATGTATTACTTATGTTAATAATACATACTAATTATTTTATATTATGTTGGCCGATATGGTTAAGTCGGGAGGGGGCGGTGGCATCAATTCCGCCCCCCATAAGCCTTCGAGTAGGAGGGGGCGGTCCAATTTTGGGTGGGGAGCGGACGAATTTAAGTTTAGAATTCACACAATTGGTATACGAACTTATTACTTGTGTTAATAATATAT
>JADKLZ010000104.1:12752418-12766907 GCA_021533235.1 Biomphalaria straminea
TCATTTTGTGCATGTTATAGTGTTTTTGAGCATATTATAGTTATGTTCTCCATGTTATAGTCATGTTTGCCATTCTATATTCATGGTATAAATGTTATAATCATTCTGTTTATCATCATCTGACTTATGTTGTCAATGTTATATTCATTTTTTCCATGGTGTAGTCTGTCGACTAGGTTCTGACGCTTTTTCAGCTTCAATGTCATAGAAAAAAAGATTTATCATTTCTAAAGCACAGATTTGGTCAGAAGTTACTGTTGTTTTAAATTAACCTATCTCTTAACAAGCCGATTCTCATCTTATTTTTTTTTTTTTTTGATTTTAATGTTTTGGACATTCCGTTTAGAGTTTGATCTACACCCTAGCCGAATTTGTAACTATTTTAAGGTAGAATAAAAAACTTTAATGCTTTTAAGCTTCATGTTCACTTTTATGTTGAAAGATGCATTTTCTGTCTAAAGCGTTGGAGTTGGTATCTGATATCGCATTGCTAAAAGTCTTTTTAATGTTCCAAGACTTAAGGTGAGGATCAAAGTAAACTTTGACTGCATCAGAGACCGGCTCTAGATATATCTTATATGCATCTAGTCCTGGATTTTACATTTCCGCCACATTAAAATGCTGTCTAACGACAAGTCATATATAGTTCGTCCATCGTGGTTCGATGATGACCACTTTGTCATCCAGTGGGCTGAGGGCTTTGCACTGGGGTTTTGTGCCTCCTCATGTGGCTGGTGAGACCTATGCGAGCCCGGAATGTTCGGCCGCACTCTGGGCAGGTAATTCCAGCTGGAGCTAGTGTCGTTTGCCTTGCTTTCCTTCTCTGGCGTTTTTCTTTCGCCAGCGTTGTTCTTTTTTCCTCAGCAACCTGTGCGCCGGATCTCACAGCGCGGCTCCATGATACTCTGTCATGTGCCTCTGTCTCCCAGGTGCCTAGGTCAATGTTGAACTTCTTTAGAGAAGCTTTGAGGGTGTCTTTGTAGCGCTTTTTTTGACCACCTTGCGAGCGCTTGCCTTCTCTTAATTGGCCATACATGAGACGTTTTGGGATGCGGTGGTCCTCCATCCTGCACACGTGTCCTGCCCATCGCAGCTGGGACTGCATCAGGATTGTGTGGATGCTTTTCAAACCCGCTCTTTGAAGGACTTCAGTATCTGGCATTCTGTCTTGCCATTTGACATTTAGTATTTTTCTTAGACATGTCATGTGAAAGTGATTTAGTTTCTTGGCATGTCTTCTGTATACTGTCCATGTTTCTGAGGCATAGAGCAATGTAGGTAGGATGACGGCTCGGTAGACCCCTAGCTTAGTGTTTGTGGTGATACCACGTCTGTTCCAAACATTGTTTGATAGTCTGCCATATGATGCACTGGCCTTGGCGATGCGAAGGTTGATTTCGTTATCGATATTTCCATTTCTGGAGAGTGTGCTGCCAAGATATGTGAATTTGTCCACTGCATTTATATCGTGTCCATTTATAGTGATGCTTGGATCCGAGTAGGCTTTCCCAGGAGCAGGTAAATATAAGACTTCAGCCTTATTTGTGTTAATGGTAAGGCCAAAGTCTGAGCAAAGTCATAAGGTGCATTGAAATGACCGCATACCAGATACTGAAATCTTACAGCTGTCCTACATGTACAGTTTCGTTGCCACAGTTAAAAAACATCCGTATTTCGATCTGCGGGACACGTACTCCTCATGCAAGAAAATCGCCTTCCCAAACTTTGTCTCTCGTTTGTATTTTTGTGGCGTGAAGCAGTGAATGTCGGAGTCTCAAGATGAGTCAAGGAGAGTGGCCAGCAGGAAAGAACGCAGAGCCAACAAAAGGCTGACAGAAGAAGCAGGGCTAACTGCATTTGATCCAGCTTACCAATGCTTTTTAAAGCCATCTTTGAGTTCATAGGAAATTAGATACGTGCTCATCTTAGACAATATTATGTGAGTATTGCGTACTACGATTTGCATGCGTAATTGGAAAACATAATGATAGCGGCATAAAAAATATATAAAAATAATCAAATAAGAATGAAAATGCAGAAAAACAGTTACATTTTGCAAATAAGTTACCTGTAATCTGTTACTTATCCCTTAGTCTGTGGACCGTTGGGACACTAAGCAAGACTTGTAGACCGCCTTTTTTTTATTACTCTCTATCCTTTGCCCTGATTAGAACTTCTTTCAAATGTAGGCCTGTCCATTCTTTTATATTGTCCTCTAATCGCTTTCTCTGTCTGGATCTCCTTCTTTTTCCTAGTACTGTTCCCTGAAGGAAGGTCTTTGCGAGCCCCGAAGATATTGTTATATGGCCATAGATTTTAAGCTTGCGTTTTTTTCACAGTAGTTAGCAGGTCATCATAGCGTCCGATCGCTGCAGTAACCCTGTCTCTAATCTCTTGGTTTGTGATGCGGTCTTGAAATGTAATGCCTAGGATCCATCTGTAGCATCTCATTTCCATAGCTAGGATCCTCCTCTCTAGCTCTGCAGTCAGCGTCCAAGACTTACAAGCATATAGAGTGCAAATAAGACCATTTGTAATGGTTTAAAGTTGGAGGGGAAAGGATAGAAGTAATTCTTGAATTAACAACCGGTCTAATTGAACTTTAGTAAAGATCCATATCCACTGCTGGAGCGTTTACACTTAAGTCATCCTTTTCATAAGTATAAAAAAGGGAGAAAGAATTGTATTGTATCGTATTGGAAGTTTTCTATGAGCTCTGTTGTGAGTTGTTTTCAAGAACGCCTTTAGCACTTTTGTTGATGTCATTTTGCTTCTCTTGTTTTGCTTTACGATGGAGTTCCCTTCTTTTTGGATTTCTTCTCCAGTATTAGGTAAGTAAGTTAATTTATTTTACTGTCTTCTGAACATCGTAGATCTAAAATCTTTTCTATTACAATCGTGTAAATGACGGTCTCAAAGGATGGTGTATTTTTCTTATCTGCGGACGCAGAAGTCAAGCCTGATTGTATGATTTGGTCCTTCCCTCCATGTCTCTAGGTTGTGGGCTTCGTGGGCCTTAACGGTTTGTGACTCTGTGATTTAGGTGTGCTATGTTATTTTGAATAGAACTTGTACTAGCCTTGTAAATGCACTATTGATATTTATTCATTATATCTCATTATATCATTAACTATTAATCTTTGTTTGACATAGAAAAAATTGTTATACACTAGTTACGTTGCTATTTGTTGTAGTTGCTCTCGCTACTCATTTAACCAATTACTTGATATACTGTTAGGGGTGCCAAGGCAGACGAGCCGCGGCTGTATAACAACCCCGGATGAAAGTTAAAAACCAACATTCAGGTGGGGACCTGGCATACCCTAGACCGTTAAACATCATCTGACAAAGGGAGGATATATACTTTAACTATTTCAAACGTTTTAACGGCTTGAGATTTATTTTTTTGCTTACCTCTTTTCTTGTCGCATCTGACCAGATACGTATATTTTCTACTTGTGCGAAGTACCTGAAACTGTAAAAGACAAACTTATAGATTGAGAAGGAAATATTTAAGACTAAATGAGACAATTGGATAACAACGTTAAACAAAATTTAAAGATAAAAGCTAAAGCATTGTTTTACCTGTACATGTGGTTTGAATATACTTCTGGTCTTAAAGTAGCTCTGTACTGTGCAATGGTACTGTCTTTATATTTATTGGTGCTGAAGCTGTCTAAACGCATTTTAATTTCTTTCCACAATCCGCAGTTGGAATCCTTTAGTATAAAAAAATCATTTCAATGTAATTAAGTAAGTATAATATTTTGAGTTACCAAAAATGAAAAGTGACGTATGATATGGGCCACAATGGTGTCAACAGTATATGTCTTGGGAGGAGAAGGTTAAAAAATAAATTTAGTTAAGTATAAAATCATTTAATGTGTTTGGACCATTTAGCGCCCCATAACAGTTACTTCAAACGAAATTTACATTCAAATC
Source organism: Biomphalaria straminea (assembly GCA_021533235.1). NCBI lineage: Eukaryota > Metazoa > Mollusca > Gastropoda > Planorbidae > Biomphalaria > Biomphalaria straminea. The sequence goes on from JADKLZ010000104.1 coordinate 12,756,361, forward strand.
GCTACATAAATATTTACTAATCAATAAAATGAAATACAAGGTTAAGTCTATTTAATAAACATAATAATCACAGAGTCGAAAACCATGTCTGCATAGTAAGGCTTTAATACACTGAATGACAACACAACACACATTTCGTGAACACATTCTTACGGACGAGTTACAAGAACATGTAAACATCAGAACGACAACCGATACAGCATTTAATTTTAATAACATTCACCCCGTGTTTAAATTGTATTTGCTAGCATTATAAACAATGGAAGAATGAACCTCATTCACCCATCATAAATAAACAACATTTATCTTCGTGATTCTCTATCTCTTGTATACAAATTACGACCTAATGTTAACACAGAATGGCTATCAAGTGACAATTTTTCACGTTGTTTTATGAAAACTATCACTTAATGTTGTTTGTTTACGATTGGTGAATAAGGTCCAATAAATAAGCGCAGAACAAGAATAGAGATTCAAATAAACAAACAACATATTGATATAGCATGATAGATTAGATAGCTTATTAACATATAACATGATATCTCAAATATTATATTAAAGTCAAGTAACAAAGTAAAATGAAGATTGTTAAAATAAACGAAAGCTATTTTGAAAACTAGTATGATGAATTAAGATATTAATCCAGGCAAACGGAAATTTATTTTGACCACAATTGACAACGTCAGCGTAACTACTGTACAATAACAATATAGATTCAGTGGCGTAGCATCCATGGCGCAAAGGGGTTCAATGAACCCGGGACCACAGCCATTTAGGTGCCCACACCCGATGGTGTAACAACCATGTAGGTAGGGCCGATTTACCTCTATACAACATAAGCTTTAGCTTACATACAATAATTGGACATATCTCAAATAGCAGAAGGCCCATTGAACCCTAAAAATACGACAATGCATGACGCGTTGGGGTTTTATATCGCCTGGTCCCATGACTAATGACCATCTTGTGGTCTTCCCTACACTTCAATTAAAAAAAAAAGGTTAAAAAAAATAAAGTTTTCTCAAAATATCCTAAACGACATATCAAACGTTATATTAACATCAAAATATAAACCCATGTTTTAACATAGAGTAATAATTAAGATGAGTTCTGAACCCAAATTTTATTTTCCTAGTCCTCTTTAACTAACCTTTACTCATACTGATATTTTTCTGATGTATTTTGGACTATAACTGACAATATATAGCCTACTTGACTCTAATTGGTACACTTAATTTCTCCTCCCACTTCCGAAATTTTTTGTTTAGAGCTTTGAATTATAGTTCTGTAACAAAACAAATTAACAAACATGCCTGTTGAACAAAATGTACCACTTCCAAATGAGCTTTTTTTTTTAATGTATTTTTCTAATATTTTGTTTCTGCGGCGATCCTCAAAGTCTTAATCTAAATATGTGGGGTATCTTATCTTTTCAAGGAACAAATCGGTTGTATTTACATTGTAGTAAGGGAATGTAATTTCATATAAGAATATTTTTCAAGTAAAAAAATATTCAAAAGGTCATTTTTCAATTGGATGAATACTGTGCTGTAGATGTAAGGTGTTATCAGTAGCGGCCTTAGGGGGTGGCAAGTGGGGCAACCGCCCCAGGCCCCGCGCCTGTGGAGGGCCCCGCACCTGTCGCTAACTTCGAAAACCAAATAAGTTCTTATAAAAAAGGATTTGTTACTCAAAATTTTTCCACTATCTTTATGATACCAATTACCATTTAAGCTGTCAACATATATTTTTTGGTTTTAAAATACCGCTCAGTTTCGGTAAAGACAGCATCCAATGACCTGCCGATTCTAAGAGACTATCATCGTTTAACAGTTAATTTTTTTAAACCTTGGTATAGCCCTTCCGCAAAAAGTCGGGTCTGCGAAAGTGTATGGACCACAGCAGCTCTTATATCACACTTTGTTCTTATAGAACGTCCAATTGGGCTCAATTTGCAGAGTGAGAGAGGAGACGTAATATTAGTAGTGCGCGAGTACTTTCTTTTTATTTGCGATCAGAGGTTAATGGAGAAAAATTACAATACAGTGAATACAGTAATGTAGTCAATCGGCCAATAGTAGGCCAACATGCTACCTACGTCATGTTTTGTAGCAAAATTAAGGCCCACAGATTCACAGAGGCGGACATACTGTATTGTTAGAGCGTTAGCGTGATATGGTAGGTATATATCATGGGCGTAGCCAGGGGGGATCGGAATTTCGTTCATGATTTTTTGCTTTTATTTATTTTAGGTGAGATTTTAATACTAATCTACCAATTGCCCCTGCGCAGCCAAGAGGGTCTTAGGTTTAAAACCCTTACCAGGGGGTTTTACAGTTAACCCCCCTCTTCTATAAACAAAACAACAACGAAAATATTGCTGACCACAATTCCAAAATTCTAAAACCATGGCTAATGAAGATTTAGATTTTAAAACCCCTTCCGAAATTTACGATAAACCCACGCTCTTCAATATCAAAAAGCAAAGTACACACTCAAAATTCTGAGAGTAGCGAAAGGGGTTATGAGTTTAAACCCCCCTTCGGCGGGGTTTGAAGCTAAAAAATACTTCAACAAAAAAAAAAAACGCACTCAAAATCCTATGAGCGTTGCCAAAAGGGTTTTGAGTTTTAACCTCCCTTCATTGGGGTTTGAAGCTAAAAAAAAATACCTTTTCAATATAAAAATAGCAAATTACTCACCCACCTCCTCCTGCTGTTTTTTTTTTTTTTTTTTTTAAGTTTGAAACCCTCCACATGGTTTTGAGTTTAAAATCCCCATACCAAGGGTTTTGAGGTTGAAAACCTCCTCTTCAATTTTCTGAAGCAAACTACTGTCAACAAATTATATGAGCGTAACTAAATGGGGTTTAGAATTTGTTAAAAAAATCTCAAGAGATTTTTTAGTTGATGATTTTGACGATAAAACCTTTTCGATATAAAATCTAAAGCTAAATACACCCACCTAATTCCAAGAGCGTAGTTAAGAGATGTTACACCTTTCTACCAGTGGCTAGGCTTAATAAAGGGCAGTGAATAGTCACTTACCAAAATTGAAAAACACTAAATGTGGCCCCACAAAGATCCTATGCCGAACTGGGAGTCGATCCCTTAGTAAGCTGACAGAGCGTCGCTTGAAGCTAGCGGGACATGTTTTCCGACAAAATAAACTACGCGTACTAATAGTTGCGATGACATGGAGGAAAGCGCAAATAAGGAAATCTTGGCGCCACTTTCATGGAGGACCTCAGAGCAGGTGGGAAGAAGCAACTGACATTGCCAGATTTTTGTGGAAGCAGCTTGCCGCCCGATCTGCCGAATGCCGCGGGAGGATATAAATAAGAATTGAAATAAAACTTTTTAATAGCACTGTAGATACCTCAGAATATACATTTTGTTGGCTTCCAATACCAGAAATAATGCTTTGCGGCGGGGCTTCCCCGCGCTTGGGGGAGATCCCAGCGCTCCTCCCGACTCCATTACTGGCAAAAGCTGGGAGCCAACAATTTTTCCACTAACTTTAGGAAGAACCTATTCTAGGACACAACAAAAGTCTTCCGAAAGATTGAAGGCACAGAGTGTAATAAAGATTAGTTATGTACACACACACACACATATTTTTTGTGGGTCTCCCCCCCCCGAAAAAAAAATCCTGGCTACGCCCATGGTATATATTGTCTTCCCTTGCGGCTAAGGGCCCCGCACATGACGCTCGCCCAGGGCCCCCCGCACTGCTAGGGCCGCCCCTGAGTGTTATATTATCACAATATAATAAGAAGACTGTTTAAAGGTTACACTTCATTTTTATACACACTACTGACACACTTCACAGAAAACCGTAAACACACGAACTTACTGAACACAGAACAAGGAAGACTACAAGAATAACAAACAAACACACACACAACATCCATAAACATAAGCACACACATAAATGTAACATCCTCAGGTGTTTGAGGTTAGATATACATAGTCGCTAGTTCTAGTGGATTTGACCACTCGGCCTGACCTAGTTGTATAGTTTGTTGACCTATGTGACTGGTCTTGTGTAGGGCTCTCAGGTCTCTGAGCCGTGCCTTCCTCTGTGCTGGGTGCATCCACAGATGCGGGGTTATCAGGCTCGGGCGTGCATTGTAATGTGGGCGCAATTGTATCAGCTGACGCTGTGAATATTCGTAAGTGAATTCTATTTCTATTTCGGCGATAAACTCCTCCGCCCGATTCAACTTCATACGACCGTTTTTGTAACTGACGACAGATAACTCCCTATTGCCAACGCTCTTGGCCACGCGACCTTGACCTTAGTCTCACTTCTTCACCCTTAGCAAGGGGAAGTAAATCTTTAGCATGGGAGTTGTAGTAAATCGCTGATCTCCTCTGGTTTTCTTTCATAGCTTTTCTATGTTTCTGAGGATCCAGAACTTGGGGTTTCAACAGGCTTTTATCTATAGGTAGCAAGGTTCTGATTCTCCGGTTGAAGAATGCCTGTGATGGACTAACACCAGTTTTGTTCGGGGTGCTCCTATGATTAAGTAAAGCCATGAACTGATCTTTTTTTTTTTGGAATAATGTCTTTACAGTCTTCACGGCTGATTCAGCTTTCCCATTCGATCTGGGATAATGGGGACTGCTCGTCAAATGGTTGAAACTCCAATCACTGGCGAATTTCGCGAATCTATCCAAAGATAGCTGAGGTCCATTGTCAGAGACGACTGTTGATGGGATGCCATATCTAGCGAAATGGGCTTTAAGTTTTCTTATGACAGTTTCTGAACTAGTGTTCTCTAGACGATCAACTTCGCAGAAGTTACTGTAGTAGTCCACACACACAAGATAGTCCTTGCCATCAAGTGTGAATAGATCGACACCAATCTTTTCCTATGGGTGTGTGGGAACCTCGTGATTCATTAGAGTCTCTTTCTGTTGATTGGGTTGAAAAGCTTGACATATTTCACAAGTAGAAATATAATGCTTTATGTCACCAGCCATTCCTGGCCAGAATAAACTCTCACGAGCTCTTTTTAGACATCCTTCAATGCCTGAATGTGTCAAATGAACTTCTTTTTTCATTTCTAGTCGTAGCGACCTGGGCACTACTACTCTTTCAACTTTGAATAACAGCCCTTCTTGAACTGACATTTCGTCTCTGAAATTATAATAAGGCGTTAGTTCATATGGTAGAAGATGCTTGCCTTCTGGCTAGCCATGATTAATTGTGATTAGAAGTTTTTGAAGCGTTCTATCTTAATCGGTTTCTTCCTTTAGTCTACGTAGTCTTTCTTCCCCAATTGATAGAAAACTGGCCATATTTATGAGCTCAAACTCTCCTTGACTGTTTGCTGATGACTTGATATGAGCTCTTGAAAGTGCATAGGCCAGATACATTTCTTTTTCATTTTTATAAACTACAGTTATGTCATAGTTTTGTATGAACAACATCATTCCCTGCAATCTTCGAGGAGCAGCTGATAGAGGTTTAGCCATTATTGCTTCAAGAGGTTTGTGGTCACTTTCAATGGTTGTATGTCGACCAAATGTGTATTGGTGAAACTTATCTAGAGCAAATACAATTGCTAGCATTTCTTTTTCGATTTGTGCGTATCTAGTTTCAGTATCAGTTAAAGATCGACTTGCGTAAGCTATGGGTTTACTTTCCTGCATTAAGACTGCGCCAAGACCATTGTGACTGGAATCACACTGTATGGTCAATTCTTTAAGTGGATTGTGGATTGTAGGAGATTGAGTCACCATAGATTGTATACCCCCATGTACAGCAAGGACAGCCTCATCACTAGAAGATAACGTATAACAGTCATCACTGTCCTCTTTGTAGACATAGGAGTTTATTTTGGTTGCATTGATTTCTTTTTATACAGATATTACAAATTTTACCCCATGCAGGACACAGTTCCTTTTTAAATTCATGATGCACAGAATTTACATTTGCGCTGTTTACTGTTATGAGGTGCATTTTGTTGTAGAATACTTTTGCGAGAAGAAATGGCGAAGGCCTCATCCTGAGGTCTTGAGGCATCAGATGTACCTGTCTCTAGTGCCTTTAGTTGCAAGTCTGCAGCGTCATTAGCCTTGCAAATTTCTATACAAGTGTTGAGCGTTAACTTATGTTCTTGTAAGAGTTCTTTTTTTGTTCTGGTGTCTCTGATGCCCACAACCATTCTGTCTCTTATTAGCGACTAGTAAAAATTGCATGTTTTAGCCAGTGTTCGTAGAACTAGTAAGTAGTCTACGACAGTTTCTTGTGGCTTCTGCTGTCTGTTATAAAAAAAACATATCTTTCATAAGTTTCATTTTTTAGACCTATGATGTGCTCATCGAATGCACTTATTATGTCTTGTACATTGTGCTTTGGTTTTAAATTGAAACTGTTGTATACTGCCAACGCCTCTGGGCCGATAGTGTGTAAGAACATTGCTTTGGCATACTCTTCATCTATACCATTTATTCTACAGTGCAATAGTTCAGCCACATTTGCTTGTAAGGCTTTAATTCCTCACACCCTTTCTTTTAAAAAAGGTGGAGGGTTAATTCTTGGTTTAAATTAACTTTACTTACAGTTTCTATTTTAGAATTTTTATAAAGCTGCCCCCATGTTATATTATCCCAATACAATAAGAAGATTGTTTAAAGATTACACTTCATTTTTATTAACGTGAACAAGAAGTTAAGAAAACAACCAGCAGTCTAATACACACTACTGACACACTTAACAGAAAACCGTGAACACGTGAACTTACTGAACACAGAACAAGGGAGACTACATGAATAACAAACAAACACACACACACACACACACACAAATTACATAAACATAAATACACATATAAATGTAACATCAGGAGAATGCATTCTGCAGTGAAGAACGCAAGAAAACGCTGTTGGGGTCTGGGGAAACTTACAGCGCTCTCCAAAACCCACTAGCTGTCAAGAGAAAGGCCTCAACATGGCTAATATGTATGCCGTATGCGCGTTTATGCTTAGGGTTAGGGTTTAATGGGCATAAGGTTTGAAAAAAATCGGGCGGGCGGGCCCCCCGCTCCAAATTTCTGGATCCGCTAGTGCCTTCAGTTTGGTCCTTATTATTTCAACATAAGAAGCCGCTTGCGCATTCAAGTCTACTGGTGCGTCGGGAAAAATTTTATTTAGCCATGTTTCAGTGAGACAGATTAGTGAGCTTTCACAGAATTGGTAGAAATGTTTGCAGCAACGATCAAGTTCGTCCATTTTGTTATTTAGTGATCTAACATTACATTATACATTGGCTATTATGTATCGGCCATTTGTTTTCAAGATGGCGGGTGTGTACATAAATTTATTGCCTTGAAATGTGTTTTGTTTCATAGAAGAGGGGGTTTGACTACCAAACCCCCTGGTAGGAGGTTCTAAACTTAAATGGTGTAATTGATGGTTAAGTATTAAAATCTCACCTAAAATAAGAGCAAAGAATCAGTCACTAAATTCCGACCCCCCACCTGCGCGGGGGGGGGGGGGGGTATGCATTCGTGGCTGAGAGAGGTTGAACCCCCCAACCTCCCCCTCCTTGGCTACGCCCATGATGTAGAATGTTATTAATTTTGAATGAATGGAAAAGATTAATAATTATTATTCCAAAAAAAAAAAGTGTACGCTAAATGAAGATATGGAAATGCTGTGGCTGTGGGGCAAAGCACTTGGAACTGGAAGTGCCGTATTCGAATCCTGGTGAAGACCATTTTGAGTTTGTGTTTCAAACAAATTGTCTTTGTAACTTTGTTTAGTAGTATATTAGCGTAGATATGTCCTTGAGTGATTCGAAATAGATGGGTGAAAGCCACAAAGCTTCTCTTACCTGAGGAACACGCATGCCATTTGTGCTTCTTAGCAATTTGCATCGAAATATATAGTGTCTAAGAGGGCTGAAAATTGGTATTGTAGATTTGTTTAAATTCGAAGTCTGCACAGTAACGATAGCGGAAAGTGTTGAAGATTTTGATTTGCATATTACTTGAAAATTATCTCTGATAATCTCTGCACTGATTGCATGTTGCTTCCCTTGCAGGGCATTAAGAGCGGGGATGCTTAAACCTTCCACAAAAGTCACACTTGCTAATTAATGCATTTAACTCATGTATTTGTGATTTGCTTGCTTGCAATTGGCGGGAGTGTGGCCAATGAATTGGTGAGAGTAGTTTCCGCACAATTAGTTTCCTTGTGTGACGATTCCTATTGTAATGTGTGCTGATAAGCATGTTATAGTAAGCGAGCCTCCTTCTTTAAATTCGAAACCGTCTATTCAAGTCTTTTCGAATGCTGTTGGACACAAGTCCTTTGATATACGAATCTCTAATAACCTCTTCTTGGTGATGTGCAGAAGTCACAGGTTTGAAGTTTGACCTTGCTCTTGTTTAGCTAACCTGTGCCTAGCAAACACCTCATTCTTTGGTTGTATGTAGATGCCATTTACATTCTGGATCTCTTCATTGAATGTCTCTTTATCAAGTATCATTTGATATACATCAGGAGAGATATAGTGGATCAGTAAATTCCTAGTATCAAGATTTTGTACTGATATTATTGATACAAAGTTTTTAAAAGTTTCTTACAATGTGCCATTTCTCTGCAGCTGGAAGTGTCAAGAGCTCCCTGTGAAACTTCTCTGGACGAAATATCCTATCCATTTCGAAATTCTTACAGCTTCACAGTTTTGATTCAGTGTATTAAATTGTTATGAACATTATAATAACAAAGTCGAAAACCATGTCCACTACTTATGGCTTTCATACACTGAATGACAACACAACACAAAGCTCTTGAACACATTCTTACGGACGAGTTACAAGCACATGTAAACATAAAAACAACATATAATTTTCATACCAGTCTATATACCAACAACAAAAATATATTCCATGACTAAAATGCCTACCTGAAGTCTAACAAAAACTGAACATCCAGTTTCGATTTCACTGAGCTTACTTTCAGGAGTTGTCTGTAGAAGCAAATGCAGAGTTACTTCCTCTCCCTTTTGTATTACGTATTCTTCTCCAAGGGAGGGAGTAGTTTGAAGTATTTTTATTCCAAACTTAGTCCAAGACTCATCGCCGCTTATTATCTCCATCTGAGATGCAAAAAGTTTAAAATTGGTTATCTAATATATAAAGTAGAATGTTAGGTGTATGTTTGTATGTATGTGTGTTTGTATGTATGTATGTGCCGATGAAAGCATTATAACTTCATCAATGGGAAAAGGAGGGTAGTTTAGTGCCCATCGCATATTAAACAAAGTGTGCTGGTTGTTAAAATTCGTTAGGTTGGAGGGTACCTGACATGAAAATAAGTTTGTTTTCGATCTGCAGACGGGTGTTTTTGTCATTGCATTGTTGTATAGCAGTGATGAGGAGATCAGTGCTACCCCTATGATGTGTTTTAAAAATAGATAGAGACGGACTTAGTTGGAAAGTTACATATTTGCATGTTCTTTGTATTTTCTATACAGTCGTTACCCTGCAGCGGTTCATTTTTTTTGAGTCTGTAAAACTATAAGAAGGACGTGAGCTGTGTTTTGTCTAGACTCTAGACTGTAGGAGGACTTAAGAGACTTTATATTTAATCGCCATGTACAATTACATTTATAATTAACAGAACACTAAAGAAACTTTTCAGATTAGTAGTCTTTATCCCATCGTTCATTTTCGTCATTACAAAAATATTCATTTAACCGAGCGAGGCGAGGCCACCTGATATTATAAACTAATTGCAATGCCAGATTTTGCAATAAAATGCATGAAAAAAAGAAAATCTCCAGGGATTGATGGCATCCCAACCGAAATAGTTAAGGTCAACCAAACACTCCTGCAACCGGAATTCTTCTCTGCCCCTGCTTGAAAAGTAAGTCATAACCCTCAGGGCCTGAGTGACGCTAATATAGGCACGATATATTCAAAGAATAGAAATAGTAGTGACGGCAAAAATTATATGGATATCTCTCCTCAGCATAGTTGATAATAAATTTACGTGATTGGCACAAGCCAGTCTGTCTACCCAGAGTCTTAATGTGGATTAAGAAGTGGCAGATCCACCATAGGTCACTGGCGGATCCAGGGGGGGCTGTAGGGGCGATCGCCCCTCCCCCAACTCGGCCGACCCCACCCCACCCCCGCAGGGGGGGGGGCCGGAAATTTTAGAATAGAAATCACACAATTGGTATATGAATGTATTACTTATGTTAATAATATATACCAAGTATTTTATATTTCTCTATATTTTTAAATTATTTCGCCCCCCCCCCTCTAGTATGTTGGCCGATATGGTGGGGTCGGGAGAGGCGGTGGCATCAATGCTGCCCCCCTATAAGCTTTCGAGTGGGGGGCGGTCCAATTTCGGGTGGGGGGCGGACGAATTTTAGTTTAGAATTCACCAATTGGTATACGAACTTATTACTTGTGTTAATAATATATACTAATTATTTATGTTTCGCCCCACCTCTAGTATGTTGGCCGATATAGTGGGGTCGGGAGGGGGTGGTGGCATCAATTTCGCCCCCCCCCCCCC
>JADKLZ010000104.1:12789867-12821063 GCA_021533235.1 Biomphalaria straminea
TCTTCAAATTGTATTTCATTTTATGTATTTTTTTATTAAGACTTTCATTGTTGGCTAGCCGCTGCAACATTGTCATATAGCTCGACAAGGAAATATTAACTGCCTTCAACTATCTCGAAATGTCCAGTACAAAAGGTAAGGGCAAAAGAGATGTCGGGATGAGCACTTACTGACCTTCAACCCCCACCCAGTGTTATTGAGTTTAAGTGCGAGTTTCTGATGTAACCATGAGAAAAGTGGGCGAATGGTTTTGGTTGTGTAGGCTGAATTGATTCTGATGAAATCACAAGGTGGTCTGTCGTTGTACAAGTTAATAAATAGTGGTGTGAACGTTGGACATGCAAGACGTGTATTGTTAGTTAGGCCTATGTAGTTAGATATTGTTTCAATTCTCCTTTCTCTTTGTGTTACTACAAACATCTACTTTCAAATGTATTTTTATAAATAACATTTATATTCAGCTTTGTTTTACAAGAATCTCGTTCACGTTGATTTCAAGCTCTAAATTAAGAATATAAAACGGCTACACCAGTTTAGCTGTAGGCCTACTAGCTGTTTAGAGTTACAAACCAACGGCCGAGTATCAACACCCGATAGGTACAAGATTGAGCGCATAAAGTGGCCAGAGATTCAATCAAAGGAGTTTAGTAAGAACCCACAGTGCGTTTTTTTTTTATCTTCAAGACTATGATTGCATCACGTTCCTTAGTCTAAGAAAGATTTTGAATTTAGGTTGAAAATCAAATTTTGGGTTTTAGAAATCCCTTACGTCTGTGTTTATTTTCACTGTGGCCAGGTCGGCCACTGGATCCAAGGTGATAACATGGCCTTCATAGTTTGAGCCATCGTGCAGCTTGACATTCACTGTGGACTTGTTGGCCACCACGTGGGCATTGGTCAGTATCAGGCCATTCGACCTGACGATGAATCCCGAGCCGTTGGCAATAGTGACTCTCTTCCCGCTCACTGGGTGTCTGAAAAGTTAATTCAACATTAATAATAAAATAATCATAGATATATATAAATATAGACTGGTAAAAGGAAGTAACTTCATGTAACTTAAAAACATGTAGGCTATATCTATTGTATTCGGATTTCCGAATTCTGAAAAATTTTAAAATTGCATGATCTTCAGTCTTAGAGAATAAGCAAAACTCATAGACATAAATAAAGTACACACAATTGCAATTCACTAATTTTCGTTTCGTATAATAGTCTTATTTGCCAGTCTATATTTATTTATGTCTATGAAAATAACACGATATGTTAGACAACTTTAAGACAACCCATACAGACATCAGACAGTATTTGTCAGTTTTCTCCCTTGTGCTACAAAGTATCTATCTCATGTTGGTGAATAATGGGCAGGACATTGCAGTTGTTTAAACTTCTGTAGTAATGAACAATTGCTGTTGCATCTTTTTTTTTTATTTTTATACGATTAAATACACAACCCTAAATTCAATCCCCAAATCAGCTTTAAGGTTAGAAGCTATATCGTCACTAAAGGAATATGTTAATTTGGGAAATCATAAATGGAGGCAAGTCCATGAATAGCTTGAATAACAAATGTGTTAGTGTGTCCGATGTGCAGAATACAGAAGCATTGTTGTTTTGTTGTTGTTTTTTTTTAACTTTTCAGACGTGTAGAATCAAATGTCTAAGCTCTTTCTTGTGTGGCATTAAGTCATTTGTATTGTAAAGTTGGCAACAGTGAGATTTCAATGTAACTCCCTTCACGTTAATATTTCTCATTTCATAGATTATACTTTTCGAAGTTCCGTTATATCGCCCCCACACTTCTTCATATGACTTTACCTTCTTTTCATCTCTCACTAAACTTTATTTGCTTAAAGAATGTAAATGATAGGCCTATTAAACAGGGATTAACTTTTGCAAATAATAGGCCTATTAATCCTTCCGACCAATCGTTGAGACTTTCCTCTCAGGGAATGACGCACAGTTCTCCTCCTCCTCCCGCTGGGCACCAAGCAATACTTGTCGACCGCCTTTCTCCATTCCTCACTGTCTTTTGCCTTGTTTAAAACCTTTTTCAACGGTAGAGCCAATAACTTAGCAGAGTTTAAATTTCTAATTAACATACACGACTGTATTAGTATTAATAGATGGACACTCGCATGGCATAATTATCTTCTCTTTTGAAGGAGCGTATGTAGGCCTATATTATAAGATCATTTATAAGATATTAAACTGGATAGACTAATCACCTATTATAATGATGCTTTAATGAAATGGACCTACAAGGTATCTTTTTCAAATCACCAATGTTTTAAATTGATTTACATTTAAATTTATAACTACTGTCACGTAGACATCTGTTGTTTTGTTCACAAGTCAAGGTCACTCCCCCCAGGAAAGTCCAGCAGCCATTTTAGTTTGTTCCAGAATTTTACGTCACGACTCTTAGAGAAATCTGATTGGTTGATTTGGATAAAGAGACGCCTCGAAGGCGGGCAAAAAAGCTTGGTCTTATCAGTTGAGCTTCGATTCTGCTTGAGTACAGTCACGTTTTGTAGATATAATATTTTTACATATGAAGTATGTTTTTGTTCAATTACAAGTTTTATTGATAGATATTTGTACATAGCTGTACTTATGTTGGATTTAAATAAAGGTTCCAGTATTTTATTTATCAAAGCATTATTCGAGTGAATCCTAGATCGTCTTCGTCAATATTATTCAAATAATACAATCCCCGGCGTCACAGTTATTGTGACAACTACAACATTATAATTTTGACAAGATTACTGTTGTTCTTTTTTATCTTAAATACAAAAATGTTTTAAAAAATGGAGAAACGTAACAACACATGCTTTAATAACAAGTAGATCCACTTTACCTTCCTTTGATTTCAATGAACACAACTGCTGGTCCCGCCTTCTCGACGATGTTTGCAATGAAATTTTTTTGAAGTGAGAAATACGAGGCAGCCTTGACAGAAAACAAGCTGTTGGGGCAAGTGTCACTACGGGAATTTAAAATTAGTGTTTCTAATTCACTTAGTGAATATGTTACTATTTCCCGAAGGTTAAGCAAGCTTTCTGCCCATGAAGTGGGAATGACATTTGGAAACTTAGACTTCAGGCATTTATGAAGCAGATGTTCTGATTCATGTAGGCCAATTAAGCTGCTAGAAGCGCCTTTCTTTTCTAGATCTATGCCGACTATGCTGGGCACCGAGATGTTAGAATGTTCTAAGCTTGTATTGCTTGACTGATTGAAACATCTTTTGGCACGGTAAGAGCAAACAATGGGTGGTACAAGCAAGAGATACTTATGTAGATGTATCTTCTTTGAGAAAGCAAAAGCCATTTTAACTAGTGATTAGCACGTCAATGTAACAATGACGAAGTCGTTTGTCGGTTTGAGAAGTTGATCGAAAGAAATCCTACAGAACCTGATCTCATTATATAACTAACTCAATGTTTAAAGTGAACGCTACTGTTATTAATCATTTATATTACTGGATCTTAAAAAGTTTTTTAAATCAAGGAATGTGTGGTGAAATTATTAAGAAAAATAATATGATGTACGCCCATCACATTAATACTACCGAATATATATTTATAATTATAAGATCTAGATCTAGATGTTTAAACTTCTGCGCCCTTAGATACAGAAACAGGAAATGATCTTTTGCAGAAAGATATAACTTTAGTACAGGAATAACACCGGAATCAAATTAACTGCCACAAATTATCAAAAAACAACACTTAGATCTTGGTATCTAGATCTAGTAGATCTATGTAGGCCCTGCCCTATACTATACTTCTATAGATAGGCTTGATGCCTAGATCTAGATCTATAAAATCTATAGAATCTAGATCTACTAGAGACTAGACATATTATCAAATATGTATGATATTTTACTAGAGTTCTAGATCTATTTGTACTACTGATAGTATTAATTAATATAATATTTTAAAAAATATTCTAGTCTAGTCACTGTAACTAGTAACTAGTGTAACTAAGACTAAGACGACTAAGTTGTAACTGCTGTCAGTGTTGACACTCAGGTGACACTGACAGTAACTGAGTGGTCTGAGTAAGTAACCCCCCTAGCCCTAGATCTATCATCTACTACCGTGCCCTGCCAATCATCTAGTGAGTCCTAGTCAAGTGCAGATCTTTTACTTTAGATCTAGATCTATATAAATAATATCCTATCTATAAAAAAAAATGTAGCAATTGACATGAATTGACTACCTAAAAAATAACCATGATGTTCTGCTGGAGGCTGATGTGGACTGTATAGAATCACTAGATTCTGCTCACCATACCGGCATACGACAGGTCACAGTTGCACTGGGTTGGACATAATTCTGCATGCCACAAATGATCTTTTTTGGCAAGCTTAAAGGAAAATGGCATAACAAAGATGCCCCCAAAAGTGCTTTAAATAGTTTAAAGATTAACTTTTGCCCAAACTCATAAAGAAAAGTAGAGGACAGCAGATGGTCTCTTAAAGAGACAGTTGGAGAAGGCCGTGGGAAAGCCCATGTAGAAGTCAGGTGTGGAAGTCATAAGGAAACCTTAAACAGACCCAAGTGTACAACAGCTTTGTCTACATCAGATGTGGCAGATGTGGGAAAATATGCAGGTCCCAACTGAGCATGTGAAACACTGCAATGACTGCACTCATCCTTAGGCTTAATCTTCAGAACCAAAGACATTGCCTTTATTATTGTTACCTTAAAAATTAAAATTACGCAGCTGTTCCTTCAAAAAGAATAATTATATTTTAGAGACTTAAATTAGTACTCCCTTTGAGTTAGTCAAGCTTTTACTAGTCTAGACTTTGAGCGACTGTAACTTAATACCAAGATAGTGACTAGATTCTATAGAGTGTAGCACCTAGATTTAGGTTTTAGATTCTATTTTAGATCTAGGTCTCACTTTAATTAGCTTTATTATAATTAGATTAAATCTAGATGTTAGATCTATAATTAAAGTGAAAAAGATACTAAAATTTAATGTAATCTGGATCTTTTTTATATCTTGAAGTTTTGTTGAGTTGACAAAAAAAAGAAACAATCTAAAAATGGATACCAAGATGTCTGTGCTTTGTTTGCTTCTCTGCTTAGGATTTGTGAACTGTGTCTATGAAAACATTAATGGCGCTTTCAAATACTACAATTCAAATGGTAAATAAATATTTATTATGGATCTGCTTACTAGATACACACATTAAATTTTTATGTATTACATATATGTGAGTGAATGTGAGCCTTTATTAATGTTTACCTACATATAACCTAGGTGTATGGCATCTATTAAATAAATGGAAAAGCTACTGCAAGTTTTTTTTAGAGGCCATTATTCTGTCAATAAATAAACTAATATCATTTTTCATCATCTCCTGTGATGTTTGTACTTTCATAGAAATTTGATTTAAGGATGTGATTTTTGTAATAGCAATTTTAAAAAGTATTTTTAAAATTATCCCTGTTGTAAAAACATTCTTCTCATCTATGTCTATATTATCATCTTGACATGACTTGGTTGTCCCCAGCATATGACCTAGAAATATCTTGACATGAATCAGTTCTCCCACACTTGTGACCTAGAAACATCTTGACATGACTTGGTTCTCCCAAACATGTCACCTAAAAACATTTTGACCGAACTGAACTGTCATGTTCTTCAGGATTCTACTTATAAGGACCCCCCACCTTTCCCAAAAACTTAAAACTTTTATGATAGTAATGCCACAGCCGTTTATATCTTTCAAAAGTGTTTTGTAGATATAATAGGAATGTCCAATGTCTCACTCTTTTTTTTTTGTCTTTTTTGTTTGTTTTTGAGGGTTTTTATATATTAAATATATTCAATTTAGTCATGTTAAAGTAAGTAGTATACATGAAAGGAATACCTTTTTTTTAAGTTTTGTATTTTTCAGCAAATTTTCTTATTGGATGGCCATTAAGATTGATAATATTAATCTAATTGACTTTACTTTCAGTTCAAAAGACATGTCGTGGGAAATATTGTGGCCGCATGCCTGGAAACAGCACATGCAGGGTAACTCAATTTACTAATTTTGAAACTTTTTTTAAAGTATGTTTTCACCTCTGCTGGAAAATATAAGTTACTATCTCTTTTTGCAGGCTTGTCCTCGTGGCTACTCTCCAGACATGACATCTCTTTGTGTCCAGTGTAACAGCTCACCTACATTTTATGACTGGCTCTATCTTGGATTCATGAGTCTAACTTCCCTTGTTCTGCACTGGAGCTTCATTGATTTCCTGTCTCGACCTAAAAGGTTATTTCTTTATACATAGCCATTTATTAATTTATTTATATTTAACATGCATATATATATGTATAATATAATATTTATATATTATTATTATAAACCTATATAGGAAACATAGTCATTCTACAACTGAAGGAGGCCAACTAACTATTATACATCTAAATATTTAGATTTTTAATGACTAGTTAAATATATGTGAACAGCAGAGGCTTGGTTTGATTAGATTTGACTTTTTGTGGTAATGCAGCTGTATTTAGTTGACCCTTTTTCAGCCTGGTTGGGCATTGCTGATTTAAGGGATGTAAAGGTTATAATTTTTTTTTGCACATTATGTGATGATCTAACCTTTCCCTCATATACATTTCATCAGATGTTTTCAGGTATATATCTTTAAAAAAAATAATTCTAGATTTAGACCTTGCCATCAAACATTTAGTTAAACATTAGCTTACTCTCTCTATGGGGGCATGGTAGCTGAATTGTAAAACCTACAGGTCTCAAGTTTTGAGCATCAGGATTTGTATGAATCCCCTGAGTTCACTCAACTCTAAGGTGTACCTAACATTAGTTAGGGAAAGTAAAAGAGATTAGTCATTGTGCTGCCCGCATGATGCAATTGTTAACCGTCTACCAAAAAAACAGATGACCTTTACATCATCTGCCATATAGATCACAAGGTCTGAATGGATTACTTTTTTTACTATCTCTAAGTAATGTTAGGTATTATTAAGAGGCTTGGTGAAAGAAGGAATGCCTTAAATCTCAAAATAATTATCAAAGTTTTCACCAGACCCTTGGTTTTGTCAAACATTTCCTACTTTGTCACCAGGTCCTTTCAAAATAGGGAACCACTTTACTTTAACATGATCCAAAAATATTTTCAAAACCAAGAAAAAACAACACTTTTTTTCCTCTAGGGGTGTACTGCTGCTGCATTTGTCAGCCTTGGTGGAATCTGTCCTGGCAGCAGTGATAACTCTTCTACTTTGTGAGCCAGTTGGTTCATTTGAGGTGCGGTCATGTCCAGTCAATCAATTCAGTGACTGGTATAGTATGTTCTTCAACCCCACCCAGGACTACTACAACACAGACTACTGCACTCAGGAAATTGTTTACCCTTTGTAAGTCAATTCAGGAATACATAATTCAGGATAAATATTTTAACATAAGAAGATTGTATTTAGAGACACCTGTGGTAAAGAATTGAAGACCTGTGTGATAGTTGGGAGATTTCTGATTTTTTGTTTTACACAGTTGAAATATTCCTTCAAAAATGAATATTAATAAATTCTAGCCCAGACCTTTTGCAGAATCTCAGGGGATAGCAGTGGGCAGAGCTTAAACTTGGTTGGAACCATTGTGTTGACGTTCTGAAACAGATACCACACAACCAGGCAGTGTGTACATCCCAACTGAAAGCTTTGCATGAGTTTTTCTAAAGAATAAAGATTACGAGGGGTGGAAGTTTTGTATTGGAGGCACCACTGTTAATTCTTTGGTCCCAGTGTTGTATGTAGGGTAACAGTATTTGGCAGTGCCTAGACTAGGTGGAAAGGTTTTATCTTTTAAAGCAGTGGTTCCCAAACTTTTTTATCTCGTGGACCCCTTGATCGTTTTCTGGTTTTCTGTGGACCCCCTGTTTAAGTTATATTGAATTTTTGAAAAATTACACATTTTGTTTCAATAATTTCCAACCAGTGACATGAGGAATGAAAAAGTAATTTAAAACTACATTTTAAGTTATATTAATTTTTTTTTACAATAAATTTATTAACAAAATGGAAATTTAAACCCATTATGTAACAGTTAATATGTATCGTTAACTATCAGTAAACACATTGGAAACTTTTTGTTTTTAAAGGTTTACAAGCTCGACTTCCATTGCTACAGAGATTATTTTCCATATAGAGATTTGTTGTTTAGTAAAAGGTTTCACAAAGAGCTGTTTTTCGTGGATTTCTTGAGCCATAATAATTTGAATAAAAAAAATACATCATTACCAGACAAGATTGACTCGGCCAGCTATATATTGAAATATAGTTTGCAGAAATATGTTGTTTGCAAAGACTTACATAAGAAGAAAGAAATATTTAGCTATATTTCAACAGAGCTTAAGAATTTAGTAAACTCTTCTACAATACCATTGCCCTAACAGAGTTTTCATGGATTGTTCTCAGAAAGCCACCACAAACGAAGGAGCTGGAATACTTATTGAATGGCCCAATGGAGAAAAAATAATTTAAAAATTAAAATCATTATAACTAATGAGCTCTATGAGAACCACAGAGAAGAAATAGGAGCACTCCATCATAAAAAGTGGCACATTAACACTCTCTTGTTTGACAAGGAAGTAATGAAGTTCAATTTCAAATACTTAACGCTGTACAGTCTACATTTCTTTTTGTTAAAGTTATAAATAGACAAAACTACACTATGCAAATATAGTTATTAAATTAAATAAAACAATTTTTCACACAAACATCATGCACTAATTCGTGCTGAGAATTAGTTCTACTGTAATTTGGTCCTCTACTGGTGCTTTGTGATGAATGTTCTGGTCATTTTCTCTTCACATTTGAGCTAGTAATGCATATGTAGTTTCTCATAACTGCGTTGATAACAAATTGAAGATATTCCTGCAATCAAGATCTACTACTGCTCCATTTGTTGCTACTGATAAAATAGTTACAGGGTTTTCTTTTTCTTCGAACGATTCCTTCAAAACATCAAATGTGTTCGACTTTATTCTCAATTATCAGTTTTCACAAAGCGAAATTTTGTCTTGAATTTCTTTATCCATAAATAAACGAACATGTGCCCAAAAAATGCTTCATGACAGGCACAACTCAGTTCATTATAGACCTTTGAACTATTTGTTGCTTAGAAGAATTCTTAGCAAATAGGCCTATCAGATGCAGCGGCTGGCTAAATCATTCATTTTTTTCGCCAATTGTATGTCATTTTCATAATTTTGCAAGATATTTTAAGACGCAGCAAACCATTATATTTTCCTTAAAATTTGAAAACAAATATTTTGTAAATTGTAGATCTTTTCTCAACTTTATCATGGAGTGTTCAATAGTTTTTCAAATCTTATCAGGATGGCTTTGTCTCCAACGATCCTCCAGCTTAGGTGGTTTCATGGTGTCATTACATAAAATGTGAAATAAAAGACACATAGGCAATATAAGTTCGACGAGAAAAGAAGAAAAAATTTTTGAAAATTAACACCACCTTCTATTTTATATTTAGATTCAGCCATGTTAAATATTAGTTATCTCTAGACCAAATTGAGCTATTTAAATGAGGTATTAAAATTCAAAATATGTTTTTCATTCCAATAATACACTAAATATTTAATGGCCTAGCTATAATAAAGTATAAATAATGTATAGTTGTATACTTGTATGATATAATAGGTGATTCCTTTAATATGAGATTTATATTGAACTTAATTCCTTCTTAAATGAGATCCACTCCCATTTGGATGTCATGGACCCCCAATTCTTTTTTTCACTTTCGTGGACCCCTTGGAAGTCCACGTGGACCCCTGGGGGTCCATATGGACCACTTTGGGAATCACTGTTTTAAAGCATTCTTAATAAGCAGTTTTCAATATTATATAATACTAGTGTTTATCACCCATTAAGCCTATAGTTCACAACTTCTGATATTTGTGATGAAAATATTAAAACCAGACTTTTTATCTGCCAGGGTGAACCACTAGTAATTTTGTTTTGTTATTGTTTTTTAGTGTTTTTGTTTTTTTTTAATTCTCATAAATAATTTTTGTATCCTTTCAGATATTCCATGGTAATGATCTACTATGTGTTTTCTCTGGTCTTTATGATGCTGTTCCGACCTATCCTCTCATATCGACTTCAAGGCTGTCAGGGTCAAAAATCAATTTATGCAGCATTATACTTTCTACCAATTCTCATCCTTATTCACGCTGTGCTAGCAGGAGTTATCTGTAAGTTTAGACCTAAACTTGTTTCATTGGTTCATTTTAGTTCCACATTTTACTATCTTACATATAAAAGATCATCTGCAGAATTTCTTGATAAAAGAAACATTAATAATTCCAATGCTATGATTGTCATTTTTTTTTCTGGACGTTTGTCTCTTTTATTATATTTTAAAACTTTTATGAATGTTATCTGTATAGTTTTTCTCGTTAAATAGTTGCATAGTTGCTTTGTCAAATGAAACTACAATAAAATAAATATCTTTATTATGTTTGTTTGTATTGTTTAGACTATGCATTTCCCTATGTTGTGGTGGTCGTGTCAGTTATCACAAGTGCTTGTCATTTAGCTACTGAAGAGAATCAGGTAAGTTTAAGCTGAAATAGCAAGTTAACTTTAGTTATAGCTCTTCCAACATCTTCATTTTGAACACAAGCTTAACATTCAAAACCCCATTTCCCCATTGGGAAATCGTAATTTCAAAATTCGTGTTTTAATGTCTTTGTGACTGTTCAAGAGCATGTAAAAATAAAATTATATAAATTACCAATTTAAAAAAAAAGAACATTAAAAAGGAAATCTAAAACCTGAAATATAATATTTAGATTTTCTGGACACTTCCAATATATTTATACCACTTAAACTTATTTGTGTGTTATACTGGATTCAGTATGAATTGTTAGGTTAGGGCAGGGGTCGGCAACCCGCGGCTCGCGAGCCGCATGCGGCTCTTTGGGTCTGAAGCTGCGGCTCTTTAGTTCCACACGTAAATATTATTTATTTTATCGAAACATTTTATAAAATAGTTCTGAATTGTTTAACGAGGATTAGGCACAGATTCTATCTCTCAGCCACTTGAACTCGCTTCTCACCACACCCCTCCATACTCGTCGTTAATGTTGTCTGTCCGTCAGAAGCTCTCATATGACACCATCGTCAGATACTTCTATAAAGGTTTCAATCTACTTTCGATGAAAGACGAATTGGCGTCTTCAATACGTGCTTTGGCTGTGACGGAAACTTTGTTGTTGCAAGTAAATGAGCTAGAAGCGATTATTTTTTCAAACTTAGAGGCAATCCACAAGTAATGCTAATCGGGCAAGCATTGTGGTACCACTAGAAATCGCACAAAAAGGCAAACCATTTACAGATGGTGAGTATGGCAAAGACGGCTTTCTACATGTATCTGAAGAACTGTTTCGTGATTTCAAAAACAAACCAAAAATCTCGAAAAAAAAGTTCAGATTTGATACTATCCCCTAAAAAATTACAAGATAGAATATATAAAATGTCTTCAAGTGGAAGATATTCAACTTTCTTTTGTCCTATCACTTGCTTGTCTAGCAACATAAAGACATAGCACATGTTGCCCATTATGTCACATATATGTCTTCTTAACATCCAAAAGAAGAACTTCATGGATTGTTACCGCTCTCCGGACAAACTGGAGGGAAAGATATAGTGTATACAAAAAAATACATTGAAAACAATAAGATTGATTTAAATAAAATCGTTTCAATAGCACCTGATGGAGCAAGAAAAATGACTGGAAAAAAATAAAGGGGCAACAACGATTTTTTCGAAGCAAAATAAACCATGAAATTCTTACGTTCAACTAAGAAGCACTTTGTGCCCAAAACGATTCGAACCAAATAGTTAAGGTAATGAGTTTGGTAATCAAGATTGTTAAAAGCATCTTGTCAAAAGCACTCTACCATCGTCAGTTTAAAGAATTCTTAAACGAAATGGAGATTCAGTATTCTGAGCGTCTTCTTCCCAATAAAGTGCGATAGCTTCCAAAGGTAAGGTGTTGAGACGTTTTGCTTTGTGCTTGAAATAAATACATTCTTAATGATAGAGAAATTAAACTACCTGTATTAGAAAGTAACAAATAATTGCAAACATTTTGTTTTATGGTTTATCAAATTAAATTAGTTGAATATAAAAGTGCAAGAAAAGGGAAACCCTTTATATTTTTTTTTTTGGTAGAAGAATTGGTTTGTTTTGAAGAAAGATTAATTCTTTTTGCAGACGGTATTCAGAGACGTAAGCTACTTCATTTTGAATGTCTAAACCAGTAACGTAATAAAATCAGAGCTACTTTCATCACGAATTACTTGAGCACAGTTAAAAAAATCAAAGATACACTTCTTGACAGATTTGAGCATTTCAAAACAAACAAAATCTTTCTAGCATTCCTAGTAAATCCTCTCAACACAAATGTACGAAATCCATATCAATACATTTGGAATTGATACGGGGTCTCTAGAAATGCAATTGGTCGATATATATATATATATACAAAGTAAAGCTTTATGGAATGGACAATTTACAGTGTTAAAAATCAAGTTTGAAAAGTTGGAGCTCCAGCAATGTATGAACGTAAGTCAACAAAAGTTTTACAGCTTTCAAAGAAATGCCACGAGTTTATTCGGCGCATGGAATAAATCAATCAGATTGCTAAAGTGAGGGCTCTCGGAGTGATGACTTTCTTCGGATCGAAATATTCGTGCGAGAAAGCGTTTTTTTTTAAAATGAATATAAATAAAAGCAAAGTAAAAAGCAAACTAACTATTAAAAATTTAGAATCGTGTTTGAAACTAAAAACAACATGTTATAATCCAAATGTATCCGAACTTTCTAAAACCATTTGAAGCCAACGTTCCCATTGAATTTGTTTGTCCAATTGTTTGTTATTAAAGTTCAAGTTAGTGTTTAAGAAAATGTTGAACTGCTTTAGTTGTTACCGAAATATAAAATAATTTTCAAATAATGCCACATATATTATTTAATTTGTTGTGAAAAACATTACTTCTATATAAATATATTTTTTTCAGTAAAAAAAAATGTGCGAGTACCATTTATTGTTGCAAGAAAAACTTTGCGGCTCTTTGAAACTTTAAAATTGTGTAAATTGTAATTTTTGGCTCTTTCGACCCAAGAGGTTGCCGACCCCTGGGTTAGGGGTCCATTTTATTTATTGGGTGAAACGTCTCTGTTCTTATCCCCCGCTACTTATTCTACCCAACTTCTGTATGGTTTCTATCAATATCAACATGTTGCAATAACATTTAGTTAGCTTCTAGTAGTGTGTTAAAACAACTACCTGTTAGTGAATATTTTGTTGATAATTTAAAACCAAAGTTGACGGCTCCACTCATGTATTTACTATGGTTAAAGGAAAAATATACAAATTCCTTTGAACTTAATGTTAACTAACATGCTGCTCCTAAATCAATATACAACTTTTAGTCCCTGATAGAGTGAATTATCTCCCTTGTATATTCTGCGGTTCACTTCCATAGAAAAATAAAATGTACATGCAGGCACTCAATTTTATTTATTGCTCAAAGATTTAAAATTAACATATAATAGTTATTGTTTCAAAATATTTGTCTTCAGGTCATGAAGGATCTCATCAAACAGAATGTGACAAACATCCGCAATCTGACCATTCTACTAGGTCACTGGGCACTTCATGCTTATGGAATCATAGCCATCACACAACTTGTTCAGCCAGCCTACCAGGCCCCACTTGTGGCTCTTGTCCCGTTCCCGACTATATTCTACATCCTGACTGTCAAGTTCACAGATCCAGCCATGGTTTACCCCTTCAGTACCATCACTTTACAGGGCGCTTGAGTTTTTTTTTATAATTTCTTGGTTTTTGTCAATAGGAAATCTAAGTGTGAAAATCTGTGATATACTTTGGATAACAACATGTTATCATTAGATCAAGTTTGTAACATCTTTTACATGTTACCTTCAACCACATTTACTTCTACAAAAATAAAGGCAAAATAGTTCAAAACACTAAATGTACTTTGAATTTCTGTGAAGAATTTATAAGTAACAGATGTTTGTAACTGATTTCATCCAGCACTGATATTCCATGGATGTTATTTTTCAAGCTAACTGATGCTATTGTTTCAAGTTGATTGATTTCATCAAGCACTGATGTTATTGTTTCAAGTTCGAAGTCTTTTTTTGTGCATGCACTTTAGCTGCCATCTTACACTAGTCTATGCTGACACAGAAGAGAGAGACTAGCTTATTTGATGTGATTCAAAGGATAAGCTGGATCAACTATGAGAATATTAGATAATCATGACGTCTGTGTCAGTTGTCAATAAATAATTTGATTGTTGAATTCTTTTGTTCAACACCAAATATAATGAAGTTGCTCTTATGATTCTCATTCTGTCAACTTGCATATGCTCCGATATTTGCGATGATGAATGTTAATTATCATGGACTATATACTATTGCTTGATATTAACAGATAATGTTGACTGCTCAACTGTGTTGTAGGCCAAGTTTGGATGCAGATCCACTAACATGTTTGTCTTGTGTGTTATTGTAATTTAAATATAAACTGAATTAAAAAAAAAAAAGTATGCCATTGGTACACTTAGCATCATATGCAGCCATGAGACAAAAAACTATATATTAAAGACAGTTGAAAGGCATACAAATTGATAGAACAGACAGATGATAGATAAGGGGAAGACAGACAGAAAACAGTAGACCAAGGATGGACAGATAAAGATAGAAGACATTGACAGGCAGACAAATAGAGCAGACAGAGGATAGATAGTAGAAGGAAAAAAAAAACAGACACAAGAAAACACGAAGTGTGTACCTTAATTATCTTCTTTTTTTTTTGAAGGAGCGTCTTTAATTTATAAGATAAGATCTATTTTTTGTCATTTAAATTTTTTTTCAGAAATGTTTATACGTATTTCATGTGAAAATAATATTAATGTTACAACAAGATTTGTCCATGGACTTGTTTTGATTGTTACAAGTAATCAAATATCAAAGAATTATTTGATGTTTTTCACTTTTCACAATAATGAGATGTCTGGACCTTTAAATGCAATACAAATCATAAGAGACTCATTGGATGTGTTTTCAACTTGAAAACAAACTGAACAAACTATTCTTTATAGTGAGCCAGCTGGACCTTTAGCCAAGAAATTAAATTCTGTGATGCAAGTACAGTACCCATGTTTTTGCAATCCTTTTATTAACTCAAATTTTAGGGCGCCATCACAAGGTCCTCAGGGCTTGCAAATTCATTCAATGCCATGAAAACGAGGCAGGCAGAGAAAGTTATTGTAAGATATATGTCACAGAGTACCTACTCAAGGCTAAAGACAGTGAAGAGTGGATAAAGTTCATTGATCATTGAAAGATCAATGCCCCAAAGGTTCACTAAAGTAAGGGATAGTGAAGGTGACTGGAAATGTTTTAATCAAACAATAAAAAAAAAATGCTTTTGTTAATAGAAACTAGTTATCATTTTGCTAATATTTCTCACAAGAACAGTTGTTTATAAAATACGGTATTAAAGGAGAAAAAAAAATTAAACCTTAATAGCTCTTGTTAGAATATATCTATAGATAATTTTTAGTTAGGATGCAACTAGTTCCTGAAGACTTGCTCTTGCATGATAACAAATTTAATGTATAAATTATTCCATTCAGTGCGAACCTACTTACATAGGTAATAGATAAGAATAAATACATGTGCTAGTGCACCTTAAGTCAAACACCACAAACTGGCATATTTTTTTTAATCATTCGTCCTCAATCTTGACTGAGAAATGATAATGCAAATTGATGTTTTTATGTTTTATTTTGTTTTTAATAAGGAAAAATTTGAACAACAGTCAAATAGTGTAGATAAAAATAATGAAAATATCTGATCATAGCAACCATGATGACATCACAACAAGGAAAACAACATTATGGAGACATCAAACAAAAAAAAATGCTTTCACACATTTAAACAAAACAAATGATCTATTAAGTGAGGAGGAAAAGGAACATGCATTGGTGCAGTCACAAGGAGAAATAAACTTACTCAAGAGTAAGCAAAGGGAAAGGACAGGATGAACACACCAAGGAAATTAAGGGTTAAAAGGAACCACATGCACTGAAATGACTCTTTCCATAGAAATTTTAGGATGCTTCCAAAAACTAGGCTCTATCATTTCAAGTCTACTAGTAATACCATTTCTATTCAGCCGTGTCTACACGTTTGTTTCTAAATGCACTATTGCATGTTCTTTAAGTAGAGACAGAATGAAATACAATTACTTTCAACAGGACAAAAAAAAAGTCACTCCGCACATGGCTCAGTTACAAACAAGCAAAATCAACAAAACTTACACAAATGTTTTTGAAAATCAGTACATGTGAAATATATAAATAGATTATTTATTTAAAAAAAAATAAAAAGCTTGTATGTTTACATTTTCGTACAGGAAAATCAATTGGAACCAATCTAAATGTGTTTGTCAAAGGTCAAGTAACCTACTGTTCCACTGTCAGAATTGATATCACAGTTTGTTAATAAGTGTTGGTGTCCTTAGCTATGGGAACATGATGTATCAACAGAGATGACTTTGAATAGGTTGAACATGAGCTAGAATCTCTAGTCTATTAGTAAGAAGTCAATGTTTGGGAATGCAGAAAAAAAAAGCATGGCCATTGCTTCACACAGCATGCACAATGAACACATGTCTAGCCTAGCAGATGTTTTACACAATACAAGAACATGAAAACAATTTCAAGTTGAAAAACTGATCATAGAAAAGGTTCTTAAATAGCACTGAATATAACTTAGAAAGATTATGCCAATTTCAACTTGTTGAATCACTTCAACCCCTAATAAAAAAAAAAGTTACCTTTTTTAATAAAAAATCTAAGTTTTTTTTTAGTAGTACTTTTAAAAATTGATATTTTCAAATAGAGCAAAAAATATGTTAATTTTCAAAAGAAACTAAAATGGCAAGGATAATATTATACCGATAAAACATTGAACTTGAAAAGTAATCTCATACATTGAAATTGAATTGAAATCTCATAAAACCAAAATAATTTGTGTTCAAAATAAGATGCTACATTTTTGTCTACATTGAGGTAGGGGTGGGGGTAATGCGAGTTTAAAGGGAAAAAAGTATTAGAGTATTTTCACAAATCATTGATAGAAATGAGTTATTATAGTTGTGTTTCTAATGTTGATTGAATCAATATCAAAGTTTCACATTTCAATGGAGATATGTGTAGAGTAAGCACATTACTAGTTCAAAAAGGACACATTATGTAAAAGAAAAAAACTATGGTTTTTTACCCTGTCATAAAAACAAAACAGCATGTATTTTTTTTTAAGTTGCTGGATAATGTTCACCTGGAAAGTTCAGGAAAAGTGAGGTCATGTTCACTAACTTAAAGAGCAAGGATTTCTACCTTGCATTAATTGTATAAGCTGTCCCCACTTAGATCTTTAACACTAATTTCCTAACCCAAGAGAATGGCAATCTGCAGGTGGCTCAATTCCATAGAACAGAACTAGCACCACGCATCATGAGCTACAATGCCAATAGGTTCACCCAGTCACACACCAGTGTATCAACACACTAAGCAAAAAAAAAAAAACATACCACAGAGCTTCACAGACATGAAATGGGATAATAAGTAAAGATAAATATAGGATTTAAAAGAACAAAATTCACAATAGTTAAGATACACCAACGTACATATATGTATTTGAAATCAGCAGAAACCTGTCTGTATTGATCTAAACGTAACTTGACCATATAAAAATTGATGGGATGCTCTGCATCACCATTAATAACTGAAATGTACCGGTACATTCTTGTTTCTGTGTCTGAACAAAATGTATTCTGTGAACATTTTCTATAGTCTGCTCCATTACTCCCACACAATGGAATATTATGGGCTCAATTAAAATAAAAATTTAAAAAATAGAGCAAAGAAATAGCTGACATGTCTTTGGCCTCAAGACAAAGTAAATTAACACAAAATATAATAACATAGCTAAAAAAAACAACAAAAGTGATGATTTTTCTACAGGGGATAACATAATATTTTTCATACAAAGTATTTACTTGTTAAGTAGTTACCATCAGTTATTGTATATAGCTATACATATTAAACTTTTTTGATATTGAAAATCATAGGAACTATTAAGTCTGAATTATTTTTCTTGTAAAATAATTTTATAATATTTAAATTTCTCGGGAAAACAATGAAGTGTCATATTTTCTGTTTAATCTATCAAAGAAATAATTTGGCCAAAACATCACTAAAATTAGAGGGATAAAAGAGACATTGTTAAAAAACATTAAAAGTAGTTGCATGAACTATATTCTATATTTAAAAATGGTGCAATAATTAGATTTTAAAACAGGTGAATAAAAAAAAAACACTTAAGAGCCAAAGAAAAAGGTAAAAAAAAAAAAGATGATAATGACAGATATATTAAATTTATATTTAATATGCACTGTTTGATAAATCTTTAGAAAAAAAAGAGTAATAATAAACATCCAACAAAATGTTTAATATAAAATTAAAAATGTGCAGAGCTAAATGAACAACAACAAAAAAAATGGCTATGTCATTTCAATAAATGATGGTAAATGAGATATTTTAATCAGCATTTAGGCCAATTTGCATAATGGGATAAACACTAATAGAAAAAAAATCTCACTAAGACCAACATTTCTGAGTAGTCAATACATTTGAAAAAGGAAAAATGTCAACTCAAGACAAATTAAGATACAAATTGATGATGCAACCAATGTTGCTTATTTTTTAAATAAAATATGGCAGCTCAAAAGGAAAAAAATCCATTTTGTAAAATTTACTTTGTACAGATCTTAAAAATATTCCTTTTTTTTTTTTATTTTGGCTATGTCTAATTATGTACAATTTAAAAAAACAAACATAATTTTGGGTGAAGAAGGAGCTATGGTGGCTGCTCTCTGAACATTGTACAAAGAATGACACAGTCTTCCAATTGCCTACTAAGTACATACACAAAACCAGGAAACACAAGTTATGAGTCAAGGGAGAGAAGGATGATGAAAGACTATCATCTCAGAGAATGGATCATCATTACTGACTGACATCTAAACAATACAAATAAAAAAAATGTAAATACTATGGCGCTGTAAAAGTTGTTTTTTAAAAAATCAGTAACCATTCGTCAAGGAGCAAACAATAACAATATTAATTAGTGAAGGACATTAACACTAAAAAATTACTTTTAGCTACAGTACATGTTCGCTAGAGATTCCGTCTTAAAAATGTCAATAATCTGCAAAACAATGACTTAAAACATTTTATAGCACAAGGGTTTGAAAAACATTTTCCAGACAAAAAACATTTGAGTATAGAAGAAAAATCCATTGACTAATTTTGTACTGTAATTGAGTAGCTGAATTTCCTGTTAAACTTTCACATTTAAAAAAAAAAAATTTCATACTTTTATGAAATTCATTAAATCCAAATTTTGGATTAACCAAAATGAGCACAAGAGAATCAGATTTATAAGTGGAATATTAAACCAAGCTTGGACACTTTTTGAAATGTCATGGGTTGTTCACAATATTTGTAGAAATAGAAGTGTCAAGAAATAACATTATGCTCTACAGAATTATAAATATTATATATTCTAAATAATATAGAAACAGGGGGAAGAAGCTGAGGGTCTGTTTATGATATACATAAAAAGGTTAGCATAGGGGTAACACTCACTTATAAAAAAAAAAAAAGACTCATAATAGAGCACAGCAAAAAAAAATATATATTAGATTTAGGATCAAGCTAATAAGATGACTATATCATGGCTTTGCAGCACTAAAGGGGGAAATTCTATATAATACACAGGGGAAAAAATGTGGCTAAAATAAATAAAACTCTGTTTAAAAAAATGAACAAAAACACTAATTCTACATACTTGTACTGTGCTAATGACACCAGCACAGCACACAAATCACCTGGAGTATATTTGTTTAAAATGAACAGTGCAGGCTCCCATAATTATGTTGAAATGAATGAATTCTTTGATATAATGTTCAATATATCACAATCAATCTTTATAAACATCACTCCTACATTTATAAATAATATATTTATATATATATATTTTAAAAAAAACATGGCTCCTTAAGAAATGTTAATGTTATTTTTCTTCCATTTCTAAGAAAACAAAATTTCAAATATTCATCTTGTAGCTTTGAAAAGTTTACTCAGTTTAATGGTTGTAAAGCATGACCAATAGTAAAATGGAGAAGTTAAAAAAACAATGAATAATAAAGAATATTTTTAACAGTTGTTTGATAAAAGCATACAGACAAGAGTGCAGCATTAAATAACTAAATAATTGTTCAGGTGTCATACAAACATAACCACTGATTTCTCATAGATTTGAGACTTTAACACTATAGCAATACACATTTGTTTTTTTTTTAATTTAAATGCAGAAAAGGTATTTAAAAAAAAAAAAAAGAGGACTAGTGCCATCATAAAAGGTCAAATATCCAACACAAGCATACACAAAATTTATGCTAAAAACTCCAACCCTCTCAATGATTTTGCCACAAACAAATTGTGCAAGATGTATCCACCATATAACCAATGTTATCTTACTTTCAGCATCTACTATAGTTAGATATCGGCTTTTATTTTTACATCCAAGCAGTGGAGAGAAAAAAAGAAAAGCGCCAACGTGTTCCTTTGCATATCTTCTTTGAACTATCCACAAAAAAATGGTTGGTTATGTACAAGGTGCATGCTGGCTAATTTGGGAACTTTAAAAAAATATATATATATACAAATATATATATTTTAAAAGTATATTGAAAAATAAAAAACTAAATTGGAACTTTTTTTTTGCCTTTAGGGTATATGGAAAAAAAAAAAGTTATGAGGCTGACCAAATATCTTACACATCAACAACCATTTTCTTATGAACATCCATATTTCCTACGACCTGTTGAAAAAACAAAAACAAATTTAGTATACCTAAAATAAAGTGAAATCAATCATTAATTAGTTATGTTAGTTATAAATTAGTTACAATTCAAGGCTAGTAGCACTTTTCCATGACAAAATTTTAGGAAATTTTAGTTTTTTTTTTAAGGATGAAATATATGATGTATACAACTTGTGGGTCGCGACCCCCAAAGACCCCTTTGGGGGTCAATTAAACATTTGCCAGGGGTCACTTAAGACCATCGGAAAATGGTTTGGTTATTTCGCTATTGGTAATCAGAAGTTTTTTTTTTTCTTTTTGTTTTGTTTTTTACTTGTAACATAGATAAAATACATTTACAGTTATGATGTGGTACTAAAGAGAACTACTTAGATTACATTATTATAAAATAAATTGAGATCGTCAAGTATCACTAAATGTCAAATACACAATCTATTTTTATCTCAAGGTCTACAGACATCAATAGGTTTTGAAAACATGTCTAATTTTGGTATTATCATTTTTGATGTTAGGCCACGCCTAGTGTGCTTATTATTTTCCATTGGTCTGAATGATGTTATGTTGTAATCTGATTGGTCAGCCGATCCCGAGCTTGGAGATGGTCACATGATAATTTTGGCTAGAACTTATGGGACACGTGAACATTTGGCTGGTCTGAAGGTTGAGTCCGTACTCAGACTCACCCTATTTTATTGTGTACATTATTCCAGTAGAATCATATCAAGTATTTCATTTTTAATACAGTTTATTTGTGTAATATATTATACATAGCTGATACTTGTTTCAAATTAAAGTTCTGCGTTTTGAAAGAAATTTTTCTTCAGTGAATCAACTAATATAAGCTTAGAGCATTTTATCAGCTAGCAACTTTGTAGATCCCCAGCAAGTCACAGCCTTATGATCTTAGGTCAAAGAGCTTCAGCACCACAAAAGATCCTTTATGATCATGACATCTGACATCTTGAAATATCATATTATAACTGCGACATATTGACACCTTGTAAGGTCATTAAGATCGTCACATAAATTGGCTCCTTGGAAAGATCATATTTTAACTGTGACACTAAAATACTAGGTGGGGATAACAACTATAGATCTACAAACACAGACATAAAGCCAGGGAATAAGGATGGCATTTAGAGTCCAAGTAACATCATTGTTTGAAAGTAGACAAGCTTTTTATTGGTAGTTACTTTTTTGTAGTTGTTGCAGAAATGATTGAAATTAGAGTCCATTAAATGCGCAGTAGCACCATTGAGGAATCAAATGTTTCTTAAGTGAAGATTTAATGACCTCGTGAAGAAACTTTAATTAACAATACGCTATCGTATTATGGCCCATGTTATAAAGGAAATCAAGTCATTATGGAACAATTTATGAACACGGTCAAAAGAACGTTGGGAAAAGGAAAAAAATGACAATTTTTTACATTTTTCTTTTTGCGGTATGTTTTACTTCAATAGTTTAAGCTGGAATTGAAATACCCCGATGTGTCATTGGTAATACCAAATGTGTGCGGCTGAAAAAACATCAGATCTTTGCTGATAAGTGAATCCAGTAGTTTAGTTTTAAAGACTGGTGGAACAGTCCTTGGGCTTCTTATTTGGTGGCTCTCAGAATTGCCAGAGTTCTGAAATCTTACACCATTACCAAGAAGTTAAGTCAACAATCAAGTACATTGTACGAGCTCTGATTGGAGCCGAATATGTTTATAAATTTAGTGCTATTTCCATATCTAATGACACTGTTGACAGGAGAATAGTTGACATGTCTTCTAATGTGATCAATCAGGTGATTCAGGAAATGATGTCTGCTCCTTTTCAATATATAGCATCCAGCTTGATGAACCCACAGATGTTCTCAATTGTTAAATTTACTATTTTACTTGAGATACATACACAAAGGCGAGTTTAAAGCTTAGCTTCTGTGCTAATTTTTTGAAACAATCTCAACAGCACGTAATGTAATTGAGAAAATTAATTTTTACAAGAGTAAAAGACCTCTTGGAAAAATATTTGTGGTGTCTGCACAGATCGTGCTCTTTCTTATATGATTTTGCTTCAATGTCAGTTACACAATTCTGGATCAATTGTTTGCAATAATTCTGTTCAATTTGAGTTTTTCTGCCTGTTAGTTATCAAGTCTAAATACAGAAATAAACTTGATGCAAGACGATTAGGTGAGGGAGGGCCCAGAGAGGTGTAGCCTACAAATTAGGATGAATAAGCTCTAATTATGGTCACTACAGACTAAATCCAGCGTGTCTTCATTGGTAACTATGAATGGAAACAAACATTTCTACACTGCCTTCAGAAAAATACTGCCAGGTGAAATTCTAGCTTAAGCCAAGGCTCTCTTTAATCACGAGGTCGCACTTCACAAGTGGGTGAAAGGTGGTGTAGATGCATCACTGGTCAGAAATTAACACAGCCAGCCCATAACGCCATGCGATCATAATGCCTAGTTACGCTGCTGTTTTTTCCCCACATTTTTAGAAAGAAATTATGCTAGCAAAAAAAATATTGGGTAAAAATTTTAGGAGAGAGGAAAAAATTTTAGGAGGATTCTGGCAATTTTTAGGAGAATTTTAGGAGACTTTTCATTTTTTTAGGAGTTTTTAGGAGCGATATGAACATTGTTACATATAACATTGTTTTATGATTATGTATAGTTCCAGTGGCAATGATACATTTTGCAGATTCTTTGCCTTTATACAAACAAAACTTGGTACTGAATAAAGCACAAAAAAAAAAAAAAAAAAGTAATTTCAACACTTATAAATAAATAAATCAATATGAATAGTTCTATTTTGAAATGTAAAGGTCAGAGTTAACAGAAGTACTTACATCACAAAATTCTTCAAACGAGATCTTGCCATCACCATCTGTGTCTGCGTGTATAATGGTCTTATCTACAATCTGCTGGAGTTGAGTATCTCTAAGATTGTTGCCTACCATCATTTTCAGGACTTGGAAAAGCTCACCATTGGAAATGTAGCCATCTTTGTCCATGTCATATATTTTGAAAGCAACTGGAAACATAATGTGCACAAATCTTTGATGAATTCAATAATTAATTTTTATACAAAAATCTAATCTAAAATCTAATAAAGAGTATATATTCAAATAGTTTTAAGCTTCTTTATTATTTAATCTAGTGTACTTCTATCACAAAGTCAAATTGAACCACTACTTACACCGTAATTTTGACTCTTTATCCCCTTTGACACTAAACTGTGAAATACCTTCAATAAATTCTGTAGAATTTAAAACCACAAAATTCAATATTAGCAATTGCTATTTGAAAAAGCAGCTCTTTATTAGTCACATTATTTAAGATTAATCAATTGGCCAACAAGAAGATAAAATGAAACAAATGTATCGCTACATTAAGAAAATTGAGGTCTAACAAAAATAATATCAGCCTAAACAAAATGTAATTTTTTTTTAAGCTGCTGAACCAGAAGTATCATTATATTAATTAAACATACTAAAGAAATTAAAATACAAATGCCACAAAAACTCTAGTCTCTACAGGATTCTCTAATTACTATTTAGTAATCTGTTGAGAAGGACCAACAAATATTTCTAGACCTGATGACAATAAGGGAATACAGTGTCTGAGTGGCTTGGCTGCCAAACCAAGGGGTCCACGGTTCAAATCTAGGTGAAGACGGGAAACTTTAATTTTGGATTTTTAAGGGCACCATCATGGCTTAAATACAGGTACAAAAGAAATTATCTAGAATTCATGACTAATAATGGTACAATTTAAAATGTTAAGCAACTTGTGTACTTAATAAAGTATTTTCATTAATTATTTTTTTAATTAATTAGCTTTATTGATTAAACAATAAGGTACAAAAAAAAAAAAAAAACCTTTAAAATCAACTTCTCCATTTCCATCCGTGTCAAATATATCTATGACTCTTTGAACTAGGGGATTTTGGTGTAACTCAGGTAATGACATAAACTCATCAATACTAAGTGACCCTGAATTATCCAAATCCAACTTTCTGAAGCGCTTTCCTAATCTTTTAATCTCATCCATATCAACTGGAAAAGTAAAAAAGAAAACTTGTTTAATGTTTGGTACTCTGTATAGATATCTAACAAAATAAAAACAATATTAATTTGAACTTAAATCTACTTACATGTGGAACACAGTTCCATTGGCAGGCTGTTTTCATTCCCCTGTAAAGTTTAAAAAAAAAATTATCTCTCAAGACATATTTCACTCAATTATTCCAACTGCCTCCTCCTCATCTATCTTTGTAAGTCTAGACTCTAGAGGTGACCCTAATAGTTCAAGTAAACCCAGAAGTTTTCAATTTTCAGAGACATTGAAACCACAAATCACATAATATACAGACTTAATAAACACTGACATTGCTGAGGAAATATTAGTAACAGGCGATCCTTAGGTAGCTTGCAGCAGACACAACACAGTGGCAGAGTCTGTGATGCTGCTGATCCCTTAACTCTAATGTACGGATCAGCAATTGCACTTCTAATTGTTAGGACCATACTTTACAGGCATTTCGATCACAATATAATACATATCTCATTTCCATGATCATGAGATAATCCAGTAATTTGCAACCGAAGGATGCCAAACAGATTTATGTCTAATGTATACTATAGTCCTAGATGATTGAAATACTAAAAAAGAATTCTTCATAATTAGATTAAATTATAAAACAGACTTTCATACTCAGATACGATCACCCAGAGGCAAGATCTAGACTACAATGAGAATCCTGTAGAGACTAGAGTCACTTGAGCCTAAGAGATCTAGATTTAGTTTACTAACTACAGAACAGAAGACACTATAATCTAGATTTAATTTAGATATATCTGAAATAGAAACCAATTGAAGAGATCTGAAGTTAGATCTAGTTAAATATAGAATATAGTATTCTAGTCAGTCTTATGACGGACTTGACAGTCTAAATTCTAGATATGTAAAAAAATTCTACTATACTGACTATAGATCTAGATTCTAGATTTAGATACTAGAAATCTATGATAGTTTTTTATTAAATATAAAATATAATCGTTATTAATCGTGTCTGAATCATATTTCTGGACTGTCAAGTACTATTCTACTAGATCCTACAATCTAGAATTACTCTAGAAGTAGTAGAGATGTAAGTTAAATTTAACTAAATTGTAGATCTATCTTAACTTAGTCTTTAGAGTTAGTCGTAAGTAACTAATCTAGATCTATCGTAGGTTCTTATATCCGAACACCGACTGACTTTTGGGAACAAGGTCAAATTTTATTTTTTTTATTTGGTGAAGGTTTAAGCTTAACATATAAAAACTCAAAGCAGATTCTTCTTCAACTTCATATTTAAGATTTTATTTTAAAATAAATTGGGTCACTTCTTTCCCCTACACTGAATGCAGTTTTTGTGCTTTCCTTTTCACTGAACACTGATCCCTTAAAAGCTGAACACCAATTTTATACAAGTTACGGTATTTTTGTTTCCGCTTTTCCAAAGCAGATGGCAGTGTTTTATATTCTATGTAACCAAGTATGTAAAGCTATTATTTAAACCTCCCCCACCAACTCACACTCGTATGATATAAGGGATGAGGCCTAGATTATGAGCCTGTTAAATCATATATTGATGGGCATATCAAAATAAGCTTCCATTCATTTTTAGAAAGACATTCCAATCAAATTTATACTGTTAGCTGTTAAAAAAAAATAAAAAAGGAGGTGTCCAATGAATAATAATGAATCTAACTCATTTTTCTTCCAGGGACACAGCAAAATTGTAATTAGAAATATTGGGATTATTAAATAATTTTTTCAATGAATAAACATGACCTATAATGCCTAGATCAAGATATCTAGAATATATAATTTATGAATGAAAGAAAAAAAGAGTCTGGACTGTGACCTAATTCAATCAGTTTCTAGAAGCCCAGGTCAAGTCTGAGATGACCAGAGTAAACAAGTTAATTGTAATAATCCAATCAGAGTTAGAGGTTAAGGGGAAAAAAATAGCATACCTTGGCTTCTAGAAGGTCAGTTAATAAAATAATTAGGGGAGAAGTTTCTATGATTCTGAAAAGTATGATTTAGAAAAGTATAAATTAAGGGAAAGTTAGTTGGTCGGAGGTCCTCGCATTGTAGATTTAACTATTTTTTATAGAAATGCCATTTCAAATGGTCTTATGTTTAAACATTTGCAGATCCATTAATTGAAAGAAGAAGAATCTGCTTTCAGTTTTATTGTAAGTTAAACATTCACCAAATAAATAAAATAAAAATTAAACCTAGATTCTAGTAGTATAGAAGTTCTTAATATTCTCATATGTGGCACAGCTCATCAGATTCTCTTTCAGTAAACAAAGTCGCTTTATTTGTTTATAACTCATTTGTTTTTATGTTTGGTGCTAAAAACAACGTTTCGGGACTGTGCATGTCCAATTTTAGATAAGTTCCTTTATTTTTGTTCCACTTTTCCAAAGCAGAGGGCAGTTTTTGAGATTCTCGGAAACAGTGTACTTCATGTAAAGCTATTGTTTTAACCTCCCCCAGCAATTCATACCCATAATGCCCATATAAGGGATGAAGAAATATTTATTAGATATAATTTATTAGCAATTACATAGTGATGTTTATTGAAGGTGTTCACTGTGCGCATAAGGCTTAAAGGAGAAAGCACAAAAACTGTGAGCAGAATAGGAGCATGAAGTGACCTACTGTATTTTAAAATAAAATCTTGACTATGAGTGGTAATTCAAAGAAACACTGCTAGTTTTATAGTCCTTTAGTTGCAGAATAAGAATCTGCTTTCAGTTTTTTTGTAAGTTAAACCTTGACGAAATAAAAAAATAAAATAAAAATTTGACCTATAGTAGAGTCATATATGGCACAGCTCATCCGATTCTCCTTCAGTAAACAAGTCTCTTTTTTTGTTTATAACTCATTTGTTTTTATGTTTGGAGGTAAAAACGACATATTGGGACTGCACATGTCCAATTTTAGATAAGTTCCTTTAGTTTTGTTCCACTTTTCCAAAGCAGAGGGCAGTTTTTGAGATTCTCGGAAACCATGTATGAAAGATATTGTTTTAACCTCCCCGGGCTATTCTCCTACTCATAATGCAATATAAAGGATGAAGAAATATTTATTAGATATAATTTATTAGCAATTACATAGTGGTGTTTATTGACGGTGTTCACCGTGCGCTAAAGGAGAAAGCACAAAAACTGTGTGCACTATAGGAGCATGAAGTGACCTACTGTATTTTAAAATAAAATCTTGACTATGAGTGGTAATTAAAAGAAACACTGCTATTTTTATAGTCCTTTAGTTGCAGAATAAGAATCTGCTTTCAGTTTTTTTGTAAGTTAAACCTTGATGAAATAAAAAATTAAAATTTGACCTAGTTCCCAAAGTCAGTGTACCAAATATAAGAATCTACAATAGTTCCCAAAGTCTGTCACTCTGTGTGCCAAATATAAGAATCTACTATAGTTTCCTAAGTCGGTGTTCAGGTACTTGTATAGCTATAGGCTATAGGAATCTACAATAGACTAGATTCTAGAACTAGTCTTAGAATCTAACGGGCTAGCCAATCTTATGAATCTACTAGACTCTAGATCTAGATAATCTAGATCTATAGAAGGTTCTTATATATGGCACAGCTCATCCGATTCTCCTTCAGTAAACAAGTTGCTTTTTTTTTTTGTTTATAACTCATTTGTTTTTATGTTTGGAGCTAAAAACGACGTATCGGGACTGCAAATGTCCAATTTTAGATAAGTTCCTTTATTTTTGTTCCACTTTTCCAAAGCAGAGGGTAGTTTTTGAGATTCTCAGAAACCATGTATGTAAAGCTATTGTTATTGTTTTAACCTCCGCTGGCAATTCTCCTACCCATAATGCCATATAAGCCATAAGGGATGAAGAAATATTTATTAGATATAATTAGGTACTTTAACAAACCTTTCTCTACTGACCTATAAACTACTAACTAGCAGCTATATAGTTCTGAAACAGAATGGCTAGACCTTCAAACCCATGGTGCTAGTTGATTGATTGTTGCTTTTACATTTGCTTTTTTTTTTAAAAAACCCTTGTGCTAATCTTAAAGGAGGATTCCTAAGCTTTTGAATGATACCACATTGTCAATAAATAAAAATTGTGTTTATTTAGAAAATTTAAAGTAAAGTCATAGGTAAGAATGATTTTGCATTTAATATTTTTAAGCAAGCTTGGTAATTTTTTATTGAATTTAGTCCTAGATTTATGCTTAAAGTTTGTTATTTCATCATTTTTTATTGAAATTTTGCCCCCCAAAATTAAAAAAAATCTTCCCTAACGTGTTATAAATGATGCCAAATTAGGCTATTTTTCAAAATGGATAAGTAGAATAATTATAACTACCATAACAATCTATGACTATTATAGTATTAAAATCAATATCTATTAAAGAGTAGTGTTAGAAATCTTTTTTTTCTATACTTAGGTACACAAAATATAAAAGGAAATCAGATTATTAAGGTAAAATTGGGCCCATCCTGACGATGTTTAACTCTTTGACTCCGTTGATTTTAAAAAAGGGGGGAAAGGTCGGACCAACGGAATAATCGTCGTCTATTTAAATTTTTTTTTCCCGTTTTTATTCCTCCGATTCATGTTTTTTATTGCTTAATTTTTTATCTAGGATAGTTTCCCTTTGCTAAACATCCGGATTCAACATGTTTTAAAATGATTAAATTTGTGTGTGTGTGTGGGTGTTTCATTTTACATGGACCCTTAACCAGGGCCATCTTGTAGATCTAAGCATTTCTTTGATGAAGAAGTAAAATAATTCACATGACAGTGATTTTGTTTTATCTGATGGTAATAATTTTGTCTAAATCTAATGATATCGATCTAGATCTAGTAAATTAATTTATAAAATTTATAGACCTAGGGCTAGGTCTAGTAATGATGAAGTTTAGCTGATGAAGCAGCCCCACCCCCAGCTAAAGTTCGATGTAGATCTAGAACTAATTTAGCTGTCTCTACATTATCTAGATCTAAATATAATCAGATAGAGGTCTACTCTAGATCTAGGCACTGAAACAGAACTATTTCTGATTTTATCCACCAAAAAATGTTTGTGTCAACCTGGACTTAGTCTAATGAGCTGGACTTTTTCATTGAAGTAGTGACATTGGATTATTAGCTCCAGTTTATTATTTTTTGTGTGTCTATTGCTGTTTCTTCTGTGGTTTTATGTATATAAATGGATACAAATGAGGAAAAAAGTTCTTTAGATTCAATTAGGACAATAGATTTCTTAAAACATGAACTTGAATGGATATTTTCAATGTCAGTTGGTAAGTTTTTCATTTTTTAATTTTGTATTCAAAATCCACAATTACAACAACATAATTTGCATATTAAAAAACTTATCAAAAAGAAAGAACATCCATTTCTCTTTAATTGTATATCAAATTTATTATTTTCCAATAATAAATAAAAAAGTTATACAAGTTATATCGAAGCAGAGTAGCGCACTCCGAAATGGCGGAAAAATTAATTCCGTCCAAAAGTGGAAGATAATTCCGGAGTCAGAGAGTTAATGAAGTCACTCAATGATGCAGCGATGCGTGGCGCCAGACATAAGTTTTTCTCGTTGATAATATGAAGTATAAATGATTAATTAAATGCATTGTTTAACAGCTTATCTTTGATCAACCTAGTGGAGAGAATGCTATCAAGGTGTTATTTTACATTATATTTAAAAATATTATGAAGCTGGGAAAGTTTCTACCAAACCGCATTCTAGAAAAAGGATCGAAGTCAATTTTCAAACAATTGAATTAGCTGTGAATCAATGTTAGCTGCATGTGAGGTGAAATAATCAAATTAAAAACCATATAATGGGGTAGATATGTTTCATATTTCAAGCTTCTTTCTATTACGGTTATAAAGTTATGATGAGATAAAGACGAAAATTTTTTCGATCACAGTTTTTTGGATATTTTCTATAGATATAGTCCATTTTTCAACACATAAAACTGCATAACTTTGCTCCTATATAACATAGAAAGATAAATTTGGTATCATTGTAATCCTCTCAGCAAGCTCTACATAACTAGATAGTTTCTGTTGTTATATATTTATTT
>JADKLZ010000104.1:12821579-12874247 GCA_021533235.1 Biomphalaria straminea
TTTTTTAATTTATATTTTTAAATTATTGCTCATTGCTGTTCTGTGATTTTTCAGTTGTGTTTGGTTTCTGCTATCTGACAATTACTGAATTAGATATTCATAAATATAGAATATAATAGATCTAGATCTCGAGTCTATCTAGATAATATAGATCTATAGACTATCATGCGAATAGCATACTAAAACATCTTCTGAAAAGCATCATGTCAAATGTGTTAATCTATATCTAGATCTAATGTTTCTAACCATCTCTTTTCTTGCAGTCTTCCCCGCTGTTGACAACTTCTTGCAGTCGAGTGTCTACTTCCTTTTGCTATGTCATACGGGTATTTTCAATCTTGATATGACTAACTTACAAAACAAGCTGGTCTTAGCAATACTGATGACAATGTTATTTTTTAAAAAATGAATGATGAAATACTAACTTAAATTTAGCAAAAAGAATTATTTTAACTTAAATATAACAACATTTATCAATATGAAAATTATAGACGATTAATTATCTTTATTTTAAAGAATATTTTAGCCGTACATGAGAAGAATATACAAAATATTAATTTCGAGTATGAAGTCACATTTTAGTTATTTAGATTGTCCAAGTGTAAGATTTCCGTTTCCCAATTAAAAAAAAACACTACGATTCTTTTGTGCTAGTATTCGATTACCCTCAAAAATGGATCGCCTGTTTTTTTTTTTTTTTTTTTTTTTTTTTTTTTTTAAGTTTTTAAAAAATTTTTAAAAAATAGAGGTCTATCAAAAAAAAAACAGATGAGAAATAGCTAAGCCTTTGATTAAAGTCCCAAAATATTTTAGATATTTTAATTTTTTTATTTTATATTCTTACTTAAAATGAGGAGAGGAAATAATAACATAATTTCAATCTAGCAGTAACACGAGAAGACATGTAGATTTATTCAACTATATTTAGCTACGATTGAATTTCTTATCTAAATTATATTTGGAAAAGAGCACCTGGCTGCAGGGGGCTTAGGAACGAGACAGCTGGAGATCACTTAAAAAGGGATACACATATGAAACCAAAGAATTCCACAGTCGAGGACTGTCGTAGACGGCGAAAAGAGATTTTAAATTGACCACTGGCGGACAATGGTTATGTTATCTCTGTTTGTAGCAAAATATGTAGGTCGCAGCTGGGGCTGCGTATCCACATGACATACTGAACTCCTCATTA
The DNA here is from genome assembly GCA_021533235.1 of Biomphalaria straminea. Classification (NCBI taxonomy): domain Eukaryota; kingdom Metazoa; phylum Mollusca; class Gastropoda; family Planorbidae; genus Biomphalaria; species Biomphalaria straminea. The sequence goes on from JADKLZ010000104.1 coordinate 12,822,772, forward strand.
ACCTTCGGACTCGAAGACAAGCCATATATTATTATTAAATTCGGTGGCCGAATGGTTAAACGCATAATAGCATCTTAACCTGAGATCCTGGTTTGAATCTCGGTGAAGGCGGGAATTTTGAGTTTCGGGTGGAAATCAGTTGGAGAAAGTAAATGCGGTTGGTCGTTGTGCTAGCCACATGACACCCTGCTCGTTAACAATCATCACATCATCTGCCCCATAGATCGCAAAGTCTAACAGATACGATTTATAATTACCACTGACTGTCTGGCTCGTGATTTAAATTACTGATTCGAGTATCAAGAGCTAAGGGATACGCATGAAATTTCGTACACAGGTTCCTTTTAGGGCCTACCACTTAGGTGTTCGCTAAGAGGCAGTTTGACAGATCCGCAATCTGAACGCCGCAACTCGAGAAAACGTAAGCTTTCGATGAAAACTTTGTATTTTAGTAGTATTGACATTTTCATACATGGTGGAAAACTATACGGGAAAAAATAAAAAAAATAAGAACGTGTTTATAACATAGACATATATTATACATAGGCGGGACATGGAGACATTTTAAAACTACAAAAAATGTCGTGGACATTTTGTAAAAAGTTGTATCAATGGAAACACACAGGAAATGGCTTTGTTTCATATACGGTATTTGCGTGAATATCTGAGAAATGATTTTGCATTATTTCTAAACTTTGAAAACTAAAGATCACTACTTTTCTAAGATTTATTAGGGCGACTCCCCTTTGCGCCCAAAAAGAAGTTTACGTACATAAAAATATATATGTATATATTATAGATAGATTCTACGACGTGAATCGATCAGTCGCGGATAATGATTTTTTTTCGGTTTCCCGTCTAGGTATAATATATGTCTATGGTTTATAAGATATATTTTTAGAAAATGATATGAGTAATCATTGTGAAAATATTAGCGTAATCAATGTTTAAGCTCTTTTAAATTTTATTTAGATGGAAATTTTGAATATCAATTTATCGTCCTTGGCTTTGTTTCGTTTATCATTAAAATAATAAAGTATAAGTAAAAGTAACACAAAATAAAAGGATTTAGCATAGACATATATATATATATATATATATATATATATATATATATATATATATAGAGAGAGAGAGAGAGAGAGAGAGAGAGAGAGAGAGAGACGGGCCGATGAAGAACAAATTATTATTGGAAACATTTGGGCAAACATAGATTTAGTTATACAGCAGTTATTTATGTCTATGGGATTTACTGTATTTTTAAGTAAGTCAACTTTTTAACAGAATTAGTCTTTCACATTTCCGCTTCTTTTTATACGCGCTCTAAAAAAAAAAAATTCTAAAAAGCATCTTACACAAGTATGTAGATCTAGAGTATTTTTTTTTTTTAGAGAGAGAGAGAGAGAGAGAGAGAGAAAGAGAGAGAGAGAGAGAGAGCAAGAATGATACTTTGTTACACTGTCCGTTTTTAGTGGCCCCCGTAAGGGAAAAAAAAAAAGCCGCTATAAGGTTTGTGCAAAATGTCCGTCTGTCCGTCTGTCACACTCAGGGCGCCAAAACTAGAAGAGATACGAAAAATATTATTTCACCATTAAATGCGGCTTGAAAAGTTTAGGTGCAACGGCTACTTTTAGTTTTCTAAAAGCAAACCGTTTAATTTATAAAATTAATTATGCAAGCGATTTTTTTAAATAACAAAACACCAATTCTAAAACAATTACGAAAATGTAAGGGGGGAAATGTTACTATAAGAAATGCTCTTACCATACAGACATCACGCACATTTTTTAAAATGAACTTTTAGCAGCGGCTTTCGTGTACTAGCGTAAAGCCCGGCAATGACATGATTCTAAACTAATTTCTTAAATTAAAAAAAAAATCAGATTTAAAAAAAAATTGTTTAGTGCCCCATTAGAATGAAAGAAGCATATTTTTGTGCGTTTTGTCTGTTGGTTGGTCTGTCCGTCACGGTTAGAAAAAAAAACACTAAAGGCTTTCTAAAATATGATTTAACCTTTACTGTTCCTTCAGAAATATTGCGATAGTTTAAGGATGGGAGTATGCAGGAAAAGAACCAGGGACCAACGATAAATTCGAACTACAGTCTAGTGCGCAAACATCAAGATAAGACAGGTTTATACTCTGCTCGCCATCCTCCGTCGTCCAGCGAGAAGTTAATTATTTTCAACTTAGAAGGAACATCCAAAACATCTTGCGAATAGGCGTATCTGACAGGGATCCGACTCCGACGGGGGCCGCTACTGAGTTTGTGTATCACACAAACTCTCTTTGTAATTTGTTCAAAATAATGTTTTGTTTTGTATAATGCACAAATTGTAAGACAAATTTCCTCACGGACAATTAAGATTATCACTATTATTATTATAGGATTTTTTGGCGTATTTTCTTTTTAAAATTTATTCTTTTTTTTTTTTTTGTATTTTTATTTTCTTCTTTTTAAATTTAAATTTTCTTTTTTTTTAAGCGTTTTTTCTTTTTATTAAAAATAAAATTTATTTATGAAATACATTTTAAACATAGAAAATTTAATAAATCATACAAAATCCTTTATAGTTTATATCAACAGCATCCAAAATTTTTTTTCAACGTGGCGATAATAACTGAGAAAGTCAGAGAGAGCACACATTTACATTCTAAAGTTCTTTTTTTTAGATTTACGTTTGGCAAAGTTTTTGAGTACATCATCAAAGTTAATTTTGCGCAACAAGTCCGCCTTAATCATCATCAGAGACAATGAATCAAGCCTTTCTTGTCTCATTGTTGATCTACTTGGATTTTTTGAAAGTTTCAACTGAGAAAAAGAGCGCTCAGTTGAACAGTTCGTAACCATTAATGTTAAAAAATATGCGCAAGGCGATTTCTACATTTGGAAAAGCACACTCGATGTTGTCTTTAACTATTACTTTGTAGAGTTGTGCATGACTGAACGTGTTGTTATCAGATTTTGATTCACGAAACTTGTGGCGAATAGATGAGTGGAACTGTTGTAGTTCAGTATATAAATTATTGTTCAGATCTTCAGGATAAGCATTAATTAGTGCTTCACAACACTGCAATGTTTGTGATACATCGATCAAACAAGAAAATCGAACTATTATATCATTATAAACATGCGCTCGTCTACTCATCTCTGTCTCAAGTTTGTCAACAATCGCGTAGAAAGTAGATATACGAAATTTGTCTCTGGCATTCAGTGAGACCTCAGGGGCATTACCATCAATGACCACTGTCTTTCGTTTACGATTACGGGTCAAAGTTGCCTTATATTCCACACCTGGCGTTAGCTCTTTTGCAGCTTCTTCAAATCTTTCAAATTCATTCCTAGATTCATGCAAGTGATCTGCTAGTGATGAATACAAATCAGCACACGTTTTCAAATTCACATGCTCATTTTGTAGAGCTTGACTGACCCTATGAAAATGTTGTAGCACTTTTTCCCAAAAGACAAGCATGAAAGCAAATTCTAATTCTTGCATCTTCTTTGCAATGTTTTCTGTTTCTCTTCTGGTGTCCCCCTTCTGTGACTGGTCTTCTTGTAAACATTCTAATGCTTCTATAATCTGAGAATGAGACTTTACAATAGCTTCAGTTGCAACATCATGTGCCACCCATCTGGTATCGGAAAGGGGCTTAGTGCGTTACGTAGCACAAACATCTCATCTATAAAATTAAAAAAAAAAAGCACAAAATGCCTCGAAGAAAAATAGCAAAAAAATCATCTATAAAAGTAAAAAAAAAAAAAAAGCACAAAATGCCTCGAAGAAAAATAGCAAAAAAATTGGATGGGAATATTTTACCCCCAGGCTGATGGACCAAGGTTAAATAATGTGCGATTCAATATTACATTTGCGTTTGCTAATGTCCTGTCGATTTCGCGCGGCTACAGGGACAATATATAAATTTTTCTTGAGGACTTGTGGTGCTCCCCAAACGCTTGGTGCCCTAGGCACGTGCCTTGTTTGCCTAATGGTTAATCCAGACCTGGGCAAATGCCTGGTGGACAGACATATAATGAGGTTATGGGAGCATCAAATAAGTCACATGGAATCACATTTAGGTCCATTTTATCTTAATCATATTCTCTTTTCAAAGAGATCCACGGTCGTCCACGGAGTGTCGTGATTCCGTACTGTTTGGGCTTACTTGAAACTTAAAAAGACACAGGAAAAACAAAATATAAAAAATTCTTTGAAAAAAAATGTAAAGGAAAGAACTATATCCTCATAACTATATCTATCAATAGCGAACAAGTTATCTCCATATTCGATATAAAAAATAATTACTAATAATTAATTGACTAATTGGGCATTTTTGAAATTGATTCATGTTTTGTTATGTACAGTAAATAAGTGTCTAAAGTATCACCTTGATCGGAGAATGTGTGATGGAGGAATAGCGTTAACAATTATCTAATGGGATTAAACCCTACAAAATTAGTCATATCTGTGAATACTGAAGGAATAGTTTCCCTTGTTGGTATCAAACAAATTAATGAATAACCAGTAATTAATTTACTATTTGGTTAATTTTTTAAAATTGATTCATGTCTTATATATGCCAATGAATAATTGTGCGAAGTTTCAACTTGATCCGAGAATGGATGGGGGGGGGGGAGCGTGTACACACTTTTTACCGCACAGACAGACAGACAAAATGAGTTGATATAAGCTTTGTTTTTAAAAAAAAAGCTTTTGTCTAAGTCAAGCAAGAGACTGCAGATTCATCATAGAGCAGAAGAACACTACAAGATGGCCTATGAAGATTTTAATACATCTCGGAAAAAAATGTAGGAATGTGAGAGCATCCTCATTGCACTGCGCGGAGTTGTAAAAAAGCTCCCACAACCTTGTCACAATTCAGGCGCTGTTCCTCAAGGGCCGTTACATAAATGGCGTGTCCCGCACGGTTTAGCCTGGTATAGAAAAGGGAAATTGCGGGGGTCTTAGTGTACGTGCCTCTTGCCACGAGTCTGACCCACCCGCCAGACAGAACAGTGTACACTGTTCTCATACAGGCCGGTGAGAGGGAGCTCTTGTTCACTTTTGCTGGCCTAGAGTTCCAAGAGCCAAAGTTCAACTCTACCTGACAGTTTCAAGAAGAAGAAGAAGATACATAGCTATGTGTATTCCGTGTAGAAAATAAAGGAAGTGCTTGTAAACTATGATTTTTAAAAAGTAATTTTTGTTGCACTTTTTAGTACTGCTCTTTCGTTCACAGCACAAATTAAATTATATTTCAATTTGGAGGAAGCCATAGACATAAATAAATATAGACTGGAAAAAGGAAATAACTTCATGTAACTTAAAAAAAAAACATGTATATCTATTGAATTCGGATTTCCGAATTATGACTAAATTTAAAATTGCATGATCTTCAGTCTTAGAGACTAAACAACATTTATAGACATAAAATAAAGTACACACAATTGCAATTCACAAATTTTCGTTTCATAAAACTCTCTTATTGGCTAGTTTGTATTTATTTATGTCTATGGAGGAAGCGTAAGAAATTCACTCAACAATAGCGTACACAAATGGCCAACTAACTTGCGGTAATAAAGTAGATTTCATATGAAGAACAACTGTATCATTAAGATATTTTTACAATTATAGCTCCATTATTTTCTCTTTAGTTGGCAGCAGTAGAGTTCAACTGAGTATCCTTGACATTGCCTACTAGATCATGAAAATCTCTAATATACTGGCCAGAAGCAGAGTTCCTATGAAAAGGCCATTTGTCAAAATGTGTGTGGAGAAAAATTCTTTCACCGACGACTTCACACAAACGGGGAACACGGTGGTAGTCTAAAGCTCCCGTCGCCTCATCGTGGCACCTCCGTGGAAATGTCCGCCCGGGGAAGTGGATAGGTCAAGAACGAGAGCTAACATGGCTGCCAGTGAGCTACAACTGTATGCTCTAGCGAGTGTGCCTGCACGTGGTGGGGATTTGAAAAAGGCTCGTTAACCAGTCCGAAACCCCCAAGGCCTCGTTCCCCAACGAGGACCATAAGAGTGGTGATGGTCCCCTCACGGGTGCGACGAGACAGTCTAGGCATAAGGAGGACCCCCACGTAGGGCTTGGGTCTCCGGTTCGAATGAGGGGAGGAACTCATGTCGGAGCTTGGAGGACCGTGCAACATGACAAGCCGGGTGTGACTACATGATCACCTAGTCATCGGGGGGTCTCCTGACAGAGTGGTCGGTGAAGAGCCAATTTCTCATTCTGGCCACTGGATAAAAGCCTTTCCCGGGTCACATGGTTCATAAAAGGTATGTGGTCATCTCGAACCATAAAGGACATCTGATTCAGGTAGTCCAAAGAAACGGAGCTTTAAGACGTATAGTATAAGTAGTAGATGCTTTGGGGTCGCCCTCAAGCAAACACTTTCCAGTCATTATTGTTACAATTGTTGGTAGAATTGCAAAGAACCGCGAATTGAAAGCCGAAACAAGAACAAAAGTTATGTCATAGTACTGTCATACAATGCTTTACTGTCATATGAAAATATTTTGACAGAATTTGTTTTACCTTAACATTTATTTTTTAGAAAATAAATAATCTATTAACTGACTATGTCAGTCTGGTAAAAAGTTTGTACACTTTATTCATCCGACACCCAATTATTTCTTGTACCGGACAACACAGGAATCCATAAAAACTATAACCAATTAGTTAATAATTAACTGTTGGTAATTAATTATTTTGTTTGGTATCTCGAACAAGGGAAAGAAATTGTAGTTGACTGGGGTGGTGGTATAAGCTGAATTAGTCCCCATTTATAGGTCGCCACTCTAAAGTAAGTATTAACAGCATCTAGACGACGATATGGCTTGGTCGAGAGGCTAATTGTGCTTAAACTTGGATAGGCTACCTAGAACGGGGCTCGAGGCTCGACATCCGACTCGGGCAGAGTTGTGTTAACTGAGCGCCCAAAGGCAGCACGGAAAACCAACTCCTAGATACCCTCTCCCCCCCCCCCCCCACGGGTCCACAAATGAGATTGGACCAAAGCGCTCTGAGCATGCTCTAAGCATGAAAGTAGCGCTATATAAAAGCTATAATAATAATAATATGGCGTGACGATGCATTGTTAGGATTGCGCATTGTTTCTTTATTTTGAAAAATCTGGTACCTAGTGCTGCATTTATATAGTTAGACTCACGTCGGACTATCGGAAAAGTATGGCCTGGAAGAGTGCCTCCATTTTCGGACACACAGAAGAAAGCCAAAGATGTAACAACGTCCATCGCCCTTTCATCTTTTGTAAGATCGAAGCTGTTATAATGATCTGTAATGCAGATGATAGGCTTTAAAGAAAACTTGTCAAAGAAACAAAAACTACGAAAACAGGTTGATCCACTTGCGGGTCCTAGTTTCTAGATTATACGTTAATTTACCGTTTCTCAAATTTCTACCAGTCGTGCAAACTGCAAAAATTTCTTTAGCCTGATGAGGGAGCGTTGTATGCTCCCCTACATTTGTTCCAGGAGGATTTTAAAAATGTAATGAAAAAGAAAGGAATCTTAAAGAGATAGCCAAAATGATTTTGTTTTTTTCTTGAATATATATTTACAGTATGTTTGGAATCCAAAATTACATAGACGTGTACCCTAATGGATGATAACCCATGATCATTAAAGATAGTCCGTTTTATATTTTTGTTTTTAAAAATAGTGTTTTGTATATAATGTTTTTATACTAGAAAGGACTGTTTCTCATATCGTACTTGAAAGAAAGCAGAAATGTATTCTCCCGGCGTCTACAACGCACTTTTTTAGCGGCCCCCGAAAGGGGAAAAGACGCTATTAGTTTTGTGTGGCCTGTCTGTCCGTCTGTCTGTCTGTCTGTCTGTCCGTCCGTCCGTCCCGTTTAGTGCTCAGAAAGTAGAAGAGAAAATGAAAATCTGACATCACGATAATATAGAGCATTCAAAGTTCTGATGCAACGGCTACTTTTTTTTTTCTAAAAGCTCAAAATCTAATTTTTAAAAATATTTTATGCAAACAGCATTTAAAGAGAAAAAACCTAATTAGTATGCAATATAATTGAAACCTACTTTAAGACAATTAATAATCTAATATACTGCATAGGTTTTCACATTTTTTTTTGTTCCAACATACGAGTAACATACCAGTATTTACTCGTAAAGTAATCAACTCATAAAAGAGGTGTGGCAGTTGCCTTGAACATCGGCTTTACAAGGCTAACGTTGAGAGATCAAAGCACGGAAGATGTATATTTTGACCGCTGGGGCACTAAATAAGATCTGTTGTTTATCTTTGATATAATTTTTAGCAGCGACAAAGAAAGTTTGTGTGATACACAAACTCAGAGGCGGCCCCTGTTAAGAGATCAAAGCACGGAAGATGTATATTTCTGTCGTTTATCTTTGATATACTTTTTTTTTTAAATGAAATTTTAGCAGCGACAAAGAGAGTTTGTGTGATACACAAACTCAAAGGCGGCCCCCGTTGAGAGATCAAAGCACGGAAAATATATATTTCTGTCGTTTATCTTTGATATACTTTTTTTAAAATGAACTTTTAGCAGCGACAAAGAGAGTTTGTGTGATACACAAACTCAGAGTTCCATATGCTAGGACAAATCTGTACAAATGCTCTTTCTTCCCTAGTGCCATTAGAGCATGGAATGGTTTGCTCGAGCTAGCCAGGAAAACCAGTGACTTGGCAGAATTTAAGTCACTGGTAAATATGCATGACCGAATGCATAACGCGTAGGACGTAATCATCTTCTTTTTTGAAGTAACGTCTGTATTATATAAGATAAGATAAGGAAGTTGAGAAATATCGAACTAGCGTAGAAGGTTTGAAATATCATAACGACACACCTTCACCCACAAAATCAGAGAAAGGCACATTGTCTTTCCCTATTGGTATACTTACTTTTTATATATAGTCCTAGATCGAACAATAAACAGCTTTAGTGTAGCCATATATTAGCAAAAATGCATAGCTATTGTTTGTTTTAAAAGGCAAAACAAAGCCAATATAATTATAAACAGGTTAAGTAATCAAAACATCTAGATCTAGACCCATAGGCATATGGAGGCCCCCCCGTGGGCTCGGCCTCCGGCCTCGCACGGGAGGGGGCACTCGTGCGGGCTCAAGGAGCCGTGTCCTACGACCAAACGGGTGTGATTCTTGATCACCTAGTTGCAGGGGGTCTCCAGACAGAGGGGTAGGTGAAGAGCCAATCTCTCATCCTGGCCATGAGATAAAAGCCTTTCTCTGGTCACATGGTTCATTAAAGGGACGAAGTCTCGAACCATTTGGACATCTGCATAAGATCTAGACCCCAACTCCTTAATTTTCAATGTGCTTTATATAGATCTAGATCTAGATCTATATTATACATGTACGAACAATCGAAAGGCAAATTAAATAGCCCATATATGTTTCAGAACATACTATCTCAAATACTTTTAAGAGACGCAGTGTAAGTTATAACGTACAACACGTTGTGTGAAAATTAGTTAATACAATAAGTTACCCACATCTATGTCCGCCCCCCCCCCTTTTTTTTTCTTTCAAAAAAAAAGCTAAATATCAAAATTAAATAAATACATTAAAAATACGGTAGTAATGGACAAATGTTTGTATCGATGCTGCGGTTGGCGAAAACTGTAGCACAATCACTCATGATTATTTCCGTACTCGAATCTTACAAGTAAGTGAACTTCCTTTTTCGCTTATGACATGGCGTCCGGCGTAAGTGTTCTGAGCATCGTAATTTTCTATCTCTGACTATCGTTGCAGGCATGTAAAATATTTTACATGTAATTATTGTTTTTTCACGACGCACTCATTAGTGTTTAATTTAATTTGGCTATTTATCCCCAGACTCTTTATACTTATCCCCAAAGCTTCAGAGCGAACAAGGCTCTCATTGCTGCTCAATACAGTGGTGCTGATGTAAAACTCGACAGCAAGTTTAAGTTTGGTGAAACTAATAAATCAGCCGAATTTCTAAAAAAGTTTCCCAATGGCAAGGTAAAACATCATTAGTCAGTACTCCATATATATATATGATTATGATATTAGAAAGATTTAATTTAGATTCAAATCAATGTAAGATCTACTAGATTTAAATCTATACTTTTTCTAGAACGTTTGTAATTGTAATAATAATAAGAAATAAAAAAGAAAGATTATGATAGTCGGCTAGATTCTAGATCATTATATTATTTATACGAATGATTATTCAAATGATGTGTCATAATCTAGGAATCTAGATTCAATATGATCTCTCATTCTCTGAGAATATGTTGAGTAGCTACTCAGCAATTGTTACTAACTAATCACTAAAAAAAAAGTACTGAGCTACACTGCCTACACTTGATCTCTAGATTATTAGGCTCTTCATTGATTTCAACTTCAGTCTTCAGTGTGGCTGTAAAAACTTATGTTCCTTGTAAAGGCTTGTTTGCAGAGAAACTTACATGGTTAAGCCATAAGGTATCCCATGTTTAATCCTTAATATTTGATTTTAGGACATGGTCATAACTCCATTAAATCAAGTCAGATCCTCATCCTGTGCCTTGGAATTAGATGTAGAATCTATTCATCACTTACAATACTAAATATATGCAACATAATTGACATAATGTTAATTTCTTAAATAACAAAAATCACAGGAATATTAATTCTAGTTTAACAGTATAACTTAAAATATTGATTTAGATTTAGATCAATATAATTAAAACCTAAATAATAATTTATTTATGTAGTAGATTTAAAAAAAAATAATTTTAAAGCGTAAATGTAAGCCAGGACGAAATAATGAAAACTGGGACAAAAAAATCTGTAAAATATAAAGGAGTTAAAGAATTACAAATAATTAACCAGGTAAATTTATTTAAATGGCTATGATGAGTGAAGGAATTTGATAATTCATGATACAGTATCATTCGCCGTACTGAGCCATTTGACTTTCAATTTTAAATGTTTTAATTTAATGTCATCTTTAGAAAACATTTTAAGTTGGTCTCATTTTTAATTGTTAACAGGTTCCAGCCTTTGAAGGACTTGATGGATTTGTTCTGTCTGAGAGCAATGCCATAGCTTATTATGGTCAGTTTAATTAGAATTTAGACAAACATTAACTCAGTATTATTTGCAACTATATTTTGAAATTATGTGTAGATTAACCATTTTTGATTTTGGTTAAAAATTACAACTCAAAATCAATATAGGTATATATTGAATCTAACATTACAGTTTCCAACTCCCAGCTCCATGGAGAAAATAGCAAAGATGCTGCACTTGTACAACAGTGGATAAGTTTCAGTGACAATGAAATTCTTCCTGCAGCCTGTACATGGGTATTTCCTTGTTTGGGAATTACTCAGTTCAATAAACAGGTTTGAAATCTTTACAAAGATATATTACTTTAAGAATATGCTACTCAATAAGATAATAGAAAAAGTAAAAAAAATTGTAATAAGCTGAATTCTATTTTTCTTGACTAGAATGAATTGATAGGATCACATGAATTGCTTTGTGAATGTAAAAAATGGGGTAATAAAGTTTCAGTTAACATGGTCAGCACATACCTGCCTACCGTTACGCAAAATGCGTATTCGTTACGCAAAATCCCCCAAAAATGACAGCGAGTACGCAAATACGAATTCAACCCGTCGCGTTACGCATTTCGTACCTTTTTTTTTTCTCTCTAAACTATCTTACAAGCGGCCACGGAGGTCACGCTAAGCGGCAACTTTGACCTAGAGGTCACGCGCTAAGCCGTCCTATGGGGGGAAAAAAAACAACAGAAAAGGTGGGGTGGACACATAGAGCCCAGACCTAGATATACGTTGATTGGAATCAGGCAATTAAATCTAGTCTACAAATGAAGAACGAGAGAATGGTGGGTTTGGTACCACGCAAAAGCGATTGGGAGAGGGGGGGTTGGTATCATTCAGTCACCAACTTTACTTTATTTTCATTAGAAATTAATTAATATGGAGCTTAAAAAAGTCGAATGCAAAAAAAAAATAAAAAATTCCCGTATTTATTTTAATCAAAAATATCGAAGCGCTATTGATTCAAAACATCCGATACATCGTATTTTAGCTAGATCTAGATGTCTAGATCTAGAATAATCTGGATCTATATATAATATAGACATTCTAAATCTAAGAATCTAGATATAGATCTATTTCTACTACATTCTAGATCTAGATCTTGGTCTACGTTTGTCCTATTGTACTAGATCTAGATTTAGATCTAATTGTAGCCGATCCACGGGACCGGTAACACTCACTACTCACTTACTAGTCACTTAGACTTAGAATGAAAGTCTAGATCTGATCTAGCTTATTGATTTTATTTTAGATTTAGGTTAAAGATAAAGAAGTTCTCTATTACTATTTCTAGATTCTAAGTCTATAGGCATAGGCCTACTATTAGAAATGTATTAATATAAATTAATGTAGTAATAGGAGTTAGGAGTATTAGTAAAGTATTAGTTTGATCTAGATATATCTAACTGTAATCTGTTAGGTCAACTTAGGTAGATCTAGTCTGTAGAGAGACAAAAATCTAGTCACTCTAGATTAATCTAGATCTAGACTATATTTATTTAGACTAGAAATTTTAGTTTCTAAATTTACTAGTTATTCTCACATTATATGAGAATTAAATTGTCTATCTATCCATAGGTCTATAATATATATATATATATATAATTTTAAATCATTTCGGTTTATACGGTTAAAAAAAAAGTCGTTCGCGTGTGTGTTACACATTGAGGTCTCAAAATACACATTTTGACCCTCAGGAATACACATTTTGACTTTTTTAGGTAGGCAGGTATGTCAGCATGAAAAAAAAAAAGATCTTTTCACATCAGCAGGGTGTGCCATAGGACAGCAATCCTGGATAGGTTTTGTTTTTTATCTGCAGGACACAGACCGCGCCAAGGAGCAGATTAAGAAAGTTCTCTCCATACTGAACGACCACTTTTTGACTCGTACATTTGCTGTTGGAGAGAGGGTTACTCTTGCTGATATCAGCCTTGTGTGCAACTTGCAGTCATTGTATGAACAGGTTTGTCTTTGATAGTCTTTTAGTTTTCAATAGTAGGATACTTATTTCTAGTTAAGATACTGATTTCTTGGTTATTTTTGTTTATGTAAGCCATTACAAACAACACTTTGCATACTGTTACAGGTACTTGATCCTGAATTTCGTAAGCCATACCAAAATGTCAACAGATGGTTTAATACTGTCGTGAATCAACCACAAGTTAAAAAGGTTCTTGGAGAAGTAAAGTTAGCTTCCAAGATGGCCACTTTTGATGGTAATGAATGTTTTACATTAATTTAGAGTTAATGGTTCACTGTTAACATTTTATCTTTCATGCACTAATGTTAGTCTTAATTTCTATAAGCTTATTTTAAAAAAATGTACACACTTGACAGATGTAAACAAATAAATCTCTTTGTAAAACAGCCAAAAAATATCAAGAAATACATGGGTCTGCCTCTACTGGTGGAGCTGGAGATAGCAAGAAAAAGGAAAAGAAGCCAGCACAACCCCAAGCTCAACAACCTAAGAAAGAAAAGGAAAAACCTGCTCCTAAAGTATTTATCTTTTGTAACATAGTTTTCATAAAATTGTTCGAAACAAAGATTACGAGAAATAGATTATGTCAGCAAACGAGACTAACTCAGTGATGGCAAACTTTTGTAGAAGTAGGCATAAAAATTTTAACTATATTCGTTTGTCAATTTCAAATCTGATGTAATCATAAGTGAATTTGTTATATTCAAAACTTGTGTGAGTGAAAAGATATATTTTGTTAAGAATAATGGTAAGTTCCCCTCTCAGACCGTATGAACAACTAATAAAAAAAGAACCTTTTATATCAATCTATTCCTTTAATTTCTTCTTAAAATTGTATTTAAGGTGTAATTTTTAAATGCGCAAAACTGGCAATGATGAGTGAAGGAATTTGATTTAACTGAAACAATATTCATTCGCCGTACTGAGCCTATTGTTTCTTTTTTTGCTCACCAATATAAATGAATTTATAATTTCCCAACTTCATTGGTCAATGTGCATATGTTTGCTTTATTTCAGCCTGCAGCTGTGGCAGATGAGGAGGAAGGTGATGAGCCTAAGCAGGAATCTAAAGATCCATTTGCTGCTTTACCTAAAGGGTAAATTCTTTTTGTATTTATTTATTTCCTCCCTTCAAAGACATGTCAGTTTTAAGCTGATGTGTAAGACTGGGAGGCACAGAATCATGATGATATCACCTGTTGCAGCTTATTCTTTTATAGATAATCTGTTCATTTAGTCATCAGACATTCTTAAGCTGTAAACCCTACCTACCCTTAGTCCCTGAAATCATTGGCACAATCTTTTAACATCTTTCTATGAAATTAAAAAAATTAATAAATTTTGACACCTAAATAAAAAAAAATATTGATCAATTTTTGACGTATTACTAATGCATAGTTCATGTTTCAGAAATTTTAAAATTAAAACTTGTAATCTTTAATTATTTTTTTTTACTCTTTTTATCAGAACAATGAATCTGGATGAATTTAAACGTGTGTATTCTAATCAGGATATTTTGACAGAAGCTATTCCCTACTTTTGGAACAATTTTGATAAAGAAAATTATTCCTTATGGTATTGTGAATACAATCAGAATCTGGAAGGCAAAATGTCATTCATGGTGTCAAACTTGGTTGAAGGTAAGTCTGAAATAATTTGTAAATAGTTTGCTTTAATTTAAAGAGGAAAGGTTGTGCATGCTGTAAGCCAAGTCTGGATTTTCAATCATTTAATGCCAGCAGATTATTTGATCAAATAGAGAACATTAACAAATAAACAGTATCTATTATTTCAGATGTCCTTTTATTTTTTAAATAGCTTTATGCTGGGTCCCCGGATAAAATGTAAGAAATAAAGATTTCCCAATATTAAAATTCAAGGGTTAGATTAAGTCACTTCTGATTATTAAATATGAACAAATCTAACTGAAAATTTTAAGTCATTTTGGTTCATGTTAACTATAGGCAAAATAATTTCAAAATTTCTATTTTATTCAAATTTATTAACGTGAGTAGACCAAAGCCATGTTCAAAAAATATGTTTTATATATCGGGTAATATTTCAAAATTTATCCATTTCTGTTAAATTCAATGGTTATTTTAAAAAAGGTCTAGATCACTTGTTTTACAAATCATAATTTATATTAAGTCTTGCAGAGAACCTAAAATATTTTATTTATATTATAAAAACAACTGTATCTTTCCAAACACAAGGGCCATGTCACAAATGAGTACATTTTGTTTGCTTAATGCTAATAAAGAAAAAAAAATTAAATCTATACTATAAAGCAGAAAGAAATGCATCTTTTGTTTGTATGGGTGTATGTCCAGCATAGAAATCAAAACCATTTGACCAATATTAAATGTTCTTTGGAACTGGAACTGTAAAGTAACCCTAAAACTTGCGACCTTCAAAAAAAAAAAAAGGTGCCGAACTTAACGTTACTATTTTCATGGATCAAGTTAATTTAGCCATGTTAAATTGAGACAAGATCTAAAGATCTACATCTAATTTTAAGAACTATATTTTTCTACATTGACACATGGAAATGCAAAATATAGTCTATTCATTTCATTATTTGATCAATTTAACCTTCATATTTGTGGTTCAAATGTATTTTTACATAAATTCATTCATTATATCTGCAAATTTAGATGTCCTAACATTATATACCACTCATCATGTAGCCGAAAGGTAGCTTAAATCTTTCAAACCCTAGATCTACATGTAATTTAAGTCAAAGATGATAGACCTACTCTTTGCAAAAATTTTTTTATACACATTAGCATACTAAATATAGTCCATTTAATATTTTAATCAAATTAAATTACAAAATTTGTTTTTCTAAAGCATTTTTTACATACATTCGTTCGCTACAACTGAGACTTAGCCCAATGATCACAATGTGGCGCCCTTATTACATTGGGTCATGCGCTGAAAAGAAAAAGTACAAGTTTTAATTGGGTCGATTAGCTATTTTTTTTGTTAGACCCATTCTTATTTTAGTATTCACGCTTTCGCTTTGACATTTATACACTATATCAGTGACTACATCAATGATACACAAATTATGGGCTGCAGGTATTATCTGGCTAGTAATTAAATATAACAAAAAAATTGTTTACTTTGAAAATCATGATACCAGTATTTGAAGACTTTTGAAAACAAAATCTTTTCTAGGTATGTTCCAGAGATTGGACAAGTTCAGAAAGAATGCTTTTGGCAGCATGATAGTGTTTGGGGAATCCAAAAAGAACTCTATTGCCGGTTTGTGGTTCTGGAGGTATCCTGAACTTGCATTTACTGTAAGTATATTTTTGAAATAAATAAGTCACATTTTTGTTTTTTCTCTATAGTGCTCAACAAAATGCTGTTACCTTGATGCATCATAGAAGAATTTAATTTTGTTCATGTGCACATCATTGTTCTTAATTTTGGAAATTAATCTATAAATCTATCTTTTAAAATCCAACTTTTGTTTGTTTGGTAAGATCAAAATGGCAATGATGAGTGAAGGAATTTGATTGTTGTGAAACAATATTCATTCGCCGTACTGAGGCCATTTAAATAACTAACATTACCAATTGTGCATAAATAATGATCAAAATATTAGTTCCCTTTTGGAAGATCAAAAAAAAATATTTGTAATATAGATCATTAAATATTTTGAATTGGACTAATTAAAGTTGTTTAAAAAAAAATAATTTTTTAATGAAATAATGTTGTTTTTTTTTTTTTGTTTTTTTATTTTAAGATTAAAACAAAATTTGAAATTGATAGGTAATGTTAAAATCTATCAATACTTGTGAGCTTTATTGATAAACCTTAACATTATTTATTCTTTAATTGCTGTCAATTGAAATAAACTGATAGGGAGAAATCTTCTTGTGGCTCCCTTCTTAGTAATTTAGTTTTTGATGGCTATATTATAATTTCAACACTCCAATACAATTATATTATAATTTTAACACTCCAATACAATAAATGCAGAGCCTTTCATGCTGCTTCATTATGCACTTTGGGCAAAGGGCCAGATCTCACAGTGCTGTGAGACAGGATCAGTAGCAGTATAGTTTAGTATTTTTTTGCCATGGCAGTATAGTTTCTCTGAAATCTCACACTCTACATAAAAGCAACTTGTACTACATTTAATATTTACCATTCCACTTCCTACACTCATTTAAAAGATATAAAAAGTTTCTTTGATGTAGTCCTATTTACTTGTTTGCTTTACTAAGCAATATCTCAATGGGAGAAAGTTTATATTCTGAAAAAACTTGATACAAGAAAAAAATGGCAATGATGAGTGAAGGAATTTGATGGTAGTGAAACAATATTCATTCGCCGTACTGAGCCATTACAATTAAAAGATCAGGGAATGGTAAATTTAACTTTTTTGTTTGGTGTACTAAGCAGTTGTAAGAAACTATCTACCCCATCCCTATGAGAAGGGATATAACTTTGTATCAGCTATTTTAAAAAATCAATTTTTTGACTAAATTCACAGAAAAAAAACCAACTTAAAACCTAACAAAAACCTTCATTTCATGATAGAAAAAAAAGGCCTGGCGAAGCTCAAAAACATTAAAATATCACGTCTTATTTTGTTGCCTTCCAATCTCGCTTTTGACTAGATCTAACATTCAATACTAGATCTAGCATCGTTTTAAAATTTATTTTCACTACTAATGGTCTTAAATGGTTCTAAATCACTTACCCCAATCATTAAATCCTTATTCTACAGCTTAAACATTAATATTCCCATTAAAATCCTATTAAAGCCTAAACATATGCCTAAATATGTTCCATTTTCTAGGCTAGCAAAAAAAATGTACCGGTATTTTTCAAAAAATCATAATCCATTCTAATATGCTTCAGATACAAAATAAACACCTAAAAATAGCATCACAAACGCTCTTCTAGGTCAGAGTTAGTAGAGGTATAGTTATTTAAAAACTAGCAGTGCGTGCCTAAATGAAACAACCCAAAATCGGTGACTAGCTGTCAAATGGTCAAGCATTATTTTACATCATGGCAGTATAGTTTCTCTGAAATCTCACACCCTACATAAAAGCTACTGTTACTACATTTAATATTTACCATTCCACTTCCTACATTCGTTTAAAAGATATAAAAAGTTTCTTTGATATAGGCCTATTTACTTGTTTGCTTTACTAAGCAACATCTTAATGGGAGAAAGTTAATATCATCCGAAAAAAAAAATAAAATGGCAATGATGAGTGAAGGAATTTGATGGTAGTGAAACAATATTCATTCGCCGTACTGAGCCATTGACAATTAAAAGATCAGGGAATGGTAAATTTAACTTTTTTGTTTTGTGTAATATTTTTTAAAAGTATTTATAGGAAGATTTTTTTTACATGTTAGTGTGCATGCAGGTATATTTTTTTTTTTTTTTTTTTTGTAAACCAAGAATAATGTGGTAAGCTGATCTTATTTGATATAATATTTTCACCTAAATTTAGGCTTATTCTCAAAGATAATTATTTCTATATTGAATGGCAATGATGAGTGAGGAATTTGATATGTTATGAAACAAAAATCACTCGCCGTACTGAAGCCAATATCTGAATTGAATGTGAAGACATTTTTTTTTTAAAGCTTTAAAATTAAGTGAAGTTAGTTTTATTTAAGATTAATTGTTAACTCTGTTTTATCCATTAGCTTTCTCCTGATTGGATGGTAGACTATGAATCTTACACTTGGAAAAAGCTGGATCCAAATAGTGATGAAGCTAAGGATCTAGTACAGAAGTTTTTCTTGCAAGATGGTGACTTTGGTGGCAAAGTTGTGGCTGATGGAAAGATATTCAAATAAATCTGAATGTGTGTTAACTATTTATGTGTGTAAGCAATGTTCATCAGAATACAACTTGTTCCTTGTCATAAGGTTAGAATAAATTGTCTGGCTTTTCAGCCTAATTATCAAGTGTTTGGTTGATTTGTGTGAAAGCTGGGAAATAATATTTTTAATAATATTTAATTCCTTCCATAGATATTTTATTACAGTCACCACAAAACTTCAATAGTTAAACTTATGTTACATTCATGAAGAAAAAAAAAATACAATAAAAATTTAACACATTTTGAGAACATCAAACATTGTCTGTAACTTGAACTATGCCATAATGAAGGTGCTGTGCACATCATTAAAACTAAAAACTATGACGTGTAGTAGAGATAAGCCTGCTGGTGAAAAAAAAAAACAACACTTGAAGACTCTTTAGATTTTTTTCAACTGGCTGGTCAGACTGAAAGAAAAAATAAATAATAAAGTAAATAAATGAAAATTCTGGTTAGTTGTAAATAAGTGATGATAAAATTTGAATTTACTCACAAGTCCTATTTTTGGGCAAATTGAACAAAGAAGTGCTTTTTTCTTTTCAAAATGTGCTTTATCAGACATTTAGGTTCCTTTATATATTTGACTTACCTTAAAAATAAACATCTAAAGTGGGTGATACATAGATCTAACTAAATGTGCAAAACTTTGCTCTTCATGCTGTCTTTAAATTGTGCTAAAAATGATTGTGTACACTAAATGTTTCTACTGAATGCTGGAAACACCTAGTGCTGTCATTACCACTGTTGGTACTCTTTGTGTCAAAATCATCTTGATCATTGTGGTCTACTGGCCCAAAGTGGTCAATGCCAAGAGACAGAAGTAGGAAATTTTTGGGGAGAGCAGCTCTAATGTTAAATTCTTTTTCACTGAAGTCTGGAGCATAGAGAAAACCATACATTACTTAGGCAATAAACTAAAGCCACAGTCAAACCTATATATATTGAACTGGCACACTTTATAAGGATTATATATACTGGGTAGTTGTCAAGCAGTTCAATATAAGGAGATTTGGCTGCTAATACTATGCTTATTAAATTTAATTAAAATAAGATTGAACCAAATGTTTGACATGGAAGTAAAAAAAAAAAGCCTCTTTATTTTGAGATTTGACACTATAAATAGAAACACATAGACAAACATGAAGCCATGCAAATAAAAGCAAATCAATACTAACAGATCTTTGACTGCTGCATTTATTGTCCAGAATACAATATTTAAAAAAAAAAAAGATATGTGATAAATTATGAACAGCACATTCAACTGCAAATGTTCAGACATTATAGGAACTAAGGCCAGATAGATACAGGTGTTTAAAATAATTTGGTATTTAAAACTATGGTAATTCAAGGGATTCATGTGTGGGTATATATTAAATAATTTAAATGGAACCTTCAACGAATACAAGAAGTTAGGATGCTGCTGTAAGTCTAATGTGTTTGTGCAAGAGAGGAATACCAGTACCGGTATGTAAGTTGAATTTTTTTGTTATAAAAAAAACTTACATTTTTTAAATTCTTGAACACATTCACAGAAAAAGGAATTGTGAAAAAACAAACAATGGGGGATTAGGTGCCCTGCAAAATTATCCTGAGCTGGCACTAAACTAATGGTCTAGTAGAATATTTTATATATCGGGATAATATTTGTTTAAATGTAAAGACTTGCTAATTCTTCATATGCTGTATGAAATCAATGTTATTTTAAAGAAAAAAAAAAAAGAGTTGTTAACCATCTGTATATAGCGGTGTCAGGGCAGTAACAACAGTCACTAAATAGTATCAAAAAGCCCTTTATTAACAGAGCATCTTCAGTGCACACTAACAAAATGACAATAAAAACAAATATAAATGAATCAACATTTGTACAGTCTTAAAATACCGGTTGTAAACATTTTATACAATTCTAGATCACAAATAAAAGCTTTAACATTCAAAATGTGAGCATTATTTGCATTTTTTTTTATTTGTTGAATCCATTCAAATATTTCTCAGTATTGCCTTTTCTATTACCAGCATTGGACTTGAAAAAAAAAATTATTATGACTCCTGTGTCTTGTATTAGATGAATATGGTTGAACATAGAATGAACAGATCTATTGGAATGTTTTTGAAAAGATTCATTTTAATAAATCTGAATTATGGATGTAACAATGTAACGAAATCAGATACAAAGAAACAGCAATCTGTCATTTCTACCCTCATCATTCACATTCTTAAATGAACAACAATATTTATTTTTCAATGATAGGTAAAAATGTCAACTATCAAAACCTAGTAAAAGAAAGTCATGCAAAACAACATTACAAATGCCATGTGTCAGAAGCTTAACACACATCACAAAAACTTGACAAGAGAAAAGATAACATGTATCAATAACAAGTGTATAAAACATATATTACAGATTATATCAAATGTTACACAGGACTCAATGTATCACTAGAGTCATAGCTTAGAAAATTATGACAGTTATGTATCCTGAGGGTCTTACAAAATAAACATGATGAAATAGTCATGAAGTATCAACATTTCATTAGCTTTCAAAAGCAGTCTTGAAACAGGAAGTCCAAGACAATAAAAACAATTTTTGTTAGATATAATGACTGATCACAGCAGCTGTTCAAAGAATGAAAGAGAAATCAAACTTAACATACACACATTTGCATTCTACCCAAGAGTTAATCATTACTGCAATGTTGCCATGCAACAGTAACTACCGGTACAATAAAATAAATGGAAGTCAAATTGAGTTCTACATATAGCAATCAGTAAAATCCTTGATCCAACCCAATGCTTCTGTAACTGAAATTGATCCTTATCAAGTTATATTTGAATTACCCAGTAGCAGTGTTTCCAAAGTTAAGGGGCTTTCACAGCATAAAACAAGCAACTACCGGATATTGAAATGTCTCACAGCAACCTTAACAACTGAAAGCAATTGTGTGATCTTGTTTGTTTAAGTAACTCATAGAAATGGGAGTGATCCATAAGCCAACAGGAGAGATTTTTGGCAAACACTATATTTCTTTCAATTTTTTTTTTAAACTGTTAAAAATGCTTCACCTAAAGGCTATCTTCTAAATAATCCTTCTCCATCATATGATATCACATAATCATTCCAGACATACATGGTGTTGAGATTCTGATGCAGATGTCAAGCATATGGGCAGAATTTGGGGACACTTTGAGAAAACAGAGATGCCTGGAGGAAGCTGGTTGGTGGCCTAATCCCCAGATGGGAACACAGGCAGAATCAAAAAGATAAAAGTGCAAGATTTGTTTCACAGGTAGTCAGACAGTTGCTTTCACATCAATAACTTTAAAATTGTCCATTTTTATTGTAACTCTCACATGTATGGTCATTGAGAGAAGGAGGTGAAATAGATGAGCTCTGACTTGGCTTCAATGTCCTGCAGAAACCCAGGTACCAAGCTAGAAACAAGAGTCAAAACATTTGTCCCCCCCCCCCTTTTTATTTTTTTTCAAATAGAGAAGAAGGAAAAGATTTTAGTAAAGAAATGATTTCTCAAGCAGAAAAAAACAATTTTACTCTTATTAATTACTGGTACTTATATGTTAAAAAAATACTTACACACAAGCTATCAGTCCATGAAATATCATATCATAATCCAATAATAAAAACATGACAAAATGAAAATGCCCTAAGACAATTTTGTTTTTCATTCAAAACAAACATGAAGTGAAACATTCACTCTACTGCAATTAGCAATGGGAGGAAAGGGGGGGGAGGGGAACACTTTATGAATCGAAAACGGGAATGAAATCATTGTCAGCCAAAAAGCCACGCAGGCTATTTCTGAAATCATCTTCAGGTGAGCCTGAAATGTAAAATTACGAAGAAACTGATGATTTTTAAGGTCACACGATTCAATATTAATTCTCTAAATTTGTTTCCTTATTTACTAATGCATGAGCCTCTAATTCTAAATTTCTGAATTTAATTTTATACAATAGGAAATTTAAACCAATTGTTAAACCTACCAGTGTACTTTATTAAGAATACTGTCATTTTTATCCTGCAATGAAAAAAGCTGAAAGCTTATAATAGCAGTGCAAAGCTTTCCATAGGGCATTGATAAATGTTTTCTGAAGTGTATGTAGATCATAGTCAAGCATTGGTCAAGAGTTCTACCAGCACTTTGGTTCAGCCATGTCATGCAATTATAGAATAAGAAATATGCTCTTAAATATAAAAAGGAGATATATGTGCTAAGGAGTTGAAGCCTTTCCTTACTATACAAATGAAGGATAAAGCTGTAATGATACCAGTTGATGGACTGTCAAATAGTTAAAGGAATGAAATATGACTAGATTCCAAAATTTATACCAAATGCAGTTACAGAAAGAGAAAATGATTGATGTAACTTCATAGGGAACCACATTTCCTTTCTGTCTAATGCAGGTAATACTCACAGTGACCACTACAAGTCTGGCCACCAGACATACATGTAACATGAATCCATTGAACAAAACTGAAAACAACATAAACCTCCCTCAAAAGGTTCAAATCTCAACAAGGAACAAAATTCAAAACAACTGTCCAGGTTTTCTGTTAAGTTAACATGGCAATGGTAAATAAGTTGTATGGTAGATATAGTACAAGGAACCTCAGTCCTATTATGTACACAAGTTTAAAACAAAGGAAAACAAAAGACAAATACTCTAAACAGTTTCAAGCAGTATAAACCAATGCAGGCCTTTTCAAGTATCACTAATAAAATAGTGTAAATATTATCTGATTTTGTAAACAAAATATTTTAAAGTTATAAATAATAGTTGACATTTACTGTCACAGTTTTATTATATATATATATATATATAAATAAAAGATTTATGCTAAAAGCTTCATAAAAAAAAAAGATTATGCACAAATATGTCAGAAATTTCTTTTTTTTTTTGATTTTCTTGAAAAGCTGCTCAATTATAAAAAAGCTCAACTTGTTTCATTTTGTACTCAGTGATTATGACCAGTATAGATCAACTATTTTTATTGTGATCTTGTCCAAACGCTGGGAGATACTTGAGCAATACATTAATGGCAGAATGAGATTTTGTATGTCAATACTTTGTCATTGCTAAAGAAAAAAATACTACTGTATTGGATGTTCAATTCTTGTCTATTCTAGTTCATTTTGAAATTGACCTTTGTCAACAGTATAAATAGAAATAATCAAAAGCTGGTTTCACTGTATTACTATGTACAAAAAAACCTCTACATTCTCTAGACAGAACATCAAAGTTTTCCTACAAATGAACTAGGAGCAATAGTATTTAATTACTTTTCCTTTATGCAGCATTAAATCAACTGCGTGAAATGGTATTAGCATTGTATAGACTAAACATTTTGACCAGGAAGGTCTCTAAAACACTGTACGGCTAGATCCAGTGTCCATTCGTACGGTACTCTGTACAGCTAGATCCAGTGTCCATTCGTACGGTACTCTGTACAGCTAGATCCAGTGTCCATTCGTACGGTACTGAGCTCATTCAGACCATCATTGCCTAAAAGTGTTTTCTATTCCATTAGGAGACACAGATACTGAACATTCACTCTGGAACTTCTACTACATCCAAACAAAAAAAGGAAAACTGAATGTACAATTTCTGAACTGCTTCTCAATTGTGTCTACACAGCCATAATGATGAGCACAAACCAGAACCAGGTTCATTCTATGTAGGGGTACCAAGAAAAATGGGTAAGAAACATAAAAAAAAAATTTAGAAAAAAAAAAAAAAAAAAAAAAAAACAAAGAAAGAAAAATATTAAAACCATGGAAGAGAACTGTTTCTTTTTCAACTGGACAAGAGAGACAACTCTCCATTTAAGTTCACAACCATACAAAGTTGATGTTTTTAGTTTCATCTTGCTGTTAAGAATTATCAACAGTTTTTTTTTTTTCAAACAAAAGCATGAAACACCTCTGTATATAAGGCACAGATCTTACCAGTGTGAAGATGACTAACTCTTGATCATAAGCACAGGTCTTCTATACAAACCTACAACACAATTCATTTTGTCTTGATCCAAAAGATTCCTATAAATATTACCATTAATCTGTTAAAGGAGAATGAATGACCGACAATATTTTTTTGGGTTCAAGTCAAAAGCAAGAGTTTTATGTTGTAGCATTACAGGGCTGTTGATGAGCAAGAAGTGAGCAACAAGCAGTTACACCTCACACCAGGGGAGATAACACCTCACACCAGGGGAGATGAACTCGTTTTACAGAAGGCAGCAAGTGAAGTAAGGTTGTTTTTTTAGGTGAAGGGAAACGTCCATCAACTTTCTCCAAGGCTAAAGTTAGACTTCATCAGCCTCTCATATTTATGGAGGATATGTTTTCACTTGAAATGACTGATAAATCATTGATAAATTAACAAGTTTGGTAGACTAGAACCAAACAATACCCTTCTAAACCATTAGACAAGCTAATAGGTGACACGTGTGGACAACCTAAAAGAAACTTAACATTAATCTCAGAGGACTATGTCAAGCATCACTAAAGTTCTGAATACATGACAATGTCTATCTAACAGTCTAACTCTTCACAAGTATCGCCTCATACAGCTGCAATGTGTGCTTAGTAAAAATACCTATAGTTGTGTACAAGACACACACACAAATATGTACTGTTACAAAAATGTGTGTATGTACTTAAGCAGTGAAGCAAAAGATGAGAGATGACATGTGACATCAACACAGCAAGAAGTGCGCTCAACATGCAAATAGAGGTGGAAAGAGAATACAGTGAACTAGCACATTGACACTGAAGTCAGCTGAACTACACTCAAATAGTTCTTGAGTAACACCAAAGTCTCAGTTACACTTTATACACAATAGAAATATCAATTAAAAACAAATGCTTAACCTATGTACAAATTCTTTGTCAGCTGTTTTAGCCAGAAGTGTCCAAATATTTATATTATTCTAATATTTGAATTTATACTAGTAAATGAAATAAATGAAGTAGTGATCTTAATGACATGATAATAATAATAATAAAAGCTAAGTGGACAAACTATGAACATTCCTGTATTACAGAAATATTTCTCATGCTGCATAGATAAAAAAAATATTTTGGCAACATTCGCATCTTACAATAATTGTTTAAATAAGCCAAAATAAAAAAAAAAAAAGTTGTAGAAAGTTATGGAAGAAGAAAGCACAATATTGAAGAGACAACAAGAATCAGTGTCAGTAACACAAGGCTGCGTGTGAAAGAGAGGTCAGGAAGCAGCTTTGCTTTGATTGTTTGCCTGTTTTTCACGATATTTGCTGAAGGAGTATTTTTCATTCACACCTTTTTGACCAATTTCATCCCAGGTCTTGAGATTCTTCTCCTGGCGGTACTTCTCCCATCTCTCATCATCGGATTCGTGAGTCAGGTAGCGGATGCCCACCTGCTTCTCTAGAACACGCAAGTCACACCAAGTCTGGTAGTCCTGCAAGGTACAGTTTAGAATTATTGCATTGGTATTTTTGTTCTTCCTTTAAAATAGTAAAAGATGAACAGTACTAACCTAATGACTTCACAGTTTTTGACAAGAGTGGCATTCAGATAAACCAATTTCCATTTTGGGATATTTAAAGTACAAAAGGGGGTTTTACTTGTACTAAAGTTAATGGCACTAGTAGGTCTCAATAAGCATTTAAGCTACATCAGGCATACTAACTTAAAAATCTTTAACCAACTGTCACTGCCTGGAAATGTGAAGATATAGTTTACTAAAATAATGGCATTTCTTTTAGGCTTCTAAAGCTGTAAGATATTTTTGGCACAAAATATTGATAAAATTTAAAAAATAAAAAAAGTTACCTGTAGAAACACATGGTTGAGGGACTTGTCCACAGTAAAACGCTTGCGCATCTTGACTTGTAGAAGGTTGGAGATCAAGTCAATGGCTGAAAGACAACACAAATTTAGACTTTACAAAACAAGTGCTGTGATACTTATTAAATATATTAATTGACAAGAAGCTATTTGTTAGAGGTGTTTATAGGACTTCATACCCTTAGTTTGTAGTAGACTATTTTGAAAAAATTTAAAATAAAGATTTTAATAAATTTCTAAATATCCTAGAAATGATATTCACTCACTCAATTTCCCTTAAAAAAAGTACATTAAAATGATTTAATAAAGATGAAAAAACCTAATTCACCTTCCTGTGATATGTCTTTCCAAGGGTTAGGAGGGTACATGAAGGAAGCATTCTGTATTTGATCAGAGATCTCTTCATCTTCATTGAATGGGAATGTACCACTGAGGCTGCAAGTGGAGAGGAAAGAGCTTGTATAATATCAATGAAAACATTAGACTTAAAAAGAACAATTCTTAAGATAAAAAAACAACAACACTTGAACAAATCTCCACTGACCTGACATATATAACAACTCCCACAGACCACATGTCCAATGATCTGTTATAACCTTTTCTTTTTAAGACCTCTGGGGCTGAAAAGGAAAATAAAAATGTTAGATTGAAATGTGATTCTCAAATCTTTAAAGTGTCATAAAAAAATGAGAAGGTAGTGATAGCTTTTCCAAATGAACCCTAAGTCATATATATATATGTGAACCACCTCCCAAGAGTTCTAGAAGAAGTGATGTGAGGCAGGTTAACAAAAAAAAAAGCCTTTAACTGATGTCTTCCTTTCGGAACTCTACAAATCAAGTTTGAAAATGTACAACCTCAAATCTTAGTAAATATATTAGACTTTTGTTTACTCTACATTATTATTTAGATCTATATTCATGCCTAGATAAGCCGGAGTGCCAACAACTGAACGACGGAATGATTTTTCACCAATGATCCTTGCAAAGCCAAAGTCACAGAGTTTGACCTGGAAAACAAAAAAGTAAGAAAGTTAACACATTAAACTGAATTAGCAATGGAAGAGTGCTGACTAAACAACTATCATTATTTGTTCTGAAAATGATCTTATCTATTGGCAAATAACTTGAGAAAAAAAACAAATCAGTATCTAAAATGTACATATAAGAGCTATGGTATTAAGTTTTTCTTTTTTTTTTTTTGAAAGTTAATACAATGATTTTTAATTTAGGACATAAAAAAATAAAATCAATTAGGTTACAATTGTTCAAAGTCTATATTTAGTTAGGGTTAGGAACTAAAACCTTTTAATAATAATACACTGTACATCTTTTTCTGAGAAGAAAAATGTATGCTGATGTGTCACAGATCTAAAATTAAATTATTCTACATCTTTTTGCATAGAGTTATCCTTTCCTGACAATTTGTTTCCTTAATGGTAGGTATGACTAAAATTAGAACAAAAAAAAATTATTTATGGTAGCTACTTGAATTGTACATTATATGCACACTTTCCATCTCCACCTTCAACAATGTTAGAAATAATATTTCCATTAGGTGTCACCTTTTAGAAGCTAAAGAATGTGTTAGTTCTATCATAGTTCAACTGATTTTTTGATGCAGTTTTTCAACAAACTTGTCAACTAAATAATTGATATTTCTGATTGGTTCACCTATTCCCTCTATCACAGTAAAAGAATTCCTGATTGATTTGATAGGTAGAAATGAGTGTTGCCATATTCCATTTTGACTAGCTCTAAATGAATAGTGCCAGTACCTGGGGGAATGCAGTTTCTGAAGACAACAGAACATTTTCAGGCTTCAGATCACAATGCACTATGCACTTGGAATGCAAATGTTTTAAGGCAATCAGAATCTGAAAACAAACAAGTGATCAACTGTAGTTAGTAAAGCTTTATGATTAGGTGTTATGGTTAAATTTTTTTTCAGTAGAGAGTAAGCAAAGCACAAAACTGATTTATTCTATAGAAAAACAATTCAGTCAACTAAAAAAACAAATTCAGTGATGATTGGCAACAAACATATATAATAACAGTTAGTTTGAAAAAAAAAACAAAAAAAAAAACTTAAAGAGATTCTTAGAAAAATAAATGCAACTAATTAACACTGAGTGGTGTATGTATATATATATAGCTCCTCCTTCGTGTTCGAAGATGAGCACATTTCTCATTTTCTATGGACTTGACGATGGCTGCAAAGTCCAATCCTCGCTTTGAAAAGCCGACCGCAAATGTGGCATGGGTGAGTTTTGTCAGTTGCCGATAGGCCTGCTTTTTCTCTCTGCTTTCTGTTGGTTCGGTGCTCTATCGCACTGGCCACTCTACTTGCTTCAAATCTTGAGACTCTGAGACTCACAGCTTCTCGCCATGCGGAGCGATCTAGAGCTAGTGCTTCCCAGCCATGAATGTCAATACCACATTCCTTGAGGGAGCTCTTGAGGGTGTCTTTGTAGCGCTTGTATTGGCCGCCTTGAGAGCGCTTTCCTGTACATAACTCTCCATACAGAAGTCGCTTGGGAAGGCGATTTTCTGGCATGCGGACTACATGTCCCACCCATCATAGTTGGGACCTTTTTACTGTCACAATAATACTGTGCATGTTGGACAGATTTAGAATTTCTGTGTCTGGTATGTGGTCAGACCAACGCACCTTATGGATACTCCTTAGACAGCAACTAATTAACACTGAGTGGTGTAGTCTGTTAAAGAATGGTGACAGTATACACTTATCACCAGTCTTAATTTAATATCCAGAAACCATAAGACATTACATGCATTCATTACATTACAAACATTGATACAATAACAACATTAAGAGACAAACATATCTACCTGTGAAACGAGGAACTTGGACACCCGCTCACTCAGACGACCTTTTGGACTAGAAAGAATCATTTCCAGCATGTCACCTTTCAACTTTTCCATCACCACAAATATCTGTCAGAGAATCATGGGTTGTACTTCATAAAAAATGTTGAAAAACAGTTAGCCAAAGAAACAATTATCAAAATGTAATGTTAATGAAGCAAGTCAAAGCTAATTCAATTAGTAGCGATAGAGAATATAACCTTTGAACACATTGCTTGCTTCAGGCTAATAAGTTACTATCTTTTATTTTTTTCAGTTAATGAGGTTTACAACTCAATTTCAGAAAATTTCTGATCCTTCGTTTAGTAAATATTTTTTTTTTTCGTTTGAATACATTTATGTTTTATAGTAAGAAAAATAAAACGAAGATACAAACCATAATCATACATTAAAAAATGTTTATGAAATTGCTCTATGAATAAATTAAAAAAGTAAAAAAATATGTGAAATTTAATAAACCCAGGAAAACACCAAATAAATGAATAAAAAAAGATAGAATAAATTAACCAGTTTTTTTTTTAAACCATGACTACCGGTACAGCACAATACTCACCCTTTCATTTGTTTCAAACATCTGTTCCAAGTTTACAACTCCTGGATGATGCAAATTCTAAAAAAAAAAAAAAACAACAACATCATATGTTACAGATCTTTTTATAGTTTCTTTCTAGAAGAAATATCTACAACAAAATGTCTAAAAATGGTAGCTCACTGTTAAGTAATGTAATAATGTCCATGACGCAATACTTCTAATTAGTCTCAAAAGGTTCAGTAGCCTCTTTGTCAAGGCTCAGAACAGAAAAAAGAAAAAAACAATTTAATCCTAACCTTTAAAATCTCAACCTCTATTTTCAGCTGAGCCTCCTGTTTAGTGGGGAACCTCATCTTGTCTATCACTTTAATGGCCACTTCTCTATTGGTTTTCCTGTGACGACCTGAAAGTAGAGCAGCACACTGAATCACTGTAACAACCAGGCATACAAATGAATGGGAAAAAAGAAATATATTTTTAGAGTTATTAAATTTCATAAAATATATTCCAGAGATGTTTGTTTTGTTACTGGTAAATAAAAATGAGGCAGGTAGAGTGGTAGGCAGTGTGTAGGTAGAATGGTAGGTAGATGGTAGTTAGTATGTAGAAGAGATAAGTAGTGCGTAGAAAGAGTGGTAGGTAGTTTGTAGTTCTATGGTGGCAAGATGTGTGATAAAATAATCAAATGCTTTTACAACTAAATATTTATCCTTTACTAAAAGTATCAAAACCAGACTGACCTCCATAGACAATACCAAATTGTCCAGAGCCCAGAACATCTTCAGGTATAATTTGATACAAATGACTTATCTCAGCCTGTCAAATAAGAAATTTTGAATTAGTTCCATTCAGATCACACACTAAATGGTACTACCAACTACAAGAAAACCAAATTTCAAATTGATGAATGGATGACATTAAGTGAATGAATGAAAGAAAAAGAGAGCCACTCACTTGTCCAGCACCCTGGGCTTCACCATTGCCATTATTGTCTGCTCAAACAAAATGTTAAATCATTAAAAATAGTGATTAGGAAAGGTCAAACAATAATCATGTTCTATGGACTAGAGAAGGGCTACAGTATAAAAAGTAAAGTTGGATTTATTAATCTACTGATACTACTGAGTCAGTTGTAGACGATTATATAGCGTTTACTGCTTTTTGTCCTGATTATCTTTAGATATTTCTTAAAATGATAAATTACATATAAAATATAGAATTAATTTTAAAAAATCTTTATTTTACGTCACATTTTCAGATCCTATGAAACAAATAAGAATCAATGACAGAAATATTTAGAAAAACACTCAAGGAGAATAAGAATAGCATCAGTGACAAATCAAATGAACTGTCATCTTTAGTAATTGTTACATTAAACTGTTCCCAATGAGTACTCACCTGGAGCATTGCCAATGCTAGACTGAGGTGTGACAGGCATTAGGGCCTGACGGATAGCACTCTCCCAGTGTTTGGCCTGCTCTAGTCCTATCCCACTTTCTGGGTTGACCACCAGGTTGGACTCCTGACCACAGTTGGGATCCTCACCCACATAGTAGACTATAGAGCCAGTGGACATTTCAAACACATGAGGACAGCGTGAGAAATCCTGGGCTTTGTTTTTAGCTGAATCCACACTGGTAATACTGCTTAAATCTATTTTCTAGACACAAAGGAAACAAATACAACATCAGCCCTAAGAGCATCTCTGGGGCAATAATTATATTTTATTGTTAGGATGTGTATACTTCAAGCTGCTATGATAAGAGTTAGCAGATTCACTTTACACTTCTGAAATGAATGAAGCACATGAAAATAATCTAGTCTACAAGCACAAGAAATATGTACAAGCAAAAATACAAATACTTTATTTCTAGAAATCCAAGAAGAATACTTTTTAGGTTTGCTATGCAATGTTGAATTCACATAAAGTAGATTTGTTAAGAAAAGCTAGCAGTAATAATTCTAAACTTGACTTCCGCAGGTTTGACTTAAGCAGAAGGGTTATATGGCTATAAGTTTTCAAACAGAATTGATGGGAGAAAAATATTTTTTTTAACACCACAGGTTTTCCTGTGGCTGCATAATGTTACATATAATGAATAGTGCATAAGAAATTGCATTAAAAATCACAATATATGTAGAAAAAATATTAATTCTAACACTGATCTTTCTATGGCAGACTATAGTAACAGTGTACTCACTGTATGTATCAATTCTTTTTATTCTGTAAAGCTACATTCAGTACAGTGTTGTATGGCATTTAAAAAAATTTCTGCAAATTTAAGAAGTGTTTGAACCCTTACCAGTCTTTAATATTTTTTAAGGAGTTGACAGTCAGGCCTGAATAAAATTCTGGCTGATTCATACAGTATTTTACAAAAAAGCAGGAAAATCAAATAAAACAGAAATCCAGTTAATGTTTATGTAATATGTTGTTTTTAACAATGAAAAATGTTCCTTCACACTGCCTCTGATGCTGTGAAAAACTAATCTTGGTCGATCTATTTTCTTTATTTTTTGGAATAAATGGCTATTAAAATTGAACATTTATCATTTTCTTTCTGCTGTATAACATAGTAATTTAAAGTTTAGGAATCAGGAAGTGGAACAAAAAGTTTGATAAACTTAAATTTGGTCTTAACTAGTATGGGTAGGCCATTGAACAGGAAAGTGAATGAATATGTTCCACCCAGTGGGACATTCGACCGGAAAGGGTTAAAAGAAACAACTTCTAAAGGTTTTTAAGGAAAATTCTTAATTAGGGGGTTAAAATGTTAGGGGATGTCCTGTAGCAATGTTCATATCCATAAATAGTGTAAGTATATGAAATTAAATACAGCGTCTCCAATTCACAGA
This sequence comes from Biomphalaria straminea, assembly GCA_021533235.1. Classification (NCBI taxonomy): domain Eukaryota; kingdom Metazoa; phylum Mollusca; class Gastropoda; family Planorbidae; genus Biomphalaria; species Biomphalaria straminea. Next base: position 12,855,868 of record JADKLZ010000104.1, read on the forward strand.
CAGTCATGGGAAAACTGTATTTCTCATGTTTCCTAGGTAGTAACACTGTCACATCCTGACCTATATGTACTAGTCCCTAGCACAAAAATAAATGAAGTCATAAGTATTCTCCCCCCTCCCTTTAGCCTTACCAGAAATGTCATGACATTCTAGTCATAACATTTGTCTACAAAGAAGGCTAAAAGTTATGTCAGCCAAGCAGTCTCTACTCAGTTTGTGACATTCATCTTTGACATACTTATATTGTTTCTTCTATTTCACAACAATATATTTACACCCAAAATTTTGTTGTTCATGAAGCAGAAACTAAAATGTTTAAAAACGACTAAAACAAGACTCATACTAACAGCTCTAGGGTCTCACCTTAAAATATCTGGTTGTTTTTTCATCTGAGTACATAACAATATACTTTGGATCCAACCTCCAATAATGACGTTTACGCTGAGGAAATTGGAGATATAAATACAAGTGAATTTGAACACAATTACAAAAGTTTTGAATATAAAAATAATAACATTAATAATGAGACATTGCTTTAAGCCTAAAGGAATAGTGTAGTTTTTAATGTGGCTATGCAGACCCAGCTATACTTAACATTTTTGTCACATTTAACACAGGCATTGTCTGATTTAATTTCTTTTTTCACTGTCTTACCTCTTTCTTCAGAGGTACAATAACAAGAAATTTCAAATTGAACTCAATAAAGAATAGTTTGTGGTTAACTACTATGTTCAGTTTTGTAGTTAACTAGTATGTTCAGTTTGTAGTTAACTAGGGTACTGGTATAAATTACTTTATCTCAGCAACAAGAGGTTGTAATGTTAGGACAAGGGATGTTGAACAAAAAAACAACAACACTTTTTTTAAAGACTTAAGATACCGGTACATGCCGGTGGTCCTAAGCATGAAGAAAAATGCTAGAAGGCCATTGTTTTGCTAGTAACTGTGACTAATGCTATCTTTTAGTCAACTACATTTGAAAAAAGGACATCTCTGTAGGCTTGAAATACATTTCAATTAGACACTTTTCTTATTAACTAAATACTTTGTTGAGTTTGATGAACTAATTCTAAGACCTCATTCAGAATAGAAGTTTATTCTGTATGTTGGATCATCTAGGTATTTAACAAATAAACCAAAGAGTATGTTTACAACTAAGCCTCAATTTCAGTTTCCTTCAGACATTAAAGTAATGATAAGTTGTATGGCCAACATTGAACACCCAAACAAGCTGCTAGCGCTGCTTGGACATTCTAAAATAAAACTTGAACAAAATATTTTAGTTAATAGCGAATGGGAATTCTTGCATGACAACAAATAAACGAAATAGTTCTTAAACAAAAGACTTTGAAAAAATAAGATTTAAAGGCTAAACAAATTAAAAAAAAACAATACCGTATTTTCTTTGTCTGTAAAATGAACCATCCATCCTTCTTTAAGAACCCTGGAACCAGCTCGTTTTGTATGCTTGACAGATTGGACTACTCTCATCAATGGAATGTTACTACTGTCTATGGGACTGAAAGCACACAAATGTATTCTTTATTCCACTAGTATGTTTTCCTTGTAAAAGTTAATATTCCTAAACATTCCTAATGTTTTCCATGTCAATGTTAACATTCCTAATATTTTCCTTGTAAAAGTTAAAATTCCTAAACATACCTAATGTTTTCCTCATAAAATTATGAAGCCTGGCACTTTTCTATGGCCAGTAAATTTTTTTTTTTTAAACCTTATTTTAGAATTCCACTTCTGTGCAACATTTTAACTAGCTAGGGGGGACATTTCTGAAGGAAGCTTCAAACTTATAAAACAAATGTAACATCAAGCTTTTTCAGACAGCAAAATTGGAAGAGGGGGAAATAGAAGCCTACATTTTACTTATTGCAACTCAATATAGAAGCCTACATTTTACTTATTGCAACTCAATACAGAAGCCTACATTTTACTTATTGCAACTCAATATAGAAGCCTACATTTTACTTATTGCAACTCAATATAGAAGCCTACATTTGACTTATTGCAACTCAATATAGAAGCCTACATTGTACTTATTGCAACTCAATATAGAAGCCTACATTTGACTTATTGCAACTCAATATGGAAGCCTACATTGTACTTATTGCAACTCAATATAGAAGCCTACATTTGACTTATTGCAAGTCAATATTTTAATCCCTCCCTGCCAACTCTTCTCCTTTGCATTTCTTCTGCACCACTGCCATCAAATATGTAGCACAAACTATTGTAAATAAAGTGACTACAAACCTAAGAGGAGGCTTGGTCTCCATGTCCTCAGCCTCATCGTCTTCCTGTAGAGGATAATTTCCATCCTCTGTCACCTCTGGAATGTCTGGCTGCTCTTCTGACTCTTGCTCTGCGTGTTCAAGAGATTCTAATAGGACTGGTGACCATCAAATAAACACACAGGCACACACAGGACAAGAGATGGACAGGACACACACACAAAAAAAAAAGAACAAAGAGAAAAAAAAGTGCTTTTTAAGCATGAAAGTATATAGAAATTAACATTGCACTGAACAAATAAACAAAGTTACTTTTTTTTAAAAGGGATTTCAATTAAAGAACGTAATATGTACTCATCATGAACAAGAAGAATTTGTTAGCTCAAATAAAAAGGGGAGGAAACATTCAAATCAACAAGCAGGTCTGGTTAGAAAAAAAAAAATGGAACTAGCAAATCTTTTGGTCTTAGAAATAAATGAAATATTTATAAAATGTTTGTATAGGAATAAAAAAAAAATGTGAAAAGGAAAAGGCTGATTAAGAAATAGATCTTTCAACTGGTCATAATGGAGTAAATTACAATTGAAAATGTTAATAAAAAAAAAAGGTTGGTTACTGTGCAACAGGTTAATTTCTGTATCATTTCAAGCAGAGCACTCAAAGAAACAGTGAGATGAGACAAACAATGAAAACAAAATCAGATCAAACTAGGTCAGAGTGAACTAATACATACCATAACAACTAGGTATGTATTAGCTTATTGAGTAGAGTGTTAAGAATACAGTTTCAAATCTGTTGTTCTATTTCAAAGCAAACACACTAGGCAATTGGAGATTTTCAGACATGGTGGCCACATCCAGAAGAAGCAAAAATAAATATTTTTTTTTGGTGTCTAGAATATGGAAGCAATGATAAGCATTAGTCTTGAAACTTGGGTCTTTAGTCACTTGACTTCAAAATCTCTCACAAAACTTCTATTTATTTTCTTAAGCTTTCTTTAGCTTCAAATATCATCACCCCATTTCTTTTTATTACTTTCTCTTTTTTTTCTCTTACTGTCTTTGATTACTTAAAGAAAGTAAACTGGATCTTAAAAAAATCAAAGAAAGAGGAGAGGAATGTGATGAGTTTTAAGGGTGAAAATCTCCACTAGTACTTGAAAAGCTCTTGCCTATATGAATCAAAAAGCTTTTAAAACAAATTTGAAGTCCAGTAATAATTTTTTTTTAAATTACAGTTCTTTAATTTAATGAAGCTTGCATACTAACATGAAACTCTCAAAAAGAAGAAAATATGGTTAATTTAACCTATATGAAACATTTTGATTTGAATAGTTCTGCAATACATACTACTTATGTTAGGTAAAAAACAGGTAATGAACTGAATGACTCAATCTTATCTTGATGACAAATAATATTTATAATTCCTAGTGAGCAGATACTGAATTAAAACTAAACAAAAATAACTGGGAAATTAACACCTAAAACAACGTAAAACCTAATTTTTAAATGAGATACAATATAATTAAAATTTGGTATGCCACTTAACCTTAATGCATATTTAATGCATAAATACTAGATGATGAACTTAGGTTGATTAAAATAAAAAAAAAATCTAATCAGTTTGTTTTGTTTTTCTTTTAAATTAAAAAAGTAACCCATTCATTTTAATATGAGTTCTGTTGTATTCATGCTTTAAAAAAAAAAAAAAAAAATATCAAAGTCAAATGAGAAATACAGAGGTTTTGAAAAGGACTGGATGCAACATTTTCAAACAGTTTTAGGTGAGTTCAGGTGAACTCAAACCAGTTTGTTCTTCACCTCCCATACTCCCCATTTTAGCTCAACCAAAAATAGCAAAATCACATTTATTTCTAGCCTGAAAAAATAATGTTGTGGCTCTAATATCATTCAAATTAGTGCCACTCATTTTATTTTCATTTTTTGATGCGATGGCTTGGTTAATTTATTTACACTTTTATTGAGTGTGGTTTAATTAATTCAAAAGTGACAAGGCTTTCAGTAATTGATTGATAAAAACCATCAACTTTAAAATGACCAAACTGGACAGAAATTCTATGGAAAATATTTAAAGTTTTTTTTTTACATAAACATTAAAAGGCTCAACAGTGTTTGTATCATTGAGACATGAGAGCTTATTCTATCTATACAGCATCAACAATTAGAATTAATTCCCATTGTTTGAATTTCACATTTTCTTCTTACTGTTAACATATATTTTATCACAGTAAAATTTACCTTGTGTTGGATTGGGTACAAAATGTTTATTGACTATCATTTGATGAAAACAAACTTTTGTTGTGGTACTTCTATGTTAGTGAGTTAGATTAAGAAAATAGCTTCCATTCACTAGACAATGGTTTCCTTAGGAAGTTAAAAGCAATACAAAATACACTGTCACACAAGTATTCTTTTAAAAAAAAAATGTATTTACCATCATTTCCATCATAAGTTAATTCCCCTGCACAGTCGTTAGGAACCAGAGGAGAACATTTACGATGAGAGTTGAACTTGCAATCTGGCAACAGAGAGTCAAATGTGATACAAGACATTCAACTAGCAGGTCACAAGCTAGGGAAAGGGAAGGGGAAGATGGATACACAAGACATCAATGTGGAGGGAGAAAAAACACAGTATTATTATTATTATAGCTTTTATATAGCGCTACTTTCATGCTTAGAGCATGCTCAGAGCGCTTTGGTCCAATCACATTTGTGGACCAGTGGGCGGGAGGGGGTATCTAGGAGTTGGTTTCCCGTGCTGCCTTTGGGCGCTCAGTAAACACAACTCTGCCAGAGTCGGGTGTCAAACCTCAAGCCCCCTTCTAGGTAGCCAAGCCAAGCCAAGCTCAAGCCGCACTTAGCCTCTCGACCACGCTTTCCGCATTAAGTATATGTGGCCGGGATAGGACATTGGATAACAAAAGATATGAATCAACAAATAATAAAACAAATAATAAAACAGTGAGCCTAAAGTCAATACTTCAACATGTTAGTTATTAACATTTGGCATATGTATTTGTGTTCAACACAAGACGACATTGCTTTTTTTTTCTAAGTTTTTATCACAAATTAAAGATTTACATGTTGAAAGGAATAGTAGCAACTTTGGTTCTTATATATTAGACTAACCTTTCATTTGTAGCAAAATGAGGGTATACAAGATTAGTTTAATAAAAAACAACTAGTAAAATAAAATGTATTTAAAGGACTTGTTTTTTAAAAAATGCTATTTTATAATGAAACAAATATTGTAGCTATTCTTACAGCAGAACTGGCTGCATGGAGAGCAAGAAAGAAACAAATTAAATAATTATCTCCTGTGTTGGGTACCTTTCAAACAGTCGGGACTAGAGAAGAATGACAGTGACCTTTTGAAGAATTATAAATGTACTGTTCATAAGTAAATATATTTCTGTTCATTATTCACACTAGCACTAAGCTTAAAATGGCAATTTTCTATAACTGTACATGTTATTAGTAGGAAACTATTTTCAGTAGAGATATTAGTACATGGTCTGAGGTGGGTTGCATAACCATTAGATCCTAGAGGGTGACCATACAGGTTTAGATAACTCTACTGACTTGAAAGCTTTTTTTTTTTTTGGTGTGTGGGGGGGGGGGGGGGGGTTGGATGGTCAAGTCACATGTTAGCATGGTACCTGGGTCGCTGCTAGGTGATGTGGTCAGGTTTTCCCTAAATCAAAGAAACTACCTTTGCATTGAACCCCTTGGCGAATGATTCCTTTAAGGAGTTTCTTGCAGTACTGGCACTGGGTGGGCCTCTTGTAGTTGTGAACCACAAATGTGTGAGGTACTTTGATACGATTGGCATATTCACGCTCCAACCAGATAGGTCGTCCAGTCCAGGACTTGGAGCGAGTACTGCCCGGTGATGGAGGTGTAGGTCCAGGGGATGGAACACTTAACAGAGGCTAAAAATAAAATGAAAACACAAAATTATGTTCTAGATCATAAAACAAAATTATGAACATCTAGGACATATTCTCTATAAACAAAATGAACCACTCTTACACAAAATAAACCACTGGCACTATTAATAAGCAATAAGTATACAGTATTATTAATACACTGCTAATTAAACATTGGTGTATAGTATTTTTTAAAGGAGGGTCACCATTACATAGCTTTCTAATTTTTTTTTGGTTTACTTCTTTACATATGTAAAACATTGAAGCCATGGTTAGAGATGGTCAAAGGAACAATTTTTAAGTATAACTAGAGCAACATTGTTAATATTTTCAAGGTGACAGAAGTCAAAAGAAGACACCAATTGTTTGACATTTCTCAACAACAACAGCAAGAAAACTGTTCTCATGCCATATTGAAATAGAAGGCAATGAAAAAAGCAGATCTATTGGCCAAAGATTTAAAAGACTTTAAAAAAATCAATATACCTCTGCACACTGAAAAAAAAAATAAAGAAAAAAAAATATAGAGAAGAATAAACAAGAAATAGACTATCTCTCACTCAAAGGTTTAGAGGAACTATGCCTATTTCAGAGCTGCCCTGACATGACCAACAGATAATTATATTAAATATTAAATTAAATATTTCTTTTCAGAACCAGTTAAAACAGAATGAAACAACACATGTTCCAGAAGCTAAAAAAAGGGACTAGCAGGATTAAGCCCTTAAAGGGAAACTCCGATGGTTTTTGACAATTTTTGATATAATATGTGTTTTGATTCACAGATAATGAATATATTATTCTTTTTTTTTAATTTGAAATAATAACTTAGTAATTGATGTTTTTCTGACGTTATTTTTCTGCGCATCCAAAACAGTCAGACTTTCACTGGGTTTCTATGTGACGTCACAGTAACCTATTAATTTAATCTATTGACTCATTTTATAGCTTGAGACCATAGATACAAATTCTCATTAAAAAAATAAATCGCCGTCTATACGGTTAGATCTAGGATCTTGTAAGCAAAGAATAAAATGCGAATTAAAAGGAGATTTACATGCTTGACTAACCACGGCAGTGTATATTTTCTCGCCAGACCACTTAACACACAACAAACATTATCGCTTGGTTGTCGTGTCATGACCGACTACACGTAGTCTAGACTAGCCTTACACTGACCAGTTTGTTCGAATCAGTCAGACGCACGATATATTTACTTCTTGGGATAGGGAGAGGTTTAGATGAAAATGTTTTTTTTTTTCTCGAGTTGGTTATCCTAATGCTTTTACATCTCTCTCTATATATATAAAACTATTGCATAGCTCTGGACTATACCGTCACTAAGCCCAAGAGCCTGACAGCTACTGTAAGAAAGAAGCGATACGATTGGTTAAATCTAGTTTCCCTTTCAGTATTGTTCAGTATTCAATCTAAGATAAAAACAGAATTTCAAAGAACCCCGTTTTTTAGAAGGCGTGGCAAATTTACTGTCCAATTTATTGAATATAAAATTTTCTAAGCATTTACATAAAAAATGATATAATGTTTACTATTACAACTTTTTACGCAGAATTTAAATATGTCAATAACTAAAATTTGAAAAACTATGAGAGTTTCCCTTTAAGAAGCATCACCAGAGAATGCTAAACATGAACAAAAACTTAAGGAGAGCTGCCAGATCAGGAAACCATTGCCCAGTTCATAGCAGATATACAACCCTCCAACATATAAATGAGAACGAAGAAGTTTGACATTCGATTAATAATTAGTAATAGAATTCAAAAAGTTCAAATATATATATATATACAGGGTGCTTCAAAAAAATGTATACTCTTACTTTTCTAATATTTCTATTCTTATTATTATAAGTCTGATTTTATCCTTTTGTTTATTGAATTTTCCATTTTAAAAACCTGATCAAGATATAAATGAAATTGTACTGTCTCATATCAATGTGTGAAATGTAAGTTGCTAAAATTAAAAAGACCAAATATTATTTTAAATTAGATTTTTTTCCAAAGCCAACAATTTCTCTCAACAATTTTTTTTTTTCGTTTTTCTTAGGCTATTCAAACTTTGCAACAGGGAAAAAAAACTTTCAATATTTTTTAATGACACACAAAAAATGTTCAAATTACATTTTCAAAATTAGAATTGATTTTGAGAGACCAAATATCAATCAAACCTGAGTGCTAGGGAGGGTAGCATGGGGCACAGGAGAATCAATACTGGACAGGCTGTTGTCAGTTCTGGGATGATGATTGAAGGAAATGCTCGAGGAGGAGTGCCGTCTGTATCTGTCATGAGCGCAGTTGTTGGGAATCTTATAAGCACATCGCTTGTGAAAATTCAGACCACAGCCTATGCAACAGAAAGAAAAAAAAAAAAAAGCTTTTGGCAGGAAAACTTAAAAAAAAACAACAGGAGGAAGAAAGTTTGAAAACATTTAGAGACGAGAGGGTGGATAGCTTCTAAGATATTCATTTAGACAAATAGTTACTTTGAATATATGAATTCTAACAACAACAACAATATCCAACCGAATAAACAATTCTTTGTCACATAAAGTGAATAATTGAGACATTATTGAATAATTGAATAATGTTATCTAGAATGCTTACAAAACAATGAAACCACATGGACAACCTATTAGTTCTTTGAAAAAGCAATCTCCTTTTGTGTTCCTGTTTAATTTTAATTTTGTGTCTACAAATTGCATTTAAGATTTTAAAAGTTTCATTAAAGGATTTTTTTTTAAATTGTCGGCTGCCTCTTAGTGATCTGTTTCTGATATCAATATATACAAATTTTTAAAGGGCACTTGCAGTTGACTGAGCTGTTTAACATTTTATCACCTGTCCATTAACCAAGGAGACTTCTGTTAGCTACTCTGTATACTCTTTATTAGAAACAATTTTATACACAAATGATAATAAAACAAATGTTCAAATTATGAGTTCAACATTTCCTATTAAGAGACTAGTTGTTTCTACTGACTAATTACAATCTACTGACTAGTTACCTTCACACTTGAGCCCCTGTTTGACCAGTCCAAACAGCATTTCACCACAGAAGTCACAAAAGTGTGGAGACTTATAGGAGTGAACAAACAACAAGTGAGGACGTATCTGGAGCTCCTCCATGGTGGCTTGCTCTGTACAATACAAAAAGACTGGAGTTATTTAACACTTAACAGATTACTCTCTTAATTAAGTATCCAAACTTTTACTTAGTTGGCAAAGCTTTCAATAAGTTACAACAGCAAGTGCAGCTGAACATTTTGGACTTTGTCAGCCACATGCAGAGGAGGCATGAAATTGCAGAGAAGGTAAGTTCTCAGCTGCCTAAATGTCAGAATCAGAATTCAGTATTTATCAAAATTGGTGAACAGATAATTTATGGAACTGGAGACTTTTTTCACAGTTAGAACATCTGCTATTATATTGACCTCTCCCCCCACATCGAGACACACTTTGTTGCAACTTTTTTAAACAACCTTCAATACAACAGCATTCACCCTCTCCCACAAAAAAAAAAAACAAAAGCAAAACATTTTTTTTTGGTTAATGAGTTTTAGTTAGTACCACTTATGAAAAAAAAAGGAATATACTGTATGCAATGATATATATCTGGCTCACCACTGGTTCAAGAGCTAGACCTGGTATCTATCTACAGCCACTCCTTTATTAATATACAAATACATTTACATACAAGTACTTTTCAAATTCACACACACACACACAGATCTATAGTCATGTTTTTTTGTGCTGCAAAGAGAGAGAGCAATAAACATTGCATCATTTTGTGTTATGCATACAGAATGATTTGGGTAAATTGAAAGACTGTTATTCTGAACATGAAAGTGTTTAAGCTATTCCAAGTAAATGAATGATAAGTTATAAAACAAAAAAGTTAAGAATTTACTCAACCACAAAAAGAAAAATGAATGATGAATGTGAATGTTAGCCAGGGCCTTGCACTAATATATTGTGGGAGGTAGAGGAAGAGGGTGGAAGGAATCAAAGTTCAATGGGTCATGTTATTTCAAAGGGAACAGATTACATTAGGCAGGTCAAGTCAAAAGAATGTCAGAGAACAGAGCAGCAAAGAATGTTCGCAGGAAAAAAAACATAAGGCAGGCACCCTAAAGGCAAATCACATGCACAGAATAGATCACAATGGAGAGATGTGCTACAGCAGGCCAAGGTCCTCCATGGCTGTAACACCAGTGGGATGGATGTGTGGGTCATTTTCTTTCAACCCATTGGACTCTAAGTGTCTAAATAGATGTGCCAACCATGGTTCAATTTTTTTTTTACTGCTTGCTAGTCCAATAACTTTGATACAGCCAAAGTTTTAGATACTTACAGAAAATATAGGACACAATAAACAAGTTCATGGAATTAAACTAGAGCTCCTTGACCTTTCAGAGCAGATATATAAATACACAAGAAATAGTGCAGAAATTTTGTTCCTTCTAAAAACTTCCCCACAAAAATAAATCTCTTTATTAAGGTTGGAGATAGAATTTTATTTTTACCAGTGTTGTTTTTGTCGTCTTCTTCCTCCTCATCAACATCCATTGGTTCAACAGGGTCACACATTTCTTTGTTGGGGTTGACCCTGAGCTGATTGAGTCTGGCATCTATTCTGGCTATCACAGCCTCCATCTTTGTAATTTACAAACCAAAATTTGTAGCCTGCTTGTGCCTCCTCCACCCACTACAAAAGGTTTGACAACAGAAATTGACTGAATTGTATCAATTGTACAAGTTTGAATGAATCTCAGAGCTTTCAACAAAAGTATAATACATTTCTACAGTTTTGATTCAAATGTGTGATTCCTCTCCGCCCCAAAGTGTAGTTATTGAATATTTGAATGGTGTGACATTACCATTCTTATATCTTGGTGATGAAATGGAGATCCTTGGTGAAGTCTTAAACAAACAAAATAGGAACTAAAACTGGTAAATGGCACTGCTCAGCTAGCTGGTAGACAGTTTGCATAACAACACCATACAGCTAATGTTCCAATCCCTCTTCAATAGTGTTTTGTTAAACATACACTATACTGTAGGTATTGAAGTTACTAATTGTAAACAAGTTTCTCCTGGATGGTCAAAGCACTTTGTGGAAGTTTTAAACAAACCAGCAGTGTGATCAAAATGAACTTATTACATAGTCTGTGTCCAACAAATAAACTAACCACACCACTTGCTCCTATTAAGAACTGGTCTGTATCTAACATACACTGACCACACCACTTTATCCTATTAAGAACTGGTCTCTATTCAACAAAAAACCCGACCACACCACTTGTGCCTATTACCAACTGGTCTCTATCCAACAAAAAGACAGACCAAACCACTTGCTACTATTAAGAACTGGTCTGTATCCCAGAAATAGACTGACCACACCACTTGTGCCTATTACCAACTGGTCTGCATCCAATAAATGGACTGACCACACCACTTGCTCCCGTCACACAACGAAACAATCACAAAGGCGTAGACGTGAATAATTAATGAGGTAAAATGAGTTCCATCCAAAAAACAAACAACTAGAACTTGAAGGTAAATGTGTCCAGACACTGAGCACCAGGTCCTTGAGTTATCTCCATACAGTGTACCAGCTGTACAGTCAGGCATATGGTGGGAGCGCACTTTCAAAGGCCATATGGTGGAAGTACATAGACTTTACAATCAGATGACATCATTTGTGACCTTCATAGGCAGAAACCTGCCTTCTAGTAAATAGGGAAACAAATTAGAGCGACACCCCAAAATTATGGGGTAGAAAGTTGACTATTAGGAAAAAAGAAAAAGAGGAAAAAAAACCTCAAGCGAATGCTCTGTTTTGGCACGTGATTATCATCTCATTGGAATATATACAGATACAGAGAAGGAGCCATTTTGCAAGACAGTTCTAAAAATAGATCATTTCGTAGTACAGTCTAGCCGTTTGACGATAAGTTGACAAGAAATCCAGCTGGACCAAGTATTCATCTGTCTTGGTTCAGATCTCGCGGGGATGAGACAAAATGATTATAAACAAAGACCAAGAGCGCTAGGTTTGAATTGTGTGTTCAGCTCCGACCCCCACAAGATTGTTATCTCTAACACCTGCTTCGCGTGGGCGTGTTTCTGACACGTTACACACACACATATATAGTGCTGAAACTTCTGGTCTACAAATACAAAAAAAATGTTTATAAACCAAACAACGGACACACAGATAGACGTCGCTTCACCAAAAACTTTCGGCCAGCTCATTAGCGAGATCGTAACAGCCATCTTAATTTCTCTGGGTCATAGGTCAGGGATGAATGGAAAACAAGTGGCCTAGTTTTTTCTCATCTCTCTTCCTAGGCTAACATTAGGTCCTGCGGGGCATGCTAACCCAATTATTGCTTAATACACCAAAGTGCATGTCACGAAGATTCAAACACTTTTAGTTCCAAATTAATTAATAAACATATAACTGGGTTAACCGAAGATTTAATTCGTATACAAGTCAGTAAAAGGTAATTATATGTAATTAAAAAAGCCATAGTGCTAGACTTGTCTACGTTGTTAAGTTGTGTTAAGCTATCGCTTTAACCTACTGTCAAGTCTGTTCATTGCGTGACAGTGGTGTTTGCTCACTTAAGAACTAGTACTGAGACACAGAGGCGTCACTAGGGTGGGTGTCACCCGGTGCGGTAAAATCAGGGTGTCACCCCCACCCCCCAGCGTTCCACTTATTCTTAAAATAAAAACTATCGTTGTTCAGTTGTTGTTTTTTACGCGATAATACAGTTCGTTGATTGCTGCTCCACAAAGTTTGTCCATATTGTTAGGATGGCTGCCTGGTCGAGCGGTTTGCACGCTGGACTGTCGTATCAATTTACCGATGGTCCCGGGTTCAAACCCTGCCCGCTCCCATCCCCCGTCGTCCTGCGGGAGGTTTGGACTAGGAAATAACTATCTTCAACTCTGAAGGAATTTCCGAAACATGTAAAACATTTTACAAACAAAGTTTAAATGAGTATCGATTATGTTTTTTTCTCTTATATATTATCATTAATCATTACATAATAATAATAGGCTTGTCTTCGAGTCCGAAGATTAGTGAGGAATACAGTGTTTCCCGTGGCTGTGCAGTCCCAGCTGTGACCTACATTACATACATACATTAACATCTACGATTTTTTAAATAGAAAGAAATTAAAAACCTACTGAGCATGCTTTCCTAAGTAAACATTAAACAGCTCTTAATGGAACTTTTGAATATTATATTCACATATAGTGGTAGATTCATGAGGACAACTAATGAAAAATGCAACTTAATGAAAAGTATATTGATAGATACAAACATTTTTAAAGAATTTTTTGAACATATAAAAGTTTACAATAACTTTAGAAAATAAATATTTAAATTTCCTTTTCAGGATTTCAAATTAGAAAACTTATAAAAAAAAACTTTAAAACTCAATATATATTGCTACTTCGTTTTCAATGGACAGAATTGCTTGACTTTATTTAAAAAAATAGTTGTTAATTAATGTTTGAATGAGATAACGTTGTTAGTTGATGTTTTAATAAGAGACCGATATTAGTTAATGTTTGAATGAGAGAACGTCGTTAGTTGATGTTTTCATGAGAGAACGTTGTTAGTTGATGTTTTAATGAGAGAAGGTTGTTAGTTGATGTTTTAATGAGAGAACGTTATTTCTTAATGTTTCAATGAGAGAACGTTGTTAGTTAATGTTTTAATGAGAGAACGTTGTTAGTTGATGTTTTAATTAGAGAACGTTGTTAGTTGATGTTTTAATAAGAGAAGGTTGTTAGTTGATGTTTTAATGAGAATGTTGTTAGTTGATGTTTTAATGAGAGAACGTTGTTATTTGATGTTTTAACGACAGAAAGTTGTTAGTTAATGTTTTAATCAGAGAACGTTGTTAGTTAAATTTAGTTTTGCAAAGCTTCTTTTCACATGACGCCTTGTAAACATGCATTTAATTCAAAGGCTGGTAGAGATTCGTTGCCGTCTTTCAAAACTTTGCTGCATTCTAGTATTCTAGTTTTATTATTTCTGTTCACATATCTTGCCCTCAGGCCCAATATAAAAGAGATTGATGTACTCAGTATTAACATCTTGCTCTCTATTTGAATAGTAAATCTTAAGAATACTTTCCTGATATTTTCATATTGTTAAAACGTATTTTTCTTTTGCATTAACATGCTAGTTTGATTTGAGAAAAGTTATCTTAATAACATTTTGAGCTAAATTTTCACATATTTCGTACTGTAAATGTTTAAGTGCTCGAGCTTAGCCACCACTTTGAAAATAATTAACACTTTAATTTGAAGGTACGTTTGTGTTTAGTTTATTTTTTTGAGTACATCTGCCAATAAGAAAGTCAAGCAATGAAAGTTATGCATGTATTCACAGACAGCTGGCAATCATATTTGTGCTGCGCCTCTAGTGTTTGTATTTTCAGAGAGACGGCAAAGATTTTCGCCGTCACACTTTCATAAAATCGTTCTTTCATGGGTCTAACAGAAACACCATGAGCACACCAGCGAGTTGTCCATATGACACGCTGTCATTAATTATATTATCCTATCTATTAGTATTAGCGGCAAAGAAAGAAAACCCTTTTTCTAGAGAACCAAGAAAGTATAATTAGAAAATATTTTCCGATTAAGAATTTGGACCGCATAGCTTAAGTAAACGGTGTACACATCCATTCAAGTTTCTTTTCTGATCTTCATTTATTACTGCCTGCACCTTTTCATGAATCCTTGACATTGTAGCTGCATTACCATGTCCCTGAGCTCATCATATCGATACGTTAAGCCCATCCCAGGATGGCTGCCTGGTCGAGCGGTTTGCACGCTTGACTGTCGTTTGGATTTATCGATGGTCCCGGGTTCAAATCCTGCCCGCTCCCATCCCCCGTCGTCATGCGGGAGGTTTGGACTAGGAAGTAACTATCTTCAACTCTGAAGGAACATCCGAAACATGTAAAACATTTTACAAACATCTCTTTTCAGTCGTTTTAAATTATCAGAACTGATACACCAGATTTGGCCACATTAAGAGGAATATCCTATATTTCTGTCATTTCAACATTACCATTGCTACTGTTAATATATCTTACAACTTCAGAGATCTATGTTAGGTGTGCTGTAATACAAGATACCAGGAGTACCTTGCAGCTTTTATGTCTCTCATCTCTGATAAATATATCCCTTAAGTGGTTTGCTAAAACATTTATATATATTTTTGGTACAAGCTTGGAAAGTAACTTTTTTTTTTCATCGCTGACTTGCGATCGTATAAGTTATTATTTCAGCACTGGCTCATATTTGGATAACATTTCCATAATCCCAAGAAAAAAAATAATTCATTATTCAATGAAAAGTCTTCTTCAGTTCGCCACCATATACCAACTTTTCTTTGCTAGAAACAATGCGATAGTAAGCAATCTATAATACAAGATGTTCCTCTGTTTTCGTCAATCATAGCAATGACGTCCTTGTTAATTTTTTGAAGCTAAAGTCCTGCTCCCAAAATGTTCCTAATTTGAAAGCCTGAAAAATGTTCTTCAGTCTTCTCTCGAGTTTCTCGTTGTGGACATGTCCACTATTTATCATTGAAAAAAATCTTGCTATTGAAGTTTTCCCATTTAGAATAATTTTATTCAACAATTTCTAAGCTTTATGATTTTGCTTCTGTCACATTTTAAAGTTGGTATTTTTATATATTTTTAAGTGCCTTTTTACACATTGGTGTCACCCCCAATCGGGTGTCACCCGGTGCGGACCGCAACCCCCGCACCTGCCTAGTGACGCCTCTGCAGTGAGACATACAAACAGTTCTTCGGTACTCTAATACAACCAAATCTGTCGGTCTACAAGAGATTTCAGACAGATGGCAGCACAAGACACGGCGCACAGTGCACAACGCTAACATAGACCATCTCAATTACATTTGGAGCTCACAGCATAGAGGCGCTCCCTGCACCAGTGTATGATGTCACTTAATAAAAGCAGACGGAGAAATTGGAAAGTTTGTATTTAAAGAGAGAGAGAGAGAGAGAGAGAGAGAGAAGTAGGAGAGGGTATAAAGAATGGGTTTCTGCAGATCCTGTCTCTGAGACCAGGCCAATACGCTAGATGGAGATGGCACAATTGACTTGTCAACAAACTCATTTACATCATAGCACTTGCTGTGTGTCTGTGTGTACAGTATGCATGAGAGTGAGTGCGCAGCCTTGGGTTATTAACACAAACTCAAGTGTTTGTTTTGTTTGTGTATGTGGCTGGCATATTATTGGATGGAAAATGGATCCAAATCTTAAAGTCAAATCATGTTCTGTTGATTCCTATTTTATACAACTGGTCGCTTTTAAACAACCCTAAGAAAAAATGTCATTCTGTATTTTAACCTTCACGTTGCCAAAATTCAAAGCTACAACTCTAAAATATGTAGGCCCTATGTGTAAGTATTCTGATAGAATACAATGGCAAAGGGGATTGGGGAGGGGAGCTGTAATCTATGAAATAGTGTCAAGATTTTCTTTGTTTCTACTTCTGGAAGAAAGATTAAACACTCATTGATCTGAATGCCTCATTGTATTATTAAGTCCTTCAACTGGTTTGTCTGGTATGCTTGAAAACATTGACTATTCTTACTGGTCTTGGCGGCTGTGTCAATATGTGTGTGTGTGTGTGTGTGTGTGAGAGAGAGAGAGAGAGAGAGAGAATGTGCGTGTTCGTGAAAGAGAATGTGCGTGTGAGTCAGTGAGAGAAAGAATGTGTGTGTGTGTGTGTGAGAGAGAGAGAGAGAGAGAGCACTAAAAAAGCTAAACAATAATGTGTGAAAAAAAATCAGCGAGAGAGAATCAAGATGGAAGCCAATCAACAATTTCCTTTCGACCATTCAACACTGTCATGATCAACATTCACGGAACAGCCCCAGTCTAAACTTAAAGTGAACCAAACACAAGTGCTTAATTACCCCGCTGTTTAATTCCATTGCCGCAGGACACGAGCCTGGTCAGTCGGAGCACCACAGCGGCGGGGGGACTCTCCTCCATGTTAATGACAGTCATTAAGGATCGAATCTCCCCAGACCAAAGCAATCCGCTCTTTATCTAGTAGTGTGGGAGTTGCATCTGGACATCTCCTTGGTCAAGTGTGTAGCCATTATTTTGTACAAAATGTTTCTGTCATCAAGAATACACAATTAATGTCGACGCTATCCTCACAACTAGTGTGAAACATTAGAATGCCATGCCCACAGAGTTACCACGTATTGGTCCAGGTAAGTCTCGCAGCACTAAACTTGAATTCAACACATTCCCAATCGATTGATTTCTTGCTACGTAATCAGTAGAGTCACTATGGACAGAATTGCCACTTAAAAGCGCAATCACTTCACCAAAACAAACTATGTTGAAACACACACATTTCCATCTGATTGTCATATCCTAAACACAGTTATAGAAAACAAAATGTACAGATATACATATGTCTAAAGCACTTGTTTCAATATTATATCTAGGAAGTACCAGCGGCGTGCTTATTTACGTACAAACTAATGCCTTACTAAAACTACTCCTAAAAGAATACGACATTAGGAAACCGAATTGAAAAGCTGGTATAAAAATCTCCTCAAACTATTTCTCTGTCTAGACTTCTGCAAACTGAACAGGCTGCACTTATCTATACAAGAGCTTCATTTCTCAGTCCTGCCATGGAACAAGCCAAACGTTTATGAGATCTACATTGCTAAATACACGTTTTTCTCAAGGAAAGAAATTATTACACAAACTTTGTTTTGCTATTGTTCTGACGTCAAGAACAAGTTTAAAAAAAAAAATCGATGGAATCAAATGAAACTCCAGCGGCGATGTCCAGCCAGTGACTTTCTTCCATAAAAAGCAAACGTGGTCCAGAAATTGTCATTTTGTTGTTTGCTCCATTTCAACTAGGTCACCAGCTGACGACAACGTGGACCCCTGCCAGGACTAGACTGACCACTGGTGAGACATTGAAACAGGAAGGCAACAAGAACTGCGGGCACGGGTGTGCATGCGAGGATGTCATGGGGTCAACTAAAGTAAGAGTCTGAGGAGACAAAGTCAGGAGACACACCGTCAACACTCAGATGTACCAAGTAACTAGATCACT
>JADKLZ010000104.1:12877831-12890610 GCA_021533235.1 Biomphalaria straminea
AAGAACAAGCAGGGGGCTTGGTGAATATTAAACAGTTTCATCTTCGATGAACAAGCAGGGGGCTTGGTGAATATTAAACAGTTTCATCTTCGATGAACAAGCAGGGGGCTTGGTGACCGAATGATAAATCTTGACCGAAAAGTTACGAGTTCGAATTTGAACGTTGGGGGATGTCCTCAAAACTCTTAAGGTACCTGGTCGACACATAGACAAGCTTTACAAGCTACAAGTTACGTAAAGCGTCTTAACTTTTCAAAACTTTTTTTTTCTCTTTAACTTAAGGTTGAATGTCAGGGATGATTGGAATTAGAACTCCGGGATTTTATTTGGACGCTCCACTTAACTCTAATGGGTTTAATTTGGGAATGTAATTTCGGTTAGTCGTTGTGCTCGCCACATGACACCCTTGTTAACCATCATGTTAACCATAGAAACACCATCTGCCCTATAGATAGTAAGATCTGAAAAGGGTTCTTTCTTTTGTTTTTAGGGGTACTTTTTCATGAAGGGTAGAATGTAGATAATTTTAGTACCTGGAAGGAACATTAAATATCCTATGATTGTTACAACTACTAGTTTGATTGTAAAGCCCCACCTATTATTGTGAAATAACTAGACACGTATTGAATGAGACAGTCGCCCCAAAGAAGAGGAAGTACATGTAACAGATGTAAAGATGTAGCTTTCCGAGGTCCTTGGAGATACCAATCCATTTTCAAGATGGAAAATGCATTAACACTCTTGTCTGTTTCGATTGGATGATTAGGAAAGCTATCACGTGCCGCTAGGGTGAAGCTCAGGACAGACTTAATCCAACACACACACGCGCGCGCGATAAAAACAATTTCCTTGTTCTACTCAAGGTCGACCAACTGTTCCTCAAGTGTTCCAGCGTATGCTGGCCTGTAGAGCAGAAGGAAGAGGAAGAAAGCATGTCTTTAAGAGGATTGATAAACGGCACAACAGACATCAGTTACAGAGGCGGAGACTAAAAGGGAATGTGTGCATAACAGTAGCATATGGAGCATATGGACTAGGCAAAGCGTTTGAAATGTCTTGCCACTAACCCAACATGATAACCGACAATAAGGCTGTTAAAACATTATTTCAAGCTTGGGAAGGAGATCTGGGAGGGGGAAGAGGGGAACGAAAACAAAATTGTGAATATTTGACTCGTAATACATCACAAGCCTCTACCCACAGGCCAGGACCGCTGGTTTGATTCAAGACACTCAGCAAGTTATATGTTTGCAAATGATAAAAATAGTAATATCAGGATGAACAGCTGCCTAGTCATGTATCAAACAGGAACCAGGATACAAGTGTAAGAGTTGACGAGATACGGGAAAAGGATATTTGTTGGATCATTAAAATAAAAAAAGTAAATGTTAATAAGGAAAAAAAAACCCTCTTTAGTGTAAAGACACTGAAAAGCATTGATATATATATATGTCTTTACAAAGCTCTGTCCGTTTAGTAGAAAGTGTGCACACGTATTTCTCCCACTTCCCATTCTCGAATCAAGTTGAAACTTAGTACAATTATTTCTTGTCCCTAACAAAACATGAATCTATACGAAAATCAAACAATGAATGTGGTAATAAAGTCTTTAAGTATTGATAGAATATGCCAGTAAATCTAAAGTTCTTTTCCCTTATCAAAAGCTAGTAAGAATCCGTGTACAGAACTGAAGACAAACGTGTTTTGATGACCTATGTAGAACTAAATACTGCATGAAATGAACAGCATTCACCAGTGACAAAATGTTACGTTTCTTGAGCATCAGTAAAAGATACTACAAACAGTTCATGTTTCAGAGCTGATTTGTTCCCATCAACTAACGTCTCTAAGCTGTAAGCTATTGATTTTTAAATTGATGGTCTATGACGGTCGAACTTGATATCAGATCGTGTCTTTGTTTTCTGTCGACAACTTCAACCATCTCTAAACCCTTTAGGATAAAAGACTTCACTTTGTGTGAATTAAAAAAACAAAACAAAAAAAAAAAGTTATGAAGCCTTTTCCTTCTTCAAACGGTCAAGTCATGTCATGCTAGAGGAAATGCAGCCCTCTTATATTTATAATTGAGCTGGGACTGCGTACAGTACTCCTCATTAATCTTCGGACTCGAAGAAAAGCTTTATCATTGGAAACCTTGAAGATAATGAGCGAGTTGGTGAATAACGCAATGATTTATGTGTTGAGATGGGGGGGGGGGGGAAGAAAAGAAGGAGCGTGTAAATGAGAGAAAAAGAGAGAGAGAGAGAGAGAGCGACATATGATACACAGGAAAGAAGAGAATGACAAAGATGAACACATGTTGAATACGTTTATTGGCTAGATGTCTTCAGATAGAATACTTTACTCAAGGGCATGTCTTCAGATAGAATACTTTACTCAAGGACAATACCAAAAAAGCTAACTATGAATCAAACCCAAGCTTCTGATCTAAACACCCAGCAGAGGATCTCGAGTTCAGTTGTTTTTCTTCGAGAACTCGCGACATTCGTACTAGATAACAAGAAGATAGCTATCAAATCCCTTGTTGGACCTTTTTGGTTGTTAGCATGGACTCAACCATCCTTCATAGCATTCTTTGTAAGATCTCGTCGACCTTTTGCTTTTTCACTATGAGGCATCTCATGTTATTTTATTTTAGTTCCAGGCGAATGTTGCTAGAGTTCATAAGCTGTAGTCCAATAAGCAAGGCAGAATTAAGTACCAGAGACATGACTGTTATTATCTCATTGTGGTATTATTCGCATCCCTTTATGTTTTAAAGCTGATACATGGCTATCTGGATTTGTGTGCGTGCCAACTTTGACTGACGGATACATTTGTTTTGATGTTGTACGGGAGCTGTCTTTGAACTCCACACGTTTCCAAGAGCCTGCTCATCCCCTCCAGTCAACCAAAGCACACGTCCACTTGAGTCATCCTACCAAGACCAATAGTTTACGTGCAGGAAAGAGAAATATCACCAGCACGTCACCAGCCCTGACTAATGTCAAGCTGAGCATCGTGAAAGTAAGGTAACCCCCCCCCCCACACACACACACACACGAATCTTTGCGAACTAGCATGATTAAGTTTCAAGACATCGTCAGTTGTTAAAGTAGTGAAAAATACACAACTGTGACAGCAATGATGACCCGATAGAGGCTAATTAATTGTGTGTGTGTAAGGTAGGAAGAGAAGAGAGAGAGCATGTATTAGATGAGACTGCTCCGCTTCTCCCCCCCCCAACCTATTATTGCAGACATGACATGAAAGTTCTCCCAGTCTCCATCACGTTCTATCGTGGCATCTAAGGAAATGATTTAAGTAGCTCGCCTCACGACTCGGTGACACAATGTACTCCTGGACACAAAGTGCACAACGTTAACTTCATAAAGTACACTCAAAAGGTAAACTATGTCATAATTGACATTCATAAGAATTCAATAAGAGCAAATCATTTTGGAAGATTAAACAGTAAAACTATAAAAATGCTTCCTGAAAAAGTCTGGAAAACAGCACACATAGCAGGAACCCAATCACATAGTCAGGCCCACTCATAAACATATAGAAATAGTACAGAAAGAAAGGCAACACCACATGATAAAATTATTTTAAAGACAAGTACCTCTTTCAGATCAATAGATGTTGCAAAGCTAAACTGTTTCTTTGGCCGACGGTTAACGAGAGAATTATGTGTCCAACACAACGACAAACTAAGTAATGTCGTGGACTCGCGGACGTCCACTGAAATTGAAAGTCCCAGTCTTCACCTAGATTTGCCAGTGACAGCACTCTTCCCATCGTCAAGTGTTGTTTCCTCTGCTTCGATGTTTGAGAACCACTACGCCGAAAGGTCATGACGTAACTTGACCCTTGTACACTAATTAGGTTATCTAAGCACAGGTCGTGGGAAGATGTGCCTTACCCCCGTCTCTAGTCTAGAACATCTAACGAAGTCATCATTGACCTAAACAGGAAGTGCACCTTTGTGGTCTGTGCGCGCGTGCGTACGTGCTCGTGATTTGTAACTAGAGAAGAAAATCTTGTTAACTTATGGCCAGACAGCAGTAAATTCATTCCATGGTGTTTCAGAATCATTGCCCGACTAGACATAACTAGTAAGATCAATGTGTGTTTGTATCTGGGCATTCATCTTATTTCTATTTTATGAGATGATACATAGTCACTTCTCGACAGAAGAAGGCCATTTATGTCTGCTTGAAAACATTTCAATAATAAAACGCATGACTATCTTCATGAGGGCCCTGACCTGCTTTAGCACTTCTCTCCATTCTAATATATCCTAATCTTTAGGTGACCCACTCAACGAAATCTGTTGTTTTTTTTTTTAATCTCCTGTCTAAACAGTAAAACTATAAATGCTTTCTGAAAAAGTCTGGAAAACAGCAAACATAGCAGAAACCCAATCACATAGTAGGGCCCACCAGGTATACTCAAATTACTCATATACACATGAGAGTATAAGAATATCAACAGAGTCGTCTTCCAAATCCTCGTCCAGTTTCCAAACTTATTCCCTGGCGGATAAAGAGAATGCAAGCTGTTAGAAGGAATTATTTTTGAAAGGCTGCAGTATTTCTGATGACAGAGCATTAGGTCGTTTTATCTTCCCCGCCCTAAAACAGTTCTCTCTACACTTGATTCAGTGCTGGTAGCATTCTGTTTGCAAAGCTTGTATCCACTGTCTGTCTGGCACAGAGTTGGAATATACCTTAGTTCTCTCCCTTCCCATTCTCGGATCAAGTGGAAACGTTGCACATTTATTCATTGGTTCAAACAAAACAGGTATCAATTATTTAAAAAAAAATTAGCTAATTTAATAGTGGTAATTAATTTTGTTTAATATCAATAAAGGGAAATAAATCTTACAGCTTTGATATATATAACTGTAAATGTTGAATTCTTCCCTTTAGATAATCTTTGCGTTTTTTTAAAAAGTATTTTTATATTTTGCTTTAGCACTAGAAACAGTCCCAAAGATTAGCAGACAAGAAAAGTTGTCGGAATGGCGGCTGATCCAACCCTCCCCCCCATTTTTCACCCCATTCTATAACAGCCAAGTCATCATTTCATCAAGGATCTAATTATTCCGAGGTGCAAACAGTTCTAGGATATTTGTTTGGTCACTTCCTTGTCTCTTCCTACATACAACAACTAGTGCAGACGTTAGTCTCCACCCACAATCTCTTCTCTCTGACTTCCGGTTCAGCATGCAGCTAGGAGAAAACAAAAAAGACGGTTTCTTGCAAAGACCAAAAAAAAAAAAACGCAATAAAGACATTTCTCTTTCTTGTCTGAGTTGCTCCCCACAACACCGAAATAAAGCAAGGCGGAAACGTTTTAAGAGGGTTCGGGGGGTCGACACATTCAGGGCCCCCGTGTTCTAAACATCTCATGTTTGACTGGAACATTTTGACGGGACAAAAGATGAGACCGGGGGGGGGGGAGAGGATGGAGAGAGAGAAAACGAAAATAGAAAAGTGACTTATGCACTAGTTCCAACATGGAAGCCCAGCTATGGATTTAATTCTAAAACAAAATATATGTCAGTGGGTGTGTGTGTGTCTACATATGATAAAACTTTGACTAGGATTGATGCATATGAGGTTATACACGTAGAGAATGAAACGGAACAACGTGTGATTATTGTATGGTCAACGTCAAGAATAGTCAATTTGTATTCAGTCTATAAAAGACGTTTTCGAGCTTTATTCAAAATGTAATTGAAAGCCAAGTAATACGTCAACAGCGCCAATGATTTTAGTTGAATATATTAGCTTTCAGCGTAAAGAAAAAATCGCACACATACCTACAAACTAAAGAAACACACTAATAGGTTGTATGTTGTCCTTGGTGATGGAATATGGAAGAGACTGCATGCTGTCCTTACTGGTAGAAGAGAGGTTTCAAGATGAAAGTCAACCCGAGAATGAAATGCGGACTAAACTAAAAGATCTAACAAAGCTTTAATAAGTCAAGATATTGACATTACACAGTTGCACTGTGAATCTAGATCTTGTAAATAAAATGAAAGCAGAAATAAGTTTTCCAACAGACACACTCAATGACACCGCGGTTAAAAGCTTTGACAACGGGCATTTGTCCTCGATGGCACGTCAGATTGGCACACGCGTCAAGATGCTCTTCAATATCCACTGAGTGAACTCAATAGAGAGATATATGGCCAGCGCAAGAGATTCTAGTTTTTTTGAGAGGGGGAGTCTTGTTTCGGGCAAAACGTCAAACAAGAAGAATAACAGGGCAAACAAAATAAGTAAACACTATCACTAGAGCGGACAATTGTTTTTAAAACTCAGAAATATTGGTTAATTGGCCGTCTGTTAGTTCAGAAAGGACCTAGGCCCGGTGTTTTTTTTTGTGACGGTACGCACCGGTACGGCGTACCGGCATCTTTTTGAATGTAAGGAAAAATCATTACTTTTCCTGTATTTTGACGTTTATTATTAATTTATTAGTAGTTAAAAGTTAGGCAATCCATCACTGAGTACCTTAGGCAATCCATCACTGAGTACCGGCACCTATTTTTTTACAACAAAAAAAAAAAAAAACACTGTCTAGGCCTATACTATAATATAGAGCTAGAGGAATCCTTAATGTTACAGCGTTAACAATTTTGTTACGAACGTTCTTGTCAATCTACTTTCTAGCCATGGAAATATCCTAAATGTTATAAGAGACACTTCAGCTCATTCGTGTGTCTTTAGAAACTTTTATTGAAACTTTAAAAGAATAAAAATACAAGAAAAAGTGTTTCACTTCAAATAAAAAATGTTAGAAACTAAAGTTTAACTTTTGGTAAAAAAAAAATCTTTCTACAGCCATGGCAGTTTTTATTACTTCAAGAGACGCACTTCTTCCTGTACACAAATTCCGCTAACTCCAACTTCTGGAACTGTCCCGATATCCTACAAGTCTAGAACTGACCCGATATCCTACAATTCTAGAACTGACCCGATATCCTACAAGTCTAGAACTGACCCGATATCATCCCAAAGCGCGCTTCCACTTGTGTAACTTGCAGACGTTACTAGGGAAATAAAGCATTTAAAAAAGTGTGTGATCAGATAATAAAAAATGTAGGTGTTTATGCTTACATAGGTTGCTAAAGAATACTTTCTGGGCCGACAAGGTAATGGCTATCTACTGTTAGATAGCTAGTTTAGTTTATTGGGAATTACGCACTTTTATGTATTGACAATGAACGCACATTTTATGGCGACACCGACTGTAGGGTTAGAGGTTAAGTTTGACGTATAGAAAATCAGTTACTGCTAGACTCTCGAAGGGGATAGATCATTATTAGTGACTGACTAGACAGTGGGCCATTCTGTAAATAAATATTCTGTTGAAGTTTACCTTGGAGTCAGCTTGATTATTTGAGTGTTAATTCCTGTTAGTACTTGTTCATCTTGTGATGGTGTACGTTTAAAAGTACTCGCAACTATAATACAACTTACAAGGTACGCACGCACTTCAGCTACAACTGATCCACCCACACAGCACCATGACACTACTTTCTAAAAGACATGTTTTTAATAAAATTTTCTGTGCCTAGTAAAATGTGGTCTAGGTTTGTGTGCATTAAGACTACAGACATTCAATACAATGTAATGTTATTTTAATTTTAACATTATTTGAGGAGCTGGTGACCCCTGAACACAGACACGGATCCATTACAAAACTGAATGTTCCCCAATGTAATCTGCTTCGAATCAGGTCATTCTGAGATTCAAATGCGATTCTTATTGCACGGCTTTAAATATGCGTTTTAGAACATGCATTGAAAACGTCTGAACAAAAACAAAATGTACAGGTGGCACAAGAGACTGGACTTCCCCACTTTTTAAAATGGAGATTCTTAGTGACTTACAGAGTTAGCGGAGGAGGAAGGAGAATGAGAATCCCTCCTCTCTCTCTCTAACTCTCTGCCAAGAGAAAACAACTTTATTTTAGCAATGCTGTCAAGTGCGTGATTTTCTTTTTGCACTACATCAGAATCAAAACGACATTAGATAAGAAGTTGGCAATAATTTCCTTCAATTTCATTTTCTAGAAGCAAGCTGGCATTCACTTTCTGATCAATTTTTTTTTTTGTTCAAGTTCTTCGAGGCGCAGTTGTCAAACAAGTGAAGAACGAAGCGAGATGGACTTGCTGCCCCATCAAGTCATCAATGTCTTTCTGGCTGGATTTGTTTTTTATCCCTGCATTTACTGGAGAGAAAATTCATCCTTAAAGGCAACGAAGTGCGGACAAATTGGACAAAATTAAATAAGAGTGGATAGAATGAAAGGCAGGGAAAAATATAAAAAAAAATAGAATGGAGAGAGAGAGAGAGAGAGAGAGAGAGAGAGACATACAAGACATAAATCAGACAGAAACTTCAAAAATGTGGTAAAACAGAAAGAGGTTGAGGGTATTTTTCAACCGAAAATGAAACATCCAAAGAATGAGTGTTAGGTCTTACATTCCATTACGTAGCCGCCATCTTATTGATTATTAAAGAAGATCGGACAAGCAAAGTAATTCACAAAAAGCTTTGCTAAACCTTTTAACCCAAGCCTAAAAGGTGTCCTCAAATACAGTTACGTGCTCAGTATCTTAGCCAGCTTTTTGTTAACCCATGACGCCTAGGGCTCAATACAAAATCACAAGTAAGCCACGAGCTTAGAAACAAAGTCATAAAGCTTGGCATTCATCTAATAATATTACAATATAAGAGAAACAGTGAAAGTGTGTGTGTGTGTGATATAACATAAGAGAAAGGGAGAGACTGGAAGATAATACAATTCTAAGACAAGAGAGATAAATGTCAGAAAGACAAGGAGGATAATCACATGATGGTCGACATAGTAAAGAGTGAGCGAGAGGTGTACAGGTTAGAGGCTGTCCCTTCTGGGGACATGAGAAGATGGGAAAGGTCAGGACGAAATAATGGTCAAAACCCGGGGCTATCTATATATCTCAACATGTCGACTGAATTATTGACTACTAAACCACAAAGACGTGAATCTTTAATGAGAACTTTCCATTAGGTCTCCTACTGTGGAGCACGATGCGCCAATGACTTAATGATGACTTTAGAATACTCTAATGGCTAGTCCATTTTTTTATTAAAATTACAAACGTATGATCAGTCCATATATTCAGTATTAGGGAAATTATGCATGCATTCAGGAGCGTAGTTAGCTTAAGTGAATTCTAACCATCTTTCCTTTCTGTCTCTTCCAGACAGAGAGGTCAGTGAAGAGCCAATTCCTCATCCTGCCAATGGGATAAAATCCTTTCCCGGGTCACAAGGTCCATAAAAGGGATCATCTCGAACCTTACTTGAACATCTATACGGTCAATGTATAACACCAGCGCGGTCTGAAGGTAACACATTGAATGCAAGTACAAGCTAGTAAGCGTGTAAAATCCAAAGCCTTCAGCTCACTGGTTAAATTTTTCTTCAGCACTAAATAACCTTGGGACGACCGGTGGTAAATGTTCCCAGTCCAGCCTAACGTTGCCTCCCTTAATGCCTCCTAATAAGTTGTAATAAAGGAGAAATACGAACGTTTAATTGCACAAAATAATACACTATATAAAAAAATGTATCTTCTCCCCCCCCCCCCCCGCCCCAAAAAAAAAAAAAAAACAATGTTTGTGGTGACACAAACTCAAAATCGGTCCCCGCAGTGGTCCACCCAGGCAGGTAAAAAGAAGACAGGTTTCAATATTTTCAGAAAGAATATCTATCAAAGGCAAATGACATAAGAATGGAGAAAGAAGGTTGACAGATCTTGTGTGGTGCCCCAACAGCCCAACAGACCATGGGATAGAAGAAAGTTTGATGTGACCCTGGCCTAACTAATGTCATATAATGATTATTTAATTGACCTAATTGTTTTCTAAAGGGTCAATCTCTTATTCAAAGCCTCTGGGAAAAAAAATCTCCCCTTAGTTTTGTTCGGTGTTCTATGAATGTGTTATTGTGCAGCAGTTCAAGCGGTAATGTAAAAACACTACTTATTAACTCTTTCTCTCCTAACTGACGATACCAACGTTGATTCCATCAGAATGTGGTAAATAATTGCGGAGAGAAAGAGTTAATTGTTGTTTTCAAATATGTTCTACTTATATGCATACTAAATAGATTTTTTTTTCTTTAAAAATATAAAAATAAAAGTAAACATTTTTTTTTTGTAAATGTGGTAGTTAGTACGACATAACTTATATAACTTAGCAGTGTAAACATAACATTTTTTTTGACACAAAATCTAAAACCGTTTGCATAAATGTGATAAAAATGTGCTAAATAGTCATCTCCCTTACTAAATAGCCTCCTGTGTTTGTTACTATAGTGAATAGTTTTTTTTTAAGTTTTATGAACAAAATACTGCTTGCATTGTTGATTGAAAAAAAATCGCTTTCAGAAAAGAAAAAAAGTAACTGCTGCATAAGAACTTTGAATATACTAAAATGTGATGTCGGATTTTCAATATCTTTTCTAGTTTACGAGATATAAACGGGACGGACGGACAGACAGACCACACAAAACTAATAGCGTCTAGTTCCCTTTCGGGGCCTCTAACCACCGAATAGCTGCAGTACTCTGCACTAAGTTATAAAGTGTGAAAAAGAATGTGTACTCAGGAGCTATAAAATAGTGTTTCTGTAATCTTTCTATTGGAAATAGGGGAATGAGTACGGGAGACTGGAATTTTAGGATCAATACATATGCGGAAGCGCTCTAATGTGGTAATGAGGTCGTAGTACGAGCCTTAGCTAGTCTATATATATATATATACATGTATGTGCATACACACACAAGGGAAGAGGAAGAAAGAGATAAAGAGCAGTAAGACACTAAATCCTATTACCTGCCACTAGGTCAGTACAGCTAGAACTGAGTCGCTGACTAGCTACTGTGAGCAGATTGGACGTCATGGTAGACCACAGTGTTGTTATGGAATCAGAAAGTCAGTACAACTCCTTGCCCTGACGAGTCTTGCCAGTTTTTGAACAACAAGACCTTTCGCCTAAATCCAAAGAATGAGAACGAGGTCTACGGGGTTGCTGTCACCATGCAGAACTTGACCACCTTTTTATCACGAACTAAACACAAAAACTTCAATGAATGATATGCAGTTTGCTAGATGCGATATCCTTTTCGTCTAGGACCAAAGTTAAAGAAATCCTTTGAATAAAAACATCCGTCTCAGTTTGTAAAGAGCATATAACTGTTCACACAAAAATACAAGTCCACGTAGAAGAGAGAGAGAAAAAAAAGCACACCTCGAAATGTCCACCACACATAACTTCTATGCGATGCTTGGGGAACGCTTCACATTTCATCACAACATGTCAGAGTGTGTCACTCTCACGGCGTTCCTTGTTTGGCAAGAGGGAACGACTCGCGATCACTTCTTGAAAGAATCTAAGTATCCTCACTTCTTGGTGAAATCGCATGCGCGCGACATATAAAAGTCGTCTGAACGCCTCGTCCCACGGCCATAGGCTATGCGTGAGTTTTTTGGCAGAGAAATTTGTTTGGAAACAGTAGCCCAATCAGACAATGTAAATCACCGCCCCCCAGCGGAGATAAAGACTTAAATAATAAACAGACGTTTTAATGGAAAAAAATAAAAATTTGAAGAACAGTTAAGGACAATATCTTAAGGCGTATTATTGAAATGAAAATTCACACACAAAAATATGGTGGTATTAACGAACTCACGTGGAACAAAATTGAGTATTTTGTATCGCAACAAGTGTGCAGATGCTTATTTCAAGAATAAACACAAAACTACGCACAGATTTATTTTCTTTTCTTGTGAGATAAAACATATCCAGGTCTAGTAAATTGTCACTTAGCTAAAAGACTAACATTTTCAAACCATATTTCCTAGGAAAACTAGTTCACCGCAATGCCAGAGGAAAACAGGGCAGTCAATTAAAGAGCCCTCTCCTCGCGCTCTCGTTCCGCGCAGATCTAATCTAATACAGAAAAGCTAGCAAATTAGTTATGGCCCCATCCATTCCCTCCCTTTATCAACGTTTGGGGGGGGGGGTGATGGGGGAAAAAAGGGGGAACGTCATTTAGTGACTCGATTGGATGGAGATTTTGGGAAGGGCATCGACATCAGCTTCCGGGTTCACTGGATGTCTACAAATGTTCATTGAAATTTCACTCACACGCGCGAGAGCATTTAGAAGGTTGTTTGTTTTTTGTTTAACAGGCCTAGTTCTACTAGACATGATTTTCACTCGGCCACAATGACCTATTCTTTACACCTACTGGTGTACCTGACATACCAGACATACAGACGCACTCCAAAAACACATCGTATGCAATGGACCTCATTCACCAAGCGTAAATTAACACATTTAGCCACGTCATAATATTGATAAAACAATGAAAAATACGTGTCACGTGACAGCCTTTATGGATTACATAATTTGTATAGAAGATATAGAGAATCACGTGGCTAAATGTTGTTTGTTTACGATTGTTGAATGAGGTCCATTTTAAGATGACCACGAAGTATGCATTTAACGAAAAAAAAACTTCCAAGAACTATGTGCACAGTCCGTGCTGTTCTATGGACTTCTTCCTAAATGTAAGTGACATCATGAAAGGAGACGTCCTGGAGTTTTACAACACATTCCATCGGCCCCTAACATCAATCTGTTCCCAGTGCAAACCACAGAGAACATCCAACTAGACAAGATTCTCCTATCCAGAGAACATCCA
>JADKLZ010000104.1:12892232-12907192 GCA_021533235.1 Biomphalaria straminea
AAGCTACATTCAACTTAGATTCAGGATTGTTTGCAAATATTCTAGATGATAACCTACATACAAATTAGATTCTGGATTGTTTGCAAATATTCTAGATTATAACCAACATTCAACTTTGATTCAGGATTGTTTGCAAATATTCTAGATTATAAGCTACATGCAACTTAGATTCAGGATTATTTGCAAATATTCTAGATCTTAGATCGAATTCTAAAAAAAACGTAAGGCGGGAGTATTGTGGCGGTGGTGATTTTTTTTATAAAGTGTTTAACTGAAGTTTTTATGTTTTGAATTCAGTCATATTAAAATAATTCAATGCGTCTATTTTTCTACAATTCAAGATTGGACTAATAAATGACATAATAATAATTTCGGTGCATTTTCAACCGACCCGCGTTACTCTAATATTCGTGTCAATAGATCAGTACAAAGTGGAATCACACAAAACACCACACCGCTTAACACATTTTTTAGTACATAACTACTGGTATTATAGGTCGTCTTGGAAAAAAAAACACAGAAAATGTAGAAACACTAAACAGATATTGTCACTCAAAAGGTAGTCCTCCAAGTTATTACTTGAACACAGAGGAAACAAGAGTACAACTAAGTCACGGATAAAATAGTCACTGTAGGTAGCCCACTAAACCTTATCAAGCAAGCCTTCTGATTCACCTTTGCAATACGATCACCGAGGTCTGGCAGACACTGGCCCAAAGCCATCCATAACAAAAAAAAAATGAATCAATTTAAGAGAAATGAGGAGGAGGAAGAGGAGGGGCGACAGACTGTAGAGCAGAGCTGGGTTGAAGTAGGCGCTCTAATTGGAAAGGGAGGTAAATAATGAACATCAATAGAAAAAAAGTTCGTGAGATGACTGTGTCTCTTACTGAGAGGACACGGTCAATGGGAGAGAAATGACAGAACTCTTTGCTTTCAGACTCATCAAATCTACTGGTCAGGAAAAACGCGTGTGTTGTTTGCTAGGGCTGCCATCAGGTGAAGTTTAACAGGCAAGGAGCAAAGATAGTGTATCCCCAGACTAAAACTCAATAGCACAGACTAGAAATGTATTCCTCATTGATCATGTATTTAATTCGGATCCATTTATTGGAACTCAAAGGCCATCGGCTTCCTTTTCTTCCATAAACTAACATTACTACGCCCATGTAGGCTACAGCAACTTATTTTCAAGCACAAAATGACATTGCCTTTAACTTAAACGCCTGTGTACACCATTTCTAAAGCAAAAGATTTATTCCAGTTTCTCCCCACCCCTTCTACTTTTATAGCTTTCTCGATATTTTGAACCCTAATGTTTGAGATCAAACATGTTTAAATGTTGAGAAACACCCTCTAGAGTCTAGAAAATACTAGTCTACACAAAAGCGTAGCTAGTTTTCCTTTATTTCTGTGTGAGTGTGTGAACCCCTTCTCTTGGCATGCCACTTGATTAAGTTCATAATGGAAGGATTCAAACCACAAACTCGCTCCCACAATGTGAGGTTTTAGATTACCCAGTAGATGATTGAGCTATACATTTATTACGGGAAGAAACATAACCATACACTGTCACAAGCGACCATAGTTAGGGGAGAGAGAAGAAGAGAAGGTCACAAGTCCTCCAGGACAGCGAGTCTCAATCTTTTTTTTTTAACCCAAGTGTTCGTTTTTTGGTGTGTTTTTTTTTAATTTAAAAACCCTAGGAAAATATAGATATGTCTTTATGGAGGGATGCATAAGAAAAAAACGTGATAAAAATACCATAATGGTTAAATGGTAAACAAAAGACGATATCACTCTATATACCATTTAAAACCCCGCAATACTACAAGAATGCATGGTAGTACCAACGGTGAAAGAACAGACTGTAAACCCCTAATTTACCGTTGTAAAGACACAGATAGTAGTGCTATTAATTGTACTAAACAAACAAATCCCCAACCAAAGGAGATCTCAATCTAGAAGGGGAATAATCCCC
Source organism: Biomphalaria straminea (assembly GCA_021533235.1). Lineage (NCBI taxonomy): Eukaryota > Metazoa > Mollusca > Gastropoda > Planorbidae > Biomphalaria > Biomphalaria straminea. The sequence continues at coordinate 12,894,214 of JADKLZ010000104.1, forward strand.
AAACACAAATTGTTTCATGTAACCTATCGGAAACTACAACAAAGCCGAGGGAAGGGGAGTGAACCATATCATGATATGTAACAAAAACAAATCATTTCCCAAAGGTATATAGCCCGAGTGCCCCTTGAGAAAGCTGAGGACTGAGCTATACAAATGTGAGAACCACGGTGGAAAATACACGACAGAGGTGGCTGGTCGATAACTTGTATTTTAACAGCAATCTAGTAGCAATAGGAGAGTGGACAATAAGCACGAAATGAGTAATTGAATCAGCAACATCGAGGAGACCCAAGAGTGAACAGAAAACTAACAGAGAAGCAAGGAGAGGCCGACCCCCCTCTTCTCTTCCCCAATGGTTCCGAAACCTTACAATTAATATTTGAAGTAATGTTTTTTTTAAAGGATTTAACTTATAAAAGGTATTTGTATGAAATTAAAGATTAATTAAAAATCCCAGTCTACACCAGGATTTGAACCCGGACCCCCGGTTCAGAAGGCAATCGCTTTACCGCTCTGCAATCGCGCTTCCATCGCAGGTAAGCAAATAGCTTATAATTGCTAACCTGAAGTAGGGGGGGGGGAAGGAGGGAAGGGTCTCTAAAAAAAAGCAAACATATAAATATAGTTTATGGCATCAACAATTATCCCATAGCTTTGCTACGACCATTAGAGATAACCAACTGATGCGAGGGGTCATTGTATAGTGCTCAGAGATCTAGGATTAAGGGAAGGGAGGGGGTGTTCTTTGTTCCACAAAGTGTCCATAGACGAGATGTTTAGTCCACGGCCTCCACTAACGAGGTGATAATGTGACCGTGGGCACAATGACCAGCTTGGCCAAGGAACCCATTTCTTTAGCTTCGCTTAATTAGTCTGACGGAGTATTCAGAACAAGCCCCAGGCTTCCTTAAGTCTTTAAGGGCGGACATCGTTTAGTGCGAGTCTTATCTTGATTTGTCTCCAGTCTGTAATGAACATCTCTATGTAGTGTAAAGAGACGCGGCCTAATTGCAGGTCCCTTGAGTTTTCATGTCTGTTACATTGATGTATGCTACATGTCTGATATGTTGTCTTTTTATTGAAGCTAGCACACTCGTACTGTTGCAAGATCAATATGCTCCTTATACATTATTGAAAAAAAAGTATATATACTTGTAAAGCAATGTTTCAGATGGATTTATTAGGGCACCTGACGCTACATGGGTATTTTAAACGCGATTGGTCTCTGTGTTTGACATTAAAATAGATGAGCTGGCCGAGCAGTGTCTAAGACAAACTTGACTGGCAGATGAGGTGGGTTCCAAAACAATGAATTAAGAGATGTGTGCCCTTAGATCTAAGTGAGTTAAAACAACTCTCTAGTCATTACGTACTGATGTTCTCAGACAAGCTCAAGTCATTTACTTTGACAATGGCGCTGCTTTTATGCTAACATTTTTTTTCTTTTCAAAGCAGTTATGTTAATAATAATTATTACTTATATATTGCCAACAATTTTGAGAATTTACCACCACCTCCTCAGTCTTTACGCACCAAGCCAAACTTCACAGTAAAAACAACATCCAATGAGATTTAGTGATCATAATGTCCAGTAAACGTGTCGCCATGACAGCAAGTGAAACACTATTCCAGCAGCTTCCACATCACTAACCCGACACAAACACCAGTGATCCCCCACAGACGAGCATTAAATGTACCATACCAGCTCCTATGTTCTCAAATAGAATAAAACAAGCAACCTGAGACTCAACTCACTCTCTCAACTCCATTTCCATCTGTATTAAATATCTTTAAAATCGGATCTTAACATTGATAATCTTTTTAAGTGAACAAACATGACAGGCTAAACGCTCTCCAGTTTCTTATCCTCACTATCCCATAATGATGCCACTGAACCAACCAAAACGTGGCCGGATTCACCGCTATAACATGATCCCATAGCGGTCCATCTAAATAGTAAAACTGTTAAGCATGTCGAGAACATGCCAATTGTTGTTGAAGTCGTTGACTTAAAGCACCAAACTGCTGGTAGACAACTAATCCACTGTAGGAGCATTTTATTTTGACTTATAAAACATGAAATAACTTTAACTTCTTTGTGGACAAAACTAAATATATAAACCTTAATATAGACACATTTAACTTGATATGAAATAAACTGATATTTAAACAAATCTACCAATAAAAACACACATGGAATCCTGGAGTCGCCTGGCGTACTTAACAAATCTTACGACAGCGCCGCTTTTCTTGCATCATTCTACAAAACTAACAATTAATACTCCCTTCCTTCATCATCTAACAATTAATACTCCCTTTCAAAATAATCCTCTTGGAAACACACATCGAAAGACTCCATAACAAAGCCACAAGAACTTGATCATGCAAGGAGGATTAAATAAACAAAAAAAAAAAAAAAAAGCAAACAAGATTTATTCTTCTCGTAGAAAAATAAAAATGTCAAGAGTAATATGTAAACATTGACAGGAGAAATAAATAAATAGATAAAAACTTCAGCTTGAGAGCAGATAAAAGAAATGGAGTAAGAAAATATTTCTTATGAAGAACCAAGAAATAGAGTAAAAAAATGTTATTTCAAAAAGAGGAAAAGAAGGACAAGAATGGTGTGCAGACAGCTTCATTCTGATGAGACCAGATTGTTGGGCACATTGGACAGGCACAGCGTGATAAACATATTTAATAGTGTCTATATGAAGTTTGAGAAAGATACGAGCTTCGATTTAAAAAAAAAATACTGACGTAATTTGGGGATTTAATACACATGGCTTTTAATAATGTGAAAAAAAAAGGGGGAGGGGTTAAGTGTGGGATTAGCTAAAACCCACTATGGGATACAAAAAATGTATCAGAATTTATTACAACGTTCTTTTAGCGCTTCCATTTTGTTTGTTATTAACTTGAAAGGCAAAACAAAACAATAGCCAGGCTTGACCATGGAACACTTAAAGACGGAGATGTTTTCTAATAGAAAGACAGTAACTGACTAAAACTATCACACAGGATGTTTTCAGTTTCACAAGTGGCAAGACAAATACTAAACTATTGAACTAACAATATTTCAGTTTTTACAGAAACTAGAGGTCCTGACATAATAGTAAAATAACAAATCAGCTAACTACGACCAGGAATACTTATGCAGCTCACACAAGTTAAAGAGGGCTGGGCAGGTCATGATGGTTTCAAGAACTACAAGGGAGGAAAGGGCAAGAAGAGAAGGATGCAAGCAGAGATGATATCAGAGAACGGCCACTGATGGGATATTGTTTTACAATCGGCTGAAATAGAGACAAAAAAAAAAAAAAAAAAGGACACGGGCAACGCTTTCTCATAACACGCAGAGAAATAGTAGAGAAAATCAATTTGGTCACACGCACACAGACATAAAGAATACAAAATTAAATGAAGAACAGGAAAGAGAACCAGACCGAGGAGAACGACAGAAAAGAGCGAGAAAGAGGAGGGAGAGAGAGATCGTGACCTATTCGAAAGATCGTAGGATTATTGAAGAGACATTATACCAAGCTAGCAAAGTGGTGAAGGAAATTCATACATTACATCTAGATCTAAATACGTGACACACTTATTGAAATGAGATAAATTAGGAGAACTGATTATAACAGGATATAATCTGCACCCAGACCATCCTAAATTTACAAACATACCAGTAAAGACTGCGTCCACCAAGTGCCCAAAGTCGTCCGTCTAATAGTAAGTAACCAAGGGTAGCTGACCAATCAACAAGTCAGACTGGAGATCTTATTGGTTGAACTAAATACCAAGACATTTCTAGACCTGAAAACGTCAAGCCCCCAAGTTAGACTGGAACATGCGACACTTTCTTGTTGACTTGGACTCCACCCATCAGTACAAAATACACTGGATTTGAGTGAAGAGCTAGTCAAGTTACACGAAATAGTCTCGAGAACTTTTTTTTTTCCAATCAAAACCTAAATCAACATCACAATCCGTCCAGCATACCGTCATCTATCTCACACTAAATCCTTCTTTTTGCGACATCACTTTCTTGGAAACATTCGCAACCGAGCACCGTCCTTTAGACAAAGAGAAGATTTGTTTACAAAGGGTTGCAACTAGCACATTACGTCTCTACAAAATGTCAGCATCCATAGCATACACCCTGAATAAGAAAACGGTTAACACCATTTAAAGTCAGGAGAGATTACTTTAGCAGCTACAAAAAACAACACTTTTTTTTACCTACATACACACACACAAACTCATACCACGGAACACCCATCCCACACACAGCCATTACAGACACACATTTCAAATACATATTGTTGCTGACTAGAAAGGAGAAACGCAAAGAGACAACATTAGATTTACTCGTACGAAACAAAAGGGTACACTTTCTGTGAAGACTGACCACCAAGCGACTGACCTGATAGAACCACTTCGATGAGACATCCTTCTTCCACGTCCGACACGCTGTTGACTTTCCGGAGGATGTTCGGGTCGTTGGCGTCATGGCGGAACAGCAATATCTTCTCGGCAGTCTTGTAGAATCCATGCTCCGGAAACTGAAACGAAAGGCAAGTTTAGTGAACAGTAAATACCAATGGCTTTCACAGAAACGTCTTAACAAGTACCTCACAAACAATGACATAATAACATGAAGAGGCATGGATGGTCAGAACGATGAACGTACTGACAGATCAGACATATAATGTTCGAGAATGAATAATCCACTTCTCAAGTCTGGCAGCAGATTGATCAATTCCTATTTCTCTTGTACTGTGTGGACACAATGCTGTGGCAGACATTTCCTATAAAAGCAGCATATACCTTTCAGTGTGTATTATTTTGTATCTTCTAATAGCACCTCTCTGCTTAGGGAAACAAAATGTTTGTGTAAAAAAAATTTAAAAAATTCCCTTTCAGACCTTGTGGGCAGATGATGTAAAGGTCATCTGTTTCTGTGGCCTTCGGTCAACGAGATCGTTGTGGCCAGCACAACGACCAACCGCCTTTACTTTCCCCAACTACATCAGGTACCTATTAGAGCTCGGTGGACTCAGAGGCGCCCAATGATCCCGAAATGAAAAATCCCAGTCTTTACCAGGATTCGAACCTGGGTCCCCTGGTTCTAAAGCCAATCGCTTTACCGCTCAGCCACCGCGAGTAAATAGTGTGTATTGGCCTCCTTCAGTCGGAAAACGACTATAGTTCATTTCGGGGAACACTTTTTAATGTGACTCGAGCCCTATCCTGGAGAGACATTCCCGTTCACATGCAACTCAGGTAAAAGAAGCATTTGCTTTGTGGCGTTGAGAAACCAGCCATTTAACGGTTGGCACGCTTTTCTTCTAGAGTTGAGACAATTGCATTTTCACTGTCATTACTTTGTTACAATCTTCTCTCCACGTGGACCTGGGATATATAGTCTAATTCCCGTTGAGTGATAAGTCAATGTTACAATCAATTTCAAATATTTTAATCAATTGAATTCCATTCAAACTTTGTCCAAACTGGAAACCAAGATAAATATTTGACAAAACTTGGACTTGCGTGGCCACCACTGTAAAGGTCCAGGTAGTGAGAAACAGAGAGAAGTCAAGTTCAGGTTATTTCGATCTCATTCCATTCAGGCAACTCAAGCAATCAGACGTCCCGTTGGACAAAGTGAGGTCAAGTACGTCTAGAGAGTGGGTCAGACGAGGCAAAGTAGGTCGCTGGGTCTAGAGAGTGGGTCAGACGAGGCAAAGTAGGTCGCTGGGTAACAGCCATTTCTGTACATCGGACACAACGCATGGTGGTATGTGTGGTAGTTTTAGTGCATACACACACAGACACATTCACTTTCTAGCAATCATTCACACACAATAACACACATTAGATCTGAGATCTTTCAATATTTTCAGCAGGAATATCAGTAGCTATGAATTTAAAATTATTCACAAATCTCCCCGCCAATCTTATTATTATTACATAATTATTACAATGTATTCAATAAACTGATGATTGTAAAGATATGATGCAATGTGAGCCTGTCTTATCTGATGTTATTGAATATTTATGTAATTAATCATTTTCTAAAGAGTTAAATCTCTCATTTAATGCGTTAGAAAGAAACATTCCCATTTGGTTGAATCTCTAAATTGATTTCATACATTATACATTGCAAAGAAAGTACATTATATGAAACGCTGCTTTTTAAATAGTGTTTATTATTCTATGTGACGTTTATACTAAATACATTCATTCACTTTTAAAACAAAATTTAACATTTTATTTTAAATGTAAGTAGCCTACATAACAGAAAACAATTAATTAATAAAAAAAATTTAATGTCATCCCTTGGAAATAAAGTCTTCTGTCTTCAGTGTTTTTTTACTAGTAATAAAAATTGTGAATTTAGTGAAAAAAACTGCTTGCATATTTAATTTTAAAAATTAAATGACTCACTTAAAGAAAAAGAAAAAAAGCAGCTTTGCATCAGAACTTTGAAAGATCTAAAAAGAAAAAGATGTGTCTTCATTATTTGTAAAATGTTTAGCATGTTTCAGAAATACTCTCAGAGCTGAAGATAATCTACATTCTATATAATGATGTCGAATTCTCAATATCTTTTCTAATTTTTGTGATCTAAACGGGGCGGATTGACATACCACAAACAATTCATAGTTGAAAAAAATTATAATGTTTTGGGTGTTCCTTAAGAGTTGAGGATAATCTACATCCTATATCATGATGTCGAATTTTCAATATAAATGGATTTACAAAGCGATTCACCCAGATAGCACCTCCCACCACTTTCCCAACTGGTCCAAACAAGTGATAGGATCATAGCGTAGTGAGAAAGTTCAAAGCAGGAAATTAAGCTGAACAAAAACAAATATCGATAAAAATTGTTGTAATCTCGCAAATTTATTCTAGTTAGTCTAAATCAGCAACTAATTTAATTACATGACTGATCCCAACTAACTGATACAGTTACACTTAATATGATGGTGTCAGACTTTCACTATCTTGACTAGTTTACAAGATTTAAACGCTACGGACGGACAGGCATTCCACACAAAATAGCATCTTTCCACTTTCGGGGGCGGCTAAAAAAAAAGTGGTGAAAAGGGGGGGGGGGTTAAAAAAAAAAGAACAGATGTCCCTCCATTCGCGGCTTAATGCTTGTACAAATGTGTTACATGTTTCGTATGTTCCTTCAGACTTGAAGATAATCTACACTCTAGCCTAAATCACCAGCAGGACGAAAGGGGTGGCAGCGGGAAGAATTCGATCGCGGTAACATCGAGCCCACCGAACGGCAGTCCAGAAAGCATAGAACACGAGTCAGGTAGCCATTCAAGTCAGATGTTGAATCCTACTCTCTAACTCAATAGTACTAGAGACGCCACCTCGAGCTCCCACTAGAAATCAGGACTGCCCCAACTGTACAGTGATGCTGTCACAATGGCCCGCATCAAGACGCTACACTTTATTACATGTGGTAATATACGGTCACTTTAAGTTTCCCTCAAACACTTTCACCCTATGATCACAAAGTGTGGGCAGTGAAGCAGAAAAGATGGCTAAGGCAGTTTGTCTCCTAGTCCCATGTTTGATCACTAGGAACTATACTTCAGTAAGACTTGACGGACATTCTTTGCTTGAAGAAGATAAGGCGACAATATCGTGACATTTCCTTTATCGTAATCACGTTCTCCTCTTGACCTATCCAGCACTTGCTTCAAATCATGCCTGTGAAGTCATGTCCGAAGTTTAGAATTGAGAGTTTTAGGGTAGCGAGCTTCGTCTTCTTATTATAGACTTAGCTTTATTGTTAACAAGCTTCGTCAGACGTTCCTATATACACTTTTAAGTTTAGTTGTCCTTTTTTGGTATCACATTGCCAAATCTCTAATAGATCTATTTGTTGTTCATTTAGCTGTATGTATTTCTGAACATGTATTTGTTGTTCAATTAGCTGTATGTATTTCTGATCATCTATTTAATAGTGTGCACTGAGCCAGACAGTTGACGATTTTGTCCGACCTTTCACTGGATATCTCAAAGGGACTCCAATCTGATGAATGTACAAGAGTATTCCTTGGGGAGAGCAAAACTAAAACCAAATACCGGAGCGCCATTTTTCTCTTGCTTTTTTTTTTTTTTCAAATTAAAAGAAAAGTCTTAGTAAGTTTTGGTCTACGATTGACACACACAAAAGAAAAGTTAGTTCAAGCGAAATCTATTTTTAGTTTCTATGTATTTTTTCCTGACAAGTTTCAAAGATTCAACTTGGCTAAGGGTGGAGACTGGAGAATCACTAGGGAAATATCGTCTTTTATCGAATCTAAGCTGTACTCTTTTGGGAGCTCACGGAGGGCTAAATTTCGTGTGCGGCTTAAATTTTGGATGCGGTTACATTTGAAGCAAAAATAAATATATGATTAACGCACCAAAGACGATAACTTCGAGATAATTTTCTATTTTCGCGTCTAATAGCGTTTCGTCGATTCTTGGCATTGTCATGCGGTATGCAATGAGATTTGTGATACGCCTGCCTAGTGTTTTCACAACCTCCTGATCCATGGCAACTAATGACACCATTTGCTAACGCCTTACTTTTCAGCTAGTCACTGTAGCTCTCTTCACAGTAGTCTCATTGCTTCGTTTCGCCGTCAACGAGACAAGTGATGAAATCTCATTCTCTTTTTTTGTAATCAATCTTAAGGGAGCGGGTTATATTTAACTGAACCGCCACTAATTCACTTCCGAATAGGAGTCTTTTAGAAAATACAGTCAAAAAATTATCTTTTCTCTCCAGGCCAGTTGGGGGAGGTGCATAGGGTAGTAGGAGGCGAATAAAGTCGACAAGCTCAAATCTTTACTTTGAATAGAGGACATACAGCATTGTACCAATGTATTGACGGATTATTGAAATAAATGATAAGTAAATATACATTTAAGAGAATGCCTAAGCAAATAAGAACTAGTTCTCAGATGGAACAGCTTATTCTTCTTATGATTTAATCATGTCTAATGAACTGTGTAGACAGCGTCAGCCGAAACGATTAAACACTAAATAGATCTATTCGGTATCCAAACAATGAATAAATAAAAGAAAATGATATTTGAACGAGATAGTATAGAATAATAATGAGATGTCTGGATGATTTCATCAGATTACATACTTGTTTTCATTTTGTCTAAACCATATATCTATATCAATATTGACGCAGACTCAGTCCTACATAAACAAAAATGTGAGGGGACATTAGCCGCTAGTGGAGTAACAATAGCTGTTTTAGAATGTAAGGGAAATAACAAGAAAAAACTTTTTTAAATATTACAGATTGAGGTTATCTCCCCATATTCATTTGCGTTCAAGGTTTCGTAAAAAAGAGAAAAAAAATCTACAGAAGAACGGTCAGAGAGATCCATTACACGACTGGGCATTTCAATTGCATGGTAAAGATTTCATTACAAATAAACAAGATATTTAGTTTCCGTTGTTGGAACTAAGAGATTGTCTAAGCTGACCTACAAATGAGTTGATTAATCTTACAAAACATCAATACCAAACACTATCGTTTTACATACACTTAGGAATACCTGGCGGCGGAGGAGCGCGTTCAGAGCAGCGAAAGTATTGGGTATGTCTCTCATATAGCCCAGTAGCTTAGCGTTCATCAAGCGCCTCGTTTTCAACAACAACAAAAAAAAAAGAAATATGTCCTTAAAACAAGGGCATTCAGGAGCAGGAAACGTCCGGGAAATGAAAGGTAACTGAATGGGGCTGCATTGCGCCAAAAGATGTGTATGCTCGTTTAAAATATCGATTGTCTAACGTTTCTAGAGTGTGTTCAACAGATGAAGATATTGTAAGAGTCATTGGCAATTCAAGGAACTAACCGACTCGAGCTGAGTTGTAATTTCTAAGCCCTTAAGATGTCAACAAATGAGATTGGTAGACCACATACCGACATGTATGAAAGAAGAGCTATACAAAAGCACTTTTTTTTTTTAAAGAGCATAGAAAACTTTCATGTGTGGATATCAGAAACTATGCAATACAAACCATCAATAACTACAATCGTACCTTTCGTCCATACAATGCAGAACCCGTGAAAACAATGTACTGGGAACTACCTAAATACAGCATGTTGGAACATTATTTTACACGTAGGCAGAGAAATGCATCCTTCCCTATCCTAGCAATCCAGTCTCCCATTATTATTATTATTATAGCTTTTATATAGCGCTACTTTCATGCTTATAGCATGCTCAGAGCGCTTTGGTCCAATCTCATTTGTGGACCGGTGGGGGAGGGGGTATCTAGGAATTGGTTTCCCGTGCTGCCTTTGGGCGCTCAGTAAACACAACTCTGCCCGAGTCGGGTGTCGAACCTCGAGCCCCCTTCTAGGTAGCCAGGCAAGCCAAGCTCAAGCCGCACTTAGCCTCTCGACCACGCTTCCCACAATAAATGAGGATTTTTTTCAGAACTTCTTTGATGCAGCCGTCTATTTAAATGCAGAAGCTATCTCATACCTAGTCTTCATAATCGGACATTGAGGCCTACAGATAAATGCTGGGTGTCAGATACCAGGAAAAGAAGACAAATAAGTTTGCACTGTTACAAGCCCTGGCTGGCAAAAAAGGAGGAACTTCTCAAAACCGTGAAGAGACAAAAGCTGAGCTGGTTTGGTCCTATGGCTGGCTGTCAAAAGTCATCCTTCAAGGTACAGCGAAGCACCAAGACAGGAGTCATCCAAAGAAAAGCTGGCTGGACAACATAAAAGAATGGACTCTCTCTTGATATCCTGCTAAGTTGCTGACCGGAACAGATCCGCAATGCACGTAGACAGGTTTTGACATTGTCAGCACAAACTTTAGTAGAAGTTATGAACTACAAGCTACCAAAAAACAAAAATACAAGCCTACATCTCCACATTAAACATGTTAACTTACAGCATGATTGTAATCACTCAAAACCCAATGCACGCGCTCCTACTTGTCACTTGAGATAAACCAGCCTGAATAATGAATGATTTTCTAAACGAACAGATGAGAAATGTAAGGCAACATTGGTAAGTGTGAGTTATTTTTAAATAACCCGAACCACTGCTAATTACATCTTCGTTCGTGTTAAATGAAATTAATGGCGACTTTTGGTGTATGTAGTACCCCGCCCCCATGACTTTACGGAAAGTTTATAATAGGAAATAGATAAACAGGGAACCCTAAACTCCCGTTGGTTTCCGAAATACCGAGTGCATTGCAAGTGATAAAGAAAGGGCGGCAGAGCAAAAGGAAGTATCAATGTTTAAAAAATCTTGACGTCACGTAAATCTATATCGTTTTACTTTCAGAAAGACAAGATACAATTACAAATTACACTCAGTACGAAAGCGAAAAAGAGGGGGCATGGGAAACTCATACCCCTTTCGTTAAATCGGTAACTAATTTTAAAAAATTTAAAAAATGACCTTCTGTATATTTCAGTTTAGAATATTGGACTAGGATAGTGAATGATGAATGTATGTTTTCACATTCTCTCCAGTACAACGGGCAAATGTACAGATGCCGTCAGTTTGTCGGGCTGAGAACCATCGGATCTAAAGAGGTGGGTGACTAAACCAAGAAATGAAACAATACGAAGTATTTCATCCAGTCAACGGGGGTCATGTCAGTCTTGAGTGTGTGCGTGCGAGGAGAGAGAGCACATCATTCAAATCGAGTCCCTAAGTATGGACCGGTACTAGAGGAATGTATGTCGATGATGCAATGCTATCACATGCACACACCAACTATGTCCTCGACGCAGACAATGAAACGCACTCCAAAGGACACTCCCACAATGCATGTGTGTATCAGTCCAAGACTACAGGCCAGGGTTTCTTATGTTCAAATATTAACGAGTCAGACTCGGCTCTTGCTTCAGATCTATAGCGTAGACGTCGTCTCGATGCCAAGTGCTTTACTTTACGGTGGAAAATCAATACATCAACTGAAAATCAACTGATTAAAAACTCGAAGCACCACTTTGTTCATACCCATGGGTTTACAAAAACACAGAACACAAAAATTGAAAATAAAAAAAAAAAATCGAAGGTTATTGGGCTAACACTAGTTTTTAAAAAAATCATTTTCCATCTCGATAATTCAAACATTAGATTATTTAGAACACTAGCTCTAGTTGGTTTCTTGTGACTTTGTATTGTCATGACAAACTGCCATGTATAACAAACACTGCACTGAAGTAAGACAATTTAAAAAAGAACTAATCTCCTTGTTGATGTGGTTATTTCTTTATGCAGTATATCCTTTTGATTGACTTTCACTTCAGTATTAACTTTTAATGGCAAAACAGCTTAGCTTAATTTGGTGTTTAAAGTTTACAAAAAAGTAGTAAGTGAAAACCAGTTTTGCTTTGTCTTTTTTTTTCTTTCCAACTCAGCCTAATCCCTTTCGTGTTAGTGGATCTCATGGACGGAATAGAGAATCGTTCATTCCAACAGTTGAACTGGAGGTAGGCCCAGTCCTAGCAGCTTGTTTTACTTGTCAACATGACAATGTGCCGAAACACTAACACTCTAGGCAAAGCATATAGTTAGACCCGTTCGGTCGTTCCAGTGTCAGTTCCATACAACAAAATGATTTGAACTAAGGATGTGTACTACTGGGGAGTATGCGTATTTTGGGGATAGTCTACTAACCACAGACTTACTTTAAATAGTCCTGCTGCCTAATCCCAAGGTTTAGTTTATTAGTATTGGGCTAGTCTAATATCACAGACTTACTTTCAATAGTCCTGCTGCCTAATCCCAAGGTTTAGTTTAATAGTATTGGGCTAGTCTAATATCATAGACTTACTTTAAATAGTCCTGCTGCCTAATCCCAAGGTTAAGTTTAATAGTATTGGGCTAGTCTAATATCATAGACTTACTTTAAATAGTCCTGCTGCCTAATCCCAAGGTTTAGTTTAATAGTATCGGGC
>JADKLZ010000104.1:12907202-12938326 GCA_021533235.1 Biomphalaria straminea
AATAGTCCTGCTGCCTAATCCCAAGGTTTAGTTTAATAGTATCGGGCTAGTCTAATATCATAGACTTACTTTCAATAGTCCTACTGCTTAATCCCAAGGTTTAGTTTAATAGCATTACTTCACAACAAGCAGGAACTGCTTGAGTGCCGTATTGTTTGGATGGAGTCAGTTTTGTCATTTAGAATCCATTGGCATTAGATCGTACTAGTATGTATAAGCTGGATTCGAATCTCGGTAAAGGCTAGGATTTTGAATTTCGTATTTTAGGGCGTCCCTGAGTCCACCCAACTCTAATGGGTATCTGACTTTAGTTGGGGAAAGTAAAGGCGGTTGGTCGTTGTGCTGGCCACCTGAAAACCTGCATGTTAACCGTTGGCCATAGAAACAGATGACCTTGAGATTTAGTGTCCAATGACTGAAATGAATCGATCATTTATAACGCATTAACTGATAATACTCGATTCAATATAGGTACGTACAAGAATCAAATAATTGGGAACAGCATTGTGGATCTCTCAACCTTTTAACGGACTCAACACGCGAATGAAATCACCGTAGGATTATATACACTTCCGCTTTTTTTTTTTAGGGGGGGGGACAATTAAGAGACAGTGTGCACTCAACAATTGTAGTGTATTAAACCGTTTGGCTACTTTTCTCTCTTAGCAAATCATTTACTATCATGAAAATAGTATTCATTTACTCGGGTGCGTTTTGTTCATTGTCAAGTGCTGTTGTTCGTTTCCTCGCGTGCTTTTTGTTAATGGTCAAGTGCTTTTGTAAATGCTCGATCTGAAAAAAACAACAAGGCATGATTAAACCTAACTTTGTCTGCATGAATAGTTTCTGTTGTGATGTTTGTTTCACGCCAAGGACACAACGTCACAACGCAGCGACTTCTCATTTTGTTGTCATTGACCCGAACTCACAAATCCAGACGTCATTGTACACACACAAAAAATGTCAACACATCAATATCGCCTCGGCCTTGACGACACATCGACTGGTGGGCCTGCAGACGCCAAAGTTTTTCACTGGGTGCCTCGAGGAAATTTTTTCCCCGTTTAGAAATGATGATTATTATGATTATTGCGCATGTCTTTTTTTTTTTTTTTTTGACTAGAGATTCTAGATTGATTTCTACTGATAAGTTACCATTTCGAGCCGTTGCGCAGTTAGGTTTTTATAACGTTTCTATCCTCGTGTCATTAACCAATAAAGGGCAAAGTCATTGTCTGATGTTAACTGACTCTAGGGGGGGGGGGGGGAGAGATACCTATATGTTCCATAATGGGAACGTACAATACAATAAAGTTAACAAATGCATCAAAGAGGCTACTCATTAGTTCGTGTTATTTAAAGGAATGTATTCTACGATGGATTGATAATGTACAGGCAAAAGTACAATAACTGACGGTTTGAGCACGAAAACGAAAAGAGAGCTTTGAATGGAAGAATGTAGTGAGGCCAATTTAATCCATGGGCTTTAGAGCCACTAGAATACATGGAGGAATCTTCGGTGTAATACTGTGTAATTTTTATATGACTAGAAGACATCACTTTTAAATTGTGGGTATTAATTTCTAACACAGTGTGGGTAAATTAAAAAAGGCAAGATATGTTTCACTCCAATATTGATCAACTTGTGTGTGTGTGTGTGTGAGAGAGAGAGAGAAAGAGAGAGAGAACAGGTGGGAGATGTAAAACCATACATAAATAATTAGTTTAATTAACAAACCAGCTCTGCTTTACAAAACTACAAAGAGGAAAATATCACATAATTTGTTTGTAAAGCCTAGATAGACATAAAACACTTAACTCTAATTTGGCTAGGTGCTAAAAAAATTACTAAATTTTCAGAAAGATCAAAGATAATTGTAACTTCAGCTCCAGGATGTCTGACAAAATCTGGAAAGGACATCTAAAAACATTTCCAAATGTACACATCCGGTCAGCTTGAAAACCACAAATAGTGTCACGTTCTTAAGTCACGGCCATCCTGGACAACAATTTGAACCGAGTGAACTGAACATTCTAGAAGTTCCGGTCAGGCTCAAAACAATGACCGAGTACATGCACCGTAGCATTTCAGGCAGTACTCAATGTGATGGTGCAATATTTCTTTTAGCTTGCATCTTTATAGTTTGTCTGGTAGCGTCCCTGGCAACTTGCTCTTGAACGAATACGTTTTTTTCTTTCCAATTATAGTTTCAATCTTATAATACTGTCGCAGTTAAGTTCGAAAGATACCGATATATGAGCCCCCCCCCCCCTTTCCTTCCCCATAGCGCATTTTTATTTTAACCAGGAAACAAAAATCTCGGTAAAGTTCAAGTTTTGATAATGTATTGACATCCACAGCTATAGTTTTTGTTTTTTTTATTTAAATCTTAAGTCCCCTCGTCAAGTGAATGCAGGGCGATTGGTCCCAATAGTCGAGCCAAGTCTGGTCACTTGTGTCTCTGCTAAAGTTGTTTCACCTGAATTGTAAGTATCTCGTTACAGGGTTGTTCTAAAAGTGAAACGAATCCAATCTCTCTCTTCACATTAGTTTGAAACAATTTCCTCGCGTCTGTTTGATCCCACTGTATTGATGAATGTTGGCTAGTTCCCGTTATTCTATACTGAAGGGTGGAAGATAGTTCAGAATTCCTAAACGTTAATCACAACAAAGCTAGTAATACTTTTTAAAGACTCCGTGTCTTCTGTGCACTAGCATCCTTTCTGGAAATGATGTAGATGATGATCTCTACAACCCCCCTCCCCCCAAACCTACCATTAAAAAGAGACACGTTCAACTAATGTACCGCGAGATATGATGCCTCCGAGTAATAGGGAGGGCAGACGGGCTACTGCCCAGGGGACTCTACAATTACGAAAATAATCCATATTTCGACGGGTCAGCAACTTTACGTTTTTTTAAAACATTCTTTTTCGCATTTTTATGAATAATACTTTCATCAATCTTACAGCTGGCTAAATTGTCGTGGTTAAGAAATGTCCGCTTCTAGTGTGCTCTTAATATACAAAGGCAACTCCGGATTGAAGGCATTGCATGTACGCAAAAAAATATAAATTTTTATACCAAAATATGGATATAATTTTTTTAAGTAGGAAAATTAAATTAAATTTACAAGAGTCAGTACTATATTAATTTCTTCTGAAATATTGCATGTTTTGAGATAGAAAAATTACTATTAATAAATGGATTTTTAATCAATCTTTCAAAAAAGCGTAGGGGCCTCCACTTACTTAAATCCGGCCCTGACTAAAACAATCGAAACCCTTCATTCTTTAAAAAAGTGTTCTCACATTCAATCAGCTTTCAACTTTACTTTGTAGAGGACGAAACTAATAGGACACGTATTGTGATAGATCGCTATCCACAGTAACTAGCTGTCCCTCGGTCTTTCAATGGATTAGCTTCACCGAGCCAATGTTCAGTCATGGCCAGTGAGTGTAAAAAAACACACAGAAACAAATCATAATAATGAGGCCTATGGAATGTCAGGTTTAATATTTAAATGGATGAGAAGACACCTATTGTTTCCCTCTGTTTACGGTTCCCGAATTACTTTTTTAAACTGTAGGTCAAGACTGAATACCAGAGCGTTGTATTTGTCAATAAAAAGTATTCAAAAGGAAATGTGAAGATAAATAATGTCATCAAACAACACAAAAGGAGTTCTATAAAATATTCTAAAACATAGAGTGTGATATAAAGAATAACAGGAAAACGTCACCACGCACTTCAGTGTGAAGGCACATTTAGAATGTTGGTTTTGATGGACTAAGACAGTGATACGATTCAAGTGCTACAGTTTCATGAAACGAAGTGTTTAGGGGAGAATACAACTCATTGTATCAGCCAGAAAACAACTGGCTAGGAACTTATTTGGGTGAATTAATTGTAGGGTGCTCAGGCCTCTCACATAAGTAGGCCCCGCAGCTTATCACCCAGGCACTTAACATGGAGACAAGTGTAGGTCATCACATCACGTGATTGGTAACCAGTACACATACAAACAAAAGACAATGAAGACTACAGAAGGGTATGGTAATTAAATACTATCTGTCTGTCCATACACAATAGGGGCTAAGGACTCATTTGTTGGAATTAAATTTAACGATTAATTCTAAAAAAACAACAAAAAGACAAGCCATTCAGGTGAGCTCACAGCACCCCGTATTTAGAATACAGAGCATTAATGAAGGAGCTGGATTGATGTTGTGAATGGAATGTTATCAGCTGTTATCAGGCGTAATACATCTCAATAAACTATCTAAATACAACTCTCCTTGTTAGTAAATAAGCAAGTTAAGTAATGTTTTCCTTTTGAGTCTCACCTGTCTACAGGGTCATGATGTAATGATAAACTATTTCTGGGTTAATTGTAAACTAGGGTATAAAGAGACAAGCAAAACAACCAAAAAAGGAGTTATCCCTATTAAATGTTGACTCAAAATCCCAGTGAGTGGGTTTCAAACTCCCAAGACCTTGTAGTTTGGATCCAAAAGCTTCATCACTCAGCCACTATATCCAAGGGAAAGTAAATCATAAAAAAAAAAAAAAAAAAAAAAAAAAAAAAACTGACTGTAAGCCAGCAAACTTAAAACAATTTAAGCTATTCCTTAATTGTTCTGGAGGGTGTGGTGGCTGAGAGGTAAAGCACTTGGTTTCCGTACTAGAGGTCCCGGGTTCCAATCCTGGTGTAGACTGGGATTTTATTTCGGGATTTTCGGGCGCCCTTGAGTCCACCCAGCTCTAATGGGTACCTGACATTAGTTAGGGAAAAGTAAAGGCGGTTGAGGGCGCGGTGGCTGAGCGGTAAAGCGCTTGGCTTCCGTACTGGGGGTCCCGGGTTCAAATCCTGGTGAAGGCTGGAATTTTTATTTCGGGATTTTCGGGCGCCCTTGAGTCCACCCAGCTCTAATGGGTACCTGACATTAGTTGGGGAAAGTAAAGGCGGTTGGTCGTTGTGCTGGCCACATGACACCCTCGTTAACCGTGGGCCACAGAACCAGATGACCTTTACATCATCTGCCCTATAGACCACTAGGTCTGAAAGGGGAACTTTACTTTTTTTTTAAAGGCGGTTGGTCGTTGTGCTGGCCACATTAACTGTGGGCCACAGAATCAGATGACCTCTACATCGTCTGCCCTATAGACCACAAGGTCTGAAAGGGGAACTTTACTTTTTTTTTTACTTTATTGTTCTAGTTAATTTTTAAGATAAATTTTTAACTCTGTTAAAGTGTGTGTTTTTTTGTCAATGTATATAGTCATTGCATTACTTGTAAAGAATAAATTTTAGGGGCTAGGAATCATAAAAACAGAAGCACAAAAAAAAGTTCATATTAGAAATTGGTTATATTTTCATGACCAGAGGAAATATTTTTATATAGGTAACAGGAAATTTCTTGTTAGTAGAACTATGTCAGAATACTCTGACTTCTTTAAACTGTTTTTAAAGGCTGAGCTACACCCACATACTTGATGGAAAATTTAAAAAAAAAGCTTTTAATTAGCACCAGGCTGACACTTCCTTGTATTGGGTGAATCACTTTTCATTCAAATCAATTAACACCTAACTTGCTGTATGACTTCACATAAAAAGTAATTAGTCATATTCACACAATGATCAGGGGGTGTGCTGGCTGAGTGGTAAATCACTTGGCTTCTGTACCTAGGGGTCTCTGTCCAAACCCCAGAGAAGACTGGAATTTTTATTTTTAAGGGTTCCTGAGTCCATGCAACTCTAATGGGTAACTGACATCAGTTAGGGAAGTGTAAGGGAGGTTGGCCATTGTACTGGCCACATAAAACCCTTGTTAACTGTGTGCCACAGAAACAGATGACCTATACATCCTCTACCCAATAGATCACAAGGTCTAAAAGGGTTACTCATTGTTTACACAATCATCAAAGCAGACTGAATCTGAAGGATTTTTATGGACACTATATTAGTATTTATGTGTTGAAAAAAATGTATTTATAACATGAGTGACTAAATTAACAACAATCACAAATAGGTGGACATGCTTCAGATCTTTTGAAACATAGATGCATGACTAGGTACACATGTTCTAGAAATGTAAGATCTGACTGGCCTAATCACCCTTGAAACATATTTATAATAGCAATCATAATTAAGTAGACAATGCCTGAGAGCAGTTGAGATTTTTAGAACTGTACTAATTACTCAAATATTACAGTTAGTTGACTTTCAGTCAGGGATGTTCCAGTTTAAAAAAAAAACAAAAAAAAAAACAATCTCTAACCAAATGTTATCTCATGATTCTAACCTATAAAAATTAAACGACCTCATCTCCATTTGAAATACAATTAAATTTTATTACTAATAAGCCTAAATTTACTGACATTATATAACCATCACAACATGTGAATATACTTCAATGTCTTTTAAAACTGTATCACAACTCTAGAGACTAGATTAAAGTACTCAACTAGTTTGAACACAAAGTTAATTTTCATATTTAAAATAAAAAAATCAGTATTCAATAACAATTAGAACTTAAAACATACAAGAAAAAAAAAAATGGAAAGGAAAAGAAAATACAATATTTGCAAATAAATTCTGTGACAAAATCTTAAAGTTGTATTATAAACAAGACTAGAGGTCAATAAGTGTTTAAAAAAGATAATAATGGAAGAACTTCACAAACTGATAGTTCATTGAAGAAACATGAATTACAATATCTAGATTTAGTTTTTATTTTTATGAATAATCAATACATTAATTAACAGTGAATCATTTTAACAATAATTATTATCCAAAAATATAATGGTAAAATAATATTTCCACATGTGACAGAAGACAAGAATTAGAAAATTAGACAGTATAGATTGTAGTGTAAATAAATGGGCGTGGCTTAAACCTGATTCGGTGATTCCATGAAGATTATTTTTTATCGATACCTTATTTTGGTCTAAAGATCTAGCTTTATAATCTAGAAAATATCTAAAAGAAATTGACAATTATCTAACGAATTTAACGACTAATCTAGAATAGTTCTAAAATTATAATTGAATTTCTAATAACAACTAGAAGGACTGTCTAGATACTTATAGTAAAATTAGTATATATCTATGTCTATATCTAGCTAGATCTAGACCAGATTAGATAATCATAATCACATAATCTAATCTAGATCTAGATTCCTAGATTAGGCTAGATCTATTCGTTTTTATTTCACTCACCTTTCTATCAACGAAGGCACAAGCGATTTCGTGTAATCTCGTAACTGTAAATTCCGTTTCAAGACTTCTTGGTTCTCTTGTTAAGCCATTTTGCATGTAAAACGATATTCTACCTCGAAAAGGTGAATCTGGTTGCATTTTTGCCTACCTGGATGTGTGCGACACTTGACAGCGTCAGCGGCACACACACAAAGGCACGATATTCCTTTAAACACGAACTGAAATACTCCACAATGAGAAGTTGATTTAACGCCCTAGTCAGCGTAAGAAGACGTATATTGATCTTATCCTTTCATTTTTGTATGATAGATCATACTCTCATTCCCAGGTGCCCTATACCCGAGCAAACATAAGAGTTAGATGGTAAAAATTAGGCCAAGTTGTCAAACGCTGCCTGTCCTGTTCCTGAAATGTTCAAAATTATCGGATTATCAACAAGCAGATTCCAGTGTCAGTCAACGAGATGCACTTCCGGATTTTCTTTATAAGAAACGCAAAAATTCCTAGTTGGTGTATTCATAGATAGTGTAATTCGAATGTCTATTGTCGCTCCATAGTTAACGAAAAGAAACAATAAAACAATATTATCATTTTATTAAATTAAAAAGCGTTACCAATTACATTCGAAGTTTTAGTTTTACTATTTAAGTATGGCATAGTGCTAAATATTTCGCGACATTAGTTATATTTATGGCAAGATTTTCAACACCGGTAAAACCTATTATAATGGATCATCCATTTACGACGTCCTCAAAAGGGGTGGGGCAATGTCATTGAGACTACTAAGCTACTCGGTTGCGTAATAACTATGCAGTTACGTATTAAATGTGAATGGTGTGTAGCTGTAGTATATTTGATTAAGGTGATGCAACAGATTAGTTAGCATTTCGTTTCAGATGCACCATGAAAACTTAAATGCAAAAGCCTAGATAGGGTCTGATTTTTTTTTATTAGATCGCGAATTTTTGTTTTCATGTTCATAATGTGAGGAAATTTGCTGGTGGGAAATGATTGGGTGAGTGCAGGGCTGTCAGATTGCAAGAAGAGGTGAATGGCCATGATTAAAAAAATATATATTGACATCATCATGGTGTTCTGTTGAATGCGTTAATAAAGATGAAACAGCGAAGTGAAACATAACCCTCAGTCGCAGGGATATATGCTTCTCCTGTCTACTGCCTCATGTGTACAACGACATAAACGAAGGTTGTGTTTCACCATACAAGATCCCCTGGAAAACTATTTAATGTATCAAGACTGCGGGCTAAAACCAAGGTTAGGAAGTTACTTGTCTTGGAACTTCTGTATGTCGATGATGCAGCTATTGTGGCTGATTCTGATATTCAGTTTCAGTCCCTGGTTGACAAACTATCTGCTGCTTTACACAACAGAAGCAGAAAGAAGGGTGAAAATGCAATACTGCTCATGGTGATCACATAGGCCCTATGCCAAACCGTGTAAATAGTCTAAGAGCTGAGCCGAAGGCTCTTCGAGCTCTAAGTTTGAAAAAAAAAAACCTGTCTGCATCCGTCCGAGAACAAACACAAACAGTAAAAAAAAACAAAACCTGCGGACCACAGGCCTGTCTGGGAGCGACCCGAGTCAATGCTTATAGAGCATTGCTGTTTCCAATACCACTCGGTGGCACCGGGGGCCTCCACCATTTACCTTCGTTGTACCAAGCTAACTGTGCAGAATCCGCCATTGATGAGACGGTCCCTTGAGGAACAGCGCATGGATTTGTGACTGGTTTGTGGGAGCTTTCTTACAAATCCGCACCGTGAAGGGGCAGACTCTCGTCCGCCCATGGGCACTCCCACGGGAATCATATTTGTTACCCTTTCGCCTAGCCACTTCCTCTAGTGAGCCGTTTCCACGGGAGCGCCACGTTGAGGCAGGATAACGTGCTCCCGCTATGCCAAACCTGCGATCGCAGCTGTACATCAAGGATGGGCCTCTTTAGTCACACAAGATGTTGCAAAGGGAAAAGATCGTCTCTCGAGACGTAAAATGCCACAGAGCCTGATATGCCAAAAGCAGCTCCTTTTGAAAGGTGTCGAGGTAACAAGGATGCTCCACGGAAACGATTTAAAGACCAGCTTAGGTGCCAATTTTCTTTGATTGATATAGAAGAAATCTTAGGCTGGCGTCTTCGGAACGAGACAGCTGAAGATCACAAAGTTTGCGGGACACAGGACAGACTCAGACGGCGAAAAGAAATTCTAAATTGACTTCCGACGGAAAATTAGTTATGTCTGCGCTGGATATGGCAGCTAGTATGTATGTTGCACCTGGAGCTGCGTAACAACTGCATTCTACACCATTACATTATAACATCTAGATAAGATATGGTTGTCTGTAAACAGTCTGTTACTGTTTCTGTTCATTCTATATTGTATTAAAAAATAACACTTGTAAATATATCTAGATCTAGTCCTAGAGCATATTTTGACATTAGCTTTAAATTTATAGATAACTCAGATAGACTAAGTAAGTAAGTACTAAAAATAGAAGCGATGACTTCACGGAACTACCAAAAACACAATGCCTACTAAAATATAGGTCGGGGCATCATTGTTGACACAATTCTCAACATGGCTTCCTGCTCTGATTCTGTCACTACAGATAGTCAAAAAACCAATAGCTTATCAAATCGATCCGATTCACAACTTGATGCTGAAGTTACAGATACTGAAATCAAAGGCTATCTAATGAAGAGGGCTCGCCTGTCCAGAAAATGGAAAAAACAGTGGTTTTTACTTAAAAATTGTGATCTTTATTACAGTGAATCACCAAAGGTAATCAATCATAAATCAAAAAAAAAAAAATTTATTTAAAATGATTATCTTAAATTTTAAATAGAAATAAATAGAATCTAGTAGATTCTACTATTATAGTATATAAATCTAAATAATCTAGATCTAGCTAGTTACTAGATTCTCTACTAGACTAGGCAGTCACTATAACTAGTTAAAGTTAGTTACTAGTGACTAGTCACTAGACTAACTAGTAACTTAGTAACTAGACTCTATACTCTATAGAGTTAGTAGAGAGTAGAGACTCTGAATAATATGAACTTATTATGATATGATTATGATTATCCATCATTTTGGACATTGTTATTATTGTTAATAAAATACTAAATAGATAGACTGATAGACTCTATGTTCTTTTGTCATTCACTTGTTGATAAAAATAAAAAATAAATTTGTTGTAAGTTTCGTTTCACTATGCATAGCTACAATAAAATATTATGATGTCAAAGACTGATATTAACAAACACCTTCTCATGCTTTGTAACTAATGAACACTTCATAGTGATTACATTTTTAAAATATTATTAACTAACTTCGTTTTTTTTTTCAATTTCTTTTTTTGCCAACTCTACGACAGACAGGCCAGTGTTACTTTTTTTTTTTCCCACTCTTGATTGCTACCTTCTCTGCTTATAGATTTATGCAACAACCAGGCCATTAAACACAAGAAGCTTTACCTGTACTGTAGGCTACCTAGATGAAAAACAAAACTGCAAAACTTTGTCTAGCCCACTCACTCCACTTGTGACTTAGTGACTGTTACTAAATCTAAATCTGGTACCTGATCAACCCACAATTATCCCTCAGGCAACTTTTTTTTTCTCCTGGTACTATGTTAATTGTTAATGATACCATGTTTAGTATCTATCTGGTTTATCAATAATAAGGGCACCAAGCAGAGAGAGAGTAGTGTTGTTCCTATCACTGTGTTAGTTAATTGTATTAGCAAATGTTTTGCTGTAGTAGCCTATCACTTTAGATTGCCTTTGTCTTTTTAAGAGTTGTTTAGGTCGCCTTTGTCTTTTTAAGATTTGAGGCAAAATGGTGTTTAAAAAAATGTAGCGTATTCTCACAAGTCAAACAGCTGACTCAGTATTTGAGACTGATATCACACCTTGTCAATTAATAATGATGTGAACTCATCCTCAAGACATAAAATTAACAAACAAAAAAGCATATTTTTCTTGGAGAGTCTAACAAAATTATGTAATAATAATAATCTTAATTGTCCGTAAGGAAATTTGTCTTACAATTTTTGCATTATATCAAACAAAACATTATAACCTGACAAAAAAAAACATAAATAAAATAAACAAAATGTGCATTCACACCAGACTCACTCACAATTTACATGTGAAAAAGTTTACATTAGATTTTTTCTATTTAATGATTTGATTGTTACAAAATAAATTGAAGAAATTTATATTTCCCAACCTTGATGTATATCCCTTTGATATGCATTTTCAACATCAAAATACCATTTGTTCATGTCATTGATAGTAATAAAGGAATTATAGGAAACATCCCATATTTATACATAGGCATTTATACATACTCTGCCTTGACAGGTCTGGGAAGCCACAAATTTTCTATCTTTATGGAGACAGATATACACTACACAAAACAGCAGTTTTTTTTTCCAGGGCTTTTGCAAGAGAGGATTTGAACCTCTCAACCCACCATTCAAATGGAGTTCAATGATGATGCTTTGTAATTTAATATCATCTTGCTCGCAGTGCATTATATTTAGGGATGTTTGCTTAAGAGGTTATCTTTTAGGGCCAATCATCCTATTTTATATTTAGGGATGTTTGCTTAAGAGGTTATCTTTTAGGGCCAATCATCCAATTTTATTTATGAGAAAAGTATACCCAAGCTAGCAGTGTGTATTGAAAAAATCAATTTTCTTTTTAATGAAAGATCTTTTTAGTATAGATAGAAAAATATTTTTTTTAAAAGTTTTGGATTATTATGTTGTTTTTTTTTCCACATTAGGGTTCTCTAAAGAAAATACCACTTACAGATGCAGATATATCCGAGACAAGAGTGGACAAAAAACAGTATGCTTTTCAAATTCGCAGCAAGCAGAATGGCCGCACCTACTACATTCACGCTGAAAATGAGATGACCCAAAACAATTGGATGCAGGCAATATGTTTTGCAAAAGCTGCTGGAAATAATGGTGGAGCATCACAAGCATGTGTCGTGCAATGAGTCTTCTTGGAAAAGATCTGTATAATTGTGAAGCACAACATGTGATAATAACCTTAAATAAACTGTACTTTTTTTTTTTTTTCAAAATTTAAATAATTTCAATTAAACTGCATTTCCTTCAGTCTTGTGTGAATGCTGAAGACTGTGATATTAAGCTGTGAGTTTCATGCTATTCACTTGTAAATAGACAAGGCTCAGAATAAAAAAGGGATGCTCAGTAATACTTTAAGAACGTCCAACTTCATGTAAATAAACAAAGACCAAAACTGGTGATAAAAGTATACTGACATATGTCTCTATGAATTCTGGTATCATTGAATTGATACTTTTCATACTTTTTATTTTTGACAATGTGAAATAAAGTGCAGCTATTTCTAAAAGAAAAAAAAAATTAAAGAAAAAGAGGGAGAAAAAACAGAAAGCTTCTTTATTACGTTTCCATGTCTGGAATTGTGCAGATTGGTGACAGCTATTATACATTGGTATATTGTTAATGCCCAAATCATGGTTGGTTTGACCAAACACATTTCTGTTTGACTCTTTTTTTTTAGTCTGGCACCTGTAAATGTGAAACATTCCATTTATACTTCATTAACAGTATAATGTCCAGTCTGACATTTTTGTCACATGTGTTAAGCTTTCTTGTTTTAAGTGGAAATAAATGAATTTGATTGTTGAGTGGTTGTCAAGTTCAGTGCATTGGTGTTTTGCTGAAAGAGAATATTTGAATGCATTTTTAACATTTGTAAATTAATTAGTCCATTAAGATTTTTGTTTGTTTGTGATGAATTTGATGAAAAGGACATAATCTAGGTCATATGTTTCAAAAACTAGACAAAGACTTAAAATTGTAATACATGCAAGCTTCTGATGAATGAAAGGACTACACACAAAGAATTAGACTTCATTAGTTATTTGAATTCATTTATGTTATATTTTTTTGTTTATTTTGTTTTAAATTTCCAGTTATTATTGCAAACATTTCCTTGTATATATAGTTTTGTTGTTAATGTAAACTCTTGCCTTCTAGTCATAAAACATCAGAAAAAAAAATGGAATGATATTGGATGTCTAAGTCTTTATTTTTTTTTTTAAAATAAGGATAGATTTTAACAGTAAGTGCAGATTTTAAGTCATTTTCTCATAATCTCTCATGCATGTCTTATTATTATCAATATATAAATTTTATGGTGTTGGAAAGAGAGATTTCATTTAAAAAAAAAATTACAAATCAAACACTCAAACTCATTAAATGCTATCACACAAAGTACTGGTATCGGTTTATTGATTTATCTTTTATGCTTGAATCTCTCTGTTTTCCATTGGTAACATTAAAAAAAGAATTATAAATTTGTTTTGAAAAAGTTAACTTGATGTTACAATTATATAGTTTAATGGTCTCTTGAAGCTTAATAACAGGATAACAAAAATAGTTTAGTGACATCATTAAATATTTCATTTCTTCATTGGCTGCCATTAGAATTTCTTTCTATTTTGTAGCTGGTGTGGGTTTTGAATGTCAGAATAGTATTGGTCACGGGAACAATTTAGAACTTAAATTGCTGCTTCTGAAACTGAATGGACAAATGTGCAATGGAATGAATTCAGTTTTCTTTGCCATATCGTTTGTTAAATAGTAATTTCTTTTTCCATTTATGATAAGTACATTTACAAATTCTTACCTTATAACAGGTACCTGTAAGAAGTGTAATGTAAATATACTTTTTTTCTTGAGCATATGTTTCTTATATAAACTTAGTATTTCTATTTTTAAACTAAAGTTTTTAAATGGAAAATTGAATTGTTAAAAAATCTACATAGTATATTAGAATTTTTACCGTGAATTAATATTTAAAGATGAAAAACATTAATATAATATTCATATTTTTTTCATGGAATGAAACCTGGAAAGGAAATGTTCTAGCTGGGACAAAATGTATAACAATTTACTCCACAATGTATTATTTCTATTATTAGTCTTTTCATTTGTAATCTCATTCTTGTCCTGAACAACTATATAGTAGCTAAATTAACATGTCCTAAATTTTTGATGATACTTATTAAACATGCCTTACTTTTAAATTCCAAATTGTAATATTTTATCCCCTCCCCCCTTTTTCCCCCAAAACAAAAACATCATTATGGAACTGAAAACTTTTTATTTTCTCAAGAGGTTGTGAACTGCTCAAAATAGAAAAACTAAAAAAATCAGCCAGTATGCTTGTAACAAAAAGTACAGATGTACATAAAGTTTTTTTTTCACAATACTATATTAAATTTTAAAAGAAAAACTTATGCATGTATAAAAAAAAATAACACTATGACTTTAAAGTAATTTCAGTTAATCTGGCAGCTATTTATTTCTATCTAATTATTCACTAAATAATAACAGAACTCAAAGAATCTATCAACTTATATTTTTGTTATCTCTCACTATTCATTGCTCACTGTGTGCTATAAAGTTTAATTTAGGTTGACATTTAATTGAAATGCCATCATATTTTTAAAGCATATTGATTTGAAAGAAGAGAGATTGTTTTGGGGTATTTCCTCTTATGCTCATTTTATTACAAAGTAATCTGATATTAATTTTTTTTTCTTTTCTTGTTGTGTTGAGTTCATGGAAATTTGGGGTTTTGTTAATTTCTAGTGGCCAAATATTGACAAGCAGTGTCCATGCCAAACACCATAGTCCCCAAATTAATCTTTACTCTTCATATCCTGTGCATGATGTCTAGATTCTGAGAGTTATCTGTTAGGCTACTCACTCAGTCTTCCACTAACAATATATTTGTTTTGCAGACTGAAAATTTAAAGTTTTGAAATACTGTGTGCCACACTTGAAGATGTCAGTCAAACTTTTATAGCAGTTTGTTCCTAGTTGAAGGGCTTATTATTCAGACCAAAAAAATACAAATCATGTATAAAGATAAGCTTTTTTGATTTAGACAAAGTTGTTCTCATATTTAAAATTGATGCTAGTATGTTTGTGAATGTGTAGCTTTTGAATTATTAACTATTGTATCAGAAGATAGGAAGGTTTCAATGCACAGGTTGTCCAGACAAAAAACTAACAGGGTTTGCCACTAAAATTAGTTGTAACTATTGTATCAGAAGATAGGAAGGTTTCAATGCACAGGTTGTCCAGACAAAAAACTAACAGGGTTTGCCACTAAAATTAGTTGTATGATAAAGAGAAAACAGTCCTAGTGCATAAAAGATGGCAGTCAGCCTGGTATTTGAGATCCAGTATGAAATTCAGACTGTCAATACAAGGTCTGAAGTTCAAACCTTGCCTGAAGGATCAACCAAAAATTACAAAACAACTAAAAGAGAAAAGCTCTTCCTTGTTTAGATCCTGGTTTATCAATATGACACCTTCTTTGACTACAGGAATTATTGCTTTGTAATGACCTGTGTTGAATGTTCATTCCTAACTTAATGATGAAAATACTGAATTTCAAAGATTGGCAAGACAAAAATGTCTAATACTTGGCTTACCTGTCAGTTATAATAGATCTGTTCTGCATTGATAAACTTTCTACATTCACAGGATAATTCATATATATACTAGACCTCAATATCTAGTGGTGGTGGTTAAAGTCATGAAGTCATGGACTCTTGGTGGACTCATTTCTCCTTTTTTATTCTTTTCTTAGATTTGTTTTTAGCCTTGTCCTTGAGTGCGGTACTATCATGTGTGTGATTCAATGGATAAGTGTAAGATGTTAGCATCATCTTCTTTTGCAGAGGAATATTTATTTTATAATAAATTTATAGTAAAATTTGGCAAATATGCTGATAAATCACTGTATAAAATGTCAACCTCTTTTTACTGTAATGTTATGTTATCTTTTGTGACTTCCTAGCTTTTTTTTCCCTACTGCATATTATACTTAGGAGCTGTTATGGGAAACATGCTAGGTAGGAAATCAGAGGAAGGGCAAGACTTTCTTGCATAAAATCTCCTCTTGTGATGAAAGTCAGTTGCTAGGTTATTCTAAAGTATTTTGTTTTACAGGCTTTCCAATGTTTTTTTTTTTACTGTTCTACTGTATGGCTGTGAAGTCCTTACTTGTTCTATGATGTCATTTCCTGTGATATATCTATACATTTTAAGATATTTTTATTTTCTTAGCCTGTAGCTAGTTTATAGCTCTAGCAGTAAAGTAAAGTAGGTGACACTGTTGATAATATTAACTTCCTTCCAAATGTCAACAGACATTTTATAAACAATAGGAAAAGCATGTGCTGGTAAATAGCATGCTTATTATTTTGATGTCCGCTGAGATTTTATTTATTTTTTTTGTCAATGCATTCATTTAACTGTGGTGAAATAGTTTCTATTTGTTTATGTTTGTGTAACGTCGTGAGAATGTGTTCACAACATTAATTTAGTGTGCTACTGTGTAAGTCTCTTTCGTCAGTTCATGTGCCGTTCTAGTTTAATAAATTGTAATGATAAATAAAGAAACACTGAAGAGTATTTTCAGAAGGAATCGCTCGGAGGTGCTCAGAGCCTTCTAGTGAATCCTAATCCTGAAGCTCCAAACATGGAACTAACAGTCAACACCCCTACGGTGATACAAAAAAATCATGAACCACTAGAAGGCTCTGAGGACCTCCGAGCGATTCCTTCTGAAAATACTCTTCAGTGTTTCTTTATTTATCATTACATTAACAATGTCATATTGCTGTACTGTTTAAATCAAAATACAAAATAGGTTAATTTCATGTTTAGCCTTTTGTATATCTTCTGCTATTTTAGCTCTAGATGAACTGGGTTTTTTTTTTGTTTTTTTTTTAATTAAATAAGGAAACATTTTAAATCTCATAAATAAACATGCACACACAAAACAACCTTTTTGTTACCATTACAATGATCTGCATTTCATGCCTCTAAGTTTTACATTTGTTAGATGAAGTGCATAGAGAAACAAAACTAGACTGTGGTATCATTGTAGTAGATGTCCATGCTTGTCTACTTATCTGTAAAAAGTTTTCAAACACTCCAGATTTTTAATTGTGCTAAACAAATTTTCAACATTATGCTTCACAGTCCCCAGTCTATGAATCTTAATGATAATAAATAAAAAGTTTTATCATTGGATATTCTATGTTGTTTGTTTGTTTGTTTTTTATTTGAATTCCAGATTGTTTTGATGTTAGAAGTAATATTTTAAAGCATAATCTCAGAATTGTTAAACTAATTATCGCTTATATATTATGTAAATATAAATATCTTTTCTTTTACTTTAGAATTGTAATGGTAGATATAAAATGCCTTAATAAATTTTATTTTGTATGTTCAATATGCATAATAAATGTTCTTATATTCTATTGTAAAAGTATCACTGATTGATTTTGAGTTTTTAATCAATATTTATAGTTAAGAAATTTGATCTTGGGTAAAGGATTAAACTTGACTTCTTCAGTTTTTCAGTCTTAAAAACTTGTGCATAAGTAATAAATTCAGCTTAAAACCCCCAAAATAATTCAAAATACACAATCTACATGTAGTAGTCTGATCTGAACATTAAAAAATAGTAATTATCAAAGTTTTATCTTCTGGACAATACATTTTTAGTTGTTTCTTTGTAAACCATTTTTTTAAATATATGTTTTTATTTTATGTTCGCACTTTTTAAAGACAAGATATTTACCCTGTGTATCATATCTTTGTATTATAATGTTTTTATTTAAGGTGCACATTATTGAATAGTTTTGTTTATCCATGTAAGGTTAATTTTGTGCTTTTTCGCCATACGCCCCAATCAACTTTTTTCTGTTCTCTAGGAATTATCTCAATTTGATTGGGGGGGGGGTTCAAGACTGTTTGGTGTTTATATTTTTTGTTTTTGTGAAATAAAAAAAACAACTTATTATTTCTGATAGTTCAACCTTGCTTTATGCTATTTGCCTTATATATTGTTCCTAGTTTTCCTTGTTTTGCACACACAAAAAAAGCATTCAAAATAAAAATGACGACCTAAATTGTTACAGATTTGCAAATTGAAATTTAAAAGATGTCCACCATTTAGCTTATTTATAAATTTTTTTCCCAAACTTTGTCTTCACATATTCCTGAACTCATTTGTTTGGCATGCATAATATCAATATTGAGCTTTAATACCTGAGACCAGAGAATTGACATACCCGGTACAAATGCCACACTAGTTTGGTCTGCCATGTAAAGATAGTATTACAAGCTCCTCCCATCAGAATATCTTCTGATTGGTTAAGAATTTTAAAAAAAATGTTGTTAATTTCACTTTTTTTTATGAATGGCTTGAAAGGTTCTCCATTATATCTTCATGTTCATTGTTAATAAAGAGGTCTTCAGTTACATGAATCTATCATTTAGAAATCCAAGGAAGTCCCTTAGAATGTAAATATAAAAGATAAGTGATGATGTGTAAGGAAACTACTTTTTTGAATTAGCATAATTTAAAAAAATCAATATAAAAAATGTAAGCATTATCACAAACTTTTTTATGCTAAATAAATCATTCTCTTAAAGACACTTCTGGACATTTTTCTCAATGGAAATGTTAAAATAATTTGGATTTCATTTCTAAGCTAAACTGTATTATTTTTTAAGTTCTTACTTCTTATCATAAATGCTACCTCAATAGTTTAAATGCTGATATTGCTTTGAATCTATTGACAATTTCACTATATCAAGCACTTTTGATTTACATATTATAAACTACTTTCAATTTATTAACATTGACTGTTTGTTTTAAAATACTTTGTAAAAAAAAAGTCTGTAAATGTACATTATTGTTTGTTTGTTTGTTTTTTACATTATTCAGTCGTAAGTCTCATTTTCATAAATTGCATATTTTATTATGTTGGTCTATCACAGAATACATTTTTTTTTAATCATACTGGTCCATCCCAGAATACAACATACATTGAAATCTTGATTGCCCTAAAACAAAAAAGGATACTTCAAAGTCACTAAATTAGTGATGGGTTAGCAGTTCTAAATCTTAAATCTTCTGTTCAAATTCAGACTAGTTAAATCAAAGCCTTGTTGCAAGTTATTATGTGCCCACTGAAAATAAAAGAACTTAAGGTCATTCATTAAAAAAATAAATGTCCTGCATTGTCCTCATATGCTTTTGAAATAATATAGCTTTTACCTTGTTTCCCCCAAGTTTCTAGGTATATAGTCAATAGTTGCCTTAACTTTAAAACAATTGAGCCTAACCACTTTTCATTTTTTCTTTGCCCTAATTTAAAACGAAAAAAAAAACTTGTACAATCTTGCATGACAGTGTATTGTGATATAACAAGATACTTGATCTATTCCAGCATTTTGTACATGTCAACTTCATTTTGTTCCTGTCAGTTAATTCATTGACTATGATGAGCCTGCTGGTCAAGGGAAATTTGATCATTAACGTTTTTTAAAAATTGATTTTGTTTTTACAAATACTATACATATTGTAAAAGGCATGTACATTTGTTTAACATGATAGCTTTATAATGAAAGTATTAGGGGGAAAAAAACTGTCTATAAAGTTATTGAATAGTATACATTTCTGTAGAGTGTATGTGGTTATTTTGTAAATAAGCTTCTATTTCATTGTTGTGAAAGCAAAGGAAATCGTAAATGTTTACAATTTTATCAGCAGCAAATGATCAAAGCAATTTGTATGATGTAATATATTAACTAATCCTGCATTGGAATTAAAGCTAATTTTTGTCACTACAAATTTTTAAAATCTACACCAGTTGATGTATTAACTTTTAAATTTACATTACTATATATGCATCTATAATGTATCCGTTCAATACAATTTTGAAAATAATTACAAATTTTTTTATTTTTTTTTTATAGTAAAGAGAAACTGGGCTGATTTCAATCTTTAGATTGAATGTCATCTGCAGTGGTACTTTAGTCTTATAAAGCTGCAAACAACAAACAAAAAAAATCATTAAATCAGTGTCCATGTGCAAGCCTTGCTGTGGGCTAAGACTCAAGAATTCTGTTTTAGACTGCATTAAAAAACCGGGAGAAAAAAAGCAGGTGTACTGCTAAAATCTTTTGGTGGGGAAATGATTTGTCTCTCTACTAGTTGTGGCAGATTTCCTAATGGCATGTTCTTGTGCTCATTTTAGTCATACCTCCTAGTACTTGTTGGCGCCTATTTTCATATTACTACATAGCCTACACTATCTGCAAACCATTTTTTTTTTCGTATGGTCAGATCAGTAGGAACAGGCAGCACGATTATTATGGATTAAACACTTAGTTTTAAGTTAACTAGCAAAAAAAGATGTTGACAAAGGATAATCTATCGCCTCTTTCAGTCGCGAAGCGACTATGGTTCATCTCATGGTAATGAGATGAATGCCTGGTCATTTATTATCTGTGGTCGCAACGATGTTACTCACACATCAGTTCCCCCCTCCCCATGCAGCTATGTATCCAAAGGAACGGCAGTGCCGATACAGCTTGGGGTCAGCGGCGTCGCAGGTTCTACCTTCACGTGTGGCTCAGATATTGAATCCGGCGGAACTCACTAACAGGAGAAGGCGCAAAGGCGAGTAACAGGCAACTAAACCAGTAAGCTTCGGGCAGGAGGGGCTTGTTAGCCATGTCTGGCTACAGGCTACCCATCTTGGAGAAGGAAATCTGATTTCAAACCTCTGCTGCCTTGCAGTTATACCCAATCATGGGAAAAGCTTCAAGAGTCAACCCTGAGGAAAAAATCATGAGCTGGCGACCCTAAGGCAGTTTGCAGCATCCAGTGCTACACCCTACTAGAATAGATCAGTGTTTCTCAACACATACTAACATCAGTTGGTTAAGTAAAACACAAATATGGCAATGTCTTCAATTCCGAAGATGAATGGTGAGTGTAGTGCAGTGTTTCTCAAACTGTGTGCCGCGGCACACTAGTGTGCCGCATAGATTTGCAGGTGTGCCACGGGGGTTTTCAGAACGCCACACATACAGCGTTACACAGGTCTACCTATTATTAAATTTTTATTTTACGTTGCGATGACATGATGCGCTTGTTACAAGCAAATTGAAGATACACTTGGAAACAAAACATCCAGCTGTGAAAGCGCAACCGAAGGAATACTTCAAAAACATCAGGGCTCAATAAAATAGACAAGCTTAGAAACGTACGGACTACCTAAAGATGCCATGGGTTGATTGCAAGTTATTAGGTTGCTCAGCTATTAGCAAAACGCAAGAAAACACACACAGAGGCTGAATCGGTCATTGCACCAGCTTTGCAATAGTTGTTGAAACTATCCTAGACCCGATGCCGCAGAAAAAGTTTAAAAAGTTCGTTTGTCAAATGATATTATCTCGCGCAAAATTGAAGACTTATCGTCATGTTTACAACATCAAATCTGCGAACACTTCGACGTGACTGACAATGAAGTGTCTCTGCTGTGGTTTCTTCAAGTTGATGAATACTCTGACGTTAGCGGCGAAGCCCGGCTGCTAGCTTTTATTATGTTCATAAAGAATGAAAAATGTGTCAACGAATTCTTATTTTGAAAAGACTTACAAACTACGAACAAAGGCGAATATTTTGATTGTGGTGAAGGAAAACAATTTGGCTATTCAAACTACAGTGGGAAAACTGTGTCAGCGTTTGCACCGATTGCTGTCCTTGCATGCAGGGAAATAGAAAAGGATTCGTCACTCTTGTGTGTCAAGAAAATTCAAATGTGTTAGTTGTTCATTATATGATCAGAAAAGCTCTTGCCTTCAAATCTTTGCCGAATGTTTTGATGTCTGTTCTGGATCAAATGATTGAAGTTGTAAACTTCAGCAAATCTCGACCTTTAGCATCCCAACTTTTCTCTCAGCTTTGTGAAGCAATGAATTCGGACTACAAATGTCTCCTGTATCACACCAACGTTCGTTGGCTCTCCAGTGGAAAAGTTTTAAAGCGTGTTATCCAACTCAAGTCTGAGCTGATTTCATTCTTGGAGGCTAAAAAAAAAGACTTTGGATTTTCTATTCATGACAAGATTTGCTGGGTTAAGGTCACATTTCTCTCTGATTTATTTGACAAATTTAATTAATTGAATGTAAGTCTTCAATGAGCATAGGAAAACATTATTACTGCATCCTCAAAACTGAAGTCGTTTGGACAAAAATTGTCTTTGTGTCAAAGCAAGATCTCGATATAAGTCTTCAACTGCTTTCCTACTTACAATGAATGTTCTTTAAATAAAGAAATCACCCCCGAAGTTCTGGACACTTTGACGCACCTGCTTTCAGCATTGCAGCATTACTTTCCAACGGTTGGAAGTAATGAATATGGATGGGTCAGTTAACCATTTGGAAACATTGAAGCTACAAATCTTACAGATGAAGAAGAAGAGCAGCTCATTGATTTAAAAAACGATGCAGTTTTAAGTCAAGTTTTGCCGAGAAAGCCTAGATATGTTTTGGATTTCAATCAACAAGCTATATACTGCAATCAGTTTAAAAGCAATCAAAATAATTCTTCCATTTGCATCTTCATGGTTTTGTGAGTTTGGGTTTTCAGCACTGACTGAATTCAAGTCTAAGAAAAGAGAAAGACTTCTTACAATAGAGATCAATGGACGATGAAATGCGAGTTTGTTTGTCGACTTTGGATCCTCGATTAGATCGCATTTGCTCTCATAAACAGGCAAACCCTTAACATTCAATGTAGTTCTTAAAAACTGCGAAAATCTTTTTTTCATTTTATTATAAAACAACTATTGCTCTTCGTGGTGTGCCGGGAAATTTGTGTAGTTTTTTTTACTGTGCCGGCAGACAAAAAAGTTTGAGAAACACTGGTGTAGTGTATCACATGACTACGCAAACCCAGTTGCGACCTATACATTTTTCTACATCACGTGCAGATAAAACCGTTGTCCGCCGGCGGTCTATTTAGTATTTAAGTGTTCTTTTCGGCTTAATTTTTTTTTTTTGGGGGGGGAGGTCTTAAATGTGTGTCCAGCGGCCTTTGTTAGGTTTCTGTAACTGTCTCTTTCAGAGGCCATTTGCTACCAGTTACATTTCTATATGTCAATGAGGACGAAATGGGCGCCGTATCTTCAAAGTAGCCTACTTGTAGATGGCACCTCTGTTTCGCCGTCCTCATTTAAGCCAAAGAAGATCGCCTTTGGCATGCGGTCGACCCATTGCAGCTGCCGGATTAGTGCTTTTAGAACTGTCCACACCGGCCTCCAGCATAACATTGTTATTTGTAATGTAATCTTGTCAGTGTGTGCCCTTTATGGAGTGAAGACACCTTTGATAAAAGCGTTCGACGAGCCTTAAATGCCTCCCATAGAGCCCCCAGGTCTCAGAGTCATACAAAAGTGTGGTGATTTATAAACATTGATTTTTGTTGCTAGCTGAAGAGACCTATTCCACCAAAAGCGCTTATGGCATTTGCGATACGGCTGTTTATTTCTCTAGACGCATTGTCGTGCATTGTGCTGCCCAAGTAAGTAAAATGGTCAACAACAGTAAGGAGAAGGTCATTCACATTGATCTGTGGAGCTGGTTTAGTTCAACTGGTGACTTCTGAAGCATGACCTCCGACGTTTGATCTCCCGTACTAAAATTAAAAAGATGTCTGCTACTGAGCGAATGATTGCGCGCACTTCTTGCACACACCGAACATGAGTTTCAACTTGCCGTGGGTGAATTAGCTGATGTTGTTGCCTCGTTTGCGCTATCAACCTAAAAAAAAATACTTAGGCGTTAGGCCTATAGTAATAGTAGGCCCAATGCTTGATTCCAAAAATAAGGGATGAGCATGGGCGCCCGCAGGATTTTTTCCAGGGGGGTGCAAATTTCCTAAAGCGAAAAATCAAATTTTTTAAATCACTTATGGAAGCAGTTTTTTCATAAAATACACCACTTTTACAACTATTCACTATAAATAGTAACAAACACGGGAAGCTCTTTAGTAAGGGAGGTAATTATTTACCATATTTTCAACACATTTATGCGTATGGTTTTAGGTTTTTTGTAGAAAATTATTTTTTTACATTTGTGTCGCTACGCTACTTAACTTTTATCATACAGGCTTTAACAAATATCCAAAAATAATGTTTCCTTTTTTTTTAAAGAGAAACAAATCTACATAATATGCAAATAAGTGGAAAATAATTTAAAACAACAATTAATAAGTAAGTATTCATATTATCACGTGAACTACTTGTTATACATATACGCAAAAGTAACCGAACAAAGCTGTTTTTTTTTTAGAGATTGACCCTTACAGACAATTAGATCTAGATCAATAAGATATCCATTATAAGATATCAATTATGGCCAGGTTCACATTTGACTCCACATTCACTTTCACATATCCTTTGGTCTACTGGACCACACAACTCACACAAGATCTATCAACCTTCTTTTTCCATTTTTCTCTGTCATTATTCTTTGAAAGAATTTGATTATGATGTTCTTTCTGAAAATATTGATACCTGTCTTTTTACCTGCATGGGTGGACCACTTCGGGGACCGATAATGAGTTTGTGTTTTCTCACAAACTGTCTTTGTAACCTTGTTATGTTTGTAATGTTATCACAGTGCCTTGAGTCTACATCAAGTTTGTTAACAGCGCTCTATAAATAAAACTTTATTATTATTAAGAGCTTTCTTGTATAGTCTGCAATCGTAAACTGGTGGACGTGTTTAACCTGCTATCTAGAACTAAAACCGACCTTAACTCCGCATAACATAAATACATTTACACATTTGACTGCACTCCTCATTCTTGTTCAAATAAGCTTTTACATTTATCGTATTGAAATAAAATCAGCAAGGATTTCTTCTCCAAAACAAAGAAAAAAATATTTCTCCCATTCTAGGCCCTAGCTAAATATAATAAGTATAATTATGTGCAAGAGATAACAAATTGTCACGACTTACGTGCAATAGAATATTTCACACTTTTTTTTATAGTACAAAAAAATTGCAAGACTATAATAAAGCGTACATGGTCGGCCATCAACACCTGATTAGCATATTCTAGTTTATTGAAACAATAGTTTTTCTTTAAAGCTGTACTTCAGTGGAAGCAAAACTTCTTAAATTGCTACTTCTAAGAAATTAATTTTTATAAAATTTACTACAATGTGGCTACTAGAATCTAGAGGGGTGCACGTCGGCCATCTATTACTATTAAACCTAGACTAGTCAACTCGAAAATTAACTTATCCTTATGATTGTACTATAGTGGAATTACTACTTGCTCAGTGGCTACTAAGAAGTTAATTGATTTAATGATGCAAAAAAAAGGTAATGTCTAGAATTTTGCTACTCAAAATCCAGGGGGGTGCAAGTGCACCCCCTTGCACCCCCCTGCGGGCGCCCATGGGGATGAGTATAGTACTTCACGTGGCTACGCAGTCCTATGCGTGATTCACACATTTTGCCACATCCAGCGCAGACATAGCCTAATCGTTGTCTGTCATTCTAGATTTTCCTTCCTGTCATCGGTAGTAGATCTTCTTTTGGTCTCAAATGTGTATCCCGCGGCCTTTGTAAGAACTCAGAACTCTTCAGTTGTCTCATTCAAAAGCCGCCTGTTGTCACGGGCTCTCTTATATTTCAGCTAAGGCAAACTGGGACCTAAGCTGGTCTTTAAAGCGTTTTCGTGGGGTACCTAAAGGAATTTTATTAGCATAGGCAGGGCCGGCCCTAACGATTGAGGGGTCCTCTGCGAAATGGATTGCGCGGGGCCCAGTCTGGGTAGGG
This sequence comes from Biomphalaria straminea, assembly GCA_021533235.1. Classification (NCBI taxonomy): domain Eukaryota; kingdom Metazoa; phylum Mollusca; class Gastropoda; family Planorbidae; genus Biomphalaria; species Biomphalaria straminea. Next base: position 12,933,190 of record JADKLZ010000104.1, read on the forward strand.
GCAAGGATAATAAGTGAAAATTAAGATATTTTATTAGAAAATAAATCCTTCTTTGTATTTTTTTTTATTCCTTACTAAGTACAGTAACACTTTCAAATTCAATTAATTTAACGAGCCTTTGAGTGTAGCAAAGTCACACAGTATATCATAATAATTCTGTTTCCTACATAGATCACGCTCATAAGCAAGTATTGCCAAATTGTTCAATCTATCTTCGAGAATTGTTGACCTCGTGTAATTGAATGACACCCCAATATGACAATTTTGTCTATTTCTTCGGAGATTTTTATGATTTCAGGAGATTTCCATGAATCTGTTGAAAATCTGGAAACCGCGGGAACCCTGCAATATAGGCTACGTTATAATGGCTTAATAATATACACCTAGAATTAACGCGGGGCCTATGAAAGTGCGGGGCCCACTGCTGCCGCATAGGTTGAGTGCAAAAGGTTGAAGTTGCACCAGTCAAGCGAAAGAAGAAATCTGCCCTGTCAACTAGCCCTAAATCAGATGCATACACATGCACGAACTGTGGCAAACTCTGCCGCTCCAGAATCGGCTTGATCAGTCACATCAGATTCTGCACAGTCTCAAGACGAAACCAAAGCCATATTGATTCACCTTGGCGCATCCATTTTCTTCAAGACACAAGGACAGAAGAATAAAAAGTAAAGTAGCAATAGGCCCTATACACATTACAGGCATAGGGCATATATAGGTAAAACATTACACCGTAATTTAAAAATAGAAAAAAATACAACTAATAAAATTGTGTGAAAGACACATAGATAAAATTCCATATGCTAGGACTAATTCGTACAAATGCTCCGTATTCCCCGATGCCGTTATCGCATGGACGGGTTGCCTGAATCAGCCAAGAAAACCAACGAGTTAGCAAAGCTAAAGTTGCTGACTAACACGTATGAATAGATTGACACATGAAATGGGTAGGACGCAATTATCTTATCTTTTGAAGTAACGTCTGTAATCTATAAGAAAACAATACTTTTATTTTTCAGAGTTTTATTTTGTTAAACCAAGAAGAAGTATGTTCAGTGTGAGCAATAAGGGCGCACGTATAAAACCTAACAAAAATGCTCTACATTTTAGTTCCATCAGAGTTTATGAAGCTAGTAGATCTACATTACAGAAATCATTTGTTTAGTCTTATTTTTTTTTTCGATGACATTAAGGAAAATAATAATAATACTAAAGGGCGAAAATAAAAAATTACTTAATCTCTAGATCTATGATTTAAATTGAAAGGGAGATAATGACTTCCCTTAGAAACAAACATGGCGGAAGGTATATTTGCTTGTTGTCTTACCGACCGTGCTTATTTAATTTGTTTTTGAGATTTAAACGTAAAAATAATTAGATCTAGACCATTTAGAATCTATATCATAAAATTAAGCATTTGCTTCTAGCAATATAATAGATCTATTTGTAAAATTTTTGTAGCAAATTAACAATGAAGTTTGAGTCGAGTAATCATTCTCAGACTGTGAGTTGAGTAGTGTGAGACTCAAGACTCAAGACTGAGACTCAGATTCATCTGATCTGATCTATCTTTTAATCAGAGACCGTCGGAGTCGTCTGAGATCTCAATCTGTACTCATCTCACACACAGTGTCACACTCATGAGTAGGCCTATTATTAAATAAGTAAATTTGGTATTATTATATTATTAGTAATTAAAATAAATTAAATATAGAATAATATAGATTCTTTAATTAACTATTTCAAGATTTGAGTATTTCCCTCCTAATCAGCATAATCGACAATACCATCATTGATTTGACCTCATTAAATTAAATTAATGTTTAATTTGATAATTTTTTTTTTGTGTTGTATAAAAATTATTTTAAAAAGCAAGCATTTTATACAAAATAAAACATTTTCTACATCAAACGACAAGGCTATAGAAGCTTTATCATAACTCTAACAGATTATTTTTAATAGTATTAGTAATAGTATTGAGCAAAATGAAGAAATCCGTCGAAACGTGGAAAAATAATTACAGAGAGAAAGAGTTAATATTATTAATTATTAAGTTATTAATATTACTAGATCTAGACTTATTAATAATTAAAAACATTTGAATATTTTAAACACACTCTCCCCCAAACATGTGTCTAAGACATCACTAAGGAAATTTAAAATATATATAAATAAATATATATATATATATATATATTCAGATTCATGAAAAAAAAAGTGTAAGTGATCCTGTGACTTTCTATAAACAATATCATAAGAATAAAAAATGTCTGGATAATCTCATGTAGAAATATCAACATAATTTTTTTTAAGTAATGAAAAACGGTGAACCTTTTTGTAACATACATCATTTGACTATTACACAAGATGTAATTTACTTGTATCTTTTTTTTTTTAATATCAGGAAATGGCTCTTATGTATTATATAAAGCTAGAAGTCCAAGTCTTTTCTATAATCCAATATAGTCTAACATAAATACAACTGAATAGATATAAAATTAAATTTAAATATTAACATTTGACTTTTTTTATTTCAAAGAATCAGTATCAAGGCCTGTAAGCGTTGCACAACTATCAAATGTAAATGACCCAATGGAATCTCAAGATATACCAGACAATATTCAGGTACATATTTTTGACTTATCTGGTGTATGCTTAAAGTATTTTGCTGGAAATACATTTGTTATTTACTGTTTTTATGAATCATAACAAATGCTGACGTTTTCTATCAGAAAAAAAAATTCACTCATTCAAGACCATCAATTTTCTAATATGATAAAAAAAAAAAAAAGAAAGCATCTATATTTAATTAATTTTTTTTTGTGTGAAAAAAAAATTTTTTTTTTTCAGAAAATTATTGCCAGTGAAAAGGAAGCTTTGGAAGTTCCAGCCAAACGCCCTAAAGTAGATGTACAGTCATTACCAACTAGAGCTTATCTTGATCAAACTGTGGTTCCAATACTCTTATCTGGCATGTCTGTGTTGGCAAGAGAGAGGTAGTAAATGATCCTTTTTATTACTATAAATTTTTGTAAAGTTCTACATGTAGATTTAAATAAATATGGAAATCAAAGAATTTGAGCCATAAGCCAGTTCTCAGAACCTTCCTCCTTTCATGACTGGGATCACATTTATATTAATTCTTGTGGGGAAATATGAGAAAAAGAGTTAAGTCAGTGATTTCAACGTTTTATTTACATTAGTGGAATCATCTAAAACAGGGGTCTCAAACACGCGGCCCGCGGGCCACATGCGGCCCGCGAAACTATTTTGTGCGGCCCGCGACCACGTCCGCGAATTTAAAAAAAAATTAGATAAAACATACAATGACCAATTAGATAAAATTTACGATGACCACATATAAGCCGTGAAATGATTTACAACTGCACAAATCAGCCAATGAGGTGTCATTGTCACCCAACGACCGCTTAGGCTTTCAGCAGAAGCTGGGTGAATGGTGGCCTGATTCTAACAGCTGGACCTTATGCAGCCATACACTGCATTCTGCACCAAGAAGCATTCTGTGGGAAAAGTCTACAAATGAAGAACGTGGTGGATGTTGTCGTGAAGACGGTGAACGTCATACATGCACGTGGTCTGAACCACAGACAGTTTGTATTATTTCTAGCTGATTTAGAAACGGAATACGGAGAGTTGCTGTATCATGCGGAAGTCAGATGGATGAGTCGTGGAAAAGTGCTGCAGAGATTTTTTGAGCTGAAACGCGATTGTCAATGAAAGACAGAGACATACCTCAGCTCAGTGAGCCAATGTTTTTGTCGGATCTTTTACTGACATCAAGCAACATCTCAATGCACTCAATTCACAACTACAGGGCACAAAGCAGCTGATTACCGTGATGTTTGACCGCATCAAATCATTCAGATGCAAGCTGACTTTGTGGGCTACTCATCTGGCAGATGGAAACCTGGCTCATTTTTCTAAAGAGCATAACGGTTGAACCACAGCGCCTTGAAAGATTACGTAGACATCTTCTCCAGACTACTGAAGGATTTTGATTACCGCTTTCAGCAATTCACTGCTATCGAACCACAGTTTTTTCCTTGTTGCCACTCCGTTCGCAGTTGACGTGAAAAACTTTCCAAAGGAAGTCCAGATGGAACTACTGGACCTGCAGTTTGACACTGTTGTGAAGCAAAAATACGCTGATGTTGGCGTTTCAGATTTCTACCAGTTTCTTCCCAGAGGGAAATTTTAAAAACTTATTAAAAACTTATTCTGGGCAGCTGCTAGAATTCTATCGATGTTTGGGTGTATTTACGTTTTCGAACAGTTTTTCTCCAGAATGAAGATTAACAAAACATCATTACGATCACGACTGACTGATGAGCATCTGAGAGCAACCTTGCTGCTTGCCACTAGACGCAACTTCAGGCCTAATGTCGATTGTCTGGTCTCTTCCAAACTCTCTCAGCTGAGTGGACAGAAACATGAGTGAAGAGAAATCTGCAGTAGGCCTAGTAATTGTTTTTTTAATTTTTTTGAAACTACAGTTTCTGCTTTTTTATTAGTGACAGAGACAACGTCAACTTATCGCAGTAAACTAAACTGCCTGTGGTTATAATAAACTAAACTAAATGTAACTAATATTTTAGCATTGACAGTAGTGTTCGTAAAATTTAATGAAAAAAACATTCTCTTTTCATGGTGCGGCCCGCTGACTGGTTATTACTTTCCAGTGCGGCCCACATGCTGATATGAGTTTGAGACCCCTGATCTAAAATAAAGTAGCAACATCACATTATGGTAAGCTGACTATGAGAACTAACTATTGGAATTGGAACAAAATATCCAGTTCTTGCCCCTTTCTGTGGTCAAAATGTTAAAACATTGATAGCTAACTGGATTATTTTGAAACGTTTCATTCATAGAGTTTAATAAGATGTAATGCATTTGAAAATACAGCTAGGACTTAATGTCTTCTTTGAAGGAACATCTAAGATATAGATATTTATTGCACACTGGATACTAACATCTAATAATTAATGGGGCTTGGTGACTAAATGAGTATGTACACTAAAGTATATAAAATATTAATGACATCCATCAAGTTCTTTTTTTTTTTTTCTAAGTGTATTATTCAATGTATTTTGACAAAGCTTCTATCAACTCACTC